>BSDZ01000039.1:0-637778 GCA_030268105.1 Volvox africanus
CGCACCCTCACTGCCCCCTTCCTCCCAACCCGCCCCCTCACTGCCCCCTCCCTTCCAACCTGGCCCCTCACTGCCCCCTCCCTCCCAACCCGCCCCCTCACTGCCCCCTCCCTCCCAACCCGCCCCGTCACTGCCCCCTCCCTCCGAACCCGCCCCGTCACTGCCCCCTCCCTCCCAACCCGCCCCCTCACTGCCCCCTCCCTCCCAACCCGCCCCGTCACTCCCCTCTCCCTCCCAACCCGTCCCCTCACTGCCTCCTCCCTCCCAACCCGCCCCCTCACTGCCCCCTCCCTCCCAACCCGCCCCCTCACTGCCCCCTCCCTCCCAACCCGCCCCCTCACTGCCCCCTCCCTCCCAACCCGCCCCGTCACTGCCCCCTCCCTCCGAACCCGCCCCCTCACTGCCCCCTCCCTCCCAACCCGCCCCCTCACTGCACCCTCCCTCCCAACCCGCCCCGTCACTGCCTCCTCCCTCCCAACCCTCCTTCTTACTGCCCCCTCCCTCCCAACCCGCCCCCTCACTGCCCCCTCCCTCCCAACCCGCCCCCTCACTGCCCCCTCCCTCCCAACCCGCCCCCTCACTGCCCCCTCCCTCCCAACCCGTCCCCTCACTGCCTCCTCCCTCCCAAGCCTCCTCCTTACTGCCCCCTCCCTCCCAACCCGCCCCCTCACTGCCCCCTCCCTCCCAACCCGCCCCGTCACTGCCCCCTCCCTCCCAACCCGCCCCGTCACTGCCCCCTCCCTCCCAACCCGTCCCCTCACTGCCTCCTCCCTCCCAACCCTCCTCCTCACTGCCTCCTCCCTCCCAACCCTCCTCCTTACTGCCCCCTCCCTCCCAACCCGCCCCCTCACTGCCTTCTCCCTCCCAGTCCGCCCCCTCACTGCCCCCTCCCTCCCAGTCCACCCCCTGACTGCCCCCTCCCTCCCAACCCGCCCCCTCACTGCCCCCTCCCTCCCAACCCGCCCCCTCACTGCCCCCTCCCTCCCAGTCCGCCCCCTCACTGCCCCCTCCCTCCCAACCCGCCCCCTCACTGCCCCCTTCCTCCCAACCCGCCCCCTCACTGCCCCCTCCCTCCCAACCCGCCCCCTCACTGCCCCCTCCCTCCCAACCCGCCCCCTCACTGCCCCCTCCCTCCCAACTCGCCCCCTCACTGCCCCCTCCCTCCCAACCCGCCCCCTCACTGCCCCCTCCCTCCCAACTCGCCCCCTCACTGCCCCCTCCCTCCCAACCCGTCCCCTCACTGCCTCCTCCCTCCCAACCCTCCTCCTCACTGCCTCCTCCCTCCCAACCCTCCTCCTTACTGCCCCCTCCCTCCCAACCCGCCCCCTCACTGCCCCCTCCCTCCCAACCCGCCCCCTCACTGCCCCCTCCCTCCCAGTCCGCCCCCTGACTGCCCCCTCCCTCCCAACCCGCCACCTCACTGCCCCCTTCCTCCCAACCCGCCCCCTCACTGCCCCCTCCCTCCCAACCCGCCCCCTCACTGCCCCCTTCCTCCCAACCCGCCCCCACACTGCCCCCTCCCTTCCAACCTGGCCCCTCACTGCCCCCTCCCTCCCAACCCGCCCCCTCACTGCCCCCTCCCTCCCAACCCGCCCCCTCACTGCCCCCTCCCTCCCAACTCGCCCCCTCACTGCCCCCTCCCTCCCAACCCGCCCCCTCACTGCCCCCTCCCTCCCAACCCGCCCCGTCACTGCCCCCTCCCTCTCAACCCGCCCCCTCACAGCCCCCTCCCTCCCAACCCGCCCCCTCACTGCCCCCTTCCTCCCAACCCGCCCCCTCACTGCCCCCTTCCTCCCAACCCGCCCCGTCACTGCCCCCTCCCTCCCAACCCGCCCCCTCACTGCCCCCTTCCTCCCAACCCGCCCCCTCACTGCCCCCTCCCTTCCAACCTGGCCCCTCACTGCCCCCTCCCTTCCAACCTGGCCCCTCACTGCCCCCTCCCTCCCAACTCGCCCCCTCACTGCCCCCTCCCTCCCAACCCGCCCCCTCACTGCCCCCTCCCTCCCAACCCGCCCCCTCACTGCCCCCTCCCTCCCAACTCGCCCCCTCACTGCCCCCTCCCTCCCAACCCGCCCCCTCACTGCCCCCTCCCTCCCAACCCGCCCCGTCACTGCCCCCTCCCTCTCAACCCGCCCCCTCACTGCCCCCTCCCTCCCAACCCGCCCCCTCACTGCCCCCTTCCTCCCAACCCGCCCCCTCACTGCCCCCTTCCTCCCAACCCGCCCCGTCACTGCCCCCTCCCTCCCAACCCGCCCCCTCACTGCCCCCTTCCTCCCAACCCGCCCCCTCACTGCCCCCTTCCTCCCAACCCGCCCCGTCACTGCCCCCTCCCTCCCAACCCGCCCCCTCACTGCCCCCTTCCTCCCAACCCGCCCCCTCACTGCCCCCTCCCTTCCAACCTGGCCCCTCACTGCCCCCTCCCTTCCAACCTGGCCCCTCACTGCCCCCTCCCTCCCAACTCGCCCCCTCACTGCCCCCTCCCTCCCAACCCGTCCCCTCACTGCCTCCTCCCTCCCAACCCTCCTCCTCACTGCCTCCTCCCTCCCAACCCTCCTCCTTACTGCCCCCTCCCTCCCAACCCGCCCCCTCACTGCCCCCTCCCTCCCAACCCGCCCCCTCACTGCCCCCTCCCTCCCAGTCCGCCCCCTGACTGCCCCCTCCCTCCCAACCCGCCTACCTCACTGCCCCCTTCCTCCCAACCCGCCCCCTCACTGCCCCCTCCCTCCCAACCCGCCCCCTCACTGCCCCCTTCCTCCCAACCCGTCCCCACACTGCCCCCTCCCTTCCAACCTGGCCCCTCACTGCCCCCTCCCTCCCAACCCGCCCCCTCACTGCCCCCTCCCTCCCAACCCGCCCCCTCACTGCCCCCTCCCTCCCAACTCGCCCCCTCACTGCCCCCTCCCTCCCAACCCGCCCCCTCACTGCCCCCTCCCTCCCAACCCGCCCCGTCACTGCCCCCTCCCTCTCAACCCGCCCCCTCACTGCCCCCTCCCTCCCAACCCGCCCCCTCACTGCCCCCTTCCTCCCAACCCGCCCCCTCACTGCCCCCTTCCTCCCAACCCGCCCCGTCACTGCCCCCTCCCTCCCAACCCGCCCCCTCACTGCCCCCTTCCTCCCAACCCGCCCCCTCACTGCCCCCTCCCTTCCAACCTGGCCCCTCACTGCCCCCTCCCTCCCAACCCGCCCCCTCACTGCCCCCTCCCTCCCAACCCGCCCCGTCACTGCCCCCTCCCTCCGAACCCGCCCCGTCACTGCCCCCTCCCTCCGAACCCGCCCCGTCACTGCCCCCTCCCTCCCAACCCGCCCCGTCACTGCCCCCTCCCTCCCAACCCGTCCCCTCACTGCCTCCTCCCTTCCAACCCTCCTCCTTACTGCCTCCTCCCTCCCAACCCGTCCCCTCACTGCCTCCTCCCTCCCAACCCTCCTCCTCACTGCCTCCTCCCTCCCAACCCTCCTCCTTACTGCCCCCTCCCTCCCAACCCGCCCCCTCACTGCCCCCTCCCTCCCAACCCGCCCCGTCACTGCCCCCTCCCTCCCAACCCGCCCCCTCACTGCCCCCTTCCTCCCAACCCGCCCCCTCACTGCCCCCTTCCTCCCAACCCGCCCCGTCACTGCCCCCTCCCTCCCAACCCGCCCCCTCACTGCCCCCTTCCTCCCAACCCGCCCCCTCACTGCCCCCTCCCTTCCAACCTGGCCCCTCACTGCCCCCTCCCTTCCAACCTGGCCCCTCACTGCCCCCTCCCTCCCAACTCGCCCCCTCACTGCCCCCTCCCTCCCAACCCGTCCCCTCACTGCCTCCTCCCTCCCAACCCTCCTCCTCACTGCCTCCTCCCTCCCAACCCTCCTCCTTACTGCCCCCTCCCTCCCAACCCGCCCCCTCACTGCCCCCTCCCTCCCAACCCGCCCCGTCACTGCCCCCTCCCTCCCAACCCGCCCCCTCACTGCCCCCTTCCTCCCAACCCGCCCCCTCACTGCCCCCTCCCTTCCAACCTGGCCCCTCACTGCCCCCTCCCTTCCAACCTGGCCCCTCACTGCCCCCTCCCTCCCAACTCGCCCCCTCACTGCCCCCTCCCTCCCAACCCGCCCCCTCACTGCCCCCTCCCTCCCAACCCGCCCCCTCACTGCCCCCTCCCTCCCAACTCGCCCCCTCACTGCCCCCTCCCTCCCAACCCGCCCCCTCACTGCCCCCTCCCTCCCAACCCGCCCCCTCACTGCCCCCTCCCTCCCAACCCGCCCCGTCACTCCCCTCTCCCTCCCAACCCGCCCCCTCACTGCCCCCTCCCTCCCAACCCGCCCCCTCACTGCCCCCTTCCTCCCAACCCGCCCCCTCACTGCCCCCTTCCTCCCAACCCGCCCCGTCACTGCCCCCTCCCTCCCAACCCGCCCCCTCACTGCCCCCTTCCTCCCAACCCGCCCCCTCACTGCCCCCTCCCTTCCAACCTGGCCCCTCACTGCCCCCTCCCTCCCAACCCGCCCCCTCACTGCCCCCTCCCTCCCAACCCGCCCCGTCACTGCCCCCTCCCTCCGAACCCGCCCCGTCACTGCCCCCTCCCTCCGAACCCGCCCCGTCACTGCCCCCTCCCTCCCAACCCGCCCCGTCACTGCCCCCTCCCTCCCAACCCGTCCCCTCACTGCCTCCTCCCTTCCAACCCTCCTCCTTACTGCCTCCTCCCTCCCAACCCGCCCCCTCACTGCCCCCTCCCTCCCAACCCGCCCCGTCACTGCCCCCTCCCTCCCAACCCGCCCCGTCACTGCCCCCTCCCTCCCAACCCGCCCCCTCACTGCCCCCTCCCTCCCAACCCGCCCCGTCACTGCCCCCTCCCTCCCAACCCGTCCCCTCACTGCCTCCTCCCTCCCAACCCTCCTCCTTACTGCCCCCTCCCTCCCAACCCGCCCCCTCACTGCCCCCTCCCTCCCAACCCGCCCCCTCACTGCCCCAACCCGCCCCGTCACTGCCCCCTCCCTCCCAACCCGCCCCGTCACTGCCCCCTCCCTCCCAACCCGCCCCCGTCACTGCCCCCTCCCTCCCAACCCGTCCCCTCACTGCCTCCTCCCTCCCAACCCTCCTCCTTACTGCCCCCTCCCTCCCAACCCGTCCCCTCACTGCCTCCTCCCTCCCAACCCCCCCCGATGTTGCAGAATCCATGTTTCACTCCTTGTAACCTCTTTTCCACGCATCATCAGGAGCCGCATGTGAGGCGGATACACTGATACAGCAGCTTCTCTTCTACCGTGCCTGATGGAGAGTGTTGCAGCATGGACGCCTGGCTACGAAGCAAGGGTGTTTGTGCAGGGACGTTTTAGGTTAGGTTGGTGGTGATGGATTTTTTGCTGGCAGGTTCTAACTGTTTAGAGCTAGACAGGTGCTCATGGCCCCTCCGATTTATTTGCGGTGGCGGCAAGGTGTTTGTGGCACCCCCTTAAAAGAGCAGCAGTAGCATGCAGGACGCCTGGCTGCAGGACTCGTTCATATGGTTGCCATGCTGGCTGAATGTCGTGGTGCAGCCATAGAGGAGGTATTAGAGAGACGAAATTGAGATTGGATGGAGGCACTGAATGATTGCGGCCATAGAGGCTGTAATCATGTTGGCGGTGGTGGCAGTCGTAGTGGTGGCAGAGCTACTTAATAAAGTGTGAAAGCTGGTGAATGAGAGGGGTGCGGCATGTGGACTGAATTCTGAAATCCGAATGGAATCTTGTTTATTCTCTTCAAATACGTCATAGCCTTATAGTGGGTTGGGTTGGGTACTTCTCCTCTATAGAGGGGCTAACACGCAAGCTAATGATAGAGGGGCATGTCGCCGGATGAGAGGACAATCACAGGTATCTAATAAAATCAGGATGGGGGGCGAGGTTAGGTCGGACCTTATATGTCGTACTCCAATGGTTCATCTGAATGGATTGTCTCCGAGACCCTGCACTTGTGAGTGCAAGAGATTTCACTTATGTTTATCGTGATGTTGTGGTGTTACTGCATATTGCGCGCCTGTATGATTGTGTTTGTTGTGTTTGCTGCAAACGTGTTAAATCTTAGTAAGCTAGCTTTGACAATCTATCGGTGACCCAGGGGAGAGGTGAATAACACTTAGTCAAGGCGGCCAGTGCGTTATCTTCACTGCCATGGATCGGCATTTTGCTGATTATCCTACCTAGGTGCACTGGTCACTGGTTATTACTGGCCATAGATGGCCGCCATATTGCGATGCCATGCGATTGCTTAATGATACCTGCAGTAATAGGATCAGGGGTATCTGTGGTTCGCGACCTGAAGGGCATGGGTGTAGTATCCTGGGGTAGTCTGCAGAATTGGACCATAGGTGGTCATCTTCTGATCAAGCCTTTCTGGGTGGACACAACAGTCTTACGAAAATCGGTCCCGAGATGGGCAAGGCCTGATCCGGATACGTTTTTTCGAGATGGCAGGTTGATGCAGGATACCTGGCCGCTTGGAGGGTTACCTTGTATGGATCTCTCCTTCGAGGGTGGTAATTCATCCGGCCCCTTGGATGTGAGGACACATCATTGAGTATGGGAGTATGTGTATTATTCTGAGGTATCTACGGGTAGTGTCCAGGATTGGACCGCAGACGGTCATCTTCCGAGGTATGTGGGACACACGGTATTGCATGGTAGTGGTGCACGGCCCCACTGGATGATGGGGCCGTTGGTGCGGTGAAAGCTGGATTGTATGGTTTCAATGTGGGGTATGCATCCCAGATGCTGTGTAATGCACTCATGTTTTCGCATACACTCCGTTGGTTCTCCGTGATCAGGGGAATATCTTCAGGGGAATATCACTGCACCAGGTGCAGGTCAAGCAAGGACATGGAATGCAGTTCATCACAGCCCACAGATGGATGGGACTATGGGGCGTGCAGATATGGGTCGGCATCTTTCGGCCTGAATGCGTGCTTTTGGAAGTTGTTGTTGTACCTCTGTTGCGTCGGCCTGCAAAGGCCCGATCGGAAGGATGACCATCTGAGGTCCAGGATCCTTTGACACTGCCCGTAGAAACCCAGGATACTACAGTTGTGCGACACGTTGTGCGACAAGGAGGCGCGTGTACTTATCCAGTATGTTATTACCTAAGTTATCTAAGTGCAAATTTTGAGTGTGGGACTTCTATCGACCATTACGTGATGGCATGGCTTAGGGTTTAAAGCAAAAATATTGTAAGTAATTGTCTACACCCTTTGAGCATCCTGAAGTTGTAAGACCATGATATGGCGAACGCTGTGTCGCATGCTGCATTACAATACGCTCTGACCACCTTGTCTTGCGGCTGATCTGCATGGCTGACAAGGCTTTATTTTCCTTGACCAAGTCGAAGACGTATGCATGAGCATGTCCTCACAATGATATGCTTCCGAGACCACACACATTCAGATTGCTATTTTTAAGCGAGAGATGTGATCAATGTGACAATTGACAATTGATGCAATTATGACAACCATCTCAAAGCTGCTGTCATCAAGTCCGTTGGGGAACATGACGTTCACTCTTGTGCCGCCATGCACTTCAAGGTAAGCACATCCAACCGCTCCTTTCCTCGTTCATTCACCTGTAAAGATCCCCATGCTCAACCTGCAACCCCGCTGTCTATACGTTCCAGAGCCCTGTCCAAAGCATACATAAATGGCCGGCATCATTACTACTGGGATCATACTCGGCACCATATCGCTGGGATTCCCACAATGTCCTTAACATGCCTTAACCTTCCATGTTGTGTTGGCCCCGTCGATCCGTTTGGTCGTTGCCATGCGACCCATGAGGTCATGGAGGACAAAAGACGTGAAACAATGTGCTGCTGAAGCGTGTTGTGATGCCGTCATCTTCAGCTCCAACAGACAAGCAATACCGCCTACGCAACGTGTCTAAGATTCAAACAACAATAGCTGCATACTTTGGCTGACAACACAACTTTGACAACTGGCTGCTAACCTGGAGCACACCGTCATTTTCTGCAAAAGCTGTATCGGCCGTCAACCTGGCATTGGCGCTGGCGGCAAGGAAGCAGTTGAAGTCGTGAAGCGCACCTGTGCGACGCCCGTCCGGCGGCCGCCATCCCCCATGAGAAGAACCACGTACGGCGTGCCGGGTTTCAGAACTGGACACCTCTGGCAGCGACGCGCGTAAAATGGTCCTACAAATTCGGACGGTGTCGTTTGGTTGAGCACCATCCCAAAGCTACTGGTACACTCATCCACGGACGTGTTTGGCTTAACACTTCCCCCGTAAACGTCCCCCCTATCAAGTGTCAGAACGCTGTTCCTGATGGTGAGCGTGTAGTTGGTGTACTTGGAGTCCACGTCCACTACGCCACAAGCCACGACAAATGGAAAGAGCTTCGCCCGGGGACCTGCAGAACCCCCTGTGATATCACGCACGTCGTCCCCCTCCACGTCATCCAGCTGCACCGCGCCCGCAGTAGCCAGGGTGCGGCGGTGACCGCTGGCCCCATGCACCATTAAGCACGGCATGCTGCTGCGCCAACAGCCACTGCGGCGCCCCAGGTCAAACCTTCGGCCACCGACGTCCAGCTCCTTGCCGCTAATCGCTGCGCCTGGGTTGAGTTTTGTGGAACTTGCTAGGCGCCGCCTTTCGAGGTTCAAGGGATGGAGGAACCCAAGATGCAGTTTTCATGCGGCCATAATGCAGCACGGCGTCAGATGCCGGCAAGCCAGGCTCCAAGGCAAGCGGTTAAGTAGCCTGAGGAGCACTAGCTGCGTGACTCAGGGTCCAACCCGTGCATGCACGAAAACCCCTCCACATTTGCCGCTGCTACACACAGCAGCACAAAAAGTACATTTAAACATGCATACCGAGATTGGCAGCAAGAAGATGTAGAGAGCAGCAGGTGAAGGGGGCAAATGTCATGCCCAGCTGTTCGCGCTCAGTCATTGACGGCAGGCAGGTTTTGGAGCTGTAAAACTAAGCCAAACTCCAAGTGACAGCAACAGTGTAACAATCCATAGACCCACCCCGATGTTTTAGCCCCGGCGGTTGACGCCTCGGGCAGCAAGGCGTAGTACACCACCGCAGCCCGGTTTAGCTGTACTACCAGGCTCACGTGGCTTGGCCCCACAGCGACCACCTCCGGATCGAGCGTGAACTTGGTGCGGCCCAGCCGGTCCCAGGGCACCAGCAAACCCACCAACAGCCCTACCGCCAATAGGAACATGAGGACCCAGGCAACCGCCAGCCACAGCGTTCTCCGGGCGGTCCATGAATACTGCCACGCAGCGTAGAACCTGGCGGAGTGGAAGGTGTTTGGGGGTTGCAATGAACCGGTAACTACTCAACACGCCCCTGGCAAGTAGGGACCGTTGGATATCACAGCTATGTAAATTGCCGTTACATTGTGTCCGTTGGATCGGTAGACATGGCTGTCGTGTGGATACCGGGTCTGATGGGCCCAGGCGTGTGGTATGGCACCACCCCTCCTAGGCCGGGTGGGCTTTCGCCGGGTGGCCCAGCGCAGCTGGACGCTAGTGTCATGTTAGCAGCCCAAGCAAGCCCATGCCGTCTGACCACACAGGATGAGACATGCGACGTACATCAGCACTAATCGGCCGCATGTGCACGACAGCTCAGCTGCAGTATGATCCTTTTACCATCCATAATTTCGAGCCCCGACTCAGGCTGGGGGAACCGCGTACACGCACCTCCAGCAGTGGTGCGCAGGATGCAGCATGTACGGCAGGAAAAGTATGAAGTATGGTCGCCGGCTGTGCCTGGATACCGTGCCGCCGCTGTTGCGCCAAGTAGGTGGACCACTACCCCTCACACCACCTATACCCGGCGGCTGAAGGACCGCTCTGCTGACGGCTGCCGGTCGGCTCCCGCGCTGCATTACAACAGGGCTTGCTTGCGAGCCGGGACCAGAGCCTGTCCTACCGCCTTCCGCAGCCGCGTCCAATGAATCCCTGGAAGGTTCATCCGGTTGATTGAGACCCATTCCTGCTTGTTTCCGCACAAGGGGCCTCTGGCGGCCTGATGCTGCTGTGTCCGTGTGTGAGCTCCCCGCCTGAATTGCTACAGATGCCACCATCACCTCATCCCTGGGCACTTGTGCCCCTGTTGCGGCTGCCAGCTCTGTCCCCCTGGTCAGCAGCTGCTGCCGCACGCTGTCATTCTCCGCCGCCAGTTGGAGCAGCTGCTGTTTCTGTGACTCCAGAGCCATCAACAAATTTCTGGGCGTGCAAATGTCGAGAAAGGAAAATAGGTGCACCTCTGACATGTGTACGACATGTTCGTGATCCAACTGGCATAACAATCAGCAGCTGAAGGAAGGTCGACATGGTGCATAAGGTATTTAAGGTGTGCGAGCACCAGCCCAGGTCCGTGCCAACAGATATGGCCGCATAAGATCACAAGTTTCCCCCATCTGCTTGCACTGCCTCACCATAGACCACGAGCCTCCAATTACTTAGCGCTCACAATGGGCCACTCAGGGAAGGTAAAGGGTACATGTGCTGTTGCCCCCACGCGTGTTCTGCAGTGGCACACGCACCTGATCTCCAATTGGTCATGCTCATGCAGCTGCTTAAACACCTGGGGGTACAGGGAATGAAGCAAGGAGCCGCGCGTAAATGTCAGGTGCACCCGGCACACGGTGAAAGAGGAGTCAGGCGACTGCCGATTGTTAGTAGACCGCAAACGTCCTGCAAGTCCCTGCAGGTGCAGCTTCTGCCAGTGCAGGTTACTGTCATAGCGTCCATAGCAGACCCATGTTGACTCGATCTGGTCAGATGCACCAGGTTGGTCCAGGACAGAGTTGGCACTGGCCTTAGACTTGGGTTATATGCATGGAGGCGAATGGGGGATTTGGGGATGACGTGGCATAAGGCGATTTGGGGACGACGCTGGGGCACACTGTGTGTGTGTGCCGGTACGGCACTGGACTACGGGTTGCATGATCCCAGATGGCGCATGCCCCAAAACATTATTGAATCGTCCTGACTACATAACAGTCATAACGTGTGCAAATTTCTTCGCCTGCATTGATTTCTGTAACCGCACCTACGGATTTATCTAATTGGATGAAATTCGTATCTAAGGATCTTTCCAAACTTGTGAGGGATCGTGCAGACCCCCCTGGCGCTTGGCATGGTCGAATGGCAGGTCTGCACAATGGTCAGAGCAGTCTGTCCCATCCAGTCCCGCAGCTTCCCCGGCAAGGGTTACCCCTCCTCTGGGATGGTATATGGTCCTATAGGATTAGTACAGGAAAATGGGACTCTCACTTGGTGGAGGTTGTCCATCTGAGCAGAGATTGCCCGGTACATCGGGTCGCCTTGAGTGAGGCGCAGGCTGTCGAGGAAAGGAGTCAGTGCGTACTGCAGTCATGTGAGAAAATTCCACCGAAGGTATCAGGACGGACCGAAACACATTGGGTCGTAAAGTCGCGACGCCATAGTCTATGCGCCGCAGACAAAGGGCAGCGCCTGGATTATGCACATGACCTAGGTAACAAGGTTAAGCCCAACACTTCCGCAAACTACATTTTGTACACTGAATGGGGTGGTGCGGGTTACGCATCGGAAGGCCCCTGGCCAGCTGCGGGACACCTCCGCAGGAGATGGGGGAGAGGGCATGCGGGTAAACCAACACAGTTTGCAACCCGCATATTGCGCAGGGGTCATACCTCCGTACTTTGCCCAGCATATTGCCCGTTTGCTTCGGCATTACTCATACTTTGCGTAATCACATCTGGATTCTCTGCGACTCCTGAACGAACATGCCGGAAGTAATGCTATTTGCAACGTGTACGGAAGTCAACCACTGCTGCGACGTGCCTGTATGTTGCAGTGCTCGGAGGACATCACCAGCATCTTGCTGAAAAAGAGGATTCCTTGCGCACGATTGCTGAATACGCATTTGCGACATCTTTGGGAAACAGTCATCTTTTGGAGGACCTGAGCTTTTTTTTAATGACCTGCGTCCAACAGCTAACAAGCATCATATTGCATCATTTACTATGGAGCCGATTGCTTACGAGCATGTATGACGCAACACTTCTGTACTTGCCAGCTTGCCAATTTGACAACCCAAGCATTTGCACTGCCTTGTAAATTCCACAACTACAACTATATGCAATACTTGTCGGTTATAATATGTAATTTGTTGTAATTTGCTATAAGCGTCATGAGCTCATAAGGCCCATAAACAAGGAGGCTCAAAGGACCGATATAGCTCGATAACGAACAAAGAGTAAAAATCAAACACAAAGACCAATAAAGAAAATCCGAGAAACAAGAAAAATCTATGCAAGGAATGGCTGTTCAGAAAATGGTATCAGTTCTGCGTCCCCTGAGTTTGCGTATATCGTGTAACCCTTAGCCAACAAGCACTGATTAGTCGCGCTCATGACAGCAAGCATGTTGCCTTTGGGCATAGGACCCCCACGACCACCACCATGTCCTGTCCAAAGCTGTGGGACGCCGGACAGGACCGGACATACAATGCCCACAACAATATGAAGGAAACATCGTGCAACTTGGCCATACGATCACACATAGAGCGCTCAAAACACCCCTCTCCACTTTCCAAACTAGCCGGTTGTTTAATCTGTAGGAGGAGGTCGGGCTCCATACCTGTGATTGAGCCCTGATGTGGTTACCTCATGTGATTATCCGTGGTGATAAGGCGGTTGCCAACTAAGTCCTTAGTGAGCTCGCTTTCCGACAGAGTTACGCGATTGCATCTTGTGTTTTGTATTGTCTCAACGATATATTGTGTTCCGTCAGCCTGTTCCGCAACGTGCTGCGGTAGGTTCGTAGGAGCCGCAAAGAATTCACCTTCCTCGCCCGTCGGTTCAGGATGCAATCGAGTATTCCAATGAAGTGTAGTTTACCACACACGTCATAAGTTTTGTCCCGATTACATGTATGCCGTGTATTGCGCAACGGCGGATGGTCGGCACATACCCTTACTGCTTTAGGCTGATGACCTTATCACCCGTTTTGCTGAGTCTACTGCTCGCTTAGAGGGGTCATTAGTACTGCTGAGTAAATGGCGTCCCACTTTTGGTATATGGGTCAACGTGACGAAAGATTTGGATTTTCACGCTAACCCATGTATGCGACAGATGATGTCATCTTCGACTCTTTTTACTCCCTTCCATATGAGCAGTCATGAAAATGGCGTCCCGATTAGCACGCCTATCGCTGGAGTTATGCGCACATGATATCCTGGGATTTACTAGGAGGGGGGACACATTTTTTGTTTTTCGTACCGATGAACTGTTCCGATCTCGACAGCGTGATATGTTCTCAATCACAGAGTTTATTAATAACTCCGTCTTCAAGGGTTACTTCATCCTGCATTGGGCTTTCATTTTTCGATACATCTGAGCCAGCAGCTCAGGCCCAGCACGTCCGGTGAGAGCCAGTCACTAGCAACGATCATCGCTATACAACACGTCAACATGCAGCTTGGCAGAATGATTTCAACCCGCAACAATTATTTTGCGATATCACAAATCATGCATTTCCATGTCAATCGCGAACAGGACGGCACACACACTCAGTCCTAGAGTCACACCATTCCTCCATAACATCCAACCACCGCAAACCCGTCCTTTCCAACCAGGACGGTACACAAGCAAAGCTAGCTGCCACCCAAGGCAAGCTGCAGAAGTTGGCCCGGCCATAAGGCCACTGAACAGCACGCAAGAAACTTCCCGTCATGAGCATCAATACCCTCATGCCTAAACTGATGTAGCAACAATTTCACCACGCCGTGCTTCCTTCCAAACATCAAAACCCAGCGTAACTAAGAATTCCAATCTGTCTGCCTGTGATGCTACTTGGCTCACCAACCATGCAATGTCGAGCAGGTTCCCTCGGGCTGGCAACAGTCTCAACCACAAGGATGCCAGGCTATGGACTGGCCGTAGTCACTACGGCGGCTTTCCCCTCTGCGGGGCAGGTTTTGTCGTGCAAAGTAAAATCCTCTGCATCGGCGAGGACAATCTTCCCTCAGAATGTCTTGCTCACAACATACCCACACAAAGGACTGTCTAACACAGGCTCATCTCGAGCACAGAGTTTATCCCAGCAACGCCCCCATCAGTGGAGCCAACTTTATTGCGTGAAAGCAAAAGCAGATGCGCTTCATACGATCATGTTCTCAGCTTCAGGTTCTTTGCTAGTCACATATGCACACGACGACCGGTTAGGTTGCAGCGCTGCGAAGTCATCAAAAACTTGACGTTTTGCAATCATGTCCTCATCAAATCGCACTGCAATGTGCCGCACAGCTCCGCTACACAAACCATGTATCTTGGCAAGTGACGGTCTGGCCAGCCCCTACCTGCGACACCGCTCAACTCCATGCCAAGCACTTACACGATTCTTCTGAACCGGCGCTCCAGCATGGCCAGCACCTTTCTGCCTCTGACTCCACCCCTTCAAGACTCCCTTGCCGTGGTGCCCCTGGCCTTTCCACCGGATATATTATGCGTCCCCATTGGGGGAACAGCCGTCATGAGTGTATACACGTGATCTCGAGCCGAGGCAGACGTTATGGTGCGATTAATGCCCAGAAATCCTCTTGCCTAAAGCTAAATTCTCAGACAGGTGCTGAGTTAGTGGGCACCCTCTAGTCAGCAGTGATGATGTCGGATGGACGTGGTTATAGGGGCTTGCGAGCTGACCGGGTGCACAGTTGATTGCGCCGTTAGTCCGCTAGATTCTGCTGGACGCTGGTGGTGAGCCTTGGACCCATCATTTATATATGCTGAACTCGAATGGGGAGAATAGATGAGGGCATAACTCTAGCAGGGAGAAGCAGGGCGCCACCCAGGTTATTTGGTTAGTGGGGCGCTGGTGAAGAATACCAACCTAGAAACCGACAGCGTGATCGACAACCCCAAAAGTGAAACTAGAAAGGACCGCGGAAAACTTTATCAGAGGCAGGACAGGGCGAGCAATAAGTGATAAAACCAAAGAGGCGGACCCGTGGCCCCCTAAGAAGTGACGGCACTGGGTAGGTAGAGTCCCGCAAATGTGCGTTATGGTGCCGCTTGCAGAGTGATGGCGGTTGCCTGCAGTCGGGCCATCAGCTGCTGGTTGTCCGCGCACTCCCAGTGATCCCGCAGCCGTCCAAACATGAGCTCCAGGAGGGCTTCCAGACGGAAGGACAGCTTGGGGAGTGAGTTCCAGCTGGAGGGGGGTCCAGGGACCAGCATTAGAGATGGACCGCTGCTCGGGGCAGGAGAGGGGGGACCCAACATGGCAACGATAGCAGAGCCCCCGGGGACGTCGAGCTGGGAGGCCTTGTTTCCCAGGTCTAGTTTTGAGATAGAGTTCTGGAGGCTGGGCAGGGCAGAGTCCTCGTCAGTGGTGGTGCTCCGGGCAGCGGCAGCTTCCGCAGCGGCAAGGCGGCGAGCGACAAGAAGCTCCACGGGTAGCTATGAAGGTGTTTGCATGTACACGGTTTGACGCACGGGGTTAGGACTGTTAACCAGGGATGGGCCTAGAATGCATGACGGGGAGGAGAGAAAATCAGCACTAGTATTGCCAACAGTTTTGGACCTTATTCCTTAACCATCGTATTGTGGTGAGATGAGCCTGAGTGAAGGTAAGCGAAAGAGGGAAGACGAAGAACCTCCGCAGACTGCGAGTTGAGGGATGCTGCAACAAAGACAGCAGACGGACAGACAGGATACAGTAGATCCATGCATACATACGTCCTAGCTTGATTGCTTTCACTAAACCTGATCACCAAAGAGGACCCTTTCATCCCTCCTGCCCCTCCGCACACCTCATTGTAATAGTAGATCCAGGGCTGTTCCAACGCCACCCGAAGGCGCCGGCCGGTTATACCCACTTCCCGCATAGCCTCCGCCACCTGTGTACAGCCCCAACACCCGTGTGATACCCATTCAGGTCTAGATAAATGCAACAAACACGTCGTTCTGCCATACTGCGGTGCGGTGCTCAACGGCACAGTGCGGCAACACACCACGCGACAAGGTATCATCTGCCATAAAATGGTAGTTTGTAACAACGCTCTGGTACGCCCTTTTAACGGTGAGACGGATGGGAACTCAAGGGTGCATCTTTTTTTGCTTCCTAAAAGTCATCAGAAGGCGCTAAGGGCCCTTCCTCTCCTCTGCCTACTGGCTGCAGCTGGCATCAGAGAAGTACAAGCCTGCCATCCCGCAATCAACGACGGTGCAGAATGGAAGCGGCAACACAATAAACCGTCCGTACTTACCTCACAGCTCCGAAGCTTCCTGCTTGCCGTGCTGTGAAACGTTTTAGCTCGACGGCCCTACATTTTTGAATAAATAAAAGACTGATTTCCTTGTTCTCCGTCCTTAAATCCTGCCTGTTCCTATTGAGTGCCATGTGAGTCCCCTGTCCTCTCGCCGTGGCTCCCCTGCCTCCTCACTACGGCTGCTGGGTCCACTCACCTCCTCCAATGGTGGCGGTGCCAGCTCCTCCGCCAGCCGGGCTAGCGCCTCCATGAAGTCGCACTTAGTGAGGCAAACGGCCCGGGACCATTGACCCTGGTCATCCACCATAACACACAGGCTGCGGGTATAAGCCAGCTTGGCAGCATGCAGGGTCACGCCGGTGCCGTCACCTGCAGGTACAGGGTACAGTGCGATGAGTGAGCTCTGAACGATGACACTCCACCGCCGGAATGAATGGGTTTGGATTGCAGAGGCAATGTGGAAATGCAGGTAGGAATGCCGTGTGGGCTTATCAGCAATCTTCACAAGAATAGGGATCGCAAGACACCGCACACCGGCATCAAGACACGGACATCAGGGGCACAGCTTACTCGCCGGGCAGCCTTCTTCTCTTCTCTCCCCCCCCGCCATTTCCCACAGCACGGTCATTGTACAAGGCACTTGAGACCAGGCGGTATAGGTGATTCCCCTATCCATGCCTAGAGTATTATAGGGCAAAGCTGCATAGTAAATGCAGACTGTGCGTGCTTCTTCGCAGCAGCGACTTAGTGTTGCACTGTTGGCTGCGGCATTATGTGGCTGCGGATGCGCAAAGTGCAAGGCCGTCCACCACAACCCACCGATGAGAGCGCACGTGTTCAGCAGTCCAATCCAGTCCGATAGGTGCATCAGCTGGTTCTTAGATGCGGCAATAAACAAACCGTACAATGCCTGGCAAAGGAAGCCGGGAGGGAAGGGAATGTGTATGTCTTGCAGGTAAGACATCTCTCTTTCGATAATTTGGCTAAGCGAGTAGAGTAAACGATTTCGATATGTATAATCATTACATCGGAAGTCCATATTGTGCGCCTGTACTCACCGTGATGAGGTCCATGTGCGCGATGAGCAGCTCGTTCACCTCAGGGTCTCCGTACAATCGTACGATTCGCCATATATTAGGCTCGTGTACAATAGTAGACAGCAGCACAGGCAGCACCTCCCGCGTCCACATGTGCTCCAGGGCGGCGGCGATAGAGCCTAAGACGATGGGACGATATGTGACGGGGCGGGATGAGCAAGCAAAAACGACAAAAACGACACCCGCAAGCACACAAGCCAGACATATCACCTCAGATAGGTAAAACAGCCTGCGACTGCAGGACACGAGTACGCACGCCAATGGTCATGGTGGTGATGGTGGGATAGTGGGGGATGTGATCGTGGCGGTGGTACAGCGAAATCTTTCGGCTCAGGCCAGGCCTAGGACACAAGAACATCCCAGGTCTGGAGCATGGCCCGCTTCACCAGGAAGGAGGGAGGGAAGGAAAGGAGGTTTCACGTTCCCAATAACCCACTCTAGTGTCAGGAGCGAGGCTCCGGCCTGCTGGCCCCGGTGTACCTCGTTACCCATTCCACTCGACGTCATAGACCCCTCGCTCCCTTGTCCTCCTTTCCGACTGCCTAGCCGCTTCCTCAAACATAAGGCTCACCGCATTTTGTCCCTGCTTTGACGTGGCGAATGGTAGCCAGGCGAAGCAGCGCCTCGTACCACTCGAAGCGCAGCAAGCTCCGGTTAAGGACTACCTGTAAGGGGGACAGCGTTAACGCTCAGATGCGCGCTCCATGGTGAGGCTACGGACAGTATGCGCAACGCCCGGGGGATACCAATAGACGATCCCTGCGAAGCCCATGGTGTGGACGGACGGCTGTCAGCCCGGGAGGGAGGGTTAGGAGTCTCAATCTGGGATGCACCGCAATGGATGTCAGAAGCGGAAACTTAATGGCCGCGTGGAATAGGCCTCGCAGTCGCTACTGGCCAGAACCGTTCGTCATCGCGTGCAGGTGATTCTCACGGGTGGCATACACATGCCATGGCATACAACGCCCCTAACTTGTACCCGCAGAGCACTTAGTCATGACACACGCACATGCCCGTCCACGACGCGCTTCTCCGGGTCCACATTCACCGCTGCGAATACCGCATCGGCTAGCTGGTTTGATTGTTGAGACGACAACGCGGCGCCGCCCCCAGGGCCCGCTGCTGCCCCAACGGCTGCTGATGTTGCAGCGCCGCTACCGGAGGCGGCGGCCGTGGCAGCCGCCGCCAATCCCTGCATCTGTGAGCTGGCACGGGCAGACGGCCTGGTCACCCCGGCTGTGCCCCCGCCACCTGCACTCCCATCGGCCCCGCCAGCTGGTCGACTTCTCACGGGTGAGACACCAATACCAGCACCAGCACCAGCACCAGCACCAGCACCAGCACCAGCACCAGCACCAGCACCAGTACCGGCTCCAGTGCCGGCTCCAGTACCAGTACCGGCTCCAGCGCCGCCACCAGCCATAGAGACCCGTGCTGCAACCGTTGCTCCGGATCCCTTCGAAATCCGCTGTCCCGCAGCCCCTGAGGCGCCGCCTGCAGCTGGCTGCTGCAGCTGCGAGATTGGACCCGTGCGACCGATGTTGGAGATGCGCCCGTTGCCAGCGGCGGGGACGGACATGGCCACAGTACCTGCCGCTGTGGCGGTGGCGGTGTTGGGAGTGGTGGATCGGCCACCCTCACCAGGTTGTCCTCCAAACCCGCAGTCGGCGATGAACGCCCGCCACTCGGGCAATCCCAGCGCAAAGCAGTAGTCGTTGATGCCACTGGCTGTGGCGGATTTCGGGTGAGGGAGCGGCAGGGAATAGGCGGGTGCGAGAGCATGATTCAAGTGAAGTGCTTCCCCTAGGAAGCCCTCCGTCCGTGACACTAGGAACGTATGCCGGTATTCGCAGATCGAGGATAACAGAATAACAACTGAAAGAACTGACGTCTAATGTATGGACATGTACGTTGATGTCCGTGTTTGTCTCCTACCTCCAGTGAGATAGCTTCAACCGCTATAGCTGTTTTATGACTCGACTGGAACCGCCCGAGGGCGGACGTTGAGGCGGAGGACACTGCTGCGTCCGCACGTTAATCTACCTTCACCCGTTCCCAGGGCCATTGTCCCACCACTTTACCTTGCATGCTGTAATAAGTAAATGCAGCACGCAGGCTGTCCTTGTGTCTCAGTATGACCGCTAGACAGGCATCCAGGGCGTGCCCCAGTCCAGTTGTGCCACTGGCCGCCCCCGGGTCCTCCACTCCGACCAACGCGCGGAAGGCGTCCTTACGAACAACTCGGTTCCAGTCCTTGCGGACCTGGCGCTCGCGGACTACGGCGGGGACCAGGAACAGGAAGCAGCAGCAGGACCAGGAACTTGAGGCGATGGAGGAGAAGTAAAAAGGTGCCGAAAAAGGTGTCGGACGTACGTGTATACAGTCTCAAGCGTGTATGTATATATGTGGCGTTATATTGCCTTCCATCTCTTCAGCTTTCTGGGCGACTGCGCGGTCGGGAGGCAGCACGTGCTTACTCAGAAGCGCATGCGACCCACTTGTCTTCGCGTTTCCCGCCGGCCCTCACCACAGACGCAGGTGCGGGCGGTGCGGAAAGGGCCGGGTGCTGTAGCAGTTGACTGCCACGAAGGCCTCTGGACATGTTGAGAAGGTGCACCTTAAATTGTGCTTGTGTGGACATTGCGCGGCTACTGAAGGTGTCTCAAATATGTCTGTTTGATAAATCCGCAAGGTAAGTGGTAATTATTTACTCGGTGATCCACTCTCGTTCACTCACTCGCATTAGTGTCGATCATGTCTTCGGACTCGCTCTCTTCCGCCCTGGGCAGGAACACGCTCTCTCGGGACGCCGACTGCACGAAGTGGGTATTCTGGCGGGACACGCTACACGCGCTCACGGGACGAAGCGGAATCATCAACTGCGGGTGGGGGTGGGGATCCGGAATCGTGTGGGGAGCCTGTGAAGAATGGCAAGGTTCTAGCTGCGATACCTGTAAGGTGATCCGCCATGCAAGCAACGAGAGCGGAAGGACGGAGGACCCAAATGAATAATGGCCCTCCCCTCCCCTCCCCTCCCCTCCCCTCCCCTCCGCTCCACTCCACTCCACTCCACTCCACTCCACTCCACTCCATGGGATACACAGGTGTCCCCCCGATACAGTAGGCTACGTAGAACCCTGGGTGCGAGATCAGCAGCCTTAGGGTCAGAGTGTGCACCCTTGCCAGCCCTTCGAAGTCCTATCCCTTCCATGCCCGCGTTCACATGCCGAACTCCGTCTCGTCATACCTCCGGCAGAGTCTCCCGAGGCGCCACAAAATAGGGCCGGCAATAGTGCAGGTTAGCAACCTGTTGCCGAGGAAGGGTGTTGAGGTTGGCCGGCCAAAGGTGTAGGACGGGCGCGCACACGGGAATTCGATACCGAGTTGCTTCATATCGTCGGCACCAATTGGGCGGAACAAAACACAATGAAAATGAGGCCCCACATCATGTCCGCCCGGGCCAACCCACCGTGGCCCGGATTATGTCCCAAAAAACCACGTCATAATCGCTACATGTCTACCTTGCGCTGCAGTTCACCCGCCATCACCGCGTCCCGCGGGTGTTTGGCGGTACGGGCGAGAGCTGTCCGGCAGGAATGAGCGACCTGCAATAAGGCGCGGAAAGAGCAAACTCGTAAGGTCCGGAACGAGCCAGGAGACTCACGGACCGCAAAGACCAACACAAAAACCTAAGTGTATCGCGGTGGCCGCCTGACGCACATCGACAATTTCAGTTATACATGTGTCAACGACATAAGGAAATCATCATGTAAGCTCGCCCTCCTACGGACATCTTGAGGGCTTCCGAAGGCGCTGGGCGAGAGGGGTTGATTTTGCTAAAGAACTCAAGCCACCTGATGAGGCCTTGGCAAGGCCGAATCGCGCCTTGCTCTTTCGCTCTTAGGGTTTCTCTCAGCTGTAACTTCTTTTCTTTCCTCGCTTGCCTTTTTGTCTTTTTTCCGTACCTTCGTGTTGGGACCTAGCTCTACTATCTTTTTGTGACTCATTTAACCTACCGAGTTGCATTTCGTTTTTTCACACCTACACGTTCACTTGCTTTATTCTTTCATTTATGCATTTCTGCACGACACGTCCCCACTCCGTTTCAAAACTTTTACCAATACATTATAATACCTGGCCCTGCCCTCTGCCAGCCAGCACCCTTTCACGCCCCGCCACTCTGCCCTTTCCCAGTCGCGCGGAACTCACGTCTCGGTACATGGCCACCTCCCCGGCAGCGACCTCCTCGCGGAAGCCTGTTGGAGGATGTGGATCCGGGAGGTGACGTCAGCCCTTACAAGGGAGAGCCAAAAGGACAAGCTGAGGGACGCGATGGGAGAAAGCGAGCAGGTTCAGTCTTCAAGACACCCGTTAGGTGACGAAAGACACACGCATCCAATCCTATCAGTCGCCTTGCAAGCGGAATCACTTGAATTTCAGCCTCGTCGTCACCTCACTCCTACTTCCTACTCCGCCCCTCTCCTCCCCCAACCCAGCCACAACCCAAATCTCGCCTCACCAGCAGGGTTGGTTAGTACTGCTAGGGCTCCCTTCTTGCGCACCCGATCAGTTAATTTATCCGGGGAACCGTACACACCACTGTACGGCGGCATTGGTGATTCCGGGTCCTGAAATGGGCATCGGGAAGTGCCGCCCGGCGATTAAAACGAGTGATATGGACAAGGTGGAACCCAGAGCGCCCAGTTTCGATGTAATATAAATGTAAGGAACCTAAATTGTGCTGGAACCTTGGAAGTAAGATGCAAGTTCAAACCCAAGGAAGCATACAAACCTGTACAGCGCCACCTCAAGAGGGGTTCGAGCTCTAAAGCTACCCTCTTTCCGCTGCAGACTGACGGCATGCCCCGGCGGGAAGCGAGGTACGGATGATGGATGTGCTTCCGGAGGCAACAGGAAAGCCGGGTTACCCTCATCGCACATGAGCGCGAACAAGGGCAGAGAATATGATTTTGCTTGCACCTGAGACTGCTGCCATCCAGGTGAGGGCCTCAACCGCTTCCTCTGCACTTAAGATATACCACCTCACCGCCAAGCTCTTACTCCCAGCGTCCAACCCAGCCCCTGCCGTACCAAAATGTCCTCCGCCTCGTTCGTGGGCGGCATCGCCGCCGCCGTTGCCGTGAGGTTCCCAAACGGTGATTCCTTCCCCGCGGCTCCCGCTAGCACCTTAGTGCTGTGCCTTCCCCTGCTGCCGAGCCCAGGTGAGGAACCTGGCCCAGCTCCGCCAGCCCCTACAAACATTTCGACCGCCTTCATCAACCCGTCTAGCAGGTCCTTGGCGCGACCCTGGCCAGAGCACACGGAGCCGAGGTCTGCCGGGAGAGAGAAGCAGAGGGGGATAGGCAGGTAAGGGGGCCAAAGAGGGCGGGGAGGATGGAAGTGAACACCAACAACCGTGGAGGACGGAAAGGCAGAAGGCGGAACGGCGGTCACAGGTAGAGAGGGGTTTAATTGGTTTTTCGGGGGAAACCGAAGGGAAGCCGCTCCAGAGTGGATCTCGGGTGGAGCAGCGAGGACATGGAGACAACTAAGTATATGAAAGACGGGGCTTGAAGGCCAAGCAATTCAGCATACATGAATGGAAAACGGGCGTTGTAGCAATAGACGTTGTACAACTTTGCAATAAGGATATCCAGTTGTGTGTGTTCAAGTTGTGCTAACAGTCACGAGGACGGGGGGCTGACAATCCGCAGGTGCATGAATAGAAATCTCCTCAATGATTGCAACCCGGCTCCGTCCCGGTCACCTGCTGCAGCGCAAACACCCTCCTACGAAAAACTATCATCACCCAATAGCCCCCGATCGCCCCTTCACAGCCGCACCACTCCACTCACGCCATAGAAAACACCTTTCCCTCCACCGCGCTTTATTGCTCTGGCTGCTCAGCAGCGTCGTCAGCAGTATGTTTTTCTCCCGGCCCCCCGTAGCTCCTCCCTCAACCCTTACCCCAACTGCTCACCTAGCTCATGCTGGAGCTGCGGCCCCATTCTACTAGGCGACACCAGACGACTGCTGCTGCTGGCTATGCTGCGGGTTGGGCTGTGGGTGTGGGCCGTAGACCCCACACCCATAGTTGAGCCTAGGTCCGCGCCCAATATGGGGCTTTCAGGGACCTCCAAGGTGAGCTGCTTGTGCGGATGTAGGTGGGGGGGGCCGGGGTTCTTGGCTTCAGCCATAGAATGGGGCTTAGGGGAGCTGTCAACCATGGAGCAGAGCTGTCCTGGGGACTGGGGCTCAGTGTTGTGATGTGCTTGAGAGCGGAGCGGAGAAAGATTGGGCAACGATACCGGCGCAGTGGCCGCTCGAGATGGAGAGGTTTGAAGGCTGGCAACGCTCTGGGAGCTCGGCGCAGAGGAGTTTAGACGGGCAAAGTTCCTGGGGAAGGGAGTGGAAGGCAGGGGAGGGTTATGTTCATTTTTATCTGTGTATGTAACTAGTTGTATTCATACGGTGGGGTATTATGAGGAAGAAAGGTGCAGGTGGAAAGCAATTGCAAATTGCGCGTGTGTTTGGGAGGTCCCTGTCCGTACCTCGCTTGGCGAGCCAGCGCCATCTCATCTCCATCCTAGGGCATCGGATTGCAGACAAGCGGCATGTGGCAGGTGGGGAAAGGAGAAAGGGCACGGTGTGTAAAACGAAAGTACCATTAAGTACAGAGTCAACGCGAAGGCACACACACCATGTGCAAGGTTACCGCTGCCGGATCCAGATCCCGCTGCCGGATCCGCAACAGGGCCGAAGCATAACAGACGGGCAATAAGAGCGACGGGAAGGTTGCAGCAATAACATCGAACTCGGACTGCTGCGCATCCCCGTCCCTGCCTGCATGTTCGTGAAGATGTTACCGAAAAGTTGAGGGTAAAAAGCAGAACATGCCATTTAAGTCAGCGTAACGAGTGCTCCTCTCCTCACACCGCAGCCAACAGGAAGCCAACCAAAGCTCGTCCTCCGGTCCGGTTGCCTGGGCCCCCTACACACACATTCACCTGGCCGCCCGCACCTGCAATGACTGTATGAATCGGGTCATAGTGGAGAATTCCTTACTGCGGGCAAGCTGCCGCCGACCGTTAGCGCTGAGCTCACCGCGCATGGCCCTGAGGCAGGACAGGATGCACAAGACACGGGATCAAGAAGCAGAGGATGGGAAAGAAGAAGGGTGAGGAGGGGCGGCGCAATCCACCGCTTCAACAAGTCCTGCGATCGACAAACAAAAAACCAATTTCCCCTCCTCCCATATGCCAGTCTCCAAGGATCTACTTAATGTCAAGGCCCCACCGCCACCAACTTCCCTCCAGGCCGCACCAAACCAATCAGTGTCTGCGCGTGCTTCTTAAACGTTTACACCCTTAGGGACTGTCCTCTCAAACTTCACACGACTTCCCTCTGCGTGCGTCTGCCGCTGTCCAATGCTGGCTATGCTCCCCCCCCCTCTGAAACTCGACCTAGTTCCTACCACACGCAACCCGGCGCTCACTCGGATGACTCCTCTGTCGTCCCCAGGTCCGGCAGGCAGTAGGTTCGGTGCGTATTGGGCGGGGTGGCGGGGGCGCCTTCCCGTGATTGTGACCGCGAGCGGGTCTCCCCCGGGCCCCGGGGGCTTAGCCGGAACAGCTTGATCTGCGTGAAGATTATTTCGGAATGGGTTGGGACATGGGCCGCGCGGGGAAACGGGCGACTGGGTGTTACACATGGTTACGCATGGATTGAAGACTCTGGGGATGACCTTGCAGCTGAATGCGCGGAGGGCCAATCAACAGACCTTAGCTGGGGGCATGACACGTCAAAACGGCTCATCAAATGAATCACGGCGAGGGCGCCCCTCGAATGCGAGCATTGGATCTACTGCCTGCGGGACCTGGGGACAGCAAACCGTGGACGTGAGATCTCCCCCCAGCCTTAGCAAGCCGTGCCCCAAACTGAGGGTCCTCTTATGACACGGTAATAAGCCGCTACGCCTCAAGTGGCAGGTGGGTTGCTACCAATGAGAGGTAGCGAGAAGCAGGGTACTACGCACGGCGCAAGAGCACCGGAACCGCCGTGTGGACCTACAATCGTTCAACGGCATTCCCAAAACCCACCCAGCCCAGTGCGCTTCGCCCGGTTATCCATTTCTATTTGTCCTAATCGTCCTGCTTCCAGCTTTTGTATTATTTCCTCCGGGGTTATCAAATACACGCGCAGACACACTGTACCATGGCAGTCCTAAGAACACACACACACACACGCACGCCCCCTATTATTCTCTACTCACTAACATTCTGGGGTTACAGTTTAAGTGGTAAGCCCTCACTCCCGGGCCGCAAACCCCGGAACCGGCCTCTGCACCCGGGGTTTCCCACGCCTCCCACCGTGGCTGCAGCCACCTTGCTGTCATACTTGATCCCCAGCTGGTCCAGCCGCCGCTGCTCGTCAGTCGACAACGTTCCGCTGTTGCCTCCACCCTGCTCCCCGGAAGCCAGTGTCATGAAGCGGGTGCCAGTCGTTGGGGACAGCAACGTCAGCTGCATCTGCGATTGAGATTGAGAGGAGGTGGACGATAGCAGCTGCTGCTGCTGCGAGCTGCCCAAAGCACCGTGCAGGATCTTGTCCTGTAGGGCCAGAAGCCGCACGACTTGCTATGTGACGGCAATCGGGTAGGCGGGCAAGAACGGGAGAGGAAGGGTTACGCGCTGGTAATGTCAGCGTGTGGTAGGATAATCAAGCCAAGGTTACCGGAAATGTACTTACGCAACTGAGAGACACCAAAGGGAGCGTAAGGGCCATCTCGTTCAAACTGGACGGCCACTAGCAAAAATTACGCCGTGTAAACATGTTGTAGGAAACATGGCAGCTTTAGAGGCAGCCAAATACTGTGCGTGATAAGTACTGTCCATCGCTGATGCTGTGAAAGCTTCAAATCGATACCCCAACCCATACCCCGGCGCGACGTGGAGGGCCCTAGAGGCGACGAGATGGGAGGAACATTACCCGCACATCCATCCCAATTGCGCACCCATCGCGCATCACACACTTGAAGATGAAAACAATAAAATAAACGAGCCTAGACAAAGTATGGAAAACGAACCCCGGCAGCCACTCCCAATGCCGCACAACCTTCATTCGCCCTCCGATGCTTCGACCTCATCATCCCCCCAGCATCCAGTACCAAGCAGCTGGCAATTTGTGTCGCTCGCACCGGGCCAACTTCCTTACCTGTCTAGAAGACACAACATAACGCGGCACCCTTCTTACAAACAACCATAAGCCGTCTCCTGTTTCCTTCGTTTCCTATTCCTCTTCCCTGTTATGCCTGTCCTCCTCCTTCCTCCCATTCATCTCCGCTTCTTACACCAGAACTCACCGTGCCACGCCGTGCTATGTCTGGGGCCGAATTGCCCCCCGCTTTCGCCCCGCTATTATGCTGTTGCGGAGAGCCCAGCGTCCCAGGAGGAACTCCAATGCCCGTTGCTGGGAACGCGACGCTGATGATACTGCTCAGAGGTTGATGCTCGGGATCATCACCAGTGTCCTCGCTTCCACCGCCACCACTAACATTTGCAGAGGCTGCGGCGGCCGCCACTGTTGCTGACTTGGCTGCGGCAGTAAGGCCGCCAGACCCAGACCCGGCCCCGAGCCCGAGGCCCCCTTCCGTTGCCGCTACAGAGGTCCGAGAGATGGCGGCTGCCCTCGAGGCGACGTGCGCCTCAATTTTGGCAGCACTGGCGTTCAAGGCGTTGAGCTTTTTGACGCTGAGCAGCTCCAGACCATGCAACCGCCGGCCAAAAGCCTCTGCGCCGTGCGTGAGTGCATGTGCGGAGGTACACGTTGTTTGTATTGTGAGCGGGAGTTGACGTGGATTCGCAGAAAGGGTGGAACCCGAAAGTTATGGGATAGCGTCCGGTCCGGTTGTGCGAGAAAATTTGTCTTACCAGGGCGCTAGCTGGTGCCGTGGTACGGGTAGGTGTCTACGTATCGTGCACCGTGGACCGGCCGTGGAAGATAGCAAGAACTGCTATGATCTAAAACCCTAATCTACAACTAGTAGATGGTAAAAAGAACGGCTCCCACCGGAAGCTATGCGTACCCGCTATAATTTCTTGAGTCGTTGGCCTAGCGCGGCCTCCAAGCCCCGGACCCGTCAAGCTGGCCGAAAACAAACGCGACGAGGAAGTTGCACTGAAAGGTCCTGGAGGAGAGTTTATCAGTCCCATAGGAGTGGCTGACGCGGCCGGGCCCCGTCGCCCCTCCGTCGCTGTCATTTTGCGCTTCGGAACCAGAGGGCCAGCTTCAGCAACCAGGCTGTCAAGCTATTATCATTGAATATTCGTGAATGTTCATTTCTTATACAACACAAAGATTATAGAAGTCCTGTTCGTCTAAAACAGAGCTGCTGTACTTAGAAGGATTCCAAATTTCCATAACCGACGCGAACAACTGGGAGCCGAGGATTAATGTTATCATGAATTTTGGAAACAAATCTTAAGTCCGGGTCAGCTGTGGCCACCTAAGGCAAGGCAGTTCAGAGACCCTATTAATGAAAGCTTTCCCTTACAATTAATAATAGCACTGCAGGCATTTCGCTATTCAGGTGGCACCACTCCGTTTGCTCACATATTTGCAATTGACTAATGATTGCGGAAACCCGTACATGTACGGCATCGTCCATCCACATTCCTTCCCTTTGTCCTTATTTTGCTTAAGAAGCATATTGAAAGGTCAGTCGATCGTTCGAACCATGTTGTCTTACCCCTCTGAGTATGTATGTAAATATGTACAAGTATGTGTGTTTATGGGGGTCGGTGTGCGTGTGTGTATGAATGGAGTAGTTGATCCCATTGTGCAGTACAGACTGTTAGCTATAATTGCACTGTGCAGTTCTGCATTAATATTGCACTGTTACGTCGGCGCTTGCCATTGCTTGGATTAAACCCGCTGTCTATCTCACTATTCAGTCGTCTACATGAAGTATCCTGCAAATCGTTCGACAGGATACAACTCTCTGCTGCTGAACTTCCTCGGTTGTCGTTCGTTCCGTTGCACGGGCCCTTCGGGCCTCATCACTCACTGCTCGCTCGCGCAGAGGGACGTAACCCCTCTCACTCTTGGCAGTAAATTCATCGTACGTATTCTGCATGATCCGTGAGATAACTACTCCGATTACATAATACAAACCCGCCACCGCTGCCGGTGATTGACGGCCCAAGATTTCCGCGTGCATGTAAGCTAAGGTGACGGGGCATGGCAGATGAATTTGCTTGCTAGCTTTGCGGTGTGCACAACGACCAACGATTTGCATGTCACAGGAATGAAAATCGTACTTAAAATCGTACCAAGCCATTTTGAAATCGTACCAATCCATATCTAGTGACGTGCGCTGGTAAGAAGGGTTGTATATGCAAAAACTAAAAGAAACCTAAGAACTGCCCTGATGGCCTGAACACAGCCTGATTCCATGCTAGGGGATACCCAACAAATACCCAAACCTTCTGCACCATCTGGGAAATAACCCGCCGGCAACTGCACGGCCTTCAGCAGCTCAAGCGATCGCTCCATTGCACGCCCGACTCCTCGTGAAGGTGTCGAGTGCTTTCAATGTTTTTTACGGATGTTCGTAAGCACTGTGCCTTATTCAAGTTGAGGAACTCGAGCGTAGATATTGTCTGATGCTGTTGTCCAGATGCGTACCACACGTGCTGCCGAGTTCCAGAGGTCGGATCGGCACGCACGATGTCTCCTGGTGTGGCGGCGAGAGTGTTTACAAATACAATATTTCTTCTACAAAGGGGTTGGTCTCTTACGCTCACCAAGAATGGCTTTGAGAACCAACTGACAAACACTGCAGCGGCTCTCTGCGCCTAAGTACTCGACAAGCTCCCATCTTGACCCTCTCCGAAACCACAAACCTCACCCACTGAGGAGCTGGTTTCAGAACACCTTCCAAGTCCTAACCACCGAGGAGCTGGTTTCAGAACACCTTCCAAGTCCTAACCACCATGATTTGACTCGGTTAACCGACTTTTGGCGACGCAGGAATCAACACTGAGTTGATCGCACGCTCATCCACTAACTCCAACCACCCACAACGGCGAAGGTTCCCAGGACACAAAGGCAAAAGCCGAAAATAGATAGATGGAAACAGCAAAAATAATTATCTAAATATGTTGTTTCGCATAAGAGGCGTCCTCACCACAAAGTATGCCAGGAACCGTGCTATGTCATGACATGCGCGCGCCCCAGTTATTGAGTTCCTGTTTGAAGATTGTATATTCGGGGTAGGTCAAGACAAATGAAAACACTTTCTTAAAAACAAAGGATACGTATTGTTTTGCATTTCAATGACCCAATGTTATACATAACTTTGTAAGTTACGTTCCTTACCGCACGCCTTACTCGCTGTCAGACTGCTTGCGTGACCCAAATGCCAACGACTTAAACCCCGCCGGCAGCACGCAACAGCAGCCATCTAAATAAGCATTCAAGCAATCACGGCAGGCACGCACACACCGACGACAGAGAGCAGATAGATCCGCCAAACTTGCAGCTTAAAACTGATTATCATTTTGGAGGTGGATGAGCTTTGGCTTTGGGTGCTATACATGTTAAATTGCATTTTCGTCCTTGACGATATGCTTAGACATAAATGTGTGAATCTTCGAGACGCATATGACACCTGTCAGGATCAACCAGCAGGTTTCTCGTCAGACGGAAAGACAGACTTTGCCGTATGTTTGTACGGAACAACAGACGGCAGTCTCAAATAACACAGAGTTCCTGTGATCGGTTGAAGAGCAAAAAAATATTATATGATATGATATCAATTATGTTAGATATAATTAGACCCGATCAATCCAAATTTGTGAGCTTCGTGCTAAGGTTGTCCTCCAGCGATTGAATCACGCCATCCTTTCCGCAGTCGCAGTCGCCGCCCAAGCTGCACTTAAGTTTTTTCAATATGTTCACATCATGTTGCTACCTTCTGGTTCTGGCGCTCTTGATATCCTGCGGTAAGCCCGGCAGCATGGGTCGTCGGTAACAGCTGGCGGCGGGTGTTAACATTCTGAGGCGCAGGAGTTTATCGTGCGAAAATGCTTCAAGTCGTTATATTATAAACTTCTATTCATATGTTGCTTTAGGCTTGACATATATTTGGAGTTGACCTTTCAGGCTAAGCAAGTTGCATGCTTGGCCTGCTAGCCATCCATCCAGCCGCAGCCAGCAGCCAGCCATTTCGGTGGTAGTAGCCAGCACATCAATTTACCTGCTTTCTTTATTTGCTTTGAAATACTATTTTTCATATGTCCGTGCAGTAGAGGTGACGATGAGTACACGTTTGTTGGCTGTTTCTGACGACGTTCTGGACGAGCATCAGCAGAGGAGTGTCGAAGATGAGCCAAGCGTCGATAAGCAGGACTGCCTTACCGCCTTAGTAGCCCACATCGCGACCCAGGAAGAGGATGGGAATTCAGGTCTCGCTGGTCACGCTGATGGGAACGATTTACGTATCTGGCGACGCTGCAACCTTGAGGTTCAGCCTCCAACACCTGGTTACGGATCATCATCATCAACGATACCGCCACCATACGGTCAGTCACCAGGTCCGTCCACGCTACCTTCTCCACCGCCATCTCCACTCGAGCCCTCATCGTTGCCAATGCCCAGATCTCCTTCGCCATCGTCGCCGCGCTCACCATCGTTGTCCCCTTCGCCATCGGTGGCCCCCACGTCATCAAGTCCACCACCGTCACAGCAGGACGACAGTGAGGATATCATGACGCCGCCTTATTGTGAGGCCACGTCGTCGGTCACCTGCCTGTCTGTCAATGCCACCAGGGGAACCATACTGGATGCATTCTTGCTTACAGCTTTTGGATGGAAGAGTGGCTCGGCTACCTTCTCCAGCTTGGCCTATGAGTTTGGAGTGCTCGCAAACTCGGGCGCGGTCTTGGTGCACAAGCCCCGGCAGCCGTACTCAGGCGCGATGACCGCGACAATTGCGGGCGTAATGACAGGCAAGACAAGCCTTTATGTCTGCGTAAGCTCAATGAATCGTACGGGCCTGGCCATAGTCGGACCCCGCAGCTGCAGAACGGTCGATGTGCAAGTCAGCAGCACAGAGGTATGTAGGGACGGTTAGCGGAGGGCCGAGCGTGGGTAGGCAGGAGGCAGATAGAGCGAGCGTGGATGGTATGTCTGTATCAACCCCCTCTACGCATCGCTTGTGCTCTTTATATTGCTTGTTTGTGACTTGATTGAATATATACGAGGAAATGAATAATTAATATATGTGTGTCTGTATTAGATGTTACACAGGTATTACACATATGTGCGTGTTTTAAGCTGTCCTTATGACCGATATCCGCAAATAATAATTAAATGAAAAGAATGATTTTATTTTTAAATAATCACACGCGCTTTATTAGTTGTTGATCGGATGCCCGCATTCGGATGCCCGCATTCCTTATAATTTGTGCAGGTATCCACTGTCCAGCTAGAGCATGAACTCACGGCGATTAAAAATGACATTACGTCCACATCTTCAACGATAAGCACTACTGTTGACATGGCCAAGCGACTCGCTGCCATTGCTTCTGTAGCCACAACCTCTTCGTCTACAGCTTCGGTCGCGATTTTGGCTTCCGACCTCCTTGGGAAGCTGGTTGCTTTGCCTGGCAACGACACATCAAGCACATCGCCTGTATTGATGGTTTTCGATGGCATCAGCACAATCTGGTCCCTGGCGAGCAATAACAGCCGCGCGGCTTCTTTAGTCGGTGTCAGCATGTTATCAGAGAAGCTTGCCTCGCAGCAGTTGACACTTGAGGATGCCCAGCCAGTGGCCGATTTCTTTAGTATATTGGTAGGGGGTGCTATGCAGATAGTGAATGAGTTTGCATCGCCGACGGCTAATAGCGGCAATAACGGCGCTGCAGCGCGCGCTTTGGCTGCACATGACGTGTTTACCTCCATCGTCCTGAGCGCAGCTGCCCTGACCCGTGGGATGTCTAACAAGGTTGCATGCAATGGGAGCGTGGTGTCTGTCGTGACACCTCTTTTTGCGGCCTCTGCACAATGTATGACTGCAGACCTTGTCACTTCCGGCGGACTGACGATGTCCCTTCTGACACCAGGTTCTTCAGGATTTTCTGAGTACCGACTGCGTCTGCTGTTGGCGTCCGACTTTAGCGTCAATACGCCCTTCACAATGAGTCTAAATCCTGTCATCGGTCCTCTTTGCGCCGCTGACGGTAGTTGTGCCTCCGCGGGTTTTCGCGTCACTATCACCATCCTCATTGACACGTCCCTGCTTATCGCATCACTCGGAGGACCTGCTATTAACTTGGCCGCAAACCTGTCGGATTATCGTTATGGGGGAACGGTGGAGATTGTATCACCTGTCGTGCGTGTTGCAGCGCCGGGATTGCCTTTTACCGCGATTGGCGTATTAGGCCTTGTGACAATCGGTATACCTCTGAACTCGACGTCGGTTGCAACAAAAGGCGCTAAGACAGCACGCGCAGTGGTTCGTCTCCAGGTACGTATTCTATATGCGTGCATCCGTTGGAAGAGGTGCACGCATGTATGAATTGATGGATGTTTTGATGGGCGAAACCCTTTTATATTACCTGGATCCCGCCAATCCGATGGTGGGGGCATGCTTTCCATTTTTCCACTACTCCAGACCGGCCGGCATATTTCAGTTTTCTTCCTTTTATCAGTATTACCCATGCCGCGAGGATGTCTGTCCACTTTCAACCTACTGCATGTGCGTCTTTGTTGCTTGTATGGGGCTATGCTTGTTGCAGGACCTCGGTGCTGCACCCGTGGACGTGTCGGCCGGAATTAGCTCCTCGATGTCCACCACGTACATCACGAATACCGAGAATCTCGGAATTTCCTATAACCTAATGTCCTTTACAAGCAATAATCTTGGGGATTTCGTTGTGGTGCAGTACGACAGCACAGCCACTCCTACCTCCGGTGCATCATCGTCCTTGCCAGAGATGGGAAGCGGCAGCGCTGGCGCTGCTGAGTTAGCTCAGCAGCCATGCGTCTTTACGGCATGCGTTTTGGCCATTGCAGCAATGATTTTCGCGGTTGTGCTGTAAATCTATCGATCTACGGATGGCTGGGTTGTGGGCCATGGGATTTCAGTCGTTCGTTAGCGGCTCGTTCGTACTTGGCCCTGCCCGTCTGCGTGCTGCTCGCTCGCTGCTGGTTTATCCGTGCCGGGGATGTACCGAGTTGTGAAGCTAACGTGTACATATATACGTATTGCTGGCTCAGTAGGTGAATAGTCGTCGTTTTTAGCCTTAATTAATAGATGAAAGGACCGTTAGCGTGATTCAAGAAGCAGTGGTAGATGGCTGGTATGATGAAAAAGGTAGCTATGTGAGTAGTTTGGGCTAAAGCGGCAGGGTGTAAGTCAAGATGTGCAGGACTTTTAACTAGGACAATTCATACGTGCGTGCAATTATTCTTGCTTATGGTATGTTTACCGCAAGGTAGATGTATGTGGGTACACGTATATGTGCGTGTTCATCGCGCCACTAAGTCTTGTTTATACAGAACTCGTGTATACAAGCAACCATTCGAATTACGTGCGTGTGTATTTGGCCTGCTGTACATACAGATTTTCATGTTCATGATCTGCAAGGTAGATATCGCCAAGCGCACGTTGGCGACATACATATGATGCCACAGTAATGTTTGTGTCATCGCATATGTGGTGCTGGGAAAATGGGCTAGCTGTCGGTGTATGTCTGTCGGTCGTCTAGACGCCATGTAAGGATTATCGTCGTTCGTTTATTAGCTGCGTGGCATTTGCTGCGAGCCTCTCAACGACAAGGCCGCCGCGTTCGGTAAGCAACGGCTTAGTGAAGTACTTGTAGTTCATTTTGGATAGGGTTGTTATCGCGTGATGCTTGGGCGTTGGTTTGGGGGAAGTTCGCACGGCGGCTGGTGCGTGGTTGATGATGGCGATTGACAACGTAACGGGCAGCAAATGAAATACATGCATCCGTTAGCGAATCAATCAAGCTGTTTGGTGTTCATCATAGTAGACCGATATAATGTATATTTATATACATACAACTCGTCTGAATCCTTCCATCCCGATGAAGCAATAGTAATCAGGGTTTATTTCACACATACTGCATGCATGCATACATCTAGGAACGAATTACCACAATTCCATACGCAATAAGCATTAAGGTAAATGAATTCAACAGAGACGGATGATAATTTATTACACATACATCGCCTCAGGGGTATTAGGAAGGGTTAGTTATTATGAAGCAGCAGCAGCACTGACATCTATCCATACGGACCTCGTATTACTATTATCTTCTCTTACCTGCTCCAGCTCGTACGTATATAAAAACATTCTTAGCAGTTTACGTATTCACGAAGGTATCGCACCGCCCTTAGTCAAAACCGTACAGCGCTTATGTCCTGCATGGATATAATATATATATATATATATATAATATACCCATATATATATAATATTATCCTGCATTATCCTGCATAATATCCTGCATATATATATATGTATATATATATGTAATATCCATGCAGGACATAAGCGCTATATCTATTAGTAGCTGAATGTGTCGTATGCATGTCGTTTCGTCAGGCCCGATATGGCGAACGGCGAGCTTGCATCGCTGCCTCGGCGCCGCAATGCATGATATGTACATGATAAATAGGTTATTATTTCATATCGTGTGATGACCATAGTCAATCAACTCGCACGCACGACGATATCCGGCATGCACGACGTGTTCCGTCACTATTATTGCTTGCCGAAAACCACCCCCTTCATTCGCCAGTCCTATCCATACATCGCCTTCATTCATTCATTTTCCGGCTTGGAACATATCTCTACGCATCAATCTAAATTTTTGGCAACACGACTATGCATGTATGTACGAGGTCGGTCCACAATCGCCGACAGCCCAGAGTCGATAAGCATACATCAGGGTTACGTAGCCTCATACGCATACAAATCCCCCCGCATAGATTCAGCAGGGAAGGGAACTGATATAGCAACAGTAAATGACAGTAGCAGGGAACACGTGGGGAGAGGGGCCAACTTAGGACGACGGGGCGCAAACAAGCACGCAGTGCCCTCCCGGTTTCTTCAATCGGCTTCCTGCTGCTGTGAAATAAGGGGCTACCATGCGTCCACATGCATGTGACCAACCAATAAGGAATCGCACATTTCATTTCGTGCCAACCTTTCGTTGGTGTGTACTCTCCGGTACGTAGCTCATCATACATATAGTAAGCTTGTGGGCTTGGCGGGGTTTGGCTATTACATGTATACGTACGGTGATGGCGGCCTAGCGGTCCGCGGTGGCATAGCGGTCCGTCCACTTTCATGTTGGTTAGATGATTTTGAATTATACGGCATGCATAGCTTGATGGGATCGGACGGTCATACATACGTAATGTGCCCCTCCTACCTGCTGCCACTGGGCAGCAGGGGGTCTTTATTGCTTGACGAACCTGCCTGCTGCGTGCGTTCAGGCGCTAGCTGCCAGATATCCGTCGTCGTCATTGCGACCGCCAAGCTACCGTAGATAGTTCCCTGCCAAGCTACCACTATGGCTACGGAAAACTGCGTTTGGGGCGCGTTACATCGCGCTTGGCTGCGTAGAGCTGCAATATGTGCGTAAGCAGGCGAATCCCAGTGCGAAGGCCTGCGAATGCAACGCACGGCGGCCGTAACGCAGCAGAAGGAAAACAGCTAACTTTTGCTAAATATATTATGCCAAAGCTAACCTCTACTCAAAACATACTTCATCAAGGATATTCATAAACTTTTACGATAATATTTTAACGAAAATTGTGAGTTAACACTGTGCCCTCGCGAATAACTCTGCAAATATATGCGATTGCCCGCGTTATACCTTGGGTTAAATCGCGTTATAATTATCTCGCGTTAGCATCACAATAATTCTCTGTAACGCGGAGCTAACGCGAGGTAACGCAAGTATCTGTAGCCATAGTGTACGGTAGATAGCTCCCTGCCGCTTAGCTGACTAGCTACGTGCCTGCTTGCAACCGCGCGCTCTCCATCTATCGCCACGGACGAGGCAGTCAGGATAGGTTTGTCCTTTCTTTATATCAAGGTATTTGGCCATGCGTGCTCGATGACTTTAATTCGCTCTGCGTACATTATTTGTGCGTCCGTCGTTTACTTGGATTATTGCATGCTCCCCTTTAACTACAGATAATAATAATAATAATAATAATAATAATAATAATAATAATAATAATAATAATAATAATAATAATAATAATAATAATAATAATAATAATAATAATAATAATAATAATAATAATAATAATAATAATAATAATAATAATAATAATAATAATAATAATAATAATAATAATAATAATAATAATAATAATAATAATAATAATAATAATAATAATAATAATAATAATAATAATAATAATAATAATAATAATAATAATAATAGTAATAATAATAGTAATAATAATAGGAATCGAAGATCATCCAGATTTTGAGTTATGCATGCATGTTGCCTGCACTCTGGGAACCAAATTACTTCGTTAACCATTAGTATTTTCCAGATACTAAGAAGATTTGCACGCATGCCAAGATGTGTTGTATTACGGTACCGGCCTTAGCTCCTTGCTAAGTAAGTAGCCAGTGGCTACACCCTCTATGTGCAAATATAGAGGCTAAGGGTTGCATGCCCTAGTGCAACTGTGACACTGTCACTGGTAGACTCAGTTGAGTTCGGTTTCACTGGTTGATCATATGTTTTTCCTTAATACATATCCACGTTCCTCTTCCTTAGAGATTACGGCTCTTTATGGAGGCTTTCCGTACTGAGCTCAGAGTACCTATGCTCTGCTCTTCCCATCAACCGGTAGTTATCACTACCACTAGTTTGGGGTGATACAACAAGATGTTACGAAGCGTACTAAGCGGATTACCAAGCCGCGGCCGTTCTGTGTCGTGTCTGTCCCTCTATCTTTTGGTCAGGAGCCACCGCAGCTGTCGTTCATGCAGTCATCTCGGCGCCATAGTATGTAGTGGACCTGCTGCACGGGGGATCTAAGCAAGCAATAATATCCAAATGTGGCCAAGTGCAGTGACTAATAATAAACAGCAAACTCTCAGATTTGTCACCATCAGCATGGTGAATGTGTACATGGATGGATAATACGCACGGTAGCCGTGACTTATGATTGCGCTGGGACGGTGGTGCATTGACTGGCCGGGGACGGGGGTTGATTTTATATTTGCCGTTTATTTTTTTGCATAATCCTACGTTTGTCATGACGGTGCGTTCTGACTGGATCTATGTCCATTTTCCGGTCTTTGGGGGCCAGCCTGCCTCCTATCCGTCATACCATGCTTGCGTGTGTTGCTCCACATACCCAGCAGCTAGCTATCATCGATCTTGCTTGCATGCAAGTCAGTACATATACACCCCAAGCGTCGTCTGGCAAAGGTTGGTTACTTCTTGTACATGTACATATATATTCATCGATGGATTATATATGTCGGTACTGTATGTGTTCCTGACATAATGATGATGATGATGACCATGATAAGGAATGAAAAATGCGTGCATGATCCTAATACGTGGTTTGCATAGCTTCATCTAATAATCATCTTATTGTTTTCTTGATCTTTATTTTAAATATAAGCTGTGTGCAAGATTATATTCGATTTCGTACTTTTTATCTGCTGCACGTTTTGGACAGATGTACGGCACAACAGCGAGCACGGCCGCATCCAGCGCAGCGGGCTATAAAGCAGTAGTTGTTCGAGTATGTCGGCTGGAACAGTAAAGAAGTATTGGGATAGCAAACACATAAGGAATTTGTACATTTTAGGTTCATCTTAAATTGATTGCTGACGTGTGAATATCCGCCGCATGCATGCAATGCAATTACGCATGCATGCATACAATCATATATACGTATGAAGCTATATATTCAAGGTTAGGTCGTTGTCATCGTGTCGCTGAAATTCTACTACCTATCTAATTATACTGTAGCCACTGTCAACCTGCAACTTGTGCGTGAATAATGGACAAGATGGTATACCCATTTTGTTGCTACCTGTTGCTGCTGGTATCTAGTGGTGAGGCAAGCGAGCCAAGAAGCAGGTTAACTTTTTATTCTAGCCTCTATCTTAAAATATCATATCATGTCTCTCTGCTTTCTTGCAGTAGGCCTCGCAACGAGTACGCATATACGTATCTTGGCTGCGTCGGAAACGGCGGAAACGTTGCACAGCTTCTCAGCGGAGGACGATTCTCTTCCGTTTCTACTGGGGGGGGCTGCGCTACAAGAACAGCTTACGCGGCAGCAGGATAAACCGCTGTCCACTGGTGCAACTAATCAGAACGATTTGCCCAGTAGTAATCATCTTGATAATCGAAACAACTTTGTGGTCACACCACCTATCTATTATCCCGCCGTTTATGGTCCTCATGCATCAAGCGCGCCTCCACAAAGTCCATCTTATTTGCAGTCTTCGCCGTCGCTGTCGCCGTCGCCATTTTATTCGGCGCCGTCAGCGGCACCGCCGCCGTCGCCGTCGCCGTCGCCGTCGTCACTGTCACCGTCGTCGCCGGCGCCGTTGCCCTCTATGCCCTTGCCTCCTACGCCGTACGAAAATGTTAGCCTCCCATTAACGGAACCTTCTCATGACAAGGTAACGGAATGATCTTGTATGTTTAATCGATTATTTGTTGCGTTAATTGTTGATCGTTGATTGCAATCAACAATTGTTGATCCAGGATCGTTTCCCTTTTCGTTGTCAGGACGATATTGCCTCTCTACCGCCGACCGCCTTCATTCCGCCGGTTTCTGTTGTTCCTGGAGCTTCAAATCCACCACTGCCGCTTTCGGATGTCAAAGACCAAGAACCGCCTTACTGTGCCGTTGCTGTGTCAACATGCCTATCGGTCAACTCCACCGTGGGAACCATACTGGACGCCTTCTTGCTTTCCGTTACCGGGTGGAAAAGTAGCTCATTAAGTTTCCCGAGCTTGGTCTATGAGTTTGGAGTGCTCGCAATCTCGGCTGGCAGCGGAACCACGGTGCGAAGAATGCGCCAGCTGTACTCAGACGCGACAGTAGCCACGATGGCAGGTTTACCAGTAGGCAACACGAGCCTGTATGTGTGTGTACGTTCTGCAACAAGGACGATTACTGGTATGGATGCTGTCGGGCCCCGCACCTGCAGAACAGTTGTTATCCAAATCAGCGCGCAGGTAGGTGCAAACGACGTAACGAATTCGAAGCAGGGTACAATAAATAGGTGCCGGTTTGCGAATCGTCAAATAAAGCGTGGGTTTACTTGATCCATTTCCTTAATTTCGTGTATTTCGCGGCATCGGTAATAAGTTGCTCATGTATAACCATTTTCTGTATTTGTGTGCTACTGGTGCCGCTAACATGCAATCCGTACTTGCGACATAACGAAGTGCAGTCCACCGCGGCGGATGAGATATTATTATATACTATAAAAGCATGTGCTACTATTGCAGGTTTCTAGGTATTGACACATTCACATGCATACATGCTCATATATGGATGTATAGCATTGCTTTCTGTCGTTTTCCTAATTACAATTCTGTGCACGTGCGCTAGCGAGACGTATGTGCTCGAGGTAGTCATCATGTATGCTCATTTCGTTCAACTCGCAATGACCTTCGCACGCGCGGTCTTCCTGCCGATATATTGTTTGTATGTCGTACTAAACACATACATACAGGTGTCCTTTGCACAACTTGCAAGCGAGCTATCTGCTATCGAGGGTGCACTATCTTCCCTGTCGTCTAACGCTTCAACATCAAGCGTACATGCTCTAGCGCAGCGTTTAGTTGCAGTTGCAGCAGTTGCGAGCGGCGCTTTCCCTGCTCCGACACGGTCGCTAGCCTCGGAACTACTACAGAAACTGGTGAAATCATCAGTTGGTGACACGTCAAATGGATCGTCTGTGCTAATAATGGCATTCGATGGCCTAAACACACTGTGGTCTATGGCAAACGCCCAAAGCTGCGCGTCTGTTCTCACTGATATTAATGTGTTATCAGCTAAACTTGCCTCGCAGCCTCTTGCAGCTGAGGATGTGCAGCCGGTCGCAGATTTCTTCGAGTCAATGATTGCGGGCGCACTGGACGTTATCACCTCTGTATCATTGGAATTGCGCGCCCAAGCTGCGAGTGATATGCTAACATCAGTGATGAATGGTGCCGACTCGATAAGCCGCGGACTGTTAAACAGCGCTGCCTGCAATGGCAGTACCGTGCAGTTTGCTACGTCTCGACTTTCGGGGGCCGCACAATGTTTGAACACTGTGCTTGATGCTGCCAGCAGCTTTTCTGTGTCTTTGGCAAGACCAGGATCGTCCGCAGCTGGGCGCCATCGTAATCGAGCATTAGTAACATTATCGTCCCCTGCGACAGTGACATTGCATCCAGCCCCCATCGGCCCCCTATGTACCGCGGAGGATGCGTGCGCGTCCATGGATTTGCGTTTCACAGTCATGACGTTGACTGACACTAGTCTTCTAATCATGGCTCTTGGCGGATCTGCTGTCTCGTTGGCTTCAAACTTAACCGGCTATCGTGTGGGCGGATCGGTGGAGATAATGTCACCCATTTTGAGATTTGCAGCCCTAAACTTGCCTTTTCCCACCAATAATCTGTCCAATCTCGTAACTTTCGACATACTTCTGAACATGACGGCGATCATGGCGCGAAGTAGTGGCATCAGTACAAGGCTTGCAGTGGTACGGCTCCAGGTGTGTACCTGGTATCTGGTGGGCGTTATAATCTTGATTTTTTGCTGTTTTGACGACGTTGTATATGTACATCGGACATTAAACTTCGCATGCATGCTTTCTACATACTGCTGCGCGCAGGATACTGGTGCAGCTGCTATTGATCCGTCGTTAGGCATTTTTCCTGGGCCCTCGGCAACCGGCACCACGCAGTCTGATGTGGACAGAGGTATAGTCGATGCAGTTTCCGGTTACAGCAATTCATTAGGAAATTTTGTGGTGTTGCAATACGAAGGTATCGCTGTACAAAACTCGGCCTCAGCGTCGCCGTCTCGTCCGGACGACGCGTCCACAGGTGTAAGTAATGCTGGCCAAGGACTGAAACATTTTTTGGTGCTAACTATTGCATCCGTGGCTTGTGTGATGCTCGCTCTCAACTAATAATGCTGGCTTAGGTAGTTGGTACCTTATGTGTATATTGAGTAGATATCTCACGGGTCAGGCATATGAGAAATATACGGCCAAGAGTGAGACCCTGTACTGCCCTCTGCTACTGGACGAGCGAGCGAGCAAGTGGATTCGGATGGAGGCATGCACTTTTATCGTCTCGTGAGGATCACGTTTTTGCAATCGTATCGTACGAATAAGGTACATACACAGTACGTATGCTTACGTAGTTTAAGTAGCGTTTTAGCTGCGTTCTGGTAAATGTTTTTGTCCTGGTCAAATTTATAGCCGAGATGGATAACCATTTATATATATATAGGTCCTGCGTGATGATGGTGGACCAGGCATACGTACCGTCTGCACAAGGCACGTAGCTTAATGTGTGTATAGGTGCATAAATAAGTAGATGCATGCATGGATGGCTTTCCAATATATCGGACCCATCCGCCGACGTATCTGGTCAAATATTATAAGGCTAGTCTTAGTTTGTGATCGGTGTGATGATGGAAACATGTCCATATGTATTATGCATGCGTGCACGTATCGTATGGGTGGACCACTGTGTTCTTAGCTAGATAGTGCGTGATTTATTTCAGACCGTACATACATGAACATGAATATACATGTATATATAATCCCTATACGACATGTCACGGTAGGTCGTCATCCAGAGCCGAGAGCTGGGTCGCTGCGTCGTCATCCATTCAGTACCGTCTTCCAGTTGTCTGATTTATTTCTGGCTAGATAAGAGATACGAGGAACGCAAACTGGTTCGTCGTTCGTTACGATTTCGACATGCCTCATGGCAAAGCTAGGTAGGGACGGACTTATACATAACTTAGGGTCATGGTCGGCAGCTGGCTATATATATTATAATCACCATTCAGTCGGTAAAAGGTCCAGTCCATACAGGTTATGGACTGCCGGCAGGTATAATGGCTTCTGGCGGCTGAGGCAAAATCCGTGATCCTGATTCGGGATGGGATTATGAATTAGTTACAAACAGTGAAACTGGTAGTTAGTTAAATTATGATTACTAACAATAAAGGGATTATTAATATATCTAAAGCATTGACTGACATGCATTAAGGATACAGCAACTATTCCCCATCTAGATGCAGCGTCACGATGCATGAGAAGAAAGCAGTCAGGTTGAGGTAGGGCAGCGTTAGAGAGAGCCCTCCTTAGTTTGTGCCCGTACCTTACCTTTATCAAGCAGGGTTTTCAAGTCAGGGGTGAAGTTACGTGCCGGTTTCCAGCTATTGTACTCAGATGTACCCGGACCACTTAACCAGGTACTCAAGCACGTTGCGCTTGCACTTACCCTTGCCAACACGTCGTGCACGGTAATCTAGGATACGTTTGACAGCATACAGGGTCTGCTTGCCCGACAACCAGGTAGAGAGGCTCGCTTCCGTAATAGGGGGGATGCTTTTGTTAGCCTCAGGCAGAGTACCCCGATATGTGCATATGAGAGAGACATGGAACGTAGGGTGAATGCTTAGGTGAGATGGGAGCTGCAACTCGACAGCCACCGAGCCTACCATACGCACTACAGGGTAAGGCACCACAAAGCCTGGTAGTAACTTACGGGATCCAACGGCCAGGGAGCGTAGATTTTTTGTGCTCAACATAACCAGCTGGCCCTTGGTGAAGATGACATCCTTCTTGGACTTGTTATAATAGTCCATAGCCCGTTGCTGTGCAGCTTCCAGGCAAGCCTCAGCATCAGACGGGACACAAAGGATTTAGCAAACGTCTTTGCAGCTGCTACATTGACGTCCAATGCCCGCCAGACCGGTAGGGTTAAGTCAGGGTTAAGTCCGTAATTCCGGAAGAACGGGCTGTTGCCAACTGATCGGTTAATTGCATTTTTAATGGCAAACTCAGCAGCGGTTAGGTATGTATCCAGCAGTAGGTGTGTGTCCAGAGGAGTTGCGGAGCATATCACCCAGGACACAGTTAACCCGCTCTGTCTGGCCATCAGATTGGGGGTGGTAGGTGGTGGACAGGTGGGGGTGGTAGGTGGTGGACCCGCATTCCTACCAACTTGGTACTTTGAAAATCCCCAGGGCGCCCCAAAACGTACTCGCAAATTGAGTGCTGCGATCAGGTACCACGGACTTGGGGACCCCATACATTACAACATACCACATTATCAAAGAGCAGACGGGCCGTTTGCTCAGCTGTGCAGGATGATGTCGTGGGGGCCAAGTAAACCACCTTAGTGAAGTGGTCGACAAGGACCAGCACGGCGTCGTATCCTCCCTCAGTTTTGGGCAACACAACAATGAAGTCCATGGATACACTTTCCCAGGGGGCGTCAGGGATAGGCAGAGGCTGGAGATGCCCATGTGGTTTGCCAGGTTGGGCCTTGTTGTGCTGGCACAGGTCACAAGAGAGGACATAATTTTCAGCGTCCTTAGCTATGTGAGGCCACCAGAATTGACGACGCAAAAGCTCCAGTAACCGCGTGCAGCCAGGGTGCCCAGCAAGAGGGCCGTCATGAAAGCGTGACATGAGTTCCTGACGTAATGAGTTGTCATTAGGTACGACAATCTGGCGGTTGGACCCTTCAGAGTGGATCCATAAGCCAAGTGCCCCGAGTTGTTATAATTTGTGAACCATAGGTCAGCACTTTTTAAGTACTTGGTAAAGTCAGAGGGCACGAAGTTTTGCGTCACTTGGGACTTACTTCGTGTAGTTGCCGCCAGGATAGTTGCATGCAGTGAAGGGTGCCGACTGAGAGCATTGGCTATGTTCAGTGAGCTGCTCAGGTACTCCGAATTGAAGTTGAACTGTGCCAAGTATTCCATCCAGCGGGCTTGGCGTCGGCTAAGGGATGGCACACCTTGTGGGAAGGTAAGGGGTTTGTGATCAGTCTTAAGGACAAAAGGTCGGCCCTCAAGGTAACAACGCCATTCCTTCAAGGCATGTAGGACCGCAAGGAATTCCTGTTCCCCTGTGGTATAACGGGTTTCCCGAAAATTTCTTACTCGTGAATGCAATGGGGCGTCCCTGCTGTAATAGAACAGCACCCGTCCCGTGTAGAGATGCATCAGATATGACCTCGACAAGGAACGGCAATGAGTAATCAGGGAAGTGCAGGATGACATCATCAGAGATAGCACGCTTCAAGGCATCAAAGGCTTCATGGCATGCAGGGGTCCGGGCCTCAGGTGAAGAGAAGGGTCCCTTACGTGTGAGGTCAGTCAGTGGTGCAGCAATGACTGAGTAGCACTCTATGAACTTACTTAAGTAGTAGGTCAGACCCAACATCTCACACAGTTCTTGGGCCGTACTAGTAAAGCATGGGCCCCCCTGTGAATCATGCAAACTGCTGCTTTTCGACCAACAGCTACAGGTTCAATGTTGGCAGATAGCAGTGGCTGCATAATTGAAGCAAGGCGCAGGTGTAGTCTCCTCTGGTGGCTGTTCGGCAGTAGTAAAGGGTACCTTGCATACCTTGCATACCTTGCACTGGCGCAAAGACGTAGACTCATAGTCGAGGGCAGGCCCATACTGTGCTAGGGTGGATGACCCCAGGATATACGTGGCAGCATCAGTGAGCTCAGGCAACACATATGGTCGGACATTCAACCATAAAGGACCTGCAGATAGACGGAGATTAACCTGTCCCAAGATAGCTTGCTTACCCCCATCAGTGATAGTAACTTGTGATCAGGAGCACGGGCTTGGCTTCAGGCCAAGCTGCAATACCACTGATGCTGAAATAAAGTCATCACTGGCTCCAGAGTCAGCTAGGGCAGTGAACGTACGACCAGCCGTACTTACGGTAATCAAAGGTTCACCAGCACCTATCAGGGCAGCAGCTTAAGGAAAGTGGAGAGCTGAAATACAGGGTTCAGTCTCAGGTAAGCTCTCCTGAACAGGTATGGGGGCAGCAAACCAGACGTCAACAGAGTATGGGCTTCCAGGAAGCTGAGCGGCCTCACCCGCCACATTTAGGCTATGAAAAAGAGCCGTTTCTGGAGTAAACCTCAAGACACGTTGCATTCCAGCCAAGAAGGAAGGGTTGCGTCGGAACACATACTCAGGCAGCAATATGCATGCTGAGGTATCAGGGTGTTGACGTTGGCATGCCCTGAAGTGAGCCAATTGCTTCTGTAGCTCACAGAGTGAAGAGGGAATGAACAAGACAGTATGCCCACCCAAGTTAGCAGCAGAGATGGGACGACCTTGAGGCTCAAGCCTACAGCTTACAAAAGCCATCAAAGCCTGCACGGACCGTTCGTGCGTCAAAAGAAAAACGTCTCCCTATCTCTTTCTGTATCTCCCTTCCAAGGTATGATTCCTCATGCAGCCTGACTTCTAGGATTCACCAGTCTATATATGAATTCGAACCCAGATCAGCAAAGAGACATGAATGCTGATCCGCCTACAAAGGCCCAATGATGAAGATGATTACAATTGGTCCATCCTGGATACTACCCGTAGATACCCCAGGATACTATAGTCGCTTCACCTGCGTGGATCGGCACTCTGAGCCGCAGGTGAATCAATTTGTTTCTTGCTTGCTGCTGCGACTGCTGGTCGGAACCTTAACTGGATCAGTTGAAGGCCTTGATCAAGCAAATGAAGGAAACGAGGGACTGCTTGAACGGATGCCTGCTGCATCTGTCTGGAGTGCTTTCTTTTGGTAGGATTGAAACTGATTGCATTGCACGCGACCAAAACTTGTGTTAGAGTGCCTTAAGCACACAAATTGTGAGGTCATCATCGTCCACCCATGGCATCTGGGAACGATGAGATGGGATTGGCAGGCGGGGATGGGACTTGACCACCGTTCCTAGAATGTCTTGGAGGGACCCAGACTCGAATGTCATTCATGGTCTCCAAGACCCCGCTGTGCTGCCAGTTCTGCAGATACACACCCCATCTGATTGTTCCACTCACAGCAGCCACAGTCGGTACCGCTCGATGTGAGGGAATGTTGTATTATGGTTCGATTATCATGAAAACGTCGTTCAATGCAAACCGACAAGATGATAAGCAAACGTAACTAATAGATTGTGACCAAGAAATATATCTTTATATATTTATCTAGTTATGCATTGACGAATTCATGAAATTGGGGCTCTATGCATTGCGTTGCGTTGCACTGCATTACATTACTAAGACCTTTGCCAAGTTCTTTCTACACCTACACTCGGTCTTCCATGTGTCACTCCTAAAACCATTTAAGGAGGATACCAAGCGACAAAACCCATCACCCCTCATAATTGAAGGTGTTAAAGAGTAGTTTTAAAACTACATGATTGAAGTCATTGTAGACCACATGGATGTCTTGATCCGTGGGGGCAAAGGTAAAACTTCTGAAAAGTACCTTAACAAAGGGGAAGGGTATGATTCCACCCATAACACTTATGAACCCGAGGCATCACTGAGACAATCCGCTCCTTTGGCAGATGCCATTGATGAGTATGAGTGGAAATAAAAAGCCAAAGCATGGCCAAAACCCGCCGAAGATGAAACCCCATCTAAGAGGAGACAATAACTCTCCCGCACTCTGGGAAAAGCCATCCTCCATATTTTTCGTTGGATCCATAAAGTCCATATGGACTTCCATAAAACCATATGGACTTCCATAAAACCCATATGGAAGGCAATAATATCCACATACAGCCATGAAAAACGTTTTTAAGTAGATATTTCCTGTCATGACAGCTTGTGGAAAATTGTTTTTCTGTGACTTGGGGTCGTTAGGGTTCTGGTAGCCTGACACCTTCCATAATCCATTGTCCCAATTCCATAAAATACACTTCCTAGTGCAGTGCTTATAGCTTATAACCATGAACAAATTTGAGCATACCACTCAGGTAGCATGCAGTTTGTTTTAGAGGCCATATGCACCTCGTGGTGACCACTTTAATATGATGTGATGTGGTACGACAATACCGTCAACCCGTCATTCTACCAACTCATCTTTGTTCTTACTTTACAACTTCTTTTCCATCTACTGCTTTCTGACTTCTACCACTTGTAACGATTCAATCTATCACGTCAATTATCCCGCCAAATCATGTTCTTCTATTACGCACGCTTTCTATAGCTCCTTGTACCTTGTAACCAACCAACGTTTTGCCATCAGTTGTGCCAATCTAAGAGGTTATGAGCCCTGCGGCGTTCAGAGCTGGTCTGCGCCGCCGGAAGTGCGCCGTGAACCAATGATGGCAACTTTGGGCAGCCGGCAACAATCATGGCTGATGCTCAAGACTTGCTTATAAGGATCCGAACCCAAGGTCGTATAGAGGTAATATGCGACATGGAGGACATCAACTTTTGTTGGAGTTTGTGATGGCGATGGCGACGGCTTTGGGCGAACGCGCCAGAACCGTGGTTAATAATCGAGGTTGGGCCAAACAGTTCAGATATCATAACCATCCTTTCTAAGGAGATGGACTGGCTATAATTTCGAGGTCGCCGCCCAAGGCAATCTGCCGGCAAATGCGCATGTTAGCCGCGCGTATTCAAAGAAGACGACGCTGAGGAGGAGCTCAGCAATCAAGCCTTGGTTGCTTTTTGTGGGCTTAATCGGAAGTACGGAGGAAATTTTCTGGTTATTTATGAGTCACAGCGACACCGACACCAAGATGGAACGGGCTGGCGATAACTTCGCGAGGAATCCGAGTTTCTATAGCATTTTCATGTTAAAGGCCTTTCGAATTTGGTTTCCATATGCTGGACAACCTATGGCGCGACGATTTGCACATTTGTTGGTCAAGACGATCAGGGAAAGTGGTGGTCGAGCGCGTGGTAGGGGGAGGCGGCAAGTGGGGACTGAGGGGGAGGCGGCAAGTGGGGACACCTCTGCAAGTAGCGGCGATATGGCACCATCATCGGGGGTCTCAAGTGGCACGGGAAGCAGTGGGGGCAATGCACATCAACCGGTCCTGAGGTCCTCACGCCGGGGTACCAGAGGGGCGTTGCTTCCCGTGACAGCACGTTTTAGGTATGTAGATAGGTGGCCAGAGATACCCTATCTACATATCATGCATATAATTGGTTGGCCGAATAATAATAGGACATGAAGCTAATGACAGTACGTGATGCTGAATAATCGCCGTATTTTGCATGCGAAATGGACGCTTCCTTTTGTGCCCTCCATGCCAGCCATTGTAACTTTCCATAAAATGCCGTTTCCATTCCATAAAATGCCTTCCATAAAATACCTTCCATAACCTGGTGGCAGGATTATGGATTCCATATCAAAATAATATGGAGGCCACTTTATGGAAAAGGACGCTGGATTTTATGGAAGCCGGACCCCCCCGTTTTCCCAGAGTGCCGAGATGGTCCGCTTCAGGGGGGAAATGTAGTAAACTACAAACCTTTGGTCTACAAATACTAATAGATAATACCTAAAAAGCTCGCGATACATCTTGGCAGGTGAACCAATGGTAAAGTCACCCTGGTAAGAGAGCTTTGGCCAGACAATAAAGTATCACATCACTAACTGTTCGGAGTTTAAGACTCCGCTGCCACCAGACCCCATTAGATTTTAGATACCATTTTGCGACATTGTCTTACTTGCGAGCTCTCACAAAGCCACTAAGGCCACACTTCCGCATAGAAAGTCTAGGATCGTGAAGATGACTGCTACATCTCAAGATGACGAGGTGCTTCTGCACCAATACATCGCGGAAGCGTGTGTCACACGTGTATACAACTTTTGCAATCACCATCGCCCAGCCAGTACCGTCCCCAAAATGAATAAACGGTGTCGATCCAGATTCATTTCTACAGAATAGGCCTCCGTAAACCGACTTAAGACCCCAGCTATGAAACGTTTTCGGAGCCAGCTCAAAAAGGTGTGTGCCAGGTCGCCCATTTGTCCCTCCAGTTGTCTGCTGTATGCTAGCACCTGCTGCTGAACCAGCACGTAATTCTCTTCCATCATCCGGCTATGCTCGCTGGTCCCTGCTAAGTACGTAAATCAGATCCCGTATCCAACCCGTCCAATGCCCGCGTTCTGATTGATTGCGGCGTGTTGATTGCCACGTTTGTAGCTGATACGTACATGTTACGCGCACAATTTGATCTATATTTCTAGTCATCGCGCATGCACGGTAGCTATGATTCAAATGCCAGCTGCCAGTCTATCTGATCTTGCTTGGACAGGACTTACCTCGTATTTTCCGATTTCCAAACCTGCTACGTTCGCTAATGTAGCTGCTTTCGTTCATTGTTAAGTAGGTCCGTCCTGCAAATGCCAACGAGGCATGCTTCATGGGGTTTCACGCTTACGTATGTAGCTTGGGCCTGTATACGTTAACACGTATGTCAAGGCCGTCCGCAGGTACGCCGGCTCCTTAATCGTTGTCAGTAATCGATATCGGTGGTATTATTTCTATGTTCAAATGCGGTAGAGTTGTGCGTTTTGGAGGTCCGTAGGTTCGGGGAGCGAGCACACTTGCACTGAAGCGGGGCTAGCAGATACTGAAAGGTAGTATGTAGCAGAAGGTAAACTTATGATGGTGCTGACTGTAATCCAGGCAGCCGTCTTGCTTGGCATGCAGGGACATGACACGTCCAATGTAATCCCATGAACGAATACTAAGCTAACCCTGCCTGTGTTGTATCTCTGTTGTGTCGGCCTACAGAGGCCCGATCGGAAGGATGACCATCTGTGGTCCAATCCTTGACACTACCCGTAGATACCCCAGGATACTACAGCCTGTAGGGACATATGCTTCACAACGAAGCTTCACCTCGTTCCCTGAGGTGTAGCAAGACAGGGCCGAGGCGGCCTACAGTGCTGCCAGCACTGCATGCAGCAGCCATACAGCGTTCCTGATACGAGGTGATACGAGCGCATGGTTTGTACTTCAGACAGTGATCCATGTGGCCGATCGAAGTGAGCCGAACGTTGACGAGGCTTGCCATGAGCTGGACCTGGCAAGGCCCACTGAAGTTAGGGGGTTGTAACTACCGCCGAGGAAACAGAGATAACAATTTAACCAACGAACTACGGGCTGTAAGTGGCATACACAACCTGAGGAAGTCGAGCCTAGTTAACATGGATGAGGCTAATCATGAGGTGGATCGATCGAGGTATGATGGTGATGCACCGGGCAGCGCATGAACCGACCCCACCCAGGTATGTAGGTGTGAGCATCAGACCCTGATAGAGGCAGTAACACGGGTTGCTTGCTAGGTCGGTCAGCATAGCCGTCAGGCAGGTTTCAACCAACCGGCAACTGACCCCAGTTATACCCATCGATCGGTACCACATCCACAACGCCCTGGTGTCGCCTACGTACGGCATGCACATACAGCCAGGTCTGGGGCCGGGAGGTTCTATAGCAATCGGAGGGTGCGGATGGTTTGCGGTCCCTCTGCAATGCCCCGCCGGAACAGGTGGGAGGGAGGCATTCGGGTCCCAGCTACGTTATTTAGACAGAAGCCGGTTGCGCACAAGAGGCGGTCCCAAGCAAAAGAAATTGAGGAAAAGTAGCCTAACTTTTCTGGTCGACAGCCCACATGGCAGTTGGTTCCATCCAACCTACTCCAAAGGTGATGATCATCGTTACAAACTTTTAAACAACGCGCGTAAGGCCCAGACGAGACAGGAGGCTCATTGGGCCGCGGGGACGTAAAAAAAAGCTGATATAGAATTGATAAATCATCAGATTGCAGGAGGAAAGGTCGATGGATGGCAACTGCAGCAAGATGCATAACCGTAGTTGAACCGACTGTTATAAAATTCTTTGGTTATAATTTCTAACTGCCGCTCGAGCACATGATTAAATGCAAGTGTGTACGAAGATCAACTCGGTGGTGGCGCGTCATGATGTAAGGGAAGACGAGTTTATTCCGGACTCAAAGTTGCAATAATTTACAATAATTTCATTTGAATGTATCAGATATCAGAATGTCAAGTGTAGGGACTGGCCATCTTGCCATCTTAGGTTCCGACGTCGTACACTTTGTTGCGATTTAGGTTTGTTCTGCAAACCCCATCCTTTGGATCGTGACATTCGCCGACAATTAGGTCGAACCTTGTGTACGAATTATGCGATGTTTTCAAACTTTAGCCGACTGAGCCTAGGCTCGCTCGGGTTAAGAAGTCTGCGGGTAAGAGCCCGCGACTGGGGCGACAAGATATTTTGATAATGTCTCCTAAGCTTTCGGCATTACGTTTGCCCTCGTTGCCCAGAGTCCAACTTCTGCGACAGCGTGCTCGCAAGCCGCTCGCCATTATACAGTTCCTTCACTATTTATCGAAGTTGGCGAATCGCAAAAGCAGAATGCATGTTCCACGAGGTATGGGCAAGCGGACGGACTTTCTCAGATTCCGGAGCGAGTTGCCAGCTAGCCTCCGCCTGGGTATTCTTGGGATGTCTCTCGGCTGAAGAAGGTTTAAAGTTATTGGCAATCGTTTGAAATTCAGGTGGTAAAAAGATAAGACCCGTGCTTACGTTGTTGCCTAAATTTTGTTTGCATGAGTGATAATGCGATTAAGCTCGGTGCAGCTGTTGAATTTATTCACATGGCTATCTTATTGCATGATGATATGGAATATGATAAAGGAAACTGCTGAAGCTGTGACATATGTCACTAATCAGCTATTTTCGCAGGTGCCCTACGTCACACACGCGTGTATATATAAGTAGGGGCAACATGTTGCTTTGGTTCCCCTCGTCAATCCCCTCCCAGCAGTGGCTGCGATGGTTGCTCGTGCAGTAGATCTGGCAGCTGCGGATCCCGATTGGGTACGGCCCGTCTCAACCCCCGATTGTTAGGGATTGGTCCCGTCGCCCACATTTCCAGTGTCATCTTTAAGGCTGAACCTGTTTCTGGAGCCATGGCGCGTATCAGCCGCGGCTTTCGCGGTGGCTGGCCCACTGTAGCGCTTCAGGTGGGACGGCGATGTACACTTGGGTACTTGTGCAGGAATACTTAAGCAGGTTGTATTTCCACTAGTAGGGGCAACACTATATGAAATCACCCGTGCGGTATGTATATCCGTACCCACCTTATTTTGGGCTCGCCAAAACCAGCGAGGAAGGGAATACAGGGGATGGACCGATGGAGCGGGATCTCTTTTAGGGTGGTCTTCTTTTGGCCAATAGGAGGGACGGACAGACGTCCCACAACTCCCCGGTCCACCCCAAGCTCCCGGCTGCGCGTCCTAAACTTCCTTTACCGTCGCTGCACACGTGTAGCTTGGCTTGGGCAACTGGCATAACAGCTGTTCCGGACATGGCGGTGGGGTTTTGCTCCTGGCCAGACGATTGCCCACGGAACCGGAGCCATTTGAGGACGAGTACGACGATGATGAATACGAGGACGGCGAATTTGTGGATCTGGACGATGAGGATTTTTTGGGAGATCTTGGGGAGGTTCAGTGTTGGGAGGAGGACGAGTTGCCGGGTCGGTGGCTAGGGGATGAGGCAGACGAGGGAGAGGTGGGAGAAGGGTTTGATGAAGGAGAGGAGGCGCCATCGCCGCCACCGCCACCTGCACCCAGCAGCAGGCGAGGCTGGTGGCGGTAATAGCAACTTGGGAATGACAAAATGCAAACATTTGCACCCTTTTTATATTGCGCCACCACACATTTCCATCCCAACGGCACTTGCACTCACTCGCATCATTCGTTGGTAGAGTTTTTCCAGGCAACATGGCACAAAAAGGGAATTTCGCGAGGTTCTGGCCTTCCTTAATGTAGTTGCTACTAAGGACGTGTATGTGTGTGAAGAGAGAGTGTTAGGTGTCGGGGGGCAAACAAGTTCAAAGACTGACGCACTGCATTTTGTTTTCCCAGGATGCCCGAAGCCCAGTCCCCGGTGCTGAGAGCCAGATTTTTCCATGTCCTTATCTGGATCGATTGGCCCGCTCCAGCACAGCAAAGCCCCGAAACCTGCACGGACATGCATGCAGATATGCTTTGCTGCACCTCTGCCATGTGTCACCCATGTGTACCTAATCCCGTTGTGCCCCTGCCTGGCTCATTCACGATACAAGCAGTCTCAGCGCGGGCAGCAACGTATTTTTTATGGCATCCATTTACCCCGGTCTCATTGCCGCCGACGCGGAAACCAGTGAGCAGGACGGCGCCGGACTGCGGTGATTGTGGGCGGCAACGGCGGTGGTGGTTCTGGTGGTTGCTTGTTGTGGGCACTTAGCCAAGCTGGCAGTGAGATGCCCGGGTTAAGGAGACGCACTTCAGATGTGGTATCAGCTAGTCGGGTTAGGGATGGCCATATTTTATATCCCCTGGTGGGAATGCATGTTTGCCAGGTCCATTTTTCCCCTCGGGCGTGTGACCGAAATACCCACCCGATTTGTCCTGGATGGAGTTTTTGCGGGGTTGGGGATTACGGGGGTTGAAGCTCTCCAGTGGCCGAGCAGTCGACCATAAAGCGGTTGCCTTTTGGTAAGGGCTCTAGGGTGGTAGCATGAGTTGTACTACAAAATCAATTAATTATTTTACTATATACTAATTATGGCAAAATTAGTTATTTTACCCAAATCGTTTCTTACGTGCGGAGGAGCATCATGACTGAACCGCATCACTTATCTGAGAGTGCTACGACAAAAACGCAACTAATCAGCTGTCAGCCCCTGCAACAAATACTGGTGGTGTTCTACAGAGCCAAATGTCCTGTCATTGAGGCACCTCGCCGCCTTCTCCAGTTCAAGCATCCAGGAAAAATGTTGATCCCAATCGCAATTCAAAGGGTTAAGTTGCCGTCTTACACGACCAGAGGCGGAGGCCTCCGGCGCAAAAAACTCCTGCAGGAGCTGCCGCCGGGAGCGCTCTAGCAAGGACCGATGCTGCGTAGTCACGGTTCTTCAAATCTTGCATAATATAGATCCTGAGCAGCAGCATGCATGCATCAGCTGTGTTGCTGTGCCTTGTCATACGGGAAATCCGTAAACTATATCACCGGAAGCGGAAATATTGCTGCGACAGCTGCAGAAGATCGATCGTAGTATAACCTATGATGACCCGTGGGTCATCGGCGGATGTAGTCACAGGCCCCACTGGCTATGGTTCCTCCAGAACGCCATCCCCAAATGAATGTTCACACCATCAAACCCTAAGTCCACAGTTCGCAGAGGCAAGACGTTCCTTGAGGTGAAGCTTCTGGGTGGATGGGCCTTCACCGACTATACCGTCCGGGTTCCTGGACATGACGAGCACTGCTGCGCGGATGTCACTTGGTGGGACGTTGCACCATCCATGCAGTTCGACAAACCGAGCACTTCAAGTTAAAGTGTGTAACCGCGCGCACGTATAGGAATTATCCGGTGAAACATCCAGACCGAATTTAAAGAATTTACCACCACACGTATTTGCCTTCCCGACTTATGTGTTTGCTTATAACCTATGCACCAGGAGGATTACCCAACTTGTCTAATGCATAAGTTGGAATATGACTGGACCGTCTAAGAAAAGGTCATCTGTGCATATTTGGTAGTCTGAACACACTACCACCGAATACCATCAGCAGGATCTGTGGGAATGGAACCCTTTTATATACGCAGCAAGCTGTACACCCTTGTAATAGTGTATATGTGCCATGAAACCCGCACTCTGTGACCATGCGACACTTATAAGACTATACCTATGTGCCCATGTTTGTACCAGAAGCACAAAGGGCGCACTTGTCGCCCGCGCAACAGCCAGCGCACACCTGGGCGTCCCCTTAACGGTATATCAAAGATGAGCAAGAATCTCACGCACACTAGTTCGAGTTGATTCATGATGCAGCCTCATCAGAGAGAGACGCTCAGAGGAAAGTTACCGTCAGCGCGCTCTGCCTACATGCTCTTCAGTGTCCAACTGCACTTGTCACAGCAACGCTCTGAGGATATTAAAGTAAAAGTCATACCATAAGATATGGCGAACTGCGTCACGACCTCGCCCTTGGATGTTGATGAAACGGCAGGCGGCCATATTTTGTTGCTCCACTACGCTAACTGCTCGGGGAACACACACCGTTCGCACCACCGGACATCATATGGACAGCAGACGCGCTATGAACACGAATATCGTGCGGATCAACGGCGGAACCGACACACCGCAGGAGGGAATGTGCTCCTTGACATCTTATTGTTTCGCTGTACAGGACCGAGCACTAAAGTACATCAAGTACGACCTTCGGGACTGGCGCCCGCAAACTATGTATGTTGATGCCTGGCTAACATATGGCCCCTGCATCCTGGCTTTGCTTGATTCGACCTGCTCGCTGGGAGCTCTAAGCGAATTCGCTCTTAAAACGGGCACCCGTCCCTACACTAGATGCAAAATTTTTCCCACAGCACATATCTCACTAGCAAGCCCGTCATGAACTGCACGTGCTTATGCCGCTCCCAGGACGGACAGTGCTTCAAAAACCCGTGTCATGCCGGTTGCCCCAGTAACAGCAGCAGGAGCGATGCAGGATAATCGCAGTGGTCTTATTTTCGACGCTGGTTCCAGATGGCCTCATCCAGAGACTGCCCCGGTCCATATGTATCCCACCACTTGACTCATCCGTTGTTTCCTGTGCCCGGCTAATGATTGATCGCACACATCAAAGCCAGTACCACGCACGTGGTGGCCCATACCAACACATTACACGCTCGTATAGAATAATCGTAACTTGGATATGCACCCCCAACACTCAAGTTATTGCCTCTCCAAATGTGATCTTCACTCCCGCAAAGCTAGTGGAGCGTAAACACCGCTTCCTAGCAGCGTCACTGCTCTCCCCGCGCTTACGTCACGAATCCCAACGAAGTGCCCCGACCTTTCATTCACAAATCCTCTCGCTTCCTTCACTTCTGGGCATTCCAACTAGCACCACGCAGGAGGGGCAAGGAATAGTCCGGCACCTGAAGGACGCGAATAAGAAGAGATTTGGGTTTGGGAAGCGCTAGACGCGGGTGGCAGCGGGGTGATAGCAATGTCATCTCTCTCCATTTCCCTACTTCACTCATTATCCATCATGACTTGAGGTGGTTCATGAGCTTCAGCTTGACCTCTGTGTACTCGGAAAAGTCGGTCTTCTGGTAGTGGTAGGTTTTGTCAACCTTATCGGCATCGGGGAGGTCGGCCTTGGGGCCGAAGTGATCCTTGAAGGTTGATTTGGGTGTGCGATTCGTCTCCTCAACGCACCTGCGCAGAGCGACATCGGTGCAGGAGGGAGGCATCAGGGAGGGCGGGAAGGAAAAGGGTACGAAGAATGAATACAACAAAGAACAACTGCGCACATGCGAAGAAAGAGAGGGGACGGGGGACCTCCTCGCCGGGAGGGAGGGAAGAAAGGAGGAAAAGGAAGGAGCCCGGTGCCAGCAAAAAAGAGCTAGGGAAGTCACGACTAGGGAAGTCACGGGTAAGGGAGTCACGGGTAGGGGAGTCTGGGGCTCTCTGGTCAGCCTGATCCCGGCCAATGGGGCACTTCCAAGCATCTGGCCCTCTCATGTGCCGCCATGTCACTGGGCATTTTCTCTATCACAAAGCTGCGGACGCCTCACCGGAGGCTGGGCGCTGTCCTTATAAGCGTGCTTTCTCGTTCGCAACACACGTTCATACATGCACAGCACGCAAACCCTGTCACCAGTCCACATGCCGGATTCAGTTCTTACCCCGGATTCAGTTTCTTCCACAGGTTCATGGATCTCTCGGTGGTGTTCATCGACATGGCTGCCGCCTGCTTCTCAGTCAGTCGAGGCCGCCGGCCAGACAGTGCTGCAAGCTCGTCCGTGGCCGCGCTCACACCGCCGCCCGCTTCATTCGTCCCCACTTGCCCCAGCGTGCATCCATTGGAGTCCACCCACACATAGCCCCGGGTGTCCACCCGCTCCTGAGTGCCGGTACCGCTAACTTCGCTATTTAGGTTGATCTTGGCGGCTGCGGCCTCGCGCCGCTCGTTAGAGGCTTCAACCTCCTGGCTAGCTGCAATTTCGCGCAGGGCCTTATCCCGAAGGCTGGCCTGCGCGTGTATGAGGAAGGAGGTAAATGGACAGGGAAGGCAAGCGAGATGTAGCAGGCGGTTTTCTATTGGCTAATGCGGCATCAGCAAGGATTTAGGTTATGCACTACCAAGCCAATGCTATGGGGCCTGGTTAGGCCGGTATTGGATTGTCTGAGTTCCCTGAGTTGCGGGAGTATGGGGTTGCCGAAGGGCGTGGGAATAGCAGCAGGCATGTCCTGTAAGAGCGCAGGATGGATTACCTTTAGGTCTAATCCACCAGATAAAATTTTTCCCACGCGCGAATCGAACGTGTCGTCGGAGGTCTCATAGGTCCAGTTGCGCTGCAATTGTTCGGCATGGGACACATAGAACTTTGAGTGAAATTTTACAGCTGGGAAGTAAATCATTACAGCAGTAAGCGGTTCATAGCTAAGCTATACATGTAAAGTGTCCCTGAAAAAGCAGCTATGCCGCCCTGAGACGCTTTCATGCAGACATCCTAAGCGACATCGCAGGACATACCTCGTATGGTCTTGACGTGTAAGCCATTTATCAAGGGGTTTACTTACGACCGGCAGTTAGAGAAACCCTGATGAGTAGCTCCAGCTTCAGGTGCTTGCAAACACCTTTGGTTGCCAGTACCTCAAAAGGCAATTTTACGTTGCAAGGATGCAATTAAAGTAAATCCGCTGCCTGAGTTACGTGCATAATGAGCCATTCTTTGTTGCAGTCGTTCTCCATAAGAAATTTCGGTCCGCAGCCGGCTTCGGAGCATGATAAAACACCCGAGAAGGACGGCAGTTACAAGGCCAACCCCTCTCGTAAACTTGATATACATATATTTATAATGAATAGCAACGCCAAGATGATTAGACGATGCATGTGCACTGCTTAAGCCTTTATATTTTTTAGCGTCTGCAGGAAATTTTGTCAGAGTTCTGCGGACATTTCAATACGTATGATATTGATTGCCTAAGCATAAATAATGCCATGGGAATTCACCGAGCATCATGTGCGTCCAAACGTGTTTTACTGGTCTCCTACAGCGTACAACGAACGGAATGAAGTAAAAACAAGGCGGGAGCAGGCCCAGGCGGCTTACAAAGCGGCGAAGGTCAGTTTTACCGTATATATATATATGAAAACACGGAGGCACAGCGGTTGGTTTTGCTAGGGCACGACTGTATAGTCATTGAACCAAATCCCACCTGCCTACACATATCATATTTTATCCGTAATACGAGCCACCGCCATCCTACATGCCTTCTTTGTATGGCTCAGCGCTTACGGCATGCAAGTCGTGCGGGTCCGGTGTCCGCACGCACTATACGCTACCTCCTCCTAACAGGACTTGTAATGCCTTTTCATCGCTAGACTTGACAGTTCATCGCCTGTCCTACCATTATGGTCTGTTCGTTCTTTCGCTGACCCCCACGCCATCTCGCCCACACTGCCGCCTAATCTCTTGTTTCCCGTCAGCCTAACGGGCCATTTTTCAGCTCCCCACTTCCGGAAGTGATCATCGCACATGCATGGTCATTCAAAAAGCATCCAAGTCGCCCTCCCCGCCTGAACCCCTCCCTCCTCCCCGTGTGTTGCATGTCGGCTTCCGAGCGCAGAAGGCCAGTTCCGAGGGTCGCCACGCGGATGCCGAGCAGCTTCTGCTGCACTGCGTTACCGCCTGGCCCGACAATGACAGGTTCTCTTTGGCTCTGGCCAACTGCGTTTTCCTGGACCGGGGAAGGCCCGAGGAGGCACTCGAGTGGTGGGTGCCCGGGCACGGAGCAGGAGGGAAGGGGATAGGCGGAGCAGGATCCGTTTAAGGCGGAGGGACGAAGGAGGCGCATACGTATGCGTGTTCACCATCTGGGCAGTGCGGTAGCGGGCCTCGGGACTCAAGTCAATGAAAGGTATTGGAGTGGAGAGATGCAGTGGTGAGTGGTATGCAGAAGAAAATTTGGATTCGGGATGGAAAACAGAACGCCGGAAGGGACCCAATGCTACGGCAAGCAGTCAGGGCGGAGGGACGGATGTGAAGTGCGCGAAGCGAGCTGGGAGGCGGCGAGGGGAAGACTAAAATGAACAGCAGGGAATTTGTATGAACAGGAAATTATATATTGGAGTCAGCAAAGCGCCTGGCCCCTCCATGGGCCGTATTACTTGCTCTGACATTCTTTCGTATATGAGTGTTGCTCACATTCCAACAATAAACAAAAGGGCTTGGCTTAATGTTTTTTGGGTTCGGGACTATATTACAACGAGTACAGGTACAACGAGGTCGTACGGCTGAAGGACTGCCCCGCCTACCGTGCTGCTCGCTCCCGAGTGCTCGCGGCGTTGGGGCAGCTGGAGGAGGCTCTGGACGATATCTGTGAAGCGGCGAAAGGGGAACCCCAGGTGCGGACCTGGGGGAGACGGTCGGGCCTGCGACCGAGTTTGTATGTATGTATAACCGTAGCCCCTCTTAGCTTTCCCCGCTAGCATTGATTCTTAACCTCATTGTTACGAAGTCACCCCAAGTCCCTCCGCCGCCACCATCTGGCCTTTCGACATGACGTGGAGGGTTAACGGCCCTCTAACCTTAAGCTTATCATGCGGACTTGCGTTGCATCCTTCCTTCCTACATTCTACCTCAACGTACCTCTTTTTCTACAATCGCTCCACCACGTTGCTTGGCGTCAAGTCCATCCTCTCTCTCGTACCCCGCCCCTTTCCTTGCATTCTTGCTCGAATCACCCCTGCCTTGGGTGAAGCTTGCACTTCATTGCCCACTTCGGTATTTCCTCTGCCTGGCTCTCGGGTCTCACCACAACATCGCTGTTAACCCCAACTTCCAGCAACATACACACATATATCCTGTATCCTCCCATCAGGATCCCCAGTACGCGGTGTCTCGGGCCATGCTGAAGGAGCGACTAGGCTACTTTGCTGAGGCACGTGACGACTACACAGCCGCGCTGCCGCTACTGCGAGCAGCGGGTCAGCCCGTGTTCGAGAGCCTGTTCAACCGGGGCTACTGCCAAAAGTGAGCTATCCATTCCAGTATAGGGGTGGAGGGGTGGGTGCTGCATTAACCTGGCCTTCATGCATTCCCTCTTTCACCCCAAGCACCCACTGCTTAACCTCAACCTCGACCAGACCCAGCCCGACATTTGCTTTTCGTCAGGGTGTTGGGCAACGTGGACGCCGCCATTCACGACATGGAAGCCGCGTTGTTGCAGAGCACTGCCAGCATGACAGTGAGGGTAAGATGGCGGGGGATGGCGGAATGGGTTTTAGGAAGAGCCCTGAGGAATTGGTCATGTAATTCTGGAAGGTGCCAGGCATGGTGGGTGCGGAGCGGGGTCTTGAGGGGGACAGAAGCGGCGAGGATGAGTATTGTGTGTGGCCAGATGGGCCACAAAGAAGGGTTAGAATGGGATCATGTTGCGGGCGGGGCCTGTGGGGGCTGTTAGCGGGACGGCGAACGAAACGGAGCGAGCCCCCAGGGATTCCACTCGTAGTTGTGGGTATTTATGGGTCGTTGCTTTGCTCGCCCGCTTTTCGTCTCGCCTATGGATGCGTCTCCCTCACGGCCTCTCACACTGCATTCTCCTGCCCTATCCGGTTGCCCTATCGCTTCAAGGACAAGGGTCGCACATGTGCATCGCCTAAATCCTATCCTAATCCGTCTTATCTTGCCTGATGTTTTTTAGCTCCACGTGATGTTTCCATCTAGCATTCCTGATCATCACACCTCCTCCCCTCTTCCCTTTCTTGCAGCGACGAGGTGAACCATTTTAGGATCAAAACCGCAACCCCCTAAACCCCTTCCATTTGTTTTGCGATGCATTTCCATTTTGTACTTTTTCATGCCGGGCTGTCGGACTGCCAAGCTGCCCAGGAGGGTGACATCTTTCGCCTTTGGCCTGATTTGTCGTCCACGCACCTCCTCCCGCACTCGTTACCCCTCCCTAGTCGGTCAGAATTTTCGTCCTTCAGTCCTCCGCCCCTTCCTTTCTATCGTTCTGCGCATCCTTCCTGCTCCCTCCCCTGTAAAAGACCGTGTTGGGTGTATTGTATCTCTCCAAGCGTCGCTATGCGAAGGCCCTGGACCTGTTCTCAGTGGTGGCTCAGCAGCAGACCGCCTCCGCCGCAGCTGCCAACAACGCCGCCCTTGCCGCCTACCTGGCTGTCACCTCCGACTTTGACGACTCCACCGCTGCCACCCGGGCCGCCTCTCTCAACCAGCAGCGGGCTCGGGCGGCAATGCTGGCCACAGGGTCCTTCAAGCGCAGAGCGGTGCCCCGGGGTGCTGCCGGAGGAGGCGGCGCGGAAGGTGTGGAAGGTGCGGTCCGATCGGGGGGGGGGCGGGGTCTTCGGGATTTTGCCCTGGAGGCCGGGAAGATTCCTTGGGGGAGGATTCCCACTCCCACTCCCACTGAGACATAATTTAATGGTGCCAACATTTCCTGGTGCTAACGTCGCCCTGTCACTGCTTATCACTGGGAGCCGGTGGTTGAGTTGAGGACGTGTGGCCGTTGGACAGTCGCTTCGCCTGTACCTGTACCTGCGCACATGAATGCGAGATAGTCCTTCCGCGCACCTCGGTCCTCTTAAGGCGAGGCCCGCCTACGTACCCACGCAGGAAGTTCATCCTCCCGCGCGGCGACACCCGTAGCCGGCCGCCGCAGCCTGGCTGCCGTCGTACGTAAGGCACGGGAGGAGGCGGCGGCGGTTGCAGCGGCCACGGCCATGGTAGCGCGGACGCCGACGCTGCCGTTAGCAGCGGCGGCGCCGTCCACACCCACAGGGACGCTGCCGAGGCCGACCGAGCGGCCTGACAGCGCCTCACGGTACGGTCATCCAATATCCCATATCTTCGTTCCTTGGCGAGTACATGTTTTGGGAAGTGTCAGGCGACGTGCCTCTTGAGGTCGGGGGTGGGTGGCTATATCTACCTTCCGGCCGGGTCCCCTGGCCATTCCCGCCACTGGCGTTACGAATCTGGCCCGCTCCTGCGCTGGGGTCTGGGCCCCCCGTTCGGGGGCTACCATCGGTCGCAAGCTTTTTCCGCTGTAGCAACAACAACATCAACATCAATAATATAAGCAACAGCGATAGCGACGGATTTGCATCGACAGTAAGAACAGCAGGATTGGGGCTGCTGCTGCTGCTTTTTCGGAACTATTTTATTTATATTATTGGACGCATTGGCATGAGCGAGCCGTTGATAGGCTGAACAGCTATCATCGCCATCACTATGTTCGCTACTGCCGCTGCCGCTATGATGGCGGATCTTGTTGTGTAATGCGCCGCTGCTCCCACCGCCGTCTCCCTTCCTCGTCCCTCCCTCCAGGGCTCCCTTCCGTTCCTCCGTTACCTTACCTCCGCTAGCTGCACTGCTGGATGAGGACGTGGCTGCGGACCAGGGGCCCTTGGTGCCGCCCCGGGTGGGTGGGAGTCGCGTGGGTTTGGAGTCAGGGGGTCGCGTTAACGAATAAAGCGCAACGAAGGGAGAGGAGTTACGTGCGGGAGTTCGGCCCCACATTTATTGGAATGATCGCATTTCGAAGACTCGTTGGAAGGCGTTGGGACAAATGCGAAGACGTGCCGTGTATTGGTCAGATCTTCACCCCACGCGCTACCACTACCCTCACCCCCACCACCACCGGTGCCCCCCGCGCCCCTCACGCCTGTGGCTGCGGCTCGCTGGTACCGCCTGTTAAGAGTTGTATGCGCGCGTGTGTGCGTGGGGGAGGGGTTCGGTTCAGGTTGGGGCCAGCTTGAAAGAAACCACGCTACATAATTTAGACATTTCCCAACCAATCCCTTGCCCACCTGACCTGTCCCGTGTCATGTCGCCCAGTATGGTCATGCAGCGCGGTGATCCCTGTTGGCTATCCCTTTCAAATCAATTCGGGTATTAATTGTCGCACCCTGTTCGGGTGTCAATTGTACCACCACAAGCCCTGCCACCATCGCCGCCACCCCATCTGCCCCTATCAGGCCCAATCTCAGGAGCCGGGTGCGTATCAGCGCAGGTCCCGACCAGGCGAGGGCCACACCCTGGCTGTTGGTGAGGAAGGCGGGTCGGAGGAGGTGTCAAGCAGCAGTAGCTCGGATACAGAGCGTGGCCCCGGGCGCCCCGAGGCTCCCACCGTGTACCTGCCCGCAAACCCCCGACAGTGGGCGGTGGACATTGTGCGAGATAACGAAGCGCAGACGGTATGGGAGCCCGAGCAGAGGGCGATACTGGAGCAGGTGGGAGCGCGGCGGGAAAGGAGGCATGTCTGTATGTGTATGTGTGTATGAGTTTTCATGAACGTGGATGGGACGAAAACATGTGGGTTTTGAAGGTTGGAGGAGACAGCTGAAGGCCGGCGGAGGGGATGGGGCAGGGAGGGGTGTTCGTTGGGGTTCTTATATTCGAGCCCCCATTGGTATTTGGGGGCCATAGCTTACGATGCAGTGAATGAGTTGTAACCAATGGGTGGGAACGTAGTGCCTGCGGAGAGTGTTTACATACATGGGTGGTGTTTGCACAGCTTATCGACATCAGCAACGCCTTTATTCGTTATCATCCTCGCCACTGACTCCTCAGGCCCTGCGGAACTTCGATCGAGCATTGGCCAACCAGCGCGCACTGGCAACCAAGAAGCCACGCGAAGGACGAGACGGAGGTGCAGGCGGGCTCTTCTCTGGCCATGGCCGCGCGGAGCTGGACATGGGTGGGCAAAAGGGCCTCGCTGCTCTTCCGGCAGCGTCAGGGTCGGGAGGAGGGGGAGCTGGAAAAACCAAGTGGCTAGGACGGGTCAATTATCTGACTCCCTGCGGTGTCGGCTTCCTTTGCGGTTCGGGGGCGGTCCATTGGCCTCTCTGCCTTGGGGACTGGATGGCACTGGTTTCGCACTGTTTCCTGGAAAGTAAACTTGTCTAGCGAAGATAGCGGCTGACAGACAGAAACAGGCGCGCAGACGGAGATCGGCTTGCAGCGCCACCAGTCCCGGGTTTCGAAGCCCTGTTTGGGAGGTGGGCGTCCGTTCCATGAGGCACGAGGGCAACCGCGATGTACTGCTGGTTTCGATGGCCGGGTGCTGCTTAGGCTTATCCGTGGGATCCTGAAGTCCCTGGACGCGCCAGTCCCTGCAGTCGTTTGCCTTTTGCCTTTTCAGTATATCCTCTAACACGCTCACACAGTGACCACGCACACATGTGTCATCGGGTCATTGTGTTTTCAGACCGGAATCCCCGCACGCTATGTGTCCTTCGCCCTTGCCCTTCCTTTAGCCTCGCGATTTTGCGATTCCCCTTGGTGTTTTCATCTTTCCGCTCCTATCCATCCCTGGTTTCGCTTGTGCCCGCGTTCATGCCGCTTGGTGCAATTCACAACATCCATGAACTCACCCCGACACAACACATCCCACGTGCCCGACGAAACCTCCCAGATACCACCGTCCTTGACGTGGGTGAGGGCGGTGATGTGTCCGGAGGTCTGCTGCTGGTGCTAGTTCACGAACCTCGGCTGCCTGGGGCGGCAGTGGTGCATGACCGAGAGATTGACGATGGAGAAGTCGAATACAACCGGTGAGATACTCCCGGGAGGGAGTTCGGCAAAAGGGGGCTAGAGAGGGCTTCCAGAAAGGATGGGTTAAGAAAGAGAAGAGGGAGGAAGGAAGAAGCTGCAATCTTATAGGTAAGCACGGACTGAGTCAGGTGGAATGGACCGTCGGATGGGCAGGCTGACGGATGGCCTGTGTGGAAGCATGTAGAGCAGTGACCCGGAAGGAAGCTGTTGTTCCAATCACCTCCACTCGCAAACCCATCCAAGGCCCTCGCAGCTCTATTCATGGGATGTTCTACTGAATTGGTAACGGCGCAATGCACACTACCCTCTTTCAGCACATTTGCACGTGTGTGCGTACGTACTCCACCCTGTCTGAGGCACCTTCTGTTTCTCTTCGGCGGTGGCGGGTCAACCTGGGTTTCGGACTCGACCTGATAGTCACAAACAATTTGCCACAACAAAGCCGCCCATGTCCCCCCAATCCAACCCTCTCTTCCCCAGCGGCCTGCTGCTGCTGGCGCTGGGCCGACTGAGTGAGGCTTCCTCTGACCTGGACGCCGCACAAGCCGCCAACCCCCACCACGCGCATTACCCCTACTACCAGGCGGTGGTGTGCGCTCGCAGGGGCCGAGACGAGGAGGCCATCTCGTGGGACAACTTGGTGGGTGCCTCTAGGGAGGTCTCAGGCATGGGGTTTGAGACCTTGGATGATCAAGGAAGGGAATGGATTTACGAGCAGCCTTCATGCGTACAAGGATCGATCCCGACTTAAGAGCGGGTTTAAAATCCCTCCACTGGTTGAGAGGGTGGATGTGCCCCCGATGTTGATGGACGGTGAGGACCCCGGTTATAGTGACTTGCGAGCCGACCAGGAGTGTAGTTGAATCCACCGTTGATCCGGCAGATTCCACTGGATGCTGGTGGTGGGTGCTGAACCACCTACCTACCGGGAAAATCATTGATTTCGGAGAAGTCAACATCCCTAGGGGTGAACGGATGAGGGTGCCCCGAAGGACAGGGGAAGGTAGGGACCGCCAGGTAGTGGCCGTGGGTGAAGCAAAAAGTGTGTGCCGCGTGTTGTGTATTGCGTACTGTATATCAGCAATCTGTACGCATGCGCGCAGAGCACGCTCTTGTGCCGTAGGCAGTGAGACATCGTCAACGCTTGTCTCCCGTTGCCTGACACGAAGCCACACGTAACCGCATTGAACATGTGTAGCGATGTGTGGGGTACGCCAGCATGCAACTTGATAGTTGTCACTTATCATTGGGGGTTTGCGTCTTCGGAAGTGTGATTTCGCCAATGCCGCCCGAACGGACACACAGGCCCTAAAGCGCAATCCCCGCTACTTTCACGCGTTGTACCACCTGGGGCTGGTCCTGCACCTGCGCGGGGAGCACAGCGAGGCGATCACGAGGTTGGATGCGGCGGCGGCGCTGCAGCCCCGCGACTGGAGGGTTATGGAGGCGCGTGGCCGGGTGCTGCAAGTGCGTGAGGTTTTCCCCACGTGGCGCATGGGTTGGTGGGGAAAAGGGGTCTAAGGTTCGGTACAGCGGCGGGTCAGCCAGGTCAAACCTTTCCCAGGATGGGCGGTACACGTGTGCCGTTCGTCGCGTGCAGCTTCATTCCCAGGGACTCGCCGAAGCTGAAACCCGCGCGGTCAGTTAACTGAAACTTAAAAACTGAAGCCCCTTATTGTGCGTCCGCCTGTTCCTTTCCCCCTCCCGCCACGTCTGCTGGGTTTTGTCCTCACCCTGCCCGCCCCTTCTCCCCGGTAATCTCGCCGCTCAAAGGACCTGGATCGCCACACGGATGCAGTACCCGCGCTGAAGGATGCCCTAGCTATCGTACGACAGGAGGGCGAGCAACCGCCTGCCATATCTGCCCGACTGTACTTCGCACTCGCCCAGTCGGCGGTTGCCGCCCACCAGCCCATCCTGCTCAGAGAGAGTCTTCGAATGGCCAGACTCAATGGGCAGGTGCGGACCAGGGGCCTGGAAAGGGGCCTGGGTAAGGAGATTGGCAAGAAAGGGATGGAGCGAAAATTAACTTAGGGACGCGGACAACATGAAGGGGCAGGCGACTGCTTTACGAGGTCCGGATGAAAACAGCATGAGGCCAACCAAACCTGGATTGGGGAACGTGTTCTTCGTTTGGAAACCTCGACCCGCCTCACTCGAACCCGCCGGTGATCCCATTCCAGCTTCCTGCTTGATTTTGTCGACGCACTGTCTGACTACCTCTCCAACCTCCACCCGGATTCTCCAGGACCCCGCGTCAGTCTACAATCTGCGTGGCTGTCTGGCTCGAAAGGAGCGCCAGTTCTCCGCAGCTCTGCGATACCTCACCCGGGCGGTTCGCAAGTCTCCAGGGGAGCCACGCTTCTACTACGACCGAGCGCAGTGCTACTTGGACATGGCGTTGTGGCCGGAGGTGCGTTGCGGTGTGACGGGCAACTGAATTCGACAGGAGACTGGGGGATGGGGACCAACAGACGGGTCTGCATCACTCTCTGTGGATGCTTTTTTTTCCGGGCAACAAGATGTAGATGGACCCGGGATGATCCTCAGTCCCATGCCACACCTTCATCCGGCATGTGTGTTAGCCGGCATTTTGGCGCCTGGGCATTGTCTTGCCCGTTACCACACGATGGCTACCATCTCGCCGCGCACATACCACTCGCGCGCGCTCGGAATGCGAGTACATATGCTAAAATGTGGCCCCAACTGGCCACAGGCAATCGATGACCTGAGCTCAGCCCTGGACCTAATGCCGGACAGTCCACTGCTGTTATTCAGTCGGGGTGAGGCGCAACTGGCTTTCGAGGCAGGAGATGTTGAGTCGGCGGCGGCGGATTTGGCCAGGGCTGCAGAGCTGTGCGGGGTGAGTGCGAGGTTGTACTCACTTGCACGGAAGCGAAACGTGAAGCAGTTGCCTGAGTGAGGCGACTTTACATCCTAGCAACCAAACTTGCCTGTACTGCGTAAGTCCACTGCACAAATCCGTATCAGGCGTGTATGCAACCCCGCACCCTCTTGAAGAGCGCAGATGTAACGTGTCACAGCGTAAATGTTTCTCTTGTTGGAGAGAGACACAGCTAGAAACTCAGAGTAGGAAATGTGCGGCTTTTCCCGCGCACCAACTTAACCCTCGGGACGGGTCCTGCAGGGTTGTCTGCACGGCGAGGGGCCGCTATGGGAGTCCCGAAAGTTCATGTCATCAGGCTCTGGAGACCCCGACTTGAGCCCCTCGCTCTGGTGGGTTCGCCACACCACTGCCCATGTGTAGGCCTTTCAACATCTGCTGTCTTTTTGCCCTTGAATGCGGTTGTTGCCGGGCTACGCATATTACAGTTAGTAGCAGCACACGACGCCCGGATGTATTCCCTGGATATATTCTATTCAAATAGGTAATCCATGCACCTCTGTAAAAACGGCTGCACCGGCCCTAAACAACATCCTCTAGGTACCAACTAGGTTGCGCCCACTCCCGGTGCGGCCGGCCCCGCGAGGCGGTGACGGCCTTCCAGCGGGCCGCGCAGCTGATGCCCCGGCACCCTGCATTCCTACATGAGCTTGCCAAGGCATGCCAGGTATCAGTAGTAGTTCAGCTGGGAAATAGAGAGTAACAGGATATACAGCTAAGGGAATATTAAGGCAAAAAAGTGGGAAAATGGGGACAACGACGAAAGGAGCAAAAGATAAATAGAAAGGAATGTGTGATGGAGGGCAAGGACGGCCACGGGGTTGTGATTTTGTAAAGAAGCTTTTAAGGGTAGGTCAGGACGCGTGGGAAACTAGGTACGGCTGCGGACCTTCGTGCGACCGTGTTGCTAATAATGCCAAAGAGAACGGCGGGAAGATCCTGCGCGGGAGGTGGGATGAACGAAGACGAAGGAATATAGAGCTATGCATTTTATCAATGTTCATCAATGTGCGGATCGGGGTGATGGCCTCTACCAATCTCACTCATTGCCATTCCAAATGTCATGTGGCCCCTCATCTGTTAATGTTGACTGTTATGCATCCATCCTAACAGATCATTGGCGACCACGCCACGGCTTTAGCCCATTTCAACTCGGTGCTGCAGCTGCAACCAAATAACGCAAGGGCATTGTTGCGGCGTGGACTCAGCCTTAAGTGCCTGCGCCGCTACGATGAGGCGGCGGCAGACATACTGGCTGCACGGAAGCTAGAGCCGTCAAACCCGCTCATGCAGCTTGACATGCGCGCCGTAGGTGGGTGGGGAGTGCGTGAGGTGGGCGTGTGCGTTGAAAACCGTGGGTGCCGTGGGGATGAAGTGGAGGATAAGGCTGACATGAAGATATGCATAGCTGCAGAGCACGCCGCATGGATTTTTAGGCTGGACATATGTGAGTACATATAATCCATTCCTGCGCGTTATTAATTGCAGGGAAAATCAGTTTTATTGAGTTGTGCGCTCCAGGAGAGGAAGATGACGTGTTTGTCCTGACCAAGTTGTGACCAAGTCTTGGTTCGAGGACATGAGACTGCAATGCGCGGCGTCGACAGACTCAAGAATTGATTCTTGGATGCTTTAGGTCCTTAAAGGAATGGACCTCTTGTGTAAACCACAACCAAGACGTTGGGAAGAAGCATTACAACACAGGATTTATCTTCCTGAAAGAATCGATTTAGTCGATATGCACCCTACTACACTGCCGCTATTAGGATACTCCTATGCATGATCCCAGTCAATGCTCAAGACGCAAGTCTCCTAAATATCTATTGTTGGGTTTATTATGATCCCATGTTACCTAGTAGAGAAGTTCGAAACGGTCGTTAGTCAAAAGAAGCCCGCAATCTCCTTGCACCAAAGAACGACTTCCAACCATGCTAAAAAGCGCCAAACACTCTGTTCGGTCAAGGGCCGAAACTGTAGCAACATACACCTCGGGATGTCTGCATATTAGTCCGGGGTGCGCATGTACTGCAAAGACTAGACTGTCCTCCACATAGAGATCGCCTCGTCGAAATGATGAAGGCCTTATTTCGTCTTCATTCACGCCTGCCTGCATCAAAACGCATACTATCATCAATCCACGCCCAAACCGACATCCAGCCAATCAACCAGCCACAGGGTCCTGCCGCGGTTCACGCCCATGACGAATCTAACCGGAGCACATTGGCTCCATCTTAATACATGTCGGGAGAAGTGACGGGCGAAATTTATGAGCCATGGCGACAGACATTACCGGCCCCGGGATGCTGGTTGGGTGCAAGCATCCATGCAGGGACCAGTTGCCTATATCCGGATTGCCGACCGGAACCTGCACCGCTGCCAACCGCTGCAACCACACCCGCCCCACGTAGCGGTGCCGATCGAACAGAAGCCGTTTGATGCTGCGCTGGAGGACCTTTGAGCTTCCAGATATTAACGTGCCTAACATATGCAATAGTCGGAACAGAGACTCAAAGCTGGGGTGGGCGTCGTTGCCGCACCCTGCGCAGCCCAGCATGTTGGCCAGCAGGGCCAGCGGGAGTACGGAGCCGAGCAGAGCGCAAGCCTTGTCACCAGGCAGGAGCGAACAGACCACCAGCAATGTAACTATAAATACTGGGAGGATCACAGCAGGATCCATGGTCTTGCCCGCCCGCGCCTGAGACACGCCTGCAACGCTGTTAGCAGCGGCTCCAGCCCGCGTGATATTGAGCAGCTGGGATTTCAAAGAGGCATTCTCCCGTGCAAATTGCTCTAGCATAGCGCGCAACTGTGTATTCTCGCTCTCCATATTCTACAAGGGCGGAGTGCAAATTGGCAAAAAAATTTAATATGAAAGGCACACATAGAAGACGTGCCTTGTGCACTGAAAACTTGGACCATTTGGCATACGATGACTCTCACCTTTAATTTATCCTCGAGCTCGCTCCACATTGCCTTCTTCCTCTCGCGCGAACGCGCCGCGGTCACGCGATTCTTCGCAAGACGCCGTTGTCGTCGTCGTTCAGCAGGATCTTCAATTTGACGCCAATCAATCTGTGCATCCGGAGAAACCGGCACTGATATCACATAAGGCGTAGGGTACTTCAACTACTCAACAGCCCTTAGCGACCCTACAGGACAAAATAGCAGGTAGGTTAATATCTTACTTCGGGTGCCTTGCGCTTGTTCCCGGCCATCTTGCTCTTGGAGTCGACCATTTCGTGGTCATCTTGGTCGGTGTCAGAACTGTCCGCAGAGCAGTCGCGGCTGCCCTGGCGGCTAGTCCCTGCCTGCTGGGTGCTGCCTGGCTTAGCTTCATCTGCGCAGGCGACTGCAGCTGGTGCCGCGCCATAGGCCGCTTGAAGCATTGCGGTCCACATCTGCTGCGCGGCAGCCGTTGTTACAAGCCGGGGCACACCCAGTGCCTGATGAACTTGCAACGGCGCGAGGGGGCTGGACGTGCCACACCCAATAGGAGTTGGTGTTTGAGGTAGCGGCACTGGAGCAGGTGAGGTTGCGACAGCGGACTGACTCGAACTCGAAGAAGCAGGTGCCGTTGCAGCCGGCCCAGCAACAGAAGAAGGGATAGAGGCAACAGGCATTTGCTGCATTCCTGTAGCAGTGGTAGGTTGGCCAGCTTCCGATGCATTCAGAAATTGCAGAAGGTCGTCAGTGAAGAGGTCATCGAGATCATCGGGAAGCTGCGGAAGAGGTCCGCCTTCCAAAAGCGCTACCAAGTCAATGCCCTCCACCTCCATGACCGAGTTCCAGTTGCTGTGCGAAAACTTACTTCCTGCCCTTGAATATATGCGCTGCAAGGTTTGACCTCTCTACGGGCCTACAAATTAGGAAGGAAGGAACCTTTTCGTCTACAGCTACAGTTTCTTTTTCCATTCGTATACCATTTGTGTAACTATTGCTCAATGTTCGGTGAAGTTGAAAAGAAAGTGAGACACCGTCGCCGTGCACCCACCCTGGAGAGCTTTCAGCCTGAATTAGACTTGTTCTCTAACTCTTATGAAACGCATAACACAACCGCATTATTGCCTCGTGCATAGATTGGCTCAACGTCTGTGGATGTGTGTGTGTGTGTGTGTAATTCCTCCATATACCGGTACAATATACAGGTTTGCAACTTCCACCTGTGGTGCTGCACAAGACATTACGACAAGGCGCAAGGTAGTCTTACTTGTCATACAAAACTAAAGAGTTACATGTCATGTTGTTTTTTAAAATTTTTCGGTGAATCGCCCTCACCAGGCCGTTGCGCTGCCGCGCTTTACGGGCATGGCCGACACGTTAGAGCATAGGGGACCGAACTTCTTGGGCAAATTTTAAAATATGATTTTTCATTGAATATCTAAAAAATAATATTTTCATGGGACGCCAATCTTGCCTCATGGAAGCCCTGCCGATATTCTACGGATGCTTGATCTCCGTTTCAAATCCCCACAGCGCGTGTGCACACATACGCCCTTCCGCGTACATCTGGCGTATTACATAACATTGTCTGAATGACACCTTAACTGTGTCCGTATCGATTTAGCTGTCACAGTGCTACACGGGGCGGCACCAACCCGTTAAAGAGCCCAGCAGATGCATAACCGTCGTCAAAACCAAAAACTGGCGACGCGCATCAAGTTGTGTTGAATTCAACAGAGGCAAGTGGCAAAAGGAAAACATTCGTACGACCAAATCCCCGGAATACACCAACGGAATCCACAGCCAGGGCAACCGCTGACGGGTGCCTCGTGCTGGCTGCTGCGCAGAGCCGGCACGAGGGGGTTATCGGTGCGGCCTTCTTTCCGAGTGGTAAACTGAATTTACCCTCCATCACTTCAGACATAAACAATTTCCTCTAATCCAGGCGAGGAAATTATGCGATTTTTGATCGTCAGTCGAAAATCGCAGCTTAGGAAGGGCGCTGTCGATACCTGTCGATACGGCAAGAACACGCACAGACATGACCCAACGCAGCCGTTCATCATACAGACAGGAATGAACCTTACCAGTATTCGCATGTGATAGCAACAAAAAGCACTGAAGTGGTGTGTTCGCAGCCTGCTCTCATGTACTTCCTGTCCCGTCCCATGGGACTATTGACTCGCGGGGCCCTGCGGGCAGATCACTGAATTTGACTTGAGTCAATTGCTATAGTATTTAAATGTGGAAATATCGGTAGTCTTTGTCAAGTCGCTGCTGATATGGACAGCATTAGATGTCTCGACGACACAAGGACACAACATGAAAAGTGCAGAACGCTGATTCCATTAAGTATCAAACATTCAATTGCATTATGAAAGAGAAATTAAAGATATAGTCTTACGATACCTACCTTTCGGGACGGGGACATAAGGCCCATCATTGTAAGCCACAACATTCGGATGCTTGCATGAATCGCGGGAATGTGCTGGAGTGTCGTTGGAGTTGACTGCGCGTGTACAACGACATCAGTTGATATCATTCATCATGGCCTTCATACTGTCGAACAAGGCAGCAACCACCGCCTTGGTCCGGGCGGCGTCAACCAAAAGCCCTGCTGCAGCCCTCATCGTCGCAGGCGTCTGCTCAAGGTTGAAGGTATATCGTTAACTTCGTTTATTAGCAAAATCCAAAACATTAAATAGCAATTTGAGGACGGTGTCCGGTAATAGGCGGCTTTCGCGAAATGCGCAGGCGCGCCGTAACCTCGTGGTGAGCTATGTAGCTACCCCTTTCAAGGAACAGTGGCATGTAACCGTTCATGGTCCCAGTAAGTGACAACAGTCTGATGGGCGCCCGATCACGGACCCTGTCGTTAAGTGGACGTCCTAACGGCGTTGCCGTTCCCTCGGTAGGCCCTAACAGCGACCGCGCTGGGCTGCCGCAGCTGATCTCCAAGGAGCAGGTCGAGGCACTTGAGGTGCGAAGTATTTAATGAGCCCCTGCGGTGAGGCAATGACAATGAGTTTCGTCATAGTCAGACGAATTTCTACCGCCCTACGCAGCTGTGGTGTATTCACTTTGTCCTTCTCGCCCAACCTTAAGACAAAGGATAACCCCTCATTTCCACAGACCTCCCGCAAAGCCCTCTTTTCACACATTTGCCTGGTCCAGGCCGAGCTGGACCAGGGCGCCTCTGTCGCTGCCCTGCGCCGCTTCAATGACAATTTGCGTAATATCCCTGCCGACCGCTGGGGTGCGCCGGGTAAAGGGATCGGGCAGTGGCAGGGTAGCACAAGAGGGCAGGGAGAGGGGGATGGAGGAATCCTGGCCCAGGGATGAAGCACATGGAGTGAAATTGGACTGACCAGAAGTCCCTAGGTTCCCTTCCATTCCATGAGAGAGGGGGGAGTTATGCCAAAGAGCCGCTTAGGACTGGTACTGCGGGTAAGGAATCCACCGTTGCAAAGGTTTTCTCGACGCATGTCCGCAGCCGCTTGTCCTTTCAAGGTGAGTCATCTCCCGCCCTTCCGGCATCACCCTGTCTTCCATCGTTGTCCGTGCTTGTGTCAGCCAACTAAGACCTGTTCCCTTCCGCCATGCCCAACCGAGTTCCACTTGCCCTGCCGCCTTCCTCCTCCGGCTTTCCTCCCTCCGGCAGAGGCGGTTCTTCGACCGGTGTTTAACGAGCTGTGCTTCAACCTGGAGTCCTTCAACCCCGCCTTCACTAGCTGCCTGCTCATGGTAGGACCAGGGGGTCTGGGGGTGGAGGGAATGATGCGTCCTGCTCGGGGAGGAGGACCCACCGCAGAGAAAGCTCTCATCCTAAACCTGACGACATGCATTTACACGTGCAACCTATAGGAAAGCATGTTTCCAAAGTTTTGTAAGAACTTAACGACTTTCCACGGGACGTCGTACGGGGAGGACATAAGTCTTCGGGACGTGTCTTTCTGCGCCAGGTTTTGTCGCAATTTTTTCTTGTTGTTGTTGCTGAGCGGTATTTTGTGTGTGTGTCCTTTGCCTCTCCTCGGATTTGGTACCATGGGCATTCGGAAATGCTCCGCATGTCGCCGCAGGTTCAGCGCACTATTGGCGTGTCGGACTACGTCCGCCGCGACCTAGCCCTCAAAAACCTGATCCAGCCGCTGGCCGGGGAGTACGGCATGCACAACGGTCAGGAGCAACGTGAGTATTAAAAGTCGTCCAGATATAAGCCGGTGTCTGCCGGGTACCAACCCCCCTCGCAGTGAGGGGGTTTTTTGGTATGGACATGTCCAAACACCCGAGCACCGGTCGAGTCCATCTCCCTTCGACCATTTTTCCTGTCCTTTTTAAACTGTCCCAAAGTTGTCGGCCGCCCCGGAATGGACTGTGTTTCATCTCCTTCCACCGCCGTCAGCAGATTGAGCACCACCGCATATGTTACTTCGCCCCTTCGCTTTTCCGCATGTCCGGGATTATCACCCATCGATGCAATACGACGGGCTCTGCACCAACATGCGGCCCAACCTCTCAAATCCCGCCGCTCACTCCGCCCTGGCAGTCAAGACCCACCGCGAGCTGTTCTCCGACTTCTTCACCTCCTTGTTCGGCTACGACCTGCAGCAGCTGCTCGCGGATAGCCCCCCGCCTGCCGCCGCCCAGCTGCTGTTCAGCCAGATGAGCCGGGACATCATGACGGGAGGCACTCTCAGCAACGACGCCATGGAGCAGGTGGGGGTTTCATAACGAAGTAACCGAAGTAACTGCCGTTCGTAAGGATCTCGAAGGGAGTGGGCGCAGTAGAGGGGTATCATCGCTGATGCACTCGTCTTGATGAGAGGTCAGTAACAGCGAGATCTAACTGATCGGGAGCGAGGTCTAATTTCATCGGGTTCCCATGGGATGGGGCTAACTCGCACCGCTCGACCCCCTTTCGCACTCCCCCTCCTCTCCTTTCCAGGCCAGCTATGCCTTGGGCTACAACTTGGCAATTGAGTACCTGGCGGACTACGAGAAGACATGGATGCTGGACAGCTTCCGTGCCCTGGACGAACGGATCTTCGCGGTGCTGGGCAAGAAGATCGATTGGATCTTCCTCGAGGTGCATGCAGAAGGTGGGTGGTCGGTTGTCTGAAGTTTCTTCCAGCCGTACTGTACCGTACGGTAATACATGTAAATTCTGATTACAGGTCGCTTCCCTCGTCCCAAGCCCCACACCAACCCCTTCTTTAACCCTTTCCCCTTCCATTCTTAGGTGAGGCCGAGCACGCCGCCATCGGCCACAACGCGGTCCTGAACCTGGTCCCAACCGACCACATGCACATCCTGCGCCGTGCTATGGCTGATCACGACCGCGACTTCGCCGTCTTTTACAACCGCATCGCTGACATGCTGGCAGAGGGCGCCCTTGCGTGAGAAGGCGCATGTCTCTCCACAGCCCTGCCCTGGCCACCGGGCCCCGTCCTGTGCTTGGTGTGATTGATGATCAAAGCACAGGCCAACGAAGGCACTTCGCGGCCCTATATGGGTCTCGTAATGTACTCGGGGAGTCTGGAGGCGGCCAGTCCAGCCGATGGTCAAGTCGACCCGATTGTGAGGGCCAATGGATGGCCGTCCTCGATGGAGGGATGGCAACCTATGCAGCTCAGCAGCCTTCCCCTCCATCCGCTACATATACCACCTGGCTTGACCCAATCCGCGTACACCCGGGGGCAGCTGGCAACCCTAATAAATCCACACACGATGTGTATGTCTGATTTTGTAAATGTGTACACAATTATTTATACCGGTGTAATGCAGACGTTATAGTTCATCATTCGTGCGTGTTTCCCGCCGCTCCCGTTGCCCGCCCTGCCTCAAGGCACACGCCATCGCACCATCTGTTTCACCCACCCCACCTCGCAGCAGCGCCGCAACACCCAAATCCGAGTCCGATCCGAAACTTTGAACTTGACCCAAATCGAAATCTTGATCCAAGCCCAGTCCCAGATCAAGCCGCAGCGCTTCGTTGACGTAGTAGTATTGATACAACGGACGTGGGGGCTGATCCAGATGGCACAGATGTCCGCCAAACACGTAGGCAGCGCCGCCGACTGCGGCACCCCTGGTGTCGTACAACGCGATGGGGAGATCCGGCAGCCTTGCCCAGATAATCCGTGTTACAGAGCAGTCGGTGGTAAAGGCCCAAACCTGTGAGGAACATGTCAATCCAGGAGTGGTGGTCGACCCGCCGGCGATGACACCCACACGCAGCCGTGCAGGTGCTGTCCCTGCCTCTGGCGCCCGGGCTGCGTTTGAATCGCGCAGTGACGGATCGCAGGTGGTGGAGGACGCGGACGTAGAGCTGTCACCGGTTTTGGACAGATCCGTGCAGGCCTTCTTGCTACCAGCAAGAGCAGCATCAACAGCAGATGGCGGCAGCGTTAGAGTTGTGGTCATGGCGGCCTGATAAAAGTGCCCGATTGGTGTCACTGCCGCTCCGCCGTCAGCTTCCACCTGCAGTGCCGGACGCAGCTTCTGCCATTGCCGTACCGCAATGTCAAAGAACCAGGCATCGTTGTGAACCTTGTATGTGCCGTCGGCTTGCTGTGATTGTCCGCCGTACACGATGAAGCCGACTGCCTGGGCGGTGACCCATGGCAACATGGCATGACCACACCTGGACCCGGGGCCGCCATTCTCTTCGGTGACCTCATCCAATAACATCTCCCAGCGATCATCAATAGGGTTGTACGACCATACATCACCGCGGTCACGGCCCATGCCACCGTACAGTACAAATTTGCCCAGAACGGCGGCAGCACCCGCCATATGGCGCTTTCCGGGGCCGCCACCGAATGGGCGGAGGAATGACCAGGTGAGGTTGGTGAGGTCAAAGCGCCACAGCTCATTGAAATCGTGCCCCGGTCGGTAGTCTTCGCGGTTAGTACGGCTGTAACCGCCATCACTTCCGCCGTACAGCAGCAGTGCGCCATCCAACAACGCGGACACGTGGCCAAAGCGGCCGCATGGGGCACGTGGGATGCGGCTTCGGGAGTAGGCGCCATAGGCTTCGGACTGAGAGAGGTGGGCGGACAGCCGCTCCCACGTGTAGGAGCCGTCCGCCATGTTAATTGCCCAGGTGTCGCTGAGCCAATTCGGGAGAGAGTGATCCCGATCATAGTAGTATCCATGGGTGGTAAGCAGTTTGCCTTTATAGGAATGGCATGTGTGACCATAGCGTATGGAAGGGCAAAAGTCAGTACCAGCTGCCCCCCGCGACTGTGGATGCACTGTTTGCCATTTCCCAGCGACAGTCGTGAATACGCATAACATCATCATGCTCCCCACAAGATGTTGAACACTATCCATCCTTCCAGTGAAATGTTCTTCCTTAAGTTAGTAAACAACACCGCTACCTTCCAGAGGACTTTCGGAAACTTGATCTTATACGTCCTCCAGGATTACTCGATAAATAAAGGTAACATGAATGATCATATGGATGCTGGCTGGTTATGTAACAGTGTATGACAAATTCCCTGCAACCTGACTGGAAGTTCCCTGCAACCTGACTGCACCAATTATGGGAAGCTTTCAAGTGGCTTTATGTTTTTCAGCAACTTTTTTCGTATAACGACTAGCTTTTGGGGCCATTAACCCGCCTAAAACAATAAAATCGCAAGAGGCAACTCCTTGTTCGTACGGGAGGATCGGCTTCGGTTTCCCTTCTTTTCTCGTTAGAAATTGGGATCAGCTGCCAGGCTGATCAACACTTACAACGTTCCAGAAAAGGATGCTCGAGTTCCAGGCTTAAATAGTAAGTTCATCATCATCCGCATCTAATATGCCTTTAGGGCTCCGTACCTGCCTTGTTGGGAAGAAACATCGGCACTGCAGATTCCATGCATCTCTTAAAAACAAAAATATCATAGCCGGTTATAATATCCTTGCATGCGTTGTACTGGAGCTTCATCAAGAGAGCGGCCGCTAGCTTGACAGTGTCGTGATTGCCATTCATGCATGCTGAAGTACGCTGATAGAGCAGGCGACATGTTTTAATTAATACCCGTAATTCGGAGTCTGCGGTACTTTGTGACGTTACTACACGGTCCCATACATAGATTGCAGGCCAAGTAAACGGTTATATGGCTACAAGCCCGCTGCCCCACCTCCAAAACAAAGCCCTGGTACACAAAGTTAAATTACGCGGTTACATTACATCATGTTGTTCCATCAGTTTGCAGCATGCTATTGTGGGCACTGATAGCCATGACAGCAAGGGATGACAGGAAAGGGATAGGTAAAATTGGCCCTCCCCTCCCCATCCGTCCATCCGTCCCTCCACTCCATCCTATTATGTTTGTGCCCATGCTTACATTCTCAGCCAATTGCCAAAACGCTGCTCAACTCAGATCTGTGATCCAATCAAATGAGTGGGCCGTTGAGCATTTTGTGTCGATGGGGAAACCGGATCGCGTCCAGATACCTTAAAGCATCATATTGCGGCTTTAACGAACGGGTCAAATGTAAGGGCAACTATAAGACAGGGGGTCAGTCTTACAATTGTTTGTCGTTCGATTCTTCATTTTCATACAAACCTATGCCTATGAGTGTAGTTTTACAGTCGGGCCCGATTGGCGATATAGGCCTTCCGGCCCTGGGGCTGTGCTGCTATCAATTGAGCCCCGACTTAACGATAGCGTCGACTATTTCCAGCGGCTCCGGTGTGTTTCCTCGTACCGCGTTCGGCCCGTGGGCCCTCTGGCTGAACCGTTTCGGTCAGTAGCCCACTGTACGGCACGCACGGGACACACTACTTCTTCGGTTCTTGATTTTGGCAGGTGGCAATCTCGCCTCCATCGTTTCAATCTCTGGTGATATATGCGGCCAGTATAATGCATTTGTGTCCGTATATGAACCGTTGTAGAACGAGTCGTCAACCGACGAAGGTGTAGGAAACGGAGCCCTCCGTGTAACTCCGATTGCCTAAATGCGTAATCTTAGCACACCTATATAACATCCCTTGTACATGCATCTTACAAGCCTATAACAAAAAATATTGTTCAATCAGCTCGTACGCGAAAGGCGAGGACCCAGTAGCTGATCAGCGCGGGGGCAGTAAACGGACGAAACAGGTCGCTGGATTTACCTCTGGTAGAAGGCTGTATGGGTACCAGCGACGTGCACTTGAGACAAAGTACGAAGGACGTCCCAAGACATGTTTCAATACAGTAATTTAGTAAATGAAAAAAAGGCGTGGTAATGCCGTATAGTGTGTAGCGTACGTATAGGAAGTAATAAGCACGTAGCCGGTGTTTTCAGGTGGCGCACACAGGTGGCCTGTCCTTAAACCGCTAAGCTGACTCGTGGTTCCGGCTCCGTACTTTTGCTTAGGCATGGAGATTTCAATGTAGGGTGCAACTTGCGCTGTCGGGTGCACTGGTGCCGCTGCCGACCTGCATCATTGAGAGGCCCTGAGGGGTCTGGTTAGGTTGAGCCGGGACTGATGGGTAGTAGCCGTTCAAGCGTAAGTGAATTTTAGTCAGTGAACTGCCGCTCCAGTGACTAAGAGCTCTCCCTCCCTTATATGCACTGCGAGCACTCGTTCCGCGATCTAAAAATGCGGATAGCGTCCCAGACGGTTTTTAGTTTCGAAAACCGGCAATACAAGTGCGCAACACGGAAGACGACGTTTGAGAAGATCATCGCCCATCATGCGATGGCTTTGGTACAGAGCGGCACGTGACCGTTCCTCGATACCTTCTTGATACGGACGGCAGTTGGCAGAGAAACCGAATACGATGCGAGACATCGGAGGTAATTTTTTGCTTCTTTTTCAGAAGGGAAAAAAGCAAAGCCCAACGGGGAACGTGCCATGATGCCATACAATTTTTATTATGCACGAGAGGTACGTTTTGTCGGCCGACCGGCATTATAGATATGAACGTATCATATGGGTTCGGAAGGTTTGAATGTTCTTTAAAGGATTATTCCTTTGACCTCCGTTTTAGTGTACTTCACATACAATAAGCCACCATGTTGGATCCTAAGATTATTGATAGGCCTTCAGTTCAGTGAAAACTATGTTTTGTTATAGAGACGGAGGTCCGTGTATGAGCGTTAACGGTGTTTGGTTTCCACCCGTACTTGTCCTCGGCTGCTCAACGCCGCGCTGCGGCGCGTCCCGACACAGCATACCCCGTAATTAGGAATGGGTCCACGGAGGCCGGTACGGATGAAAGCTTGCAAACTTGGACTTTCAGCACTAAGCTTATGTGGCTCAGATCAAGGCCACCAGGACACAACCCAAAACGAGCCCGTTTTTGCCAAATCCTTCTCTAGGAAAACTTGCAGGAGAAGCCAAAAAGCAAGCACAATGATCACTTTGTTTTATTTCATGGCGAATGGTAATTATCAAAGGCCTTGCATGGAAGCCGTTGGCATACGAAGTACTCCGAGCATTCAGGGTTGCGGCCAATATTACCACTGGGATAGATGAAATCCTGACTGAAAAGAATCGCCGAATCTCTAATATCCGGAGCAAAACCTCTAAACGCTTATCGTTGCCGCTACGGCGACGTCAGTGTGCCGTTCTCACAGTGTCACTAACTAAGCACATCAGCCAATCTCAGCCCATGCCTCAAGTTTCTCATACGAGATCATTCCAGAGACGTCTAGCCCTTTGCCATGTTATTGTATTGCCGGATTGCGTACCTGAAGACATTTTTTGAAACCCTCCTTACCTAAACTACGTCTTTAAAACTCAGTACATCATACGTTTGATGGTTAATATCTATGCAGGATTTCAGGCAACAAGGTTGATTGGACGCGCTGTGGCTGTGGCCCGCCGTATCGTTGTGCGTCGCGCCCAAGTACGGTGCATCATAGCTTCTGTAAGCCATATGGTTGACAATACAAGACAGGCTCCGCGAGTGTAAGAAAATATTTTTCGTTAGTGAACGGTAAAGAAGCCTATCGGAGCTTGTGGTTGCAGTTGCTATGATGGCCGCTGCACGCGGCGCTCGACACGCAGCTCCACAGGCTGAGTCCTCAGGACTGCTTGGCATACTGTTATGTGAAGGATACGAGGATAACGCTGACTCCAGTACCGTGCCGCGCTCGGCACAGTTAGCTACGCACCCAAGCTCCAACGACAACAAAGATAAACTTGAGCGTGGACACGCAGTCGATATAAGTAACAACTTTTATTTCGGCAGCTCTGACCTCCTCCCGCAGCGCCCACCTGACACTCCAGCAATCAGTAGTGGACATCGCGCAGTTGGACTGGACGGACCTACCGGCTGGGCAAGTGCGAACACGTCCAATGACAGACGATTTGTAAGACCAGTTATGGCTGATTTGATTGCATTGGACTCATCCGCCCGTTGCGGAATGTTTTTGTGTAGCGCCTTATATCTAACGTTCAAGTCGTGCGAACCCGTTCTTGACCAGCAGTCTTCACAGCCGCTCCCTCTGCCACAGGTCCAGCTATACCAACACCAAACAACAGAATCTGCCTGGTCGTCGCACCGTCACCACGATCCGTCCAGCACGCAGCTAGGCATTCCATTCACACCTGTCGGACTTTGCAACAACACCGACGAGGCCGCCACGGCAAGCGCATCCGGTCCCTGCTACGGAGCCCCATGTCGGCCAGAGTCACTTGTTGCTTCCTCCCCGCACCCTGTTACGACTACCACCACCGGCACCACCACCACCTCCCAGTTGCTTGGTCTAGAGTCAACCACCGGATCCGCAAGTTCCACTGCTGCGGCTAGCCTCCCTGTTGATGCGCCCGGAGGGTCAGAGACCTTAGGTGCTTACGCACCAGCACCTCGGGGGGCGCCTATAGGCCCAGCTGCCATTCCCTACCTCATGAGCGCCGGACCCATATGCCGGCAAGGCTACACCCCATCACTGGCCTGCAGTCCGGCGGCAGCACGTGGTGGCTCCTTCCCGGCCAGCGCCTCTGCTGCAACTCGACAGCCACAAGGAGGGCCCCCAGGGCCCACGGCCTTGGCCTCCGGTCCCGGCACTGGCGCATGGCTGCGAGGGGCATCTCACCGCCTGGGGCCACAACTGGGATACTATGACGTAGCGACGCCACCACAGGGAGTGTCTGGGCTACATCCGTATCTGGACTATGGTGAAGCGGTGGCCCCGGTAGCTTCGATCAGTCTGGGGACCGCGCCGTCAACAGGGCTCGGTGGCAACACCCAGGAGATTAGCAGCGGCGGCGAGGGCACAGCGGCAGGAGCGGCGGGAATGTCGGCGGCTGTTCATCAGGGCATTGCTCAGCCGCTGCCGCAATCTGGCTCAATGGTGGCTGTGTTAGGGCCGGGAGCGGGATGCATAGACAATCATGTCAGGCACTCGCAACTCCAGCCACAAGTCCACTCCCACCCACACCAACACCAACACCATGCACATTCGGACGCAGGCGCGAAGCTTGAGGCCAATGGCGCAGCTAATAGCGGTCATGGAGCTGGCGCTGGCGGCGCGGACGACCGCATCTCGTACTTGTCGCAGCAGCCCACGGAAATGCCGTGGCCGTCTTCGTCTAAGGCATGCTACAAGAATGGAATAACTGCCGCTGCCGGAGCCGCTGGTGCGGGTTCCCTTGACTTGCCCCGCACTCCGTCCAGCTCTGCATTATCGCCATCTACTTGCAGCAGCGGGCCCTCGCTGGAGCCGGGTGCACGGCCTGGTTTGCCATACATGTCTTACCACCCGCCGCCACCGATGCATGTCCATCCGCACCACGCACACCTCTATCACCCCCGAGTGCATCTGCCCAAGCGCTACGCGTGGCCGGACGGATACGGCAGGTACGACCCGGCGTACGCACCGTACTGGCCGTCCCCACATTATCAATCCATGCCGGTATGTCGTACGGGGTCATGGCATAACGGCACTATGCCACGAGGGCCTCCTGGAGCGATGACTGGACCTCACACGGCAGCAACACGGGTATCGATGGATCCGGCCAGTGGCAACAACATATTGCGAATAAACGCTCCTGTTGCACGACAGTCGGCGCTTCCCGGTATTACGTCATCACCCGAGAAGCCGCAGCAGCAGGCAAGTGGTCACCCGGCTGAAGGTGCCATGCCGGCAGCATTGACTGCAGCAACGTCGGTCGATCTGTACGATGGGCGCAATGGCGGAGGACCTCGTCCCGCGGGAACAATATATGGCAGACGGACGGTGATGCCATTCGCAGGGTCAATCGCGCCATACCCAGTCAGCATGCGGAGCTCAGTGCCTGGCGGCGCCCCTCGCTTCATGCGTTCATCCTCCTTCGACAGCCTAGGTCTGCCTCCTGCGCCCGTACCCATGCCGGTACCAATGTCTGCACGCGATCCCCAGCAGCAGCAGCAGCAGCAGCAGCAGCATGGATCCTCGGCGATGGTTAAGGAGGAGGCCCTTCCTCACGACGCACCCATGATGGAGATGGCCCCTTCTCCGGGGCAACCGCCGCTGCTGGAAACTCGGGAATCTTCCAAGCGGCGACGGATAACGGCTTCTTGGTCCCTCCCTGGGCCTCTGTCAAGTGTTCCCTCAGCGCCGCCGGGGCTGATGCAGCCCATCCCGCAGCCACCGGAGCTACAGTCGCAGCTATCACAGCCGACCTGCCACACTATTCCGGACGCGGCAAACGGGTCTACGGCAGCAGTGACACCAGCGGAGGCGCAACTGCTATCGCATTCTCCGTATGCATTTACGCCTGCTGCAGCTCATGCGGGATCAGGGTCTCAGGCAGCGCATGGGTCCGACTCCAGCATGTGCGCGAACCCTGGCCCGGCTGGAGGACCGGGACCTGGGCAGCTGGGAGCTTGCTTGCAGCAGCCGGGGACGGCAGTGGGGAGCTCAACTTCCGTCCTGGCCGTGCACACGCCCTTCCGCACGGCATTGGCGCAGATGGGCACCGGCGGTGGCGCCATTGGAGCCTTCGACGGGTCCCAGGTAGAGCCATCATCAGGCATGGGTCCATCGGCGCCGGCGGCATCGTCCATATTCACGAAGTCTTTCAATTGCGACAGTGGCTTCTCGGGGCCGTCGGCGGCAGCAGTCGCAGCAGGTATGGGCGGTTTCGGAACCTCGCCAATGGAGGAAGATCACGTGCATGGGTGTGCTGCTGACCTGGATGACTCCTTTGAGGCCTTTGCAATTAAGCTGGGCTTTGATGACCTGGACATCTGTATGGCAGCCGAAGCCGATGAGGCGATGCCACTACAGCAGCCACAGCACCCGCAACAGCCTGTCACAGCCAACGTTGCGGCGTCACCACAATCCGCTGCGCCGCCGGTTGTGCAGGGGGCTTCAGCGGCGGTCGCGGCCGCTGCTGCGGCCGCTGCCGCGGCCGCCGCTGCAGCCGTTGTGGCGGCGGGGGCTGGTGCTCCACGTCCGGATGGCGGATATCTGAGTGTTGACGGTATGTCGCAACAGGGCGGCTTCGAGGCCGAGGCCGAGGCTTCAGAGGCGTCCCCTCGGCGGCAGCAATCCACAGCAGCACCGTGGCCATCGATGCCAAAGGGGCAGGGGCTGGAGCCGGGGCGGCAGCAGCAGCCACGACAAACCTCTCCACAGTCGGCGGCATCCGAAGACGGCGCGGTGCTCAGCCCATCCCCGCTGACGCTCCAGTCGCCAGCGCTGCTCACAACAACCCAAAAGCAGCAGCAACAGAGAAACGGAGAGGGCCAGCCGCTGGAGCATAGCCAGCAGGAGGATCAAGAGGATCAAGAGGAGGAGTACGGTAGCCCAGTTATTAAAATCGAATCGGCTGCCACCAAGACAGAGCCGCTGCTGTTGTCACCGCCCATGTTGCTGCCGGCGCCATTGCTCTCGCCCTCCAGGCCGCTGCCGCCGGCGCTCACCGATGCAACGCCTCCACGACCTCGCGGCAACGGTCCCCGGCGACTCAACGGCAATAGCAGTCGCGCTGTCAGGTCCCAGTTCCCGCTGCTGCAGCTCACGAACTTAGATCAACTTCCGGGGCCCGTCAGAGTCACGGTATCGGGCGGTGGATCCACGAGGTCCGCGGCCGAAGGGGGGTCACGACGCGGCAGTGGACGCAGTGGTGGTGGTGGTCGGCGTGGCAGTGACGGTGGTGGCATCAGTGACGATGACGAGGATGATGGCACGGCAGGCCGGGGTTCTCAGGGCGGAGGGTCGAAGGGTGGTGGTGGCGGCGGCAGCGTGCAGGGGATATTCCACGTGAAGCCCTACCTGGAGGGTCGCAAATGCATCGACCACGGCGGTGAGATGGTCAGCCGCAGCGCCTTTGAGCGGGCTGGCGGCAGCATGATGGCCAAGTGGTACCGCAGCATCAAGGTGAGGTGACATTGACTGTGGCACTTGGAATAACTTTGGGCACAGAGCCTGGATGCACAAACGCAGGGGGACCAGGGCCAAAGCTTTAGGCAGTGTGTAAGCTCGGCTAGACACCATTGCTGTCATAGCAGCAGTCGTAGGTGCTGCAAACTCGAGGGCTTGTGCTCTGGACCTTGCAAGAAGACTCCAGGGCGGTTGACTGGCCCTTCGACCGCATAGTAGCTGCAGATACGAGCGCCACGGTGGCACATCATCAGGCACCTGCTGCGGAGCGCCAGTAATAGGAATCCCGATAGCACCCTACATACCTACCTGTGAAGAAGGAACTGGTTGCGGGCCCTTCGGCCTTCGGCACTTGACCCGGCACCCGCATGGCCCCGACGGATCGCAGGTGCTCCCCGAGGGCATCTCCCTGGGCAAGTGGCTGGTCAGCAATGGATTGCCCGTGCTCAAGGTATGACAAGGATGCCGTTCTAAAATCTCCAGCGCGTTGTAGGGGCTTGGGATGCACGTATGTTTGTGTATTCAGCGTGTGTATAGAGGTTGGTTCTGTCATTAAGTTGAAGGTCTCGCGGTTAACGAGGGGACAAAAAGGCCTCGCCTTCTTAACCATTTCATGTTTTATTCTGAATCATCTCCTTATCTTTCGCAGAAGTGCATCACGGCAGACGGGCATGGCACGTCACCCCCGGGCCCTTATTTCTTGTTTGTCCTTCTCCGATGTCGTTTAGCCATGCGCAGCCTCTCTCCCAGTCCACTCTGTTTCTTGCTTGGCTATATCCACGCCTTTCCATCCTTCCCATGTTTACTATCAAATCCGTCAATGCGAACTTGCACTTAGAGCTGCATGTACCCGTTCTTAGTTGGTCCTGGCAATGTTTCGATGGCTATGAATGTGTCGTTCTTCATCTTGATTTGTTTATGTCCACCCTCGTCTCTCTCCTCTCCGTCTGCCCACTAGGGCAATCCCCGACGCAGCAAGAAGAACAACGCCTTGACGGATGGGGAGGGGGCGTGAAGCCAGCGTGAAGCGGCCAGCGCTGATTATTGAGGCTGTAAGGAAAAGGGTCCTGGCGGCGATGGGGTGAGCCGGGTCCTGGCTCTCGGACATGGGGCGGCGGAGTGTAGAATGAGTGGGGTAAGCGGACGGTCTTACAACTGAAATACCTGCACAATACCAAGCTACACGCTTAGGATTGGAAAGGTACCGAAATCTGGTTTTTGCATAAGTAACGGACGATGCCCTATCGTCGGGATGTGTGGGTGCTTTGGCTCTGCGTGCAGCTTTCGAGGTCCGTTAGTATGAATTGCTGCCAGGCAAAGTACACTTGAACCACAATGAGCATGCAGAGAGTAGAATGCAGTTAAGAACGCAGTTAAGGGGCCGGAGTGGCGAAAGGATTCCCCCGGCTGGTTAAGGAGCGTACGCGAGGTACTTTTCCCTTGTTTGTGCTGATGTTGCTGCTGTTGTTGTTGCTGCTTCAACTGACACTGCTGCTACATTTTTGCTACGAGCGTAATATTAGCTCGGAGAGTGCCGTTCCGTACGGCATTGCACCACGTATAATGCAGCGCAGCGCCATACATTGCTGAACTGCAAGAATGTCTCTGTATGCGCTATTTCCTGTGCTGTATTCCATCCTGTCTTACTTAATGGAGTCGGACGGGCAAGCTTGGCCGGCTTGAGGACACTGGTAAATCTTTGGCTACAGGAATTTTCTCTCAGGGCGAGACGGTTTACATCGAAGGTCCACATCTCTATACGTTCTTGTGTGACATAGATTGCGTTCGGGTCGCTATACTTTACCACATCGAGATGGGGTTTCGTTCTTTGTTCACCATGGGACAGCAAATTCTGGACCGCAGGGGTCCGTATTGTTGATAAAGCGTTGATGATGGCGACGGCGCCGAAAAATGACTACTGGCTGCCCCACGCAGGCTTGCAACGTATATACGTTTGTTGTCTTCCCGTATGCTGAATTTAAGGGTCTATAGACGCAGTTCGAGTTTCCGGTTGTGGCTCGTACCGCGTTTGCACGCTCGAGGCCACTAGAAATATTCGCCGACTATCCATTGGGATTATTTGCTGCTCTCTCGGGAATGAATGCGCATGAGAAGGGTTGACCAGCGATGGAGGGTTGCGACAAGCTGGTATTTAGGAAGAATCCCTTGCGAGGTGCGGTATGGACCGGGCCCTTAACGTCCAGGCATCAAGGGTTACGGGGCCGGTCCATTGTGCTCGCTCACCGGAACGGAGGTCAACCCGCCCTCCTGTTCGCCCAAATCGGTGAGCTCATGCGTCTCAGACGAAGTGTGGAGTTCGGTTCGCTCCTGCGCCCAGGAGGTAGGAGCAACACTGCGTGTCCTCGGGCTGTGTTTTTGTGTATGTCAGTTGCTCCTGTACAAAACAAAGGCAGGTTTGCATGAGCGCTTGTATAGGCAAGGTGCAAGGCAGGTACAGGGTATCTGTGTATATCTGTGCATTACATGCGTACATGCAGGCAGGCGGGTAGGCAGGCGGCCGTGATCACTGGAAAGATGGAGATCTATGTAGCGGAATCGTCAAGTGTGGTCCGCATAGTGGGGGAAAAGCTCTGGGGCACAACGAGGTCTTGTATTGGGCGAGAAAGGCTTTGTCGACAGGGCAGCAGCGGATTGGCTGGCTGTGGGTTCTCCCCATCCGGCGCAGCCGCCGCGCCAAAGTCAAGACGATGCACTTGCGCATGAACTCTACTTGCACCAGGATGAAGCCGTGTATGTGCGCATGTCATGATCGGGCGCATACAGCATGTGAGGTGATGTCTTCCTCGTTACGCGTGTGGCATGTACTTTTCACATCCTCGCGTCTAAGCTCGCGTAGTATTTGTCAGTCTGCCTATCTATCTATCGAGCTTTACTCTCTGCGCCTTTGTTGCGTTGAAACTTTTGGAACGCCACGGGCCGGCTCCGTCGACCAAGAACTGTCAAGGTGTGTCGAGTGTATCGTCCTTTGCTGCTAAGGAGCGTTCGTGCGGTTTCTCGGATGCTGGTGCGGATGTGCACTTCAGCCCCAGCGACCTCACTAGTATTCGAACCGGCAGCGGCAGCCGCACGCGGTCGCTACACATTTAGTATTGGGTTGATAGCGGCCAATAGCTCGGGTCAAGCTTATGCCCCGGTCGTTAGCAAAGTGGTGCAGCATTTGGAATTTCGTGGAATGCGACCAGTGAATGTTGCGGCGCTGGCCGGTATGCATGACACCCGGGATACTGTTTGCGCCTCCGGCCACCGACTTGCTCTGAGTGGCGAGAGCTGCCGGCTGCCTTTTCCCTACAACCTTCCCACCTTAACTTCACGTATGGCATTACATTACTAACCGTGACGAGCATGGTGTTGAATGCACCATCATAGTAGTACAAATGGGACATTCTACATTAATATATGCATGCAGTTATAATGCAAGGGCGCTGTAGGTTGTGGCAGGGATATGATGAACGGGGCGAGCTTGTCCTTGGGGCACGGACTGACACAGGTTGGCCCCCCTGGGGGGTTAGGTTTGCTGGTCACCATGGTGCTGGTGCGGGTGGTGTTCAGCGGCAGAGGGGCACACGACAACCAGTTGGTCAACTGTCGTTTCGTTCGGTGGGTGAAGGGGAGGTCGTGTGTTACATTCGGGTTGTATTTGTCCAGCGCACCTCGGATGGTGCCGTTTCTGATAGCTCCGCCGTCTGCGGCCATTGAGCGGCTGCAGTTTGCAGCCCGGCTACTAGAGGTATCATTATGTATATACAATAGCATGGAGAATGAGGGTTTTCGTCCTCGTGAGCCTCTTTCTTAATGCAGTTGTTGGTTGCATATTGTCGGTGTCGGTCGGTCGGTGTCGGTCTTGTCTCTGCATGGCAAACACACTTAGCAGAAGAGAGAGGTCGCTTCATTATTCCTTTGCACGCTCGCAGTCATGTCTGGGTGGGAATCATGTCTTGTATGTATTGGCTTGGGCAGGCTGGCATCTAAGGCGGGATGGTGAGGTGCGCACCTGGTAAGGGTTGTGGAATCGCACGTTTTCGTGCCCGAGTGGTATTCCGGTTTTATGGCGTGCGTGGCTCCACACCGACACAAAAGGGCGCCGCTGCTATTCCCAACCTCCGGGCTGCACGATGTGCGAGACGTGCCCGGCGCCATGGCCCTGCTTACGAACCCAGACCCCTGCCCGTTGCGTCCTGGGGACGTGCCCAGCTCATGCAAAAGTAACATGACAAACCTGCTGGCGGCTGGGAACCATGTCCGCCGTCGTTTTCGTACCGTAATGAAGCCTAGTAACGAGTAGTAGCAGTCGGCATCACATACATGGCAAGTACGCAAATGTAGCAGGTGGGAACTAACTAGAGAACTAGATGCCGATTCCGACTGATGTATAAAAACGTTGACAATACTTAATGTAAGACAAGGTTGAGGGTATGCGCTTAGAGAATGGCTGAACTTGTAGGTGGAAGGATGCATAGGTGCGAATTACACGGATGGCGAAGCGGCTGTAAGGAGGTGAGTACTGCTTCTTGTTGACAAGGCCGGCGGCACGTATCTGGCATGGGATGTCCGTGGCCACCTGAATTGGGCTTACACAGCGGATGCGGGGATGCTCAGCCTCCATTGCCACACTTGTTACTTAAAACGCTTGTGAAGATGCAAAAGACCGGAAGCTGTGCGTGGTATGCCTGGTGACCTTCAGGAGACACCTCTACTGCGTGCGTGGCGTACGATTCTGCTGCGACTTTGACTTATCCCGGTGTGATTTATCCTTAGTGGCTAAAGCCAAGACCAGCACAGGAGCGACCACTGGCAAGCAGCAGGGCCATCGTTCCGGAGGAGGCAAATGAGTATGGACATGGGGCTGATCCGCCGCGGTAAGCCTGGGGCTAAAATCGCATATCGGGTGGCATACCCTTGTGGGTCGGTTAGTGGTTATTTGATGGTCAGCTCTTGTCCAAGAAGGCACAGACACGCAGGGCGGGACAACAACGCCACCTACGAGACTAAGGATACCCATCAATGCACCAATCTTGAGGGAGACAAGGGCGATGGTGGAACGTTTCATCCCCTTGGAGCAGCTATGAGGCCATTGTCTGGTCTATATTTCGTAAACGTTGCATCATGTGATGTTCATGCGAATCGGAGAATGAGGGGTCAGATTGACAGGCAGTGGAGCCCAGCTGGATACATGACCGTCGCGGGCAGTCCAGGGGGCGAGCCTATGTGCCTGTGTGAGGTTGAAGGAAGGAGCCGCGACAGGCTAATACTTCTGCATATTATTCGTCCAGGAGATCCTTATATCCTCGGAACCTCTGGCATTCTCGGGCATGACAACGTATGGGATTTTGGCCTTCGAAACGGCTGTCGGGGTTGTCTTTGTAGATGGCACTGTGTTGTCTTTGATTCCAAACTTGATATTGCTAAGTTGGATATACCCCCCGGCTTAAATATGTTTCTTCATCCAGGATCCCATATCCTACCTACCACACATTACAAACGGAGTCAATACATAAGCCCTTCATCCTTAGATGCATTCAAATCTCCTACATACATCTGGAACTCTCCAAACTATCTGAAATTATCGCAGGTAATCGTCAGGTATCGCTAGATTTTCATATATCCAAAACAGCGCGTACATTCTGCTATATTACAGACGGAATAAGGTTGCCCATAAAAGTGCGATAAGTTACCCGACAACAACTTGGGGTGCTTGTAGCACTAGGCGCCAAATGATTACGAAAGGATACGTCCGCTCTGTACTTCAAGTTAGCAACCCCGCCTGGACTCCTGAACACGGTGAAATTATACTAGACAATTTCGAAGCATAAAACCATATGGTTAAGATACGTCGAATAATTAAATGAATGTGAGATCATATCCACAAGCTTCAAGAAGCATGTGCTGTTCATACGAACCCAAACACTCGAGATGCTTGGTACAAGCCGAAAATTAATAGAGAGGAGGCTCGTGGTGAAAGGCGAGATAGTATTATCATACTCAAATTTGCTCGGAACAGACCAAACGCCGGTGAGCTCAATTTACGAATATCTAACACATTGAGCTATACATAACGTTGTAACATTCTGAGTTCGAAAACCCGATGGAATCCTCTCATCTGTGATCTCACTGCCTTGCGAGTCTTGCCGCGCAAATCAGTTGTGACAAGCTGTCAGCAAGCCCAAGAAAGCAGGCTAAGGAGCTCACCGTGACAACCTAAGCCACGACAGTGTGGAAACATCCCTGATTGCGCTGCCTCAAGCAAAGGGACTCAGAGTGCTCTCGGCTCTCAAAATTCCACTCACAACTGATGACTTGAAAATGTCACGGGACAATGTCTTGATGAGCTTGAGAGACGGGGCATGCTATTACATGCATGCAGCACATACTGAAGTGGCGCCACATCAAAGCAAGGAATCTGAGAGGGACAAGTCAGTTGTACGTGTAGTATTGCCAAACACGGGAAATCCCATTTCGCCAGCCTCTCGAAGCCCGCCCACCTTCTCATTTCGTTGAACCGCTCCGTCCGTAGCACGGTGAGATTTCTACAAAGGACATCCTAAAATCTTCTACAAACCTGCAGAAAAATAATGCCCCAACCAATCGTCTTGGATGACGCGCCAAGCCCTGTTGCTTCTTCTCCTTACTTCAGCCACGGGCCACTGGCGCATTAAGTCGAATATGGGAGAAACTTCTCGTCCAGCTCTCCTGTGATCGGCTGCTACACTCTCCTTCGTGACGCCACTTGTCATGTATGCAGCTGCACGCGTGATGAACAGACAGTATAGCATAACGGATGCGGCGACGGCTGGCAGCTCCATGCCTCATGTTCCATGCTAATGCCGGCTCCCAGCTGCTGGCCTTGCGTCCCGACACTAGACTCAGGCCCCTTGCTGCAGAAGCAAGCCAAATTATCATTTTGTCTCCAGGGTGTATCCTGTCCATGTAACATTCCATTCCTTTTGTACGATTACTCACTTAATCATCTCCCACAGGACTACAGCACATCCTTTTTCGGGCAGAAGATTAATCAAAGATCGGGCGGAAGCTTTAGATGATTATTCGTCTATTCTTACAAATATCATGAACGATGTTAAATTAAATCTTAACTTCGTGAATTTAACCCCTCTTGAACACAAGTTTTTTAATAAAGATGTAGAGAGAAAACCGCACTTGTGCGTTATTATGACTTCTGAAAGAGGATTATGCGGTAGTGTTAATTCCCAGATAGTAAAAGCAGTAAAAAGAGATATTGCTAAATATCAAGAACAAAATGTTAAAGTAAAACGAATCGTTGCCGGCAAAAAAGGATATGACGCCTTAAAAAGCCAGTATTCTGAGCTGATAGAGGAATATTACCATATCGATATGCACACTGATCCCGGGAGCTTTTCAGCCATCCCATGCAACTGGCTGTTGAGAATGAGCAACACTCATAAAGTTAGGAATGTCAGATCAAGTAATACGGCCCAGTGAGGGGCCGGGCGCTTTGCTGACTTTAACACTGGCAAGACTATCACCCTTCCTCCTTAAACAAATTCCTTCTCCTGTTCTGCGGACCTTCTCTCTAGCCTCCGTGTCCTCATTAATCGCGTCCATAATATCAAGCAGCTGACATAACAGGACCTGTACAGAACAGAGAACACAATTTTCGACGCTCCTATGTGGGACAGTTCACCTCCATGTGGGATTTATCACGTTGAGTCCCTATATCGGCTGCGGTGTAATGGGACCGGTAAAGATGTGCGGGTTAGGCCCTGGTGCCAGGCAACAAGGAGGACATGTCGGCTGCACCTGGGAGACCAGGATGCATGTGGAAAGATCCTCCCTCTCTTTCTCTCTGCAGAACAAGGAAAGCTGACCCTTGGAATGTCTAATGAAATGGTAATAAAGCCACGGAGTTGCAGAGAGCAGTGCAGGGTGTAAAGCGTACCCTGCCCAACCTAAGCAACTACCCCCACTTCTGGTGTTGACGAGATTGCGTGGCACCGCGGGATGCTTACGAAGGCAGAGGCAGGCTTATGCAAGCGTATATTGTGCCAGGGCACTGCGGCAAACACACACCCGATGGCCGCACCCGTATGTCTAAAAACTTCGTACCCACAAACTGAACCCATCGCTGACACAGACGTTATTTTTATATCAACAGAACCTTATTTGCCATGCACGGGCGGGACCCTTCATGCCGTCACTCCCATCATTTTCACCGCTGATATTGCAGCCGCTGCCGCCGCCGCAGCTGAGAGAACAAGCGGCGCCTTCGAAAACTTTTGCGCGCATACTGGGGAGGTGAGTGATATTTCCACTCTAGGGAGGCGGCGAGGGGCTGCGCAGCTGTTCCTGAGTGCGAGTATTTCAAGCGTGCGAGGTGGGGATACGTGCTGATACTTGGCATACCTGCTATTGACCTGATAAATTTCCAGATGATTTATACACAATGAAGCAGACATTGTTTACCTTGCGTCAAATGGATCATCTGAGTGGTAACAAGGAGACGGCAGTGTGCATGAATGGATGTCTTGATGAAAACACTACTTGCACGCACAATACTGCGGACAATAACTGTTACATTAGATATATTGTAGAAGTGGATAGTTGTATATAAACATTTCTTCCCTGTACGGAGCTCGTCGAATTCAGACGTACACCTAATTACTAAACGGAAGCCTAGCGGAACATCCCTTAAGTTCACGTTGTTTCGTATAAAATGTCAAGTTATCAAATGGTTTATTCATGTAATTTGAAAACTAGTTTCTGACCCCATCAGATATAGCCTGTCTAATTACGGTATGCGCGCACAGATGTGAACGGAATGAATTGCTTGATTGAATTTATATGCTAAATCAATTGAGAACCTATATTACTACACTACAGCTTTCCCAAGACCATTTTTGTGCAAACCTGAACATTACTCCACAAGGTCTCAACATGTACTCGTTTTCTAATAAAGTCCGAGGCTTTCCGATGTTGCAAGCAGTTATTATATTGATTTTCTTGGGTTTGTCCCGAAAAGCAGCATCACAGCGCTCGACGGTGCTCCTCGTTACCGGGAGAAGGATTGCGCCTATCGGGGGCAACTTGTCGGTTTACAATGCAACCCGCGAAGCGTCCATCAGCACCCAGGTGAACCCGTGGGCCGTGCTGAAACTCTCTGGGCTTGCCATTATAGGGCCATTACTATAGGAATATCTTACATCGCACTAATGGGGCCACCCGACATGACACGATGGACACCTCGCCCTTCCTTCCTCACATTCCCATTCCAGTCCTCAAACCTGAGCCCTCACATTTCCCTTTCCATGAAGTGCGTCTTCGGGCGGCTTGCGTTTTCCCTCATAAATATCCAACTAGGCCTATCTGGGCCCCATTCCACCCTGCTCCCGACATCCCAACAACCTCGCTAACACTTCCTAAAACCTCTTTTCGCTGCTAAGCCTGCCTGTCCCCTCCCAATTGCAGCTTATCAACAGCTTTCCCAATGGCATATCGTATTGGTGGAATCAGTCCGGGGGTACATTTTCCGTGGGCGGGGAGAACCAGGCAACGCAGTACCGCTCTCTGCTTCGGTTCGAGCAGGCCCACCGCTACGTGCCCGAGGCCGGGGTGGTGGAGGCAGCGGAGCTGACCGTCACGTTTGTCAACTGGAACGCCCCTACACTTGTACAAGCTTGCTTCATGAGGAGGAATTGGAGCGCCGTAGAAATGACAGCGCAGAGGTGGAGTGGCAGAGCGAACGACTGAGGGTGTGCCATGGAGGGAAAGCCATGTGTTGGGCGAAGGGCAGAGGGGTGGAATGGGGGAGGTGCCGGGTGCAGAGGTGGACCGCTATCTTTGTTAAGGGGGAGCCCCTTAACATTTACCCGGAATGTCAAGAAAAAAATAAACCAGCAACATGACAATTTCACATGACATCACGGGAGTGTATCATTTCCCCCCTGTCCGCCCTCCTCCAAAAGGTTCACTTCTACCGGGTGGCTGTATTACCGGTGGAACGGCACTGCAAGTGTTCCCTGGACCCGTCCGGGTGGCTGGGCAGATTGCGTCCCCGAGGCCAACATCAGCTTTGTGGTTCCCGCTGGCAACCGCAACGGCTACTGGGTCATGACGGTGCCTCTGGACCCGGGACTGGTCGCTCAGTGGCTCTCGAATGGGGGAAGGGACAACTACGGCCTGATGTTCAGGTAATGGACGAATTTCTGCGGGCGAGGAGTCCGGGTTGGGACGCCAGCACGGTCCAACTTGCGTGTGATTGAGGGACATGTGCGAGGGAGGCATGTGCATGCATATGCCTGTTACAAAAGTGCACAGTTGATTGCGGACCCGGCGACAAACCCCCAGCGCAGCGAAGAGTATGATAGTCTTACAGTCATGACACGCAAGCCGTGCAACCCGATGCACTCATTCGCGGTTTCATTTTCGAGGAACGCCACCGAAGTTCCATTAATGAGAGAAGCGGAATCTAGGGGAACTTAGGCGGTGTCCTCGTTCGTTCGTGTGTGCGTGTGTGTCCCTGGCCTCTGTGCCCTAATCTGCTTTTCAGCACCCGGACCTTTCTCACGTTCTTAGCTCGCCCCTGAAAGAGATCCGTTTGCTTCCGGACCGTCCAGGGGCATGAACGGCACTGTGCTGCAAATAGTGACCTCCATGTGGAAGAACGGCACCCTCTACCGCCCTGCGCTCTCCATCACCTACAACACCAGCCCCAACGCCGCCACCCCGCCAGCCCCTAACGCTGGCAGCCCCGTCAATCTGACCTCCGTGCCTCGCACCTGGTGGGTAAGTCCCACCGGCGATGACGACTGGAACAGCGGCCATGAGGCACTGCCCCTCAGGTCCCCCGCCATGGCGCTGACGCTGGCTTGGCCCGGGGACAGCATCTACTTGATGACGGGCACGTATGGAGGTGGGCTCCAGGTTGGGGGAACCTAAGGGCGAATGCAGACGATTACTGTGCAAGGATACGCACTGGACTGACTTCTTAATAGCATACAGAGGCCGGAGTAAGGATTCCAGAAGCCCGGGCTGGTTCCATATACGCCCCGTTGAGTATGTGAATGAGTTGAGTGTGAGTCGTTGAGTGTCTGTCGTCACGAGCGTTGGGTCCGTGTCGTTGCCCCTGTCTTCGTTGGACAGCTCTGCTCACTTGTCCTTCGAGCAGATAGGGTTTGGGCCACACTGCTTTTCATGCATGAGCGCTTTTCATGATGGTAAGAACCCCAGACATCAGAGTCCCACTGCTCGGGGCGGTTCTTATTGCTCTCAGGTCACAGCCACAACCCCCTTGGAGCACGTGCCCTTTCTTTACCCGTTAGGTCCCCTTCGACCCTCCCTCTCCAAGCCGCTCGTGCAAGCCCTTGTCTGCTCCTCATGGCACCCCAATTTCACATTCTTCCCATGCCTCTCGAGTTCATAGCCCCTGAACCCCGGCCCCATTTCTAACCGCTGAGTTGCCAGCTCTAACCTCAATATTTTCTCAAGCCGTTTGCCCCTCGTTTGACCCAGTGTTCTTCTTGTGCCATGCAACCATCTTATGTACCCATCCGCTCGTCCGCCTGCCCTACTCCTTTCTTGCCGCCTCCATTTTACTACGCTCTATAGCCAGCCTGTCCATTTACCGAGCCAACCTCACCATTCGCTCCGGCCCGGGTCACTGGGCGGTTCTCTCCTCCCCGCTGAGCGACCCGCGCTCCTGTGTCAATGTCATCACAATCTTCCCCGGGGCCGATTATGGCACCTTGCGCGACCTGGAGATCGTGGGCGGCTACTATTACGGCATCATGTTCTTTACCTCGTGGAACGCCTGGTCCAACCATTCGGTTGGCTGGGCGGCACCAAGTCACTGGGTGCTGCAGAACCTGCGGTGAGGAGGCCTGCAGGAGGAGGGAGGGGCCCACCGTGGCCTGGGCTCCTAAGACCGGGGCTTGCTGGCAAAAGCTATGGAAGCCTGAGGACATTAGCTTTCAGTAATAAGGTTTGATGGGAGGCGGGATGGCGGAGGCTGAGGGGTGACCACCCTGGGTTCTATCGGCGCCGTATCGCGATCTGGCTCTCCATCACAACAGCGGCGCTTCCCCCTCTGATCACCTCCCCCGCCTGGTATGCACCTTTCGACGCCCTTTCCGCGTTTTTCCCATCCTGCATGCCCATGTCGTGCTTTCCGTTCCTTAATATATTAGGTTTCCCATCGCTTCAAATTTTATTTAGTCCTTTATGGCTGTCCCTTTACTTAATTTCTCACTTGGTTCCCTCAAAACTCATCGGCAGGGTTCCTTAGCTGTGATAAGGGTCTGTTAAGGAGGTCAGCCCTGTGCCATGCGGCAAGAGCGCGCCCGCCGTTCCTGGCTCCGTAAGAGCCCTATATCCCCCACCGCCTATGCATCCTGTTCTTTTACGTTTCTTCCCACTCCCTGACCCCAACCTTCTCAGTATCCACGGCACCGGTAGCAGCAACATCAAGATGTCGGTCAAGGCGGTCAACAATACCGTTGCCAACTGCGAGTTTTATGATGCGGGTGCGCGGTTGCGCACATACGGGAATGGCATCGACATCGTTCAGGGGTACGATGTTTCCATTTCGGACAGCTATTTCCACGACCTGCCTTCTGCAGCAGTGCTCCTCTCCGGAGGCACTGCGCGTGTGACCATGCAGCGCAACTTCGTGGAGCGAACCGACCGCGGCTTCGAGCTGGGCAGCTGGACCGACACCGACCTGATGGATCCGAACATCAACCCAGGGCTGTACGAGGCAGTGAACAACACAGTCCGCAACAACATCATCTCGGCGGCTCGGCAGGCGGGCATCATCTTGAGGTCCGCGCTGAATTCCGTCGTCGTACATAACACCGTCTGGCGCGCGCAGGAGGCCGGCCAGGCTGCTGTCCTGCTGGACGGGGCCTACCACGTGCTGAAGGCTGGGGGACTCAACGTTCCCGTGCCCTGCGCCGGCGCGGCGCTGGTCGGAAACTTGGTCGTCACCTCCCCCGAGGCCATGCACGGCCCCCTGGTACAGATCCGAGGCACGGGGCTGGATACAGATCCGGCGAAAGCAGCTTTGCTTATGTCTCACAATGTATACTACAACCAGGCGGGTCTGGGCCCCGCCAACGGCAGCTTCTACTGGGGCACGGGCGCGATGCTGGAGGACCAGCGGTCCGGAAGTAAGTTCGTGGGCAACGCGACGGGATGGGCTGTGCATTGCAGTCGCACGCTGCAACAGCCGCTGTGTGACATCAACAGCACGGAGGCGGACCCGAAGCTGGGCCCAGGGTTTGTGCCGCTGTCCTGCAGCCCCGCGCGCGATCGCGTGCCGCCCTCCCTGGACGTCGCTGCGCTGCTGCAGCTCAGGAACATCTCTTTGGTGGAGGCGCAGCTTCTGGTCAACAGCAAGGCGCTTACGCTCGTCGAGGATGACTTCCATGCCCGGCCGCGGCCCGCAGGTGCAGCTCACCGCGACGCCGGTGCCGTACAGTCCGGTAGCGTCCCCGGCGCCCTCAAGGCCCTGCCGCCCGTGCCGCCGGCCTTTGCTATGTGGCCGCCGTATCGCGGCATTGGCATGGGTCCGATGTACGATAAATCTTGGCCATACAATTTCTGGCAGCCGCGCGTGTGCATGGACATCGTTGTGGACTCCGTTACCGGCAATGACAGCCAGCCGTTCGATTACTACAGCGGATACACGCAGCCGTTCAAGACACTGGCGGTGGCACTGACGCGGCACAATATGTGTGATCGGATCTTTCTGCGTGCGAGTCCTGGTCAGTGGCATGTGGGCGGCGTGACGGTATCGCAGACAAATCTGACGATTGCTACATACCCCTCCGACGCGCCCGCACGCGCCACTCTGATGTGCACGAATACGAGCACGATGCCATGCCTCTTTATGTACGGCAGCGCGACGGCACTGAATGTCACCGGCATCGATATCGTTATGGCGGGTCCTAACGTGACGGCGGCCAGCTGCATCCACATGAACGAGGGCGCGGGCAGCGGGACCAGCTTCTACTGGTCGTACTTTTCGGAAACAAGTGGACGGATCAACAGGGGCCCGAGGGTCTCGACCTTCAAGGTACAGGAAATGTGTGAATGAGCGCATAAGCGCAGGATTTGTTAAGAGCGAAGGATCAAAAGAATTCTGTGTTCGAGCCGCCGGCACATCGCCAGTTTCGTTCCCCTGCTCACCCCCTGACTTCCCGTCCGTCAGGATCTTACCCTGACCAACTGCGGTATACACGGCATCAAGCTAAGCACATTCGTGAGCGACGTGCTGCTGGAGAGTATCAACATCACGAACACCTCCTCCGCGGGAATCACCGTGGTAGGAGGAGCCGGCATCACCGTACGGAACTGCCGTATTTCTGACGTTGTGGAGTCCGGAATCCGCTTGGGTGGAGGCGTGCGCAACGTTCTGGTGGAGGGAAATCTCATTCGGTGAGGGAAAGAAAGAAAATGAGGTTTAGAGGGTCGGAGGGTGGCATAAAGGAAGTGCTCAGGTGACCTGCCCTGATAGCGGCCGCGCGCAACTCAGGTTCCCGCTCGCTGGATAGACCCCGGCAATGTATGCCATTCGCCGTCACATCCCGCCTTGTTCCTATCCCATACCCTCCTCCTTTCACTGCCCCTGCCCTCCTCTGCAGTAACTACGGCGGTGTGGGCATCTTGCTGGGCAGTGAGGGCACATCAGCATATTATACGGATGTGGACTGGGCGCGACTTGCGCCGGAGGATTGGCATGAGTGCATTAACGCAACCGTGCGGAAGTGAGTGAGCTAACGGGGAAGCCAGAGTGTATCCGTATCAGGGAGAGAAAGGATGAATGGACGGTCCGGACACGGAAGCCCACGAGGGACAAAGGGTTTACAGAGGTTGTGGACAGTGCCAAAGGACCTGTGGCTGCTTCGGCGCAGACAGTGGTTGTGACCACGGCCACAAGCGGCGGCAGCTGCCGCGCATCTATTCGTATGCCACTGTCCTCGGCACTTCTGCATCGGCAGCTCTAATTCGTAGTTAGCTTGGGGCTGGTATTGGCATTCTTTTATGGTCGCTGTATATTGATTTCACCTCTCGCAATGTGAATTTCTGAAAGCACCTTCTCCCTCAAATCTCCTTTTCCGTCCCGGCAGCAACATTGTGGATAGCGGCGCCGGCGCGGGTGTAGCCTTCTATTCAGCTCGCGACGCGACAGTGGTTCACAACACCTTCCTGAACGTGGCGGCCTCCATGCAGGCCGCCGTGCTGCTCAATGTCAGCCCCAAGCAGATTGGGCCCGCGGAGGAGGTGGGGCCGCCAAACACCAATATCACCTTCAAGAACAACATCGTCACAATGCCCGCCACCACTCGCCTCCGCTTCTTAGTGCAAACACGCATCCTGCAGGGCTCTATCGTAACACGACCGCTGGTTGCTGTGGCCCCATCTGGCAACTGTTCCACCAATGCCCCCGTCGCGGTCGTGGCTTCGGTGCCGCCCTCCCTGCCGCCGTCACTAGTGCCGGCTAGCCCGTCAACGCCGAGCCTGGACCGGCGGCTTTATGAGGATGTGGTGGAAGAGCAAGGAGGGGGATGGGACGGGGAGATTGAGGCAGCTGCAGCTGCGGCAGCTACGGCGGCGATGAAGGCGGCTGCTTGGGGTGGTATTGGATCATACAGCAATGATCGGGCCGGACAGTGGCGTGGTCCCGGCGGCGCGAGCGTCGGGGCATGGGATGCCGCCGTAGTACCCACCGAATCCACTGAAACTGCTAGGAGTGCCAGCTGGGATGAAACCGTCGCCAGCTCCGAGTCCGGATCTACCGAAGCTGCCGTCACCCTGGCATGGTACGGGCGGGAAGCTTCCGGGGCTTCACCCTCCCCTGTCGCATCGTCGTCCATGGCTTTCTGGTCACTCGCGGAAGCGGCTGCGGCTGAAGCGATCGCAGACGCCATCCCAGCCATAGATTTGGCAAGTAGTACCTCTGATGCAAGTAATGCCGTCGCTCATGCGTCTGACACCGCGGCAACGGCAGCGGCTACGGCTGCCGCTGCGGCAAACATGGCAGCCGTCGTTGCAGCAGCCAAGTCAGCGACAGCCGACGTCGCAGCCGAAAAGATGACAGCAGCTGACGCCACAACATACATCTACATTCCCGAGGGCGATTCGGCCGCAGTTGGCGGTGGACGCCGGCGGCGGCTTAAAGCGGCTTCGTTTACAGACCCGTACGTGTATGCCCAGGGCGAGCAGGGCCGCAACCCCGACGGCTCCTGCCCCTTCTTCCCGAACACCAGCCCCTGGCACCAGGACGTATCGGGACTGGCCGTCCACCCACGTAGTGAAGCTATCAAGAGCAACATCGGCTTCCAGAACCTCCATCTGGATTTTGGATTCTCTGTCACCACGAACGGCACGACGGTGGGTGAAGGGTTGCGCTGTTTGATTGCCGTTTGTTCACCGGCCAGATCAGCCGTGATGACCATGATGACCGTGATGAATGGCGTTTCGCGATGAAGCAGATAGGATCACCCAGGGGATCGGAGGGGATAGGTGGATGTTTCAGCCCTGGATATAGAAAGAGGCGGGTGGAGTGCAGAAAAGGCAAAGCCATGTGTGGTAGTGGTTTCGTGGTGCCAACACGTGCAGCACTCTGAAGAAGAGCGGAACACCGAGCCCTGTCAATCGCCAACGCGACGTGTCCGCAGCTCCAAATGATTCACGACACCACCGCTGCCCAACTATCCTCCCTTGACCGCAGTTCCCAGCGGGTATGCCCATCAATTTCGTAAATAGCAGTGCTGGTACTCCTCGTATACCGGTATGAAACTCACAAACGACTGGCGATGCTGACTTTGGTGGGGTCGCTCGTTAACGGTCAGCTGCTGTGTTGGTTCCCGGGATGAGATTGTTGAGTAACTGTGTGAATGCCTCAACACACATCTGTTATAGCACATGCATGTATTTTCGGGTGCTGGCGTTGGGGAGCTCAAGGCTCCTTCCGTAGGGCCCAAGAGTCGAAGGGAGGCTTAGGATGGGCTAGTGCCGGATGTTGGGTGGGTAAGGCGAGTGACCAGGGAGATGGTGGATAGGACGGGCCTGAGCGGAAGGTGTCAAACGTAAGTTTAAGATGTGTGGGTACAATACGATACGACACCATATCATTGCACTTGCATGGCCTACCCGGGGTCGAGGCGGAGGTCGAGGTAAGCAGGCTGCCATACACGCAGGACACAATCGCTGTGTGCAAGACATCTCTCAAGACACTCTCTTGAGCAACACGGCGACCAGCACCGTTACCGTGATCACAAAAGCTTCCCTATCACTACCCGTCCTTCGCCAGGTTGTGTTTGGCCCCAGCGGCTACGGAGACCCAAACGAGTTGGAGGAGGGCGGCTCTCCCATTCCACCGGATGCAGCAGTGCAGGGCGCCTTCCCGGGATGTGGAGACCCCCCTTGCTGGGGGGACCGGCACCTCATCGTCATTGATAACGCCACGTGCACCCTGTATGAGGCGTGGAGGAGGTGCGATGATGTCGGCGGCTGGCACATGGGACGGAGACAGGGACAAGGCAAAGGGCTAGTGGTGTACGGGCTGGGCCATTCCTCGCCTTGCCGAGAGGCGGTAAAATGGCAATGATGCAATCTGACATGGGTTTCTCTGTGGGCCAAGTTCTGAGCCTAGGGGGTCACTAGTGTGGGGTTGTGGGGTGCTCGTGGCCTCAGGGAGGTTATCCTGATTGGTTCATCCTGTGCTTAGCAGCCAAGTCCATGAGCGAACGGCAAAGATGCGCGGTCCCCGAGCCCCTCCTGGGTTGACTTGATCTTACGGTTACTTCGGTTTGGACCCACCGCCGACCCTACTTACTCTTTGTTCTCCCACCCCATCCCCGATACCCGGCCGCTCGCTCCTTCCCCACTACAGCTTCCCGCCCTCCGTCACTGGCAACGGGACCTGGCAGGTGTGTAAGCGGTTGTTGGCATGGATACTTCCGGTCAAACCGCATTCTGCACGATTCACGATCGCCATCGTCCCAACCCGACATCAATCTGATTTTCTCCGCATGACACTTAAAAGCATCGCAGTTATCTTCTCCCAGGACGTTCCTTTTTCACCTTCATATTTGGTCACATCTGGTGTTGCAGGTGGAGGCGCTGCTTCGCTTCAATTTGTCCCGTGATGCTCTGGACCATGCGCTGGGGGCCACTTCAGCTGATGCTGCGGGGCTTCCCATAATGCCGGGCCTACTGCGGTATGAGGAGGTGGTTCGGGGCTACGTGGATCACGCACTGCGTTTCACGGGTCCGAATTCGCGACCCGCCTATGCCATGCCCGGCACCCACTACGCGGCAGCTGGCTACACGGGCCGGGACGCGCCGTACATGGCCATGCGTGTGCGGTTGAAGGCATCGTATAATTGCTCCCAGCTAGCACGCGCAGCGCAGGTGGTATGCGAGGGTCTGAAGAAGTACGGAGCGTTCTTTGCAGACAACGGCCTCCCCTGGGACTTTGCGGGTGCGTATTGGGGATGAGGTAAGGGTTGGTTTGGTTAGGATGTGAATTTTATGTAAATGTCGGATAGGTTGTAACCCCCGTCCATTGGAACGGAACCTGGAGACCACAGATAGGCTGCTTCTTGCATGTGGTTCGGACTACTTCGTGGTGTGTGTGTGTGAAAGGTGCACGGGAGCAAAGCAAGGCACGCGAAAGTGGAAGAGCACCATCAGGATAGACGCACGAGCTGTGCCAAAGCTCCCGGGAGTCCTGTGGTCTTATGGCGAACTGGGGACCAGATCTCCGTGGATCCTGGGGATTCATGGCTGTTGGGTGGAGTCCTGGAACATTGTCACACTCTGTGCCGAATATCTGAAGTCCCGCAATGGTCACCCTGTCTTTCCGAGCTACGCTCTCCAGGTGAAGGCACTTCTAATTGGTATCCAATTTGGAAGGAGCTCAAAGAGGTCATGAAGATCAATTCCACATACATGGAGGTGCGATATTAGAGAAAGAAGGTCAAAATGACATATGTGGCGTCCCCGTACCCATATCCGTACCCATATCCCCCTGGACGCACACCCTCAGGTCATCGACCCCGGCTGCATTTGCGTCAACCCTGGGTGTACAATTGCCGAATGTAACGGGTGAGGTGGAATGGCACGGGGCGATGGGGCTTAGGGCTCGTTGGTGCCAGGGTCATGGCCAGGTAGCAGCAGTGCGACATCAGCGAGATGAGGAATCCCAAGTTTGGGATCCTTACACTGAGCGGCCGGCACTAGCGCGTGTACTTACCAGGAGCCATCCTAAAGACACTCTTGAGAGCTATGGAGAGCCCCGGAATAGACAGCTGACCCATCGTCGAACCACCCCATCACCCTCACTCATCTGAATGGACCGGCTGTCTAACCTGCTTTCTCCTCCTGCTAATGCCCTCGCCCGTATCTTTCCAATTAAACCCATATTGTCTTATGTGTACGAAATCCAACCCATGTGTCGAAAAACCACTTCCTTGGCTCCTGGTGTACCTCCTCCCTCCTCCGAACCAAAGGAAAAGGCGCTCCTCAGCGCCTTTAATCCCTTACCTCCTCCCCGCCCCCCCGCGCCCCTGTTTCCCCCTCCCAGCATGTCGTGGGTGGACCCGAATGCCCCCCAAACCTACCCCTCCATTGCCGACCCTGCCACCACCCTACATTTTGCCAACAACGTCTATTACAAGGCGGGTGACACCGAGCTTGGCAATACGCTGTACGTGGACCAGCGTGTTCCTCCGCTGGGCCCGGGCTATGCGAGCAGCAGCCTGGCAGCTTGGGGACAGTACCTGGGAGGTGGCAACGAGGGGGGCAGCTTGGAGACCGACCCGCAGCTGGACCCAGTGACATACACACCGTTGCGGACCAGCGTGACTCGTTGCTCTGCACCGCTGCTGACGGAAGTCACTGTGGACTTTTACGGTCGGCCGCGGGGTTCCATGTGCGGCACCGACGTGGGTGCTGTCAAGTTCACTGGGTGAACACGGCTTCGGGGGTCTGTGTAAGGAAAAGGATTCCATACCCACTCCTAGTAAGAGACAGAAAGGGGTTCAAACGCAGCGGAGCTGGTCCTCGTAGCTGAACCCCGCGGGCAAGGCCCGAGGCCCTTAGTTGTGTGGCGCGACTACCCACACGTACACAATTAGCTAGCCCCAGTGATTAGAGTAGCTGTACCGGGGTGGTATGGCTCTGGTGTGTGGGGTGTTTTGGGTTCATGGTTTGGCTTCATGATGCAGGATGCTGGATGCTTAATGACCATGATGTATCTGAATACAGCATATTCGTTCTGGTCAGTTGCTGGCCTCCATTAATCTCCCTGCAACAGTAGCTCGCTGATTTATCTATTTTGATCATCATACTTATGCTAACAATGAGAACTTTATCAGCCCTTTCGCGTTGGCTGAATAAATGTAGCTTCTGTAGCAACCACCGCTGCCCACCGAGTAGTCAGCCAATGCTGATGCCATGGGATGCAATTACGCTTGCACAGGTACACAGGTAGGTTTTGCCCGAGTATGGATTCTTCAGTACAATTCTTTTCAACACCTTCCTGCCTTTCCCTCCTTCATTGTGCTTTCTTAACTTGGACAGGGCTGCAGATGTGTTTGTGTGTTTGTCGGTGTGGATTGGTGGGCGTTGGCAAGCGGAAGTAATGCAGAGGTCTACGGCATTGGTGTGTATTGGCTGATGTATTGTGCCGTCTGAGAGAACGAATGGATGAGGCGCTTAATCCTCAGCCCTACGTTTTCCGTCGGATGGTAATTCTGCCATTGCGCCTTTGTGCCTAGATGTGCCGTTCGAAAAGCCCTGGGCAGAGAGAGTTGGGGGCGATCGTTTATATATGGCTGATCGCATGATGGACCAAAATTCTAGTAGCGCCCCAAGGGCTGCTCAGTGCCCGTGGCTGTGAGGACGGGACGGAGGGACGGAGGGTTGGAGGTTGACGGGTTAGGCAGTTAACGATTGTTTCCTGGCTACTGGCATAGAATTCCAATGTTGGGTGACCACGTACTTCAGCGAATCCCTTGTGAATGGAAAGCGCATATGTTCATCATGTTCATGAGGGCTACCTAGGTATGATTCATCATACCTAAGAATCATGTTCGTCAGTTGTTACGGAAACAATATAATACCGCGATTGCGTCCATCGGGAGCCCTCAAGTTAAAAAATCCACTGATATCCACAATCTGCACCCCGCTATTTTTTAGTAAGCAAAGCACCTGTCCGACTGCTTTTTCTGTAATAGCGGTGGTCAGTACATGGGCCACTGCAAAAGGCTCCCTTAGATCACCAGGCAAAAGCTTCCTTTGCTCGCACTTGGTCAGAAACAACCTCTTCCGAGGCGGCGGTGGACTGCCTCTCACTGTCTTCCATCGCAGAGCAATGCTGGCCATGGCAGAATTCATGTCAGCTCCGGCCTCGAACCCGGCCTTGCCGTGCCCCTCTATTCCCTTCTTTGCCCTTACGTTCCGCATCCAGCGCCGTGCCCCGGCTGCGCGGCCCCCGAGCCCCTACCCTCTCCTTGCTCTGCCCGTTTCCCCCCCCCTGTGCCTCCTCCACCTCGAAGTCTGCCGCTGCACCAATCCGTTCGCTAAGTTTGCGGCGCTTGGCGACTCGCTTATCCCTGCGAAGCGCTAGCATCCAGTCCGGCACCTCGCCACCCGCGGTCTTGATCTGGTTGGCAATAGGCCGCAGGCAGGGAGCGTCCTCCTCCGTGAAAAACGTCACCGCGTCGCCTGAAGGGAGGGGCAAAGCACGGGAAGGAAGACCAGGGCAAAAGGGAGGTTTAGATGGCGTGATGTCGAAGACATCCTGCGGATAAAACAATGCATAAAGCTGTGAGGGGCCTTAGGCGACGCGTTGGGTCTGCAGATGGCAATAAACTGAGATTTGGCCGGCGCGGTGTGTACGGTGGAGTGCGGTGGCGTTAACTGCCGTCCAAGTATCGGGACCTGCTCAAAAGAATGGAGAAGGAACTTCGAGTGGATCACGCTGGCGCAACTTTCAGGTTTAAGTACAAGTTTAGATGGTTCATAGGATTGTAGCTTGCTTCGGCATCTTGCCACGCAACAGCTAAAGGTTACCTCCCTGGAGCCACTTCCGTGTCTCCTGCTTCCCATGTACCTGCATAGTTCCGGGAACCCCAGGCCAGCATCGCGTCCTCCTCTCTTCCGCTGCGGACTACTACATACCTGTGCGTCCTGCTCGACCGGTTCGTCCAATGCGGTGCACGTAATCGGCTGTGGAGCGGGGAAAGTCGTAATTGACCACCGTGTTCACTCCAATGAAGTCCATGCCGCGGCCGATCAGGTCGGTGGCGATCAGGACCCAAGTGTGGCCGGCCCTGTGGCGAAGAGTGCGGTGCCGGGACGTGAGGCCAGGAAACATCGAACCTAAAGTAAAAGATCATTTTACACGTAAAGGATCTTATAGATTGACTCAGGGCAGGGGATTAGATGAGCCGGTAAATGAAGCCAAGAAGGCAAGATGAAGGGGACCCAAACAGAGGCGACCAGGCGACCTTCACTGAGCATCCGGCTTCATGTTGCGTTTCTCCTCGGTAGGAGTCGGGCTCTCTGCCCATCATTCAATTATCGTAGATTCCAACAGTGGTACGGTCCAGGCCCTTCCCGGCCTATCTGTAAAAATCCCAAATAACCTGAAGTTCTCCACTGCAGCGTTGCGAGCTGACAGCGGTTGTCCGGCCGTAATCGAGTCCACGTGAATTCCGTCGTACAGCAGCTCCCTGGGCAGGTTTGAGTGACGGGCTTACTAAGAAGGGCAATCAAAAGCACCGACTAAGTAAGATGAAGTGGGTTGGGGGCTCCAGTCTCCTCGTTTCCGCGTTGTGGCTTTGTCTTCGCAACGGAAATCCTCGGGGACAGTGGTGCCATTGCAGAACAAACCCACGCCCGATCGCCATTTTAATCCCACGCCGCCGACAGCAAGACCTGGCGTGCCTTATGTCATTCCTCTGCCCGCTTGTGCCGGGCCACGTCGACCCCTTCTGCCCTTCCTCACCCGAACCCAGTGATTCACCTGTGCAGCGCCTTGGCACGCTCCTTGCTGCCCACAAACACCAGCACTGGTGGCGCCAGACCCCCATCCGCCAGCAGCTGCCTTAGTGCCAGAAGCTTTCCGGCCTCGCGGCCCACAAACTGTAGCCGTTGCCGCACATTGGATGCTGCAGCGTTACGCATTCCGACCGTAATGCGAAGCGGCTGCTGGAGGACACTGCGCGCCAGGTCCTCTACGCGCTCCTGGGAAGTCGTGCGGTCGGTTGTGCGGACACCGGAGTCCGTGGGATTCAGAACGTGTCTGGATAGAGTGGGGGCACGTCGGTGCCCCGAGCACGATGACTGAAAAAATCACCACACGGTTATCTGGCCTGGCTGGGACGCCAGCGGTGGGTTTGTCACCGACGGACTCCGAGCTAAATTCTAAATCCCTCATCATACCTTTCCCTATGACGAAGGCGATGTCGGAAGAAGGCATCCGCCAACACCATAATACCAGAATTCCATCGCGGGGGTAAAAATGTTATCTGGTACCGGTTATCATCTATTCGTCTCCTTCCCCTTCCCCCTACCCCATCTTTCTTCTGCACGCAAACAAAACGACTGTCCCGTCCTCACCGGCAGCGTGGCAGAGAACAGCGCCCTAACCACCTCGTGGTGCTGTGCGACCGCCAGCAGCGCATCCACTTGCTCAACGAAGCCCAGCTCAAACAACTTATCAGCCTCGTCCAGGACCACGTACCTGCGTGACCAGGGGCCAAATAACAATAGGGAGAAGACACAAAGCTATCATGCCAAAGCTGGACGGCGCACTGGGAAGGTAGTGGAAAAATGATCCACCGTAATCGGAGCCCGATGCCTCCTCTCTGTCAGAATGTGAAAGTGTGATCGTCCTTGTTAAATACACGAGCCGCGATGGCAGGCGCTGGAATATGGAAGCACCTCCCGGTTCCAGCCGTTGTTTCTTCTCGTGCCCTGATTCTTTAACCCCAGTCTTGCACTGCTGAAACAAACTCGCCCCTGCTCTTCTTGCTGGCCCATCCACACCTGCATTGTCCAAGCGCCACCTTGCCCTCTTCCACCAGGTTCACCAGCCTAAGTGGATTTGCCAGCAGCAGGTCCACCTTGGTAAAGTCGCTGCCAGTAGCAGTCGCCTTGGACAGCAGACAGGCGCGCAGGCCAGTACCAGGGAGAAGCAGTTTTATAACTCGGGCCTGTGGGGCATGCGCAGGCGCGGCTTAAATAAGATGATATGACAGAACACATAGCACTACTTAAGGACCGGCTGTAGACGCGAACAGCCAAGGAGACAAGTGCTGTCAAAGTCCCGCTGTCAGTTCCCACGGTTACAATCCCAGCTCAATCTTCACCCTTGCGCAACCCGCTGTCATTTGTCCAACGCACCACACATCCCACCTCCAATACCCTCTTCCGCTCCATCTGACCCTCCTGTCCCTATGGGTGCCGTACCTGCTGTGCCGCCAGTTCGTGCGTAGGGCTCACCACCAGTGCCTTGACTCCCTCCGGCCAGTCTCCGCGCGCACGGAGCGCCAGCAAACCCGCCAGGAGAGGAATCAGGAACGCCAGGGTCTTACCGGACCCTGGGGATGTTGAGGTCCGGAGTAGGAAAAGGTTAAGGACGAACATCCAAAGCAGATGTAATGGATGTGAACAGCCAGGCAGCACAGTCCATTGCACAGCTCAAAAAAATAGTTTGCGAGCCGGTAAAGTAGATAACATCAAGGATGACTGCAGACGGTTGCGATCGACCCGCTGCACGCTCAGTCCAAGTTGCCAGAACTGTCCCGCTGCAGCAGCTCCGGTTCGACCGAACTGGCCGGACCCATCTCAGGACCTTGCCGTCACGTAATGTTGTCCCCACATCTCCTGCAGTCTCTAAGCAGTGAGCCCGCTCTATGTGCATCGCATTTCCGTGAAGGAAGCTGCGTCTCGCGTTGGTATGTGCCACTTTCATCCCCTCCCGAGCGCGAGTGCTCATATCATGCATATGCACACACGTCAAACGTGAACAAGAGCCCTTTCCACAACGGCCACCGCTATGTACAATCCCTTCCTTAGCCCATCTCGTTTCTCCCCGTCCAGTTAGCTGGCGAGCTGGCTGCAAACAGCTTTCCAGTGTTCTCCCATCGGACCCATAAGTATGCAACCCTTGAGATTCCTACTTCCCGGACTCCGCCCTGCATCACACCAGCTGTCCTTACCCGTGGGAGCCACGGCCAGCAACTCCCTGCCAGCCATCAAGGCAGGTATGGCTTGGCGCTGGATGGGAGTAGGGCTGCTAAAGCCGGCGGGACGCAATGCAGCCATCAGCCGCCGACTGACCTTATACCTGAAGGACATGGCAGAAAGAATGGGCAGAAGGACGCGCTAAACAAGAGAACTTTCAGGTTAGCCGAACAACTCGGCGGCGAGCTGCTTTCTACGATCCCCTCCCCTCCCCCTTAGTTTTGCCAAAGGATAACTATATGGGACATGGGACCCGCCTCCACCTGAATCCTGAGGCAATTAGGATCTGAATAGAAGCCCATTCCACCGATACTTCTTCCGCAGACATCGACAGTCGCATGACTTGCGAGCACACTAGCTGTAAGGCTTGAGAAGAGAGCCCAAACCCATTCTGCCAATAAACTGACATGATCCGTCTGGGGATTAAGCCCAGGGAGCCCCACCCCACCGCCAACCCGGGGGCGGGAGCAACACACTGCAGCCAGACCTGATCCAACCGCCCCTCCCAAGCATCCCCCGCCACCGAGCAGAGAAGACCCTCCCACAATGAATCCCCAATTGCAAGGCTGTGCACGTAGCAAATAAACGGGTCGATGGCACATGTTATAGCACCTGGTCACAAGCTCGGCAAAGCTCTTGAGGGGTGGCGGCACGTCTGTTCCTGTGACCTTGATGCGGAGGGCCTGCGTGGGGGGCCACGTGCATGCAAGTGCGTGTCACGTCCATGTCTTTAAGCATTTGCGGAAGTGCAATATGTCTCGATTTCCCACCGGAAGGCCATGACCCTCCCTGAACCAACAGAGGCGAAGAAAACCCTCCCTCACGCGCATTCCACTCGTTAGCACTGTATTAACTACAGGACAAATATATCCGCAAATCCATACTGTGGCAACTTCCCAACTCCCTGAAGCCAAGACACATGATCTTAGATAGTGAGCTGCCCTCTAGCTGCTATCTGTTACACCAGCCAGTTGTATACAGGTGGATCAGGTACAACCCTCACACTCACACCTTGCGGATAAGGTTAGCCTCTTCGAACGGGTCGTTGGTCTTGACTTTTGGAATGACGCCATCCACCAACGGTCCCAGGCCCATCAGGCGCCCTGATGTCGTCGCAGTATTGGTACCATTTCGCCGGGCTTCCATCGCCACAACATCCTCCCGTCCGTCCTCGCCCTCACTATCCCATGTAGATATATCCCCTTTGATGCTTTCCTTTAAATCCTCGTCCTCTTCTTCCTCGTGGTTTTCCTCATCCCCATCCTCCTCGCTATCGTTCGTACCCTCCCCATCCGAGCCGGCATTTTCTTTAATGGCCTCGTAATCACTGCCTTCATCCGATTCACCACAATTAAGACTGCCCGCGTGGCCATTGTCCTGGCTGAAATCGCTGTCGTCCTGGTCCTCAACCTCACCATCCCGATGCCGGGCGAAAAGTGTAATATCCGCATCGCCGTTGTCCACTGCAGCCAATACCAAAGCAGCAGCAGTGGCAGCAGGACATGGCAGCAAGACCCAGAGAGTCTGTCGGTGTGTGAAACATTATGATTTGCTAGTGGTATAGCTAAGAAACAAATAATGGCTAACAGCTATGGAAAAAGCGGGCAAAGTGCCCTCGAACTTGCAAGGACGCAGGTGCTGAAGAAAAAGCTCTTGATGGCGTCATCGCAAAAGCTGATATGTTCTTACCCCAGAGCCCAACTGCTCCAGTTGATTGTGCGGCTCGGCTTCATTCGGCATCTACCTTCTGAAACTCGGGCAGGTCCTTCGTCAATAGCTCCTGCCATTCCCTCCTATCCCCCATGCTGGACCCCCTTTACGTCTCCAGCGCAAAATGCTTAGTTGCCGAACATCATGACAGAATAACTACCTCGCGCCAGCCCTACAGTCTATACATGCATCCAGCGCACATCAAGGGGTTGCGTTGCGTGCAGCAAGAAATTGCCAAGGATTTTCCCGGAGTCCAGGAACAAAGCGTCCACTCCGGAGCTGACCCATAATGCATCCAGACATCCTGACAGCGACCCAGCTTCGCACCGTCTCGCACTTCGCTGGAATGCCTGGCGGTGGCCAGGCACCGGCGCTTCTTAGCCTTGGCCCCGCTGCCGTTGCTTCCGGCCGCACCATTCAATTCCCCTTCTCCAGCATTTTGGCCGCCTGCTCGTCGTGTCGCTGCGAGTTGTGCTTCATACGCCGCCACAGCGGTCACTTTGGAACGTGGTCACAAAAAGGGGAAGGAAAAAAGAGATCCAGCGCTTTACACAAATCTCTGTTTTTGCCTTGTTTATTCAAGTCCTGAAATTGTTTAAGGTTCATCAACCCCAGCAAACCCATCTAGTTTAAGGCATAAGGGGCTCAACCCCTGAATGGTACTGTAGCCAGAACACTCGGGGCAGCAACGTGCAGCTAGGTAAAGGACTTAATCAAGCTGGTAGAGCTATAACTAGACGCCTCAATAGTTCTCGCAGTACAAAACAGTTCTTGAAGATGCAATAGACAGCAGACTTACAGACAACTTCGAAGACAACTCATCACTAGACAAAACCATGTTTTTAAATTGCATCAATATCTTCACATACCTGTCTTCGGATTGAAAGCATCAATATCCTTCCTATAGCGCCGCCGATCGAACTTTGCACCTCCAGTCAGTAAGGCGAAAGCATCCATTTTCCATATACAAGTATGCAGTATTCAATTTTATCTGCAGCTCATGAAGGCCTGAAAACCTTACGTCGGTACTAGGGCCTAGCACCGATTGCCTTGAACTCCAGAGGCTAGCTAACGAGCATTATCCACCATTAGGCGTAGGAAATCTTTATCTTTAAAGACAATCGTTAGCGTATTGTGCTCCCACGCGGGAACGTGAAGACTGGTGAGTAGCCAATCCGTCCGTCGTATAGTATGGTGATGCCTGGCTGTTGAGTTGGCATTCGACGCGTGCGGGAGAGAATGCCTACATGACTATTAGTCCTGAAGTATTAGTCTCGTTTCGCTGTGGTTGTCCTATGTTTATTTCCCCCGATTCTTTTCCCCGAGCCTCCCCGAGCCGGCTTTCGGTGTTTTTAGTGTGCGGGACTTTGGCGACGTTGATGACTTCGTTGCGTAGCCGTTGCCCGCGCACTTCTATCGTGCGCTTGCTTGCGCTTTCTCGCTCATCCGCGCTCGCTCAGTGTTTGCTCTCCTGCCATGTAAGGCCCGTTGCCCGCTTCGCCTTTCCTGCCTTCGGCACCCCGCTGCTCTTCGGGTTTCCTTTCCTGGTTATTAGCGAAGGGCAACGCTGGAGTAACAAACCTATGTTATCCCAACTCATCCTAGGGTTCACCTGCATGATCAGCACTTTTGGGGGACTCATGAACCGCATTTTAGCATGCGATTCTGATGACGACGTTATAAGGGAATGCCTCAATCAAGATGGCCACTCGCAGCAGAGGCAAATCGCACTGTCCATCCTACCACAGGGGCATTCAAGGGCCCTTGAGGCATTAAAGTCAGAGGCAGATATACTCGCATCGATTGAGTTTCGTGCAAGGTGCACGTATTTCGGTTAATGGCCTCAGCGTCCTGAGGAGCGTTTCGGCCCTTTTGCCCGAGGAAACGGCGTTTCGGCTTCCTAGAAGTAAGGATTACGGTTGGCCCCTCTAGCTCCGTATAGGCCGGTTGCACCCTAAACACGGGGGAAGATAAGTTACCGTCGATCAACCTAGGTTGTCGGCACCTAGACCATCCGGAAATTATCCGATTGTCGAACCATCAATGTTGTCCACCCAGACGCGGTGGGTCCACGAGAAGTACGATTTGTCTCGGCCGTACCTCCAGCCAGGAACATTTTAAAATTGCCATTAGGGCATGCATGGGATTTGTTGGGGACTTGATGGACATGATGTAACGCATGGACATCCGGCGTGAGGGCAGCAGGCCGCACGACGCTGGCAGGATTCATCGTTGCAGCGAAATTTACTTCTCCTCCGTAATACTACCGTTAAACGCCCAAAATGAGTCGGGCCGTGAATGGATCAATCCGGCAAAACCTATGCATTTGTCATGGCTTTTCCGATTTGGGGACCCTTTCTCCCAGCTTCTATGCTCTCGAGATATGCCTCCCTCGCACATGTCCCACAATCACACGCGAGTTGGACCATGCTGGCGTCCCAACCCGGACTCTTCGCCCGCAGAAATACGTCCATTACCTGAACATCAGGCCGTAGTTGTCCCTTCCCCCATTCGAGAGCCACTGAGCGACCAGTCCCGGGTCCAGAGGCACCGTCATGACCATTCTACCCCTCCCTCATTGAAACCTATAAATCGATACCCATGACACCCCGGAGTTGAAATTTGGAATTTGGGGTTGGAGCCTTTCGGGACAGGGAGTGGTATGGCGTGAATTGACGTATAAGAACATCTCGCCGTCATACCCCAAGGCTCCAACCCCAAATTCCAAAAATTCCGCACCTCTTCATGGCGATCCATGTCGCACCCTGCCCGCAAGCAGGACAAATTATCCAGTGTCGACCGGAGGGTATCACAAACTCGCCGCACCTCGCATCTGGAGGGCGGATAGGTGGCCAGCTTAAATCTCTATACCGCATTCTGTCGCAATCTTTAAACTCATGAAACAACTAAGTTCTTTTTAATTATCGAACAGAATTGTTTTACAATGTCCTGTTCTTGATACCCTCACGGAAGACCAGCTACCATCTACGACAGATAGCTGCACGTCTGGAACGTGAAAGTTCCACGCAGGTGCGGGTGCGACTAATGGAAATAAATATGTTCTCTGTGATTGGATCCTAGGGACCTGCTGGTGTCCTTCAAGCTAATGTCCATACGCAACGTCTGGGACCGCCGTGGCAAGGGTGCATTCATCGGACTTCGGGGTCTAGCAGCCAAAGTAACACACAACGCTGTAGGAAGTGCCTGTTTCAGCTAGTCCCTCCTGCTACGCCCCGACACGTACAGGTATACGGTGTGCAATATCACAATGTCACAGTAATATGGCAGCTGCGGCCTTAATTTCGACTCTCTGGATCTTGCACTTGGATTGAGCGCCGTACAACATCTTCCGTCGGGTGTATGTACCCATATGCACGCTGACGGCAATTCTGTGTACGATATCACGCGGGTACGGCAAATAGCAAAATCATCGTACTGGCGAGTGTGGCATCGTGGCGCTCATGGACGATATGCCACGTCATCTACCGCATCCAGCAAGCGGCAACTTCCTCGTGGAGCCGGACGCAGCTGCGGGGAAGAGGTGTGGCGCTCGCCTTTGATTCTTTGTTCGTGTGAAGGGCGGACTTATTATTCAGTCTACAGTGAATTCAAACGATTACCGGTGGATCCTGAACTAATACACGGTTTAACCAGGCAGACTCATTCAGTCAAACCTGCCATCTTTGACCCTTGACTCGCGCGACGTGTGGTTCTGGAGGTGAAGACTCATGTCATGCCCTATCCTCACATTCCACACTGGCCGCCATGCCGCTGTCGAATGACCCCCTGCTGCTGCCTGCAGTGTCGAACAAGTCAAGTCGTTTGCGGGATAAACCCACATGCATCTCCTTGACATTTGCGCGATGCTGGAGCGATTGGGATGTTACACATGTTTTGGTATACACAGTGAAAAAGCCATATCTAGAAGCCACCAACCATACCTGCCAGTATGGAGCGCCAACCCGGTAAACACAGCTTCCAGCCATTCCTCCAGCTATACATATGTGGGTCTGTCCGTCCATCCGTCCGTTCATACGTCCGTCCACATCACCATCACCATCACCGCCGGGGGAGCCTACGACCCCTTCCCTCCCCTTCCAGTTTCCAGCGCCCTATCGCCACCAGGGCCCGTTGGCACTCGTCTTGGTGCTGTCCCCCTGGACTCCCCTTATTCCCTCCGCCTCCGCCACCGCTTTCCTCATGATTGCACTGCTCTTGGCTAGCAGTGACGGCGTGTCCACCACCACAAGGCGGATCTGAAATGGACAAGGAAAGGGGCGGGAAAAGAGCGCGTTCATGCTGGGGTGCTAATGACAGGAAGTGTAAACAAAGATTTGCAAGGGGGTGGAGGGGAGGAGGCGATATGTACTGATGGGACATGAAAGGTGGATACGGACACAAAGGGGGTTCCATACTATCAGAAGCGACGAGGAGGGACTGACATGCAACTGGATTATACCATCCCATTACAAGCGCACGCTGGTACTCACATAACGTTTGAGGGACTACGGTCATTATTTATAACGATCAAGCACAAAACACACATACTTGCTCGCGCATCCCCACCACCCAGCTAGCCCAGAAGGCCACCCCATACCCAACCTTATCGAGGGGCAACTGGGCCAGATCCGCCAGGGTGCGCAGTCGCTCTTGCAGTACTGAGACGTGGGTCACAAGCAGCACTGGATGCTCTGAAGCCAACGCGACTGTGCGATCACGCGAGATCTGTCCAGGAGGGATAACCGTGGTGCGAGAGACAGAGGTCTGCTTATGGGATCGGGGGCTGCGGTGAGGTTCTAAGAACACGAACTACAAAAAAGCACGCAGATTTTGAACGGCGAACAAGGTGAACGTGATCAAGGGTTATTTACTTAATAGCAGGACTGGATGAAAGGCAAACTTGATGGTTGACTCAAGGAAATCATTAGACGGTTTAAAGGAAACATGCCGGATTAATCCTTATTGGGTAAGGGAAGTAAAGAATTTGAAAAAAATGGCGGGGCTACACCGCAGACGGCAGCGAAAGGGTCGAACGTACCACGCAGATGACCTGTCCCTGCCCCACCTGCAGCAGCCCCTGAAGCTCCGTCAGCCCCCTCTCCACTTCCCCCTCCTCCAAAACCAAGACTCGCGGTGCATTGAGCACCACCGTACCCAGAGCCTCCCCGCAGGGCAACTCCAACTGAGAGGTCAGTGCCCGCAGGCGGTTACGTAGGATTTCGGAGCTAACCAGCAGGGCGCGGGGCTGGCGGCGGAGAACGGCAACCGTCTGGAGGTCAAAGCGGATTAGAGTTTGTGTATGTAGGTTGTGGCGGGATCGAGGGAATGAGAAGTAGGCGCCCAAGACACGAAATGTGATATTCGATTTGATTGCAATCATACCCACATTCTTCCCAAACGAAAATCCCCACCCACCCATCCAAACATAATTCCAATGTGCACCCACTTGCTGTTTACTGAGCTTCAGCGCTTCAGCAAGAGTTCCCGCTCTCTCCGTCAGCTCGCCTCCGTTGACTACCAATAGCCCCGGATGGTGTGAGGCCAGTACGGCAGCCAGGGAGGGCTCAACGTTGAACAGTGAGCAGAGACCCGACAGCCGGGACCGGAGGGTCACCGGGGAGTGGGTCAACAACCCCGGCTGGGACAGCACCAACCGGCGGGCAAGTGGGGTTGAAGCGGATAATAGGGACTGCGAGATGGGCAAGTTCGGGGGCAGTCGGAACAAGGTGGGCGAGATCAGAAGGTATGGGATTGAAGCTGCGATCGGCAACGCTATCATCGTGCCGATCCACAAAGTGAAGTATCAACAAAAGAAAAAACAAAATATTGCCAATTAGGCGCTGCGTCTCCGCTCTCGACGACACCCTCTCACTGGCAGATCTCATTCCAGTGGCAGGACCCCGCCTGGTAGCCCACCTGGAGCTCTGAAAAACGTTCTCGGAGCTCTGGCTCCGAAACTAAGAGTACACGCGGCTGCCGTGTCACCACTCGCCCCGCCTGCTGCCGCTGCCGTGCCATGTCGATTCCGCCCACAGCGCTGCCACTGCCACCGCTGCCTGTTGCCGACCCCAGTCCCAGCAGCTGGCACACCGCGTCAAAGGACTGAGTGGCTGATCCGCGGGACATTCGACCCAGATCTCGCTCCGCCGCCATGAGGGACTTGGCCTCTGTGAGGTTTATGTCCAGTAGCGATGCGAGATCTGCAGCCTGTGAGGATAGCACGGAGGAACTGGGGCATGAGTGTGTATGAGGATGTGAAGGTGTGTGTGTGTGTGTGTGTACGTTTGTGCGTAAGGTTGTGTACGCGCGCGTTAGAGTACAACCAGCCAAACACCGAGAACTTTACGTTGTGTGTGAGAGAGAGATGGAGCGGGAGAGAGAGAGAGACCTGGGCCACGGCAGCCTTCCGGTATATATTCCGGTGCAGCTTCACGCATCCATCCTATGCATTTCTCGCTTTACCACCCACTCCCTCCAGTCAGGCCTCCTACCTGGAGCCGTGCCTTCATGTCAACAGCCTCACCCAAGCCCTCTTTCCCCTGAACTGCCGCCGCCGCCACTGCTGGGCCCCGGCCACCACTTTGAAACGCCCCAGCTTCCCGCAAGGAAGCCATCTCCGGGCTGACCTCGGCATTGGGCTGACCTCGGGCCCGCATCGCTAGCTCCTCCGAAACCTCCTGCATCGTCCGTACATCCGGCGACACCAATTGCCGCACTGCGTTCATCTTGGCTGCTGCTGAACCGTTGTGAATATCCGCTGCCATGGCCTCGGCAGAGGTTGCAAGGGATACCTCAACGCGCATGAAGGTTTCCCACAGGCCAGGCAGCGGCGGTGATGCTGATGGAGGTGCATGAAATTCAGGGCTAAAGGGGGATGGCAAAGGTGGCAGAAACGACCCAGGCAGGAGTACGCAAGCCGAGGCTGCGGTAGCTAGCATGAAGCGCCAGTTGGATGCGGGTCCAAGGGAAAAGCCATTCCTGATGTGCTGACCAGGATGTGGTCCCGCACCACGGCCGCTAAAGCTTGCCGCATTATCAGGATCTGCAGCTCACAGTCTCAGCATTAGTATAAGGATGATGTACAATATTTAATTAATAAGGAGGTTGCCATTTCAAGCCTAATCTTTCCGACGGGCTTACCTTTCCATGCTGGTTTCCCGTCGTTGCAGAGACCGGCATCTTTCGCAGGATTGGTATGCAAATATGCAGCTAAGATTGTTCGCTGATGTACTGAATTTATAATCAATGCCGATGCATGGCCTCGGGTCCGTTGTCGGCCATCTGCTGCCGCCGACCTTGACCTAGCTGATAGCCGATATTGCTTCATCGTCCCGAGATCTCCTGTGATACCTGGTTATAACCGTACATCACTCTGGCTTATTCAAGACGGAGCATTTTGTTCTCGGTCAGCCAGCCCGCAACTGTTGCTGAACCGTTTAAACGACGGACTTTTGTCGGTTTCAGTTTCGATTACCATTGCTCAATTGTGCCAGTTGCCACGTGTAGATATGAAAGGTCCTGCGATTGAAAGTTTATATTTTTATGTTTGCTGTATCAGGAGGTCTATATGGCCACTTTTGGCGTCCTGACTGACTCTCCATTGTAACGCCACCACCATCGGCTCCGTGCAGCGCCTGCACATGTCTTCAAACATTTCCGGTGCAAAACTCAATCATTTCAACCTAGGATGGGTTCCCTGCCTCACCCGCAGGGACCTTTCATTCCACCCAGATCACCCCCGGGGGTCACCCAACTCAATCAAGCTGCCTGGTAGGTGTCGGCGCAGGCTCCGGGGGCGTTGGCGAAATATTCCCAGGGACCACAAATGACGACGCAAAGTAAAGTAAGCGCGATGTCGTACGAGGCTAAAATCAAGGTCGTTGCTAGAGCCTAGGGGGCATGTAGCCTAACGACCAACACGCGGCCTCACGTGGGCCCTGGCCTTCCGAGGAGCATACGATGTATATAGATAGACAGATCACAAATTCGCAGGCGCGCATGCACATAAGACACATTTTGTTGCAATATTGCTTTGTTTTATCTTCGCATCCTCATATCACCTCGGACAGTTTGATTTTTCTTGCTCAGACATGCCCTGCTCGCGATTTATTTTTGTAAGGGGAGATGCATTTTTACCTTAGGAAGGGCTCCAAACTCTTGTTTGAAAGAATTCTATATTTGGGGTTATCAGGGGCCACAAGCGTGCGCGGAGTGCGTGGAGGTTGGGGGGAAGGGAAATAGGGTGTAAGTAACGGCGGCGGATGAGCTCGATGTTTGCGGTGTCAGATGCGACGACAGCGATGGCCTCATCGGTCGCAGCATGGGGCGACATGCCGCAGCAGTGAAGAACCTGAGGATCTGCCTCGAGGCTTTCAGATGGATTTGGCTGGCGGCCGGTCATGGTAGGTGCTGGGTAAGAGGAGAAACAAAATACCAAAGCAAAATACCCTACGGGATCAAAGCATTTTCCAAAAATGCATTTTACATGTTAGCCGATCGCTGTTGATCAGTCAACTGTTATATTGGTGGTGGGTATTGTACGGTATGGCTAGAGGGTGTGCGGAACTGGGGATCAAGGATCTTCGACACAACTAATAGTCTCAAAGGAATTTCCAATCCGGCTTAATATCCACACAGAGAAAACATGTGTACCTACCTGGGCTCTTGTGCCTGGTCCCCTTTCGTACAGTAACACCTTAACACAACCTCCTCGCAAAAACATCAGGGTTATGACAACAGATGTTTTCGCGCCGTTCTGTTACCCTCCTAATATGTCATAACATCGCGTACGGAAGGCCCTCGTCAGATTTGGACATTGGACTCCATATCGTTAACAGTCGGGATGGCATGAGTATTCGAAAATTCGAGTTACACCATTCGCATTATAAAGGACTTTTTGGAAGCTCTGTATGAAGTTTGAACATAAGGGCTTTGCCCATGTCTGCGCCCTGGCAAAAGTCAATCTCACCATTGCCTGCTTATTCCATACATTATACAATCGACCCATATGGCACACTTCAGACGGGGCGCTACTTCAGAACTTCAGCTTCGCGTCTTTCACTCTTGTTAACCACATGGCTGATAAGTCTTCTGCAAATTTTCTTTGAGGCGTTATCGCCACGTGACAGTGGCGGCATTTAATCTACCCATTTGGCTCTAGCGTCTGACAGCGAACACGTCAGCATTCGTCGGCATACGCTGTGTTTCTGTCGTTGATTTCCTTTCAAGGTTTTTGTGGATCGAAGAGCTTCCTAAAAGACAATCAGTCTTAGAAGCGAAGGGCCGCCTCAGCAGCTGCGGCGGCAACTTCAGGAGTGACTTGCGGTTGTCCGCTGTGCATTTGACAAAAGTTGAGGCCCCTGAAACCACTGCTTGGTCGGAGGGTCATCCTGGGATTATTTACTGCACATTCTGTCTGTGGGATCCCCGGTGCCCTAAAAGCCCCAACGGTCAACATCTTCACATATACAGCCTACACATATCTGTTCCGGCAGTGCCCAAGCAGTCATCGGACCCAATTTGATACGCAATATCAACGTATCAGTGTTCGCTGTGCAGAGGCGTCAACGATAGGAATCCACGACTTGGACGGGTGCTATCGACAGCATCTGACGGACGCTGAACATGTCTATATGCATCAGTGCCGCAAGTGACGGCCCAATCACCCCAGGGCATCGCGCCGGTTGCCACAGCGAACATAGTGAGGTGTCGTACATACCCGTGTCTGACGCTTTGGAGGAGCTGAGCCTGCGGCATGCAAGCGATAAGCAGTTACGTAGCCAAGAAGGGGGGAGGGAGGCGCATTCAATGGGAGATGGGCGTGCGTTTGACAGCCAATCATGGTTCTCCCACCAGCTACAGAAATTGGGAGCTTCGTGGCCAGTACCTGTAGCCGCTGTGGCGTCCATTTTGGTTTTTACGTGCATGGGCTATACGTGGGCCCAGGCTCGCCCAGGCGCGCAGACAATACTACTCACAAGGTAAGGGCAGGAAGGCCATCGTGGAGTGCCAACACATTAAAACGCTTTGAACGAATTGGGTTCCTATTATTCCTTAGGGCCCTGCGATTGCGAATCCGTGCATGATTTGTCATGGATGTTTTGCATAGTTATTGGGCTTCCCAGACACCGTTGAACATAAATGCGTATGCGTATATGGCCAAGCATGGAACTCTGCGTTATGCATGGCTTAACGACCTGCATGACACTACGATTGCTAACTCGCATGACACTACAGCCGCCCCTGCCCCTGGCTGCGCTGGTTGTGTCGCGTAAATCAGCCGGCGTCTGATAAGCATAATATGCCGTGACCACACCCTCAGTGTTTCATCATAATGTGCTTCTTGCCTTGCGCTTTCGGCCAACAGTTTGTTGCAGTTCTGCTGGGCAGTAATGTCCTCTCAAGAGCCGCGGCGTTTTCTCAGATTTGCACAGCTCGCATCATCGTTTCTGGGCATCCTTGTGATTCTACCTAAACGTGATGTGTATGGCACCCGAATCTGGGCGGCTGCATTTGATGAGGACGGTGGCGTGATCTTGCCCGGCTTCGCGACTTCCTTGGCGAAGCTCTTCGGACTCCTGGACACGAAGGATACAGGCGACAATGGTTACGCACTTGCAGACGATGCGGATCTGGCCCGCGCTTTGCTGCGCCTTGAGGTAGGTGCCGCGGGTATCGCACTTTTGATGCTCCCACCACACTCTTTGATGCTCCTGTCACGCTTGTGAAGCCTGTCTTATTCTTCCGCAGCCTTCGCTCTTTATTGGAGAGGCGAAGGGTCTTGGATTCTACATGCCAGTGTTGTGTGTGTGCATGTTCCACTGGGCATGCAGGTGTCGCTAGCCGTGATGGTTGTGATTTGGTTGCTGCAGACCGTAGCGGCAAGTTATCAACACGCAACACGGGGAGGCACTGCCCCAGCCATAGGTGGAGGATCCACCGGATTTACTTCCGCTAAGCAATCAGCATGCAAAAGCCATTTCGATCTTCCAGCGCTTGATATTCAAACGCCGTGCTGCGTGCCTGAGCTTTGGCTCAGGAATAACACGCGCGCCCACAATATGATTGACGTGAGGCGTGAGATCGGCATACATTCAATTTACGTCGCGCCGATTTACGGTCTTTCAAGCACTGGGCATCCGGATCATTGTGATGCAGAGCTGCAGCAACAGCTTAGCAAGGCGTCAGTGGCAGCTACCTACATTCAACGCGTGTTACTTCTGGGAGCTTGTCTGGCGCAATGCACAGTGGCAGTAATTATTATAGGCAGCTGGGACGCACTCGCTGGACGGCTTGATGCAATTGAGGAAGGAGTCTCGGCAACGAGGTGCGTTGATAGCAATCAACCACAGATATCGCTTAGCGGCATGCGATCTTGATCTGTGCCGCAGATAAGTGATATTTACCGTCAACCAGGGGCATGTGTGCTATGAAATCGTGTATCGGTGTGACCTATTCACAAGATCTTTCGATTTTTTACGACTGGGCCGTAACGCCTGTTACCCTTCCGCACCATGTCAATTTTGTTTTGCTTCTCTTCATCTTGGCCGTTAGGGAACTGGAAAACCTAGTGCCTTCCGCGGATAGCCGGGGAACATCCTGGGTCTCTTTGGAGATTCTTTGCATCGCCATGTCTGCGCCGTTGGCTCTGCCATCATTGCTACGCTCGCGTCTATTGCTCCACACAGCAATTCAGCTACGGCCCACAGCGGGCCGCAGCTTGGGACTTCTCCTCCTAGATGTGAACGCCGCAAAGCTGCTGCTGTCGACTTCGGTTGGTGTGCTGGGCGGCTGGATGTCTGGCGCCCTGGCATGGCAGTTGTCCCAAGTTGTCACCATGTTGTTCGGTGTAATGAAGTTATGTCTAGACGGCTTCAAAGCGCAGTCTCAGCTTGTCTACAACGTCCCTATGGGCGGCAGTGGCATAACTCCAGTGGAAGCACCCGCTAGGCTTATGCTGGTCGTGCCAGAGGGTCCTAGTTGCGAAGATGCCCACCTGGGTTTTATAAGCATTCCAGAGTGTCCCAGTGCACGCGCCCTGTCGCCACTTTTCACGGACTCGATAGGGCGGTTGGGAGGGGGCTTATTAGACCGCGGTTCAAGCGGCAGGTCCAATATTGATGGCGGCCCAGTGGCCCTGGCAACTGGCAACTGTGGGGACGCGGGCTGCACAATAACAATTGCAAGCGGCAACACGATGGTCAGCAGCAGTGGCAACACGATGCGCTCACCATATTCAAGCGGCGATAGTCTGGCCAGTGCAGCCGACGCAGACCAACATGGCCAGCCGGTCGGGGGCAGCACTGGCGCAGCATGCACGACCCCGGGAGCGATGACACCACACTTGGCGCGACGCCCGTCTCTTGCTAATGGTAGCAACTCCCCGCATTGTCAACAACAGCATTTGAACATGCCACCGGCGTCTCCGGCGTGCACAGGAAACATCGCCAGCGCCAGGCCATCGTTAAGCAATCGAACATTCCCCAGTGTAATCTACAGTCGTGGCTGCGGCAGGGGAGTCGGAGCCTTGCATTCGTGGGACTTGCTTCTGGGTTCTCTCGGTCTTCTAACGTGTATGCTGTGGGTGGCACTTTTCGCGCCTCCCATAGCTCTTCTGGGAGACGAGGCTGTGGAGTTTTTTGAGGGCTTGATGGACACAGGGATTGGCGCAATAGCTACGTTGGCAATGCTCACGAGCATCGCCACATTGTCCACGGTAGCAGGCACCTGCCTGGTGTGGTGCATAGCTAGCGGGGAGCTGCGCCAGCGGCGGCGTCTCCTTCCCATCGAGAGCAGGAGGTGAGTTTCTAGGCCGAATGAGGACGGGGGATCAAGTTATAGCGTTATATTCCGTATCCCTACGGCTGTCGCATATCGCTGGTGCTCTGCATGTGTTCATCTGCAGAATGTTAAAAATGATCGACAGATGCATGAATATGTGGAAATGGTGAAAGAAGAATGTGGTGAGATCCGGGTGCTTTCTTTCCTAACACAAATGCCCGATTGCATTCCCCGACGCACAGGTGGGAATGCCTTACATGGGCTTGTGGGTTGCCGCTGGGGGTGGCGGCCTTCTCAGCACTCAGCTGGGCACTTGGGGACAATCGTAACGCAGTTGCCTACCTTGCTGCGGAGATTTTGCGATGCACGTCTTTGTGGCCATTGATCTGGCTTCAGGAGCCGTGGCTGATTGGCGGTGTCGATGTTGTGGGTGGTTGTGTTCAGCACGCAGGGTGCGGGGTTACGTGCTGCATATTGCGCTGGTGTGGGTTGCGTCCCAGCTATTGTGGAGTACCGGGAGGGCGCTGCGACGAAAGGTGGACGGGACCCGGGCAACAGGTTGTACGGGTTGCAGTCCGGCGAGCAAGATGGCCTGTTGCAGTAGACGTTAATTGACATGCTATAACTTAGATTTCTGCACGTTTCTCACGTGAACAGCCAATGAAAAGCAAGAAAAGCTATGGGAAGGCGAGGCTGTTGTATACTGTGTGATCAGGAGGTTTTTTCTGTCATTGTACTGATGCTTAGCAAGCGAACACAACAACGAGCGCAGCAAATTTGTGAGCGAGGCGCGTAAGTTGTATATAGATATGCATATTTCCACCACCATCGCTGATGCCCATACACGATTGAAAGGAGTGACCGAGCTGAAGTTTTACAACAGTGTTGTGCCTGTGCGAGTGTTTTAGCTCATGAGTGCGTGTTAGCTACATCGTGCCACGAGTCGGCTGCTTGATGGTAAAGAGATTCTAAAAGAACCTCGGATAGCTGCGATTACACTGGTGGCTAAGACATGCCTGCTGCTGGACTAACCGGCCTGAGAGGGGTTGCACCTGTTATGCGCAAGGACAACCATAGTGTGCGAGTGTCAGCGCGTGCAGACTTTTACATCTATGGGATTATTTACTAACTGACGCGTCCCAAGCTCTCATCTCTAGGCCCGAAATAGCCGACGTACCCGTAAACAGGCGACGACTGAGGACTTGCTTCCCGAATGCATGTACGGATGATCAAGATTGCACGTATTACGCCGTTGATACTTTAACTAACTTAATATACAAACGTCCATTTATTACGGCAGTTTCCTAGCGGCCTTGCATCGCACATGCGGCAAGACGCGCGAGCATACCACGCGTTCTCTACTCTTTATATTACTCCATAGTTTAGTTCGTTGTAATGCACAGCAACCTTAAATTCAACGTTATAGACAGAAGCCAAAGCAGCAACCTGCTAAGATACCAACAGGGCCAGAAATGTAGCCGCACGACACAATGCAAATCTTTCCTTGGTGACGTTACTAAAATATTTGGCCAAAAATTCAATGAGGGTACAAGGAGTCAACAGCGTTCAACCGTGGACGTTAGCTTAATTGGAAGTGAGAGTGGGCGCCCATTTTTCCCACCGTACAACATCGTGAGCAAGAATAGCGAATACTCATTAAGGTAACCTCTCTTATTTAGGCTATGGTGCCCACGCGTGCTTGACCTCGCTACTCGTGATTGCGGATGAGCACACGAGGAAACACATCTTTTCCGTATGGGCGTAGTATCCTAAACGTAGCAGGATTCTATTAATACTGCTTCCAATTATCACCAAATCTCATCAACTCGAATTGCAGGCTCTACAACGTGTTTCCCGTCGTTGAAATGGAATATCAGCGGCGCGAGGAGGGCTATGCAATTTTGGGGAGCTACATCGATGGAAAGAATTCAGAGAAAATTTGTTACGCTTACACACAGCCGGTTGTCATGTGCTACTACCCTGACGTGGGTATTACTAATGCGTTATGTTCCGTTTATTGATTCACTTATTGGTAATCTTGCAGTTTCTCTTTCATTTGCTGTTCATCGTAGGGTCGCAAGGTTATGCAAATGTTTGTATGTCCCCAGCAAACATTCGGCAGCACGCGTGAGCTACAACAGGGTGCGAGTGCGGCCCCAGCAGCGATCTTGCTGCCGGGGCCCCTCGATCCTGCTGTACGCGTCAATGTGTCCGGTGGAGAGCTTGTCGCCATCCTGCAGTTTGAGGGCTACATCACTCCCGTGAGTGCGGCGGCTGCGCGTCAGCGCCTCCTAACATATTTGCAGCGAGGTAAATCTGGTGCTGGTCCTGATATGTTGTTTGCAGTTTTCCAGCAGTTCTATATGTGTGAAGTTCCCTTCACCCGCATTTTTGCCGCGCAGACGGCATTCGGCTATCAGAGGCTGATGCAGCGGGCCGCTTCCGGTGCGCCCAGTACGGTGCCGTGTACCAGCTAGGTGGACGCTTAAACGAGATGATGCTTCAGGTCGATGTGTAGCAAGTATTCAGGATTGCTTCTGCGGATGAGGTGGAGACGTTGGCAAGATAGCCTTATCGGTCCTCGTTGATCCTCGTTGTTTCACCGTTTGACGGCTATATTAACATGGGGTTCATGCTGCTTGCCAGCTCAGCGCATTGAATAATACTAGCAGGAGAGCGTTTCCTGCTTTTTGTGCCAAATTAGCTGCTTGTAAAAGTTCGCCTGGTCCGCAACGGTAGTCCAACTATGCTAATGGATTCCTCCTTGCTTACCACCTCAAGTAGGGCTATAGTCCTAAGAATATGTCTTAGTGACGCAGACACTGTTGGTAGTTGACTTGCCGACCCGTGACGGGATTTTTGGGGCCCTTGGAGACGAAGCACGGGAAAGGGTAGGAACCGGCCCGTTTGTATCTGATTTTTCACGATGTCCTGTCGCCTATTCTATTACTTACCTAGATTACCATGTAGCGGAATATGACCAGTTAAGCCAATCTAGCTTCGGCACGCAACCTTTGATGCTGACCTAGCACCCTAAGGTTACCCAATCTAGCTTTCATATCCCACTTTGCTAACCTAATCTTATCCCTGAGTGACGGCAATCTGGCTTACCTATTTTGACAAGCGCGCCAAGCCAAGCCGACCTAGCTGTGACTATTCTATCCACTACGCATACAAACGCAATACTAGGATGTAAGGCAGACCTTCCGGCGCCTCATCCACGTCCAAAAACACGACTCAATACTTAATAAGGTTAGGTGAGGTTTGGTTTATGGGATTCGGGGCTTTTGGTTTTACGGGTACATGAATGCTGCATTGTTGTCAGACAGGCGGATCACTGGGACGGACTGTTGGTGCACGAATCTGTTCCCATGGGTTGGGTAGAGGCAAAACTTGTGATGTATTCGAGACAGGGAAGGATGTGATGTTTATGATGGAACAGTGCGGTGTTTAACACCTTGTGGTAAAAAGTTGCAATTCACGCACGCTTTCCGGTCCTGTGGATGCCGTTCGGGAGTGAAGAATAGTTATCGTTGTGTGTAGGATAGGGGGGTACATCACCCGTGGCCACTAACTTGGCAGTCCCTACCTTCCCCGATGTTTCGGGGCACCCTCATCCAGTCTCCCATGCCGACTTCTCCGAAATCAGTGGTTTTCCCAGGTTCAGCACCCACCACCAGCATCCAGCGGAATCTGCCGAATCAACTAAGGCGTCAACTCCGCTACTGGTCAGCTCGCAGGTCACTTTAATTTGGGTCTACACCGTCCATCGACATGGGGACACCCTGCCCTTAACTCTAGGGTCTTTGGCCCGCTCTTGGTCGGGGTAGAACCTGGACCTCCAGGGGCATATTAGTCGTGCCATATCAGTCGTGCCTGAACACGGTATATCGTTGTTTCTGTTGCATTTACGCCTGCCATGTGGATTTAGAAGAGGATTCACGACTGCGAGGACGAGCGGCAAGCCACCTTGGGGAGCTGTTGGCTGGAGATATGTAACGATCAATGCATAGATTCCAAGTTTCAGGAAACGCCCGGAGGCATCGTGGCTCCAGATGCAATCCGCAGCGTCAGTAGTAACACGGTAGGGAATATGGGTGGGTGCTGAGTGTAGAGTGCGTCGTGAACAGGACCTGCGCTTCGGTTGGAAGAGAAATACCTCCTGAACACTTACAAATCAATTTTGATATGCTACTGGATGCGCAGATTCATATGGCAAGGATGTTTTTCCTATATCCTGCAAGTGCCGCTCCGCAATCAAGTAGCAAATCCGTCCCTCGTTTTTTTAGCACTCAGTGATAGCCCCCTCCGCACAACACAATGCACAAAACAAAGCGTAGACCATCTCAACAACTACCGATTATCGTGCAGCTGCAAGTCATCGCACGCGCTCGCATCGCTGTAGCACTGTGCCAAGATGTGCGCAGCCCCTCCAATTTGTTCTTCTACACCACTCGCACGTCACACGACTGTTGAGTTCGCCCCTTCTATTAAGTTAAAAGAGATACATAGAGTGTTCGCCCTAAAGACCATAGTATCAGAAAAACGGCGATCGGGTCCATGCATGCATGAATGTGACAATCAAGCAGCGAAACCAAAACATTTAGGATGCATGACGCGCATACGCCAACCAGCTAAGGAACCATGCACGTGAACCCAACAATCAGGTGCATGAATGCAGCATAAGGTGAGAAAAGATATTTAATTACATGACAGAACCAGACGGGACGCAGTGTTTAGAATACTTAGTCCGCCTTCCATGAATTTGTGTCCGCCTTCCATGGATTGCTGCAGATCTATCAAATCTACCTGCTCACGTAGACACGCACGGTCCATAATCTAATCGGGAGATATATCTTGCATGTGCAAAAACACAACCAGGCATCCTCCAAAAAACGTGGCATCCATGCAATCTTCGTCCTGCCTGAAATACCAGTTCAATCAGCCATCCGTGCCGCTTTATGCACCGGCTTGATTATCTGCTAAAGCTGCTGGACCTGCCCAGCCCCGCTAGGCCCCCTGATGAAGGCGAGTTACCCAGCGGTGAATTCCGCCACGTGGCGCCGTAGCTGGACTCGGGCCGAGGCACCGTCCTGAGCCCACCTGTACCTGTGCTTCCGAGACGGCTGGGACCGCCAAAAAAGGCACCGCCGCCATGCCGTGAGCCACCCGTGTTGGTCGGACCACATTCATACAGCCCCAGCCCCAGCCCCGCCGTTCCGGTCCGTTGTGACGAGTCTAGATTCGATAGGCCACCGGTCCGAGATACCGTCAGGATTTCGTCGTCGTCGTCAACTTGCCCCTGTAAGAAGATGACTACGACGTTATTACTATTACGTTAAAACTTCAGCAACAGAGCAACCCCACGAACACACCTCGCTGTCTCCCTCCTCGTTCAAATCAGGAAGCGGGCCTAGGCTGGGGCCAAGGTGGTTGCTTGCTCCGCGGCTCGTCACGTATGTCAAGAAGTCGGGCTCTTCCAATGGCTCCGGTGCTGTGTCCAAGCCCTGTGTGATGAGCGCATTAGGAGCAGGCAGCAAAGACCGTCATGTATATGGCAATCCTGTGCGTGTGTAGCGGCGGTCACCTTACGCAACCGCCAGCAACCTCAGTGTGTGTGGTTGGCCTCTGCTGGGAACGGACGCGGGTAAGGGAATAAAAGGCATACATGGCACCCGCTATACTTGCAGGCGGAATCGGGGACCGTCCTGATTCACATTAACGAATTTGGCAAATATACGCAGGATCCCAAAAAGAACCTTTTGCTGCATCTCCTCAAATTCACGCGTCCTTCCCCGCGTGCGACTCAGCGGTGAAGTACACAAGCATAACACTAAGCATGGAATCCGTTTATCTTCCACTTTCCAATTTCTAAAGTTCGGCATACCATACTGCCGTACTTAAGGATGCTGAACACATCACGCACCGCTGCAGACTTAATCCACGGGTGCTCCAACATGTCCGCAACCTTGAGCCTTTCAAGTCGATTCCGGGCAAGCGCCCGATTGGCAAAGTCCTTTGCGGGTTCGGATAGCAGCTTTGGTAACCGAAGCTCTCCTGCGTCGTCAACAAAGTTACTGACACAGTAGGCAAATGGATGATGAAAAAGGTTTAAGCCAGAAAGGCGTTAAGGCCATCATATGACATCACCAACAAAAACTTATATTTCGAAACGGGAACGACAACCATAGGACAGATGTTTCCTTTCGGGTTCGTGAAACCTTTTATGCGATGGGTCGTGAAGCCTTTCATTTACAACACGTCTGCTCTCGTCGTGCATCCCGCAACACTAAGCACCTGTCAAGATGAAGTTTGTCGTATCCTCCTCCGTAAATCCTTTGAAGGGTGGTTGACCCACAAGCATCTCGTACGTAACAGCACCCAGGGCCCACGCGTCAGCCTGCACAACGAAGTGAGGTATAGAAATTTGCGAGCGATGAGCAATGAGCGACGGAGGTGTTCTTTTAAACCCAGATCGCTGCATATGGATAATCGGCAATTACGTATGCCCGACATGTAACGCACACGAGGATAGCCAAACAATATTCCGTACGAACAAGGCACCGGGTGAGGTACTGCCACACATACACGTACACTCGTACCTCAGGGCCATAACCCGGCGCCGACGGATTGTCCTTGTTTTCTTGCGGTGTGCGCTTCAATGGGCACGATAAGACCTCAGGTGCCATGTAGTCAAGAGCTGGCGTTCAAAAAGAGGCAAGTCCCATGCCAGGCCAGATACATGGCGCGGTTGGTGTGCACGAAATTTCATTCATGAGGCACGGAAGATATGCACCTTGCACAGAGCTCATAATGCAGCATTGGAAAAAATATACTTGATCTTGCTTGCAAGGAATGCATGCGCATAGGGAACAATAATCTCAAAACCTTACCCGCATATAATGCATTGTATGTGCGTACCGCATCAACACGAAATTAATGACGCAACCGACGAATGTAGGCATACTGGGGAAAGGTTAGCAAGCGAGCCGCCCCGGGAGATTAAGCAGTATACTATTGGGGGTATGGTTGACTCACTTCCAGCGTTGCTGTTGGGGCGCTCCTCGCACATGTCGATGGCTAACCCAAGGTCGGCAAGCTTTGGCGTGCGGTCCGCCGTGAAGAGGACGTTCTCAGGCTTTATGTCCCTGGGTGACACAGCCCCAGGCAAGCGCATCATCAATTCATTCATGATGTTTCCCATCCCGCAAAGGCCGACCCTATCCGGCATCAGTGGTTCCATGTTCAGACATTAGATGGCCAATGTGAACACCTTCAAGGGTCTGCGACAGTAAATCCCAAGATGCCTTCTCCATGTGAGAATGCGTGGACGGGAGAACAGTTACGTGGTGGGAAACCATTCAACCCAAGCTATACTCATACGAACATGCAAAAAAGGGGCAGGACAAACAAAACCATGGAATAAGAAGGATTTGGCTTATCTACAATGTCCATATAGGTCCTAACTTGAGGGCAGGAAACTAGGCATCCGCGAGGATGATCTACCACTTCACCGCTGCTAAACCCTGTGCCTCGCGGGTTCTCAATATGCTTTTTTGACCCCGACCCATCCCCCCCGCTCAATAAACATGGCCGCATAAGGCGAAAAATGCGTCGTGACTGCTGCATCGGTCGGCAAGCACCCATGCTGGTTTATCTGACCTGTGAAGGATGCCTTTGCTATGCATGTAGTTCACGGCGGACAGCAGCGGTACAGCCACTAGCTTCAGGAAGGCGGTCTGCACGATGTACGGTAGGTGTAAGTAAATCCCACACAAACTTGCTAGATTCGGGCCAGCAAACATAATCTCATATGTATCTATCAGCGCCTTACAACTCGGTGGCACTATCGATCTCAGTGAATACATGACGCTGGACAAGTGATGCGGTGTCTGCGACATGTAGGTAAAGCAAAGCCCCGCGCACCAGGCTGTTTCGAGCATACAGATAGACTCTAGTAAAAACCTCCACCTTCCCCCGCTGCGAGCCCAGCCGCCCAAATTAATTGCTGGACTGGAAGACAAACGAGGGATCGTCAGTTGCCCCATGCTTGGGGCTGTGTATTGTTCACAACTCGCACCTCCGGGATTTTGCCGCCGTACTTGAAAAGTAGCCCAAGAAGGTCGCCGCCGTCCGCAAATTCTTCGATTATGAATACGTTGTCGCCCTCCTGTACGTTAGGTAGAGGGCACAATAACTTCTAAGCCAACGGCCTCTAGATGAAATACTAGGACCCTGAAACAGAGATGCACATACGAGAACGGCAAGACGCATGTCATTACTCTGCGGCGTCAAACCACGACGACAGCGGCCGGCAGCTTACCATAAATGCAGCGTAAAAAGCAATAATGTTGACATGGTCTAGTATTGCGTGCAGCTTAATCTCCCGAAAGAGATGCAAACGTTGCAGTTCAGGTAGTTGAGACAGGCAATACACTTTTACTGCTACGATCTTGTCGCTCAACTGGCATTGGGCCTGCGCGCATGGTGTAAGGCATCGGGCACGCACATCACCCAGCGGGAGTTGGCAAGGCATCAGAATTGTCGTCATCATCGTCATCGCAGAGAATCTTGAACAGAGAACCTTGAACCTTGACAGGTGTGGGGAGCAATAGATGTGAAACCTTTATCCGCCGCCCCTTCAGTCTGGTATAACAATTAAGGATGCAGCTTCAACGTCAGCTGACTTAAACTAGGATTTACTGATCCAGCTTCTGCCGGCTGAAATTCCTTTGTAGATTATACCTCGGTCCACTGTCTGTCTTCGCTTCAGGTTCCAGTTCCCCCTCAAATTTTCAACATATACACACGCGACCACCGACATTTTCCTACGCACGCGCAGACACAGATTCCGGCCTAACCCGTGATCTGAACATACGCAAAAATGGAAGGTCCTGCAAGGTCCTGGAAGGTCCTGCAAGGAAGATTGCACCGAGCTGAGATGGCTTACAGCAGAAATCCGCACGATTTGCGTCCATGTATAAGGCTCTCAAGGTTGCGATATGGTTGACTAAAATGAAATGGACTGGCTGGCACAGCGAACGGCAATAACACGCACGCCCAAATCGTTATCAGTAGCATAGGACGGAGCCAGTGGCACTAAGCTTACTGCTGTCTAGACCACCTTCGCCGTTTTCTTCCTGCGTGCGATTCTTATTCCCACGTTCCAGCTGTATGTGGGATGCATGCTTCCCGAAGGTGGCCCATAAGCTTCAGGCAAGTGTTTTGCGTCCATCTATCCTCTGCTCTCATTAGCAGCAGAAGCGTGCATGTCGTCTACTCCTGTATGCCCTTTTTCACTAGGACCATCTCGAGGGGCTCTGTGCGTAGCAGCTAGTGATTTGCCCAACCCAAGAAGGATCCACGAAGCAATGGGATGAAAGACCTACTTTTACATTCTGCTGCTGCACGCCTCTGAAGGCACCCGAAAGGGGATTACCGGTAGGGGTGTTTCCCTTAGACCCATGACTTTCCCGACCATACCTTGAAAACCGTGGACGAGTGCCCCTTGTGTATTTGATCCAACACTACGTAGTCTTCGCACGTCCACCGCGGACGCCTCATGGCGTCTGGCAGCGCAGGTGATACGCACAGCAATACATCGCTACCCCCCTCCCCTGAACAGCCGATGTTCGGTGCTGGATTCGAAGGAGTAACGCCGCTTCGGGAACAGTTCTGCTGCACATTGCTCCCAGACACGACCAAAGCATGCGTAGGACTAATGGTATGCAAATCCTTGATAAAAGAATAATGCTGAATACCCAAGCATGCTTTGACAGATGCTGTTCGCCTTGCTGGGAGCACGAGCCCCGTCGGCAAAGCTGTTGGATGTGAACCAGAACCGTTTGGAATTGCATTTGATCGAGTTGCGTCCGGCTTATCATTATGTCCGTAGAAGCAGCACGCAAAAAGGTGCATTCTGTTGGCACTCCTACATCGATGCTGCAAGTCGCCGACAGCGCAAGTTGCCCGCTTATGCTACAGCTTCTATTGTAACAGAATTAATGGAAGTCAGAAATCAAATATCTGCTTTGCGGTGGAAATATGACACTGGAAACAGGATAAGGACTCGTCAACCTGCCGTTAACAATGAAACCGGTTCCGACTGGGCCTTCAATCTTCACCGACCACATGTTTAGGAAGAAAGTAGTAGGAACCTTTCTAGCAGCGTTGGACACATTCTTGCTGCGTGCTGCCTGTACGACATTGACGACTTTCAACAAAATACAAATAGAAGAAACCATTTAAATAACCGAGTTACCGTACTATTGTATGGATAGGTTATGGACCCTATCATGCTGAACTTAGCAAGCGCTGGTTAGGACACCTTCGTGACACGGCCTCAACCGTCAACCTTAACCTAATCGATGTGCCAAAGAACTCTAACACAATAATCCATTTGTCATGAAATACCAAATCGTTGAATATCAGTGTTTGGTCGTTGTGGGGGGGCCTGTCGCCATCTGCAACTCCTGCACGGTTGTCGCGTATTGATGACGGCAGACAAGCGCGACACTCTGTATTATAAGGTGAGCGTTTTTGAAAAATTAAATCAAAGGGCTTTATGAGGAGGGAAACGTGGACTTGCACCTTAGGGACTGTCCAGACTGATGTTTACTTACTTGGGCAAAAAGGTGCTCTCCGTAATCCAGGTCTGCGTAACCACCGTTAAACTTGCTTGGGGTCATTTGCAAGCCTTATTTTGGACTGATTTTCCAATCAGTTTGCGGGGTTTGCAGAGGAGGATGGTTTCCTTCATAGTGCCGCGACAATATGTTTGGTTATCGGAGTAATTGTTTTCTGTGTGTCTTAGCTTGCATCAGTTGTGCCTGTCTCATCCCGGGCTTGCATCCACAACCGTACTCGAAGGCTGTGCCGTGTATGAATTTGCGGCGACTGTATCCGAGTTGTCGGAATGCCAGATGAGAGTGATGCTGGTGGAAATCACAGGGGCCCGGTGTATTATCTCTTTTCTTCAATGCTGGACGCCATTCCCCTTTTTTTGCAGGTTGCTAGGTAGGCCCAACGGCACCTTGCGTCTCACGCAGGCTGTGCGACGGGCACGCCCTTCCCTTCTCTGCCAAACAGCTCTGCTTATGATTGAAAGTTGAGACTCATCTTGTGTGGCTCATGTCACAACAAGGAAACCCGTCCCCAGTGGGAATTCTTAGCCGCATACCTAGCCTATCGACCGTTCGAAGTTGTGCGAACAGTCGGTTACCTTCGCCCCCGGTCTCGCCTGGCATCAGCTCGCCTTGTACACCGCAGCCAGGCCTAAACCTTACTGGGAACAGCAATGCACAGTGGACAGCAGGTGGATTCAATCCAGCCCAGGACAAACTGGTTTCCTCGAGCAGGGGTAGATTTTTTCCTACGGTTCCCGCGCTTGCATCTCCCACTGCTGCCAGTGCCGGAGGGCACCCTCCAGCAGGAATATCGCGCAGTAGCTCCATGAGGGCCTCGGCGCCAAACTTCGCCCGGATTCCACTGTCGCCCCATGGAGCCTCCATGAGCGGAAGCTCTATGCCTCTGGGGACTCAGGAAGTAGCACCGCCACCATCGTCGCATGCTTACGGCCTTGGTGAATTGGACTCGCCCAAGGGCTTGGCTAGTAGCCGAAGCACCATCCAGGTGGCCGTACGTGTTCGACCCTTGTGGTACGTGTATCATATCAACCTACCGTGTTGGAAGAGCGAAAGAGGTGGGATGTAGGCCCTAGGCTGCACCATTGAAGCTTTGGTAACGGGAACCATATAATTGATGATGCCAGATCGCTTAAGAAACGGTCACTGTCAACGGTATTGATGGAGGACTCTCGACCGATTAGGATCTCCCGAAGCTGTTATCGTGCATTACAATAAATGTCGATGGGTCCTCAAATAGCTGGCTACATTTCCTATTAGAACATGCGTCGTTTGCATGTGACATAGCACCTCAAAGCGCGCAGCACTTTAAACTGGCTTTAAGATCTGGCTCAGGGGCCGATGCGTGCTGTTTTCGCATCTGGTGGTCCCTCGCCTGCGCGTGAACAGCGAAAAGGAGAAGCAGCGCGGCGACAGAGTGGCGTGGGAAGCAGACCGAGAAGGCAACGTCGGCATGGTGGACTCTGCAACTGGCGCGTTTGTGCCCAAGCACAGGTGAGTTGGTCAACACATGAAGACAAGTGCCGTGGTAACTCAAAATAGTGTGCATATGACGTGTGGAGCATATATATTGTTCTCGTTACACTTTATCGTGCGATTCGCAGTCTTATAGTACGTGTGTATCTAACGTTTCCTGTTGTCGCGGGCAGTTGGTTGGCTGGTTGCGGTGGGCGGCTTGGGACTTGAGGATAGCAACTGTGTCGCCTTGACCCACACGCTGCGGCTGCCCTGTGGTTCGTCCTTCAGGTTTGACACGGTTTTTGGTCCAGAATCTGACAATAGTGCCGTAGCAGCAAAAGTCGCGTTACCCTTAGTCGCGCCTGCACTTCGCGGGGTGAATGGCACCATCTTTGCGTATGGAGTCACCAGCAGCGGCAAGACCCACACCATGATGGGCACAGATGTGGTGAGTGCGAATGAAGGGCTTTTTATTTTCAAGTGCTATGCTAGCGCTGTTGTTACAACGCCGCTTGTGATACGAGTCACAGAAACTTATGTGTCGAGCTGCCTAACTGGCGAAGTCGCACGGTTGTGCCATACAACGGTGCAAGGAGGCCCAATGTGCCAGTCATTTAAGACACCCTTATACACAAGCGCACGCCTGTATACAGTGACATATCCGTGCTAATATGCACGATACGCTGCGTGGGACTCTTTTGGCGCAGGACCCGGGCGTTGTGCCGCGAGTGTTGCGTGAGCTGTTCTCGCAAATTGCTTCTGCAAAGATGTCAGCACTGCCGGGCCTGCTTAGCTACACAGTGAGGATTTCCGTTATGGAAATTTACAACGAGGTACGTTCGCACATGCGTCATGACTGCCTGCGATAGGAGGCACACACGTCTGATTATGCGTTGCAAGGCACGAAAGCACTGTAGTAGCCTCGCCACCTGCGTACATTTGCTGTCAGCCAGTTTCTACTTGGGCAGAGGGGACTAGGAAAGAGAGAGAGAGGAGAGCTAGGAAAGACCCTATTGCTGTAGCTCTTAATTGTATCACCACCAAGGTTTGGAATGTTGCCGTGCACCGGCGTTTAGGGACTGCGCGTGTCACGTTTAATGTGTACGCAGGTTGTCTCAAGGTTTGGTTTTCACTATTTGCCCGCAGGTGCTAAACGACCTACTCGAGCCCGCTCGCGCAAACCTCAAGGTAAGGTGATCTCACTGGTAACGTAAACTGTCGCGGTACCCGACACCGATCAGTCGTTCGTTGCACGTAAAACATTTAGCAATCCGCCTATGGTATGCTTTGATACACATCTCTGCAATTAATGGTGTTTAGTCATTCCAACGTTTGGGATCGGATGCTTGACAAAAAGACACGCACGGCCTCCATGTGCGCGCTCAAGGTGCGAGAGGACTCGCGCAGTGGTCTCGTCATGGTTGAGGGCCTCTTGGAGCAAGTCGTGATAACCGCGGACCAGGTGGGCTGGAGTTAGGAACATTTTGGGGGGTAGGGTTTCGGCCACTGTTTTGCGGTTTGAAGGTTTTCATGCTGCCAGGAGCGGATTTGATGCATTTGTTGGATCATGCTGAAAAAGATCAGGAGGGTAATACACCAACCCAGCAGAAACATACAAAATGGAGCTCGCAAGAACCCAGGGCATGCGATATGCTAGCATTGAGGCATCGCGCTGCTTAGCGCATGGCGCCAGTATTACGGCACGCCGAACCTACCGGTACCTCACTGTGTCAAATGGGCTCACCGGCTTGCAGGCGTTGGAGCTCATAGCTCGTGGCGACCACAATCGGAAGGTCAGCGCCACAGCGTTCAACGAGGATTCGAGCCGCTCTCACACAATCACTCGCATCATTGTGGAGTCAGGAATGTCATCACCCGGTCCAAGCGACCCGCCAGCGTCGTCCAACGACAGAGCTGTGGGTCGGAGGACAACCGCATGCCTCAGCCTCATCGATTTAGCGGGCTCTGAGTCTGCACGGGCGGTTGTCAGTAAGGGTCAGCGCATGGAGGGCTCTTTCATCAATCGTTCCCTTCTCACTCTGGGCACGGTGATCCACAAGCTCGCTTCAGGCGCCACAGGCCACGTGCCTTTTCGGGATTCGAAGCTGACGCGCCTGCTGCAGGTGAGCTGCTTGGTTGCGCATATGCAAACAATATATGGTTAATATATGGTGTAGACGCATAGGCATCACTACCTGATGGCTGGATAATGTTGCGACTGACAGCCGGGCAAGTGCAAGTGCATGCAACGAGATGGTGCTATTGGGGCTTCTGGGTAGAGATCAGCAACCTTGCTCCTCGCCAGCCATGGGATCTTGGATGGTCATTTCACGCCGGTAGCACTGAGGGATTTTGGGGGTTCAATCATTGCATACCGACCTATGGTGACGTAAGGTTTTGTGCCTCTTATCTTATACAGATTTCTGCCTGAACCCCTTGTGCTTTTACAAGGTCACTGTCCCCATTTCCTGGGACTAGGTTTTTCAGGGGGCGATTTAGAGACGCACTTAGGCACTCTGATATAGATGCAGTGCCGTGTTGGTACGCGCATTTAAGGCCGTACGCCTTGCTACTTCCTTGAATTCGGCTAACCGTCTCCAATATACAAACAGATGGGCCATTTACTGCGTGATTGGTGATGTCCTTGCATATTTTGAGTCCTGCCCAACTTTCCTACGATTACGATAGTCAAGCCTCTCAGGCCCAGGAGCTCGTGTTGCAGTGGTCTGCAATATAACCCCAGCTGCGGCTCAGACGGACGAGACCGCCAACACCCTGAAGTTCGCTGCAAGAGCTAAACTCATCCAGGTGCGTCGGAGGAGGGCGTGTGTGAGGTGGAAACCGGGTGCATATTCAAACAAGCCAAAAACCTCTCTCCGAACGTCTGCAGGGCGCTGCGGACAAGGGATAAATTGGCGGGATAAAGTAGAAGTTGCCTAAAAGACGTCGTTTCGTTATTGATACTCGCACTACGCGTCTTTGTGTGGGAGACCCTTCAGGCCCATCATCGTAATAATTGGACGAAGTCCTTCTCCTTGGAGCCGACATGTTGGGTGTTTGGGCCTGGTCCTGCCAACAGGTGACGGCTCGCACAAACGAGATCCTGGATGAGCGCTCAATGTTGCGTCATTATCAAAAGGAGGTGGCTGATCTCAAACGCCAACTGGCCGAAGCGAAGCGCTTACTGGCGTCTTCAGGCATCACAGGCGCCGACGGCATTGGGCCGCCGAATTTGATTGCACCAATGTCTGCCGGCGGTCAAGATGAACGGTTAAACGCCACGGTTGCAGTCTTGCCGGCGATGGGAACTTCTGAAGAAGCGGCAGCTGCAGCCCTGCAAGCGGAACGTGATGCACGCCGGACCGTAGAGATTGAGTGCACGATGGCGAGGATCAAGCTGACCAGGTTACAGGTGCGCGCGTTCAGCTTGCTTGTTGCCAAATGCCCCAACTAAACATACGGCAGAGGATTAGTACGACATCCGTTGATACCATGATGGACGGTAAAGAACGAAGTTGTCAAGGACGGGACTTAGTGGCTGCTGCGCGTAGCCTAATTGTGACAAGCATAAGTGAGCACATCGGGTACATCGGGTGTTTGCCGTATGGCCATATCTATTTCCCTTGGAACCGCATTGACTTTCATAAAACGGAATGCGCGATGATTCTGCGGCCTACACGTGTATGTTTTAATGGAATTATGACAGAATCACAAGCTTAATTTAGCAATTTGCACGTCGTTTGAAATGCAGCATTACGCTGAGGCATATTTGCAGGTGCACATGTTTCGGCGCTTGCTTGTTGCTTCCCAATTCATTTCTCCTCGCCCATACGTTGTGTAATCGCCTTCTCTCGCACTGGTTTGTCCGCAGGCTTTCTTGGAGGAGAACGGTGTTGATGTCGACAACCTGCTGCTCGCCAGCACCAGCGGGGAGCTCGGAGAAGGTGGTCGGAATGTCCTGCGGCCGTTCACCTCGTCGGGCGAAGTTAGCACGTCACTACCCGGCGGAACTCCGTGCCCTCCGGGTGGCGACACAGTGAGCACGAGTCCGCTGTTCAGGCGGCCTCTGTCACTCACGGATCCGCCTTTCGGCTCTGGGCCTCTGCCCGATGCCCATACATCACGGCTTGACGGCAGCTTATGTGGCACCCGTCAGAAAAGCAATAGCGGCGGTGCAGAGGTCTTCGACAAATCAAGGGTGGCGTACTTAAATTGCAGCCTTGGTGATGCTGCACTAGCTGACGCCGCTGTTGAAAACGGACGCTGGCCGGCCTGGGATTCAGATGCCCAGCGAAGCGGTACGTAAATCTGTCGTATGCGATGCCGCCATCTTCACAAAGCTTTTGGAACTGCCACAAATTCGCACGTTCTGTGACCTTCAACAAGGTTGCATCGATTGACGTTGTGTAGGCCTTAGGGGGTTTTGTGCGCCTTTTAACGTCTACTTGATTTTACTTTCTGTTCACATCCTCAGGGCCCCATATGGCAGGCAGTACCACATCATCACCTTCTGCTTTTGGGGGGCGAGGTCGCCCTGCTAATGAGTCGTCAGCGGATCTAAGGGCACAGGTTGCGGCGGCCCTAGAAGTGGCGACGGGCGGAAGCTGCGACCGCCACGGGAGCGTGTCTGGGAATGCCTCCGGCAGCGACCTGGAAGTGGACGAAGACCTGAATGAAGGTAATTAACGAGCATGGGCATGAATTCATTATGGATCTGCGATGCACTGACCTGCGCAGCATGTACGCCTCTGTCGCCTGTTCCCTTTGTCGTGTTTAGCGTGCTGTCCTCCAAGTTTTCCTACCAATATTGCAGCATTCGATTCCGACCAGGCTGCACGGTGCTATCCCCTAGCGCCTCGCGTCATCTACATACGCTGTACGACATCTCATGGTGCGATTCTTTGCTATACTTCCTACCCGATACCGACATGCTGTTGCTCCGCCTGATTCACGTAGGGATTATGGCACAGATACGTGACATGATTTCCGAGGCGCAACTGTCCTGCCCAGCGCCGCAATCTGTGTCCTCACAGCCCGTCAATACCCGCGTTGCGGATGGTAGCATCGTTGAAGCCCCTGGTGGTGGTCGTGGCGGCCCGTCATCTCCTGGACGCGTCACGCCATCGGCTGACGCTGCGGTGGACGCAAACATAGGTCCTGTTGGAGCTCCAAGTGGCTTGGGATTTGGCGCCGGTGGCCCGGCATCCGTTTGGTCTCAGCACCGGCGGTCCGCTACGTTAAGCACTACCAGCAGCAGCTTCGGTGCTGGTCAGGAACTGGACATGGAGCTAGAGTTGCAGGTGCTGAATGCGGACCGCGAAGTGCTGCATGATCAGCTGGTGGCGTCCGAGGCCGCCAATGAGCAGCTGACGGCCCAGGTGAGGCTCGGGGAGCTAAGAGGAGGGTAAGGGAGCCGCGTGACAGGCTTCCCAAGCTAAATTGCTGGTCTTTACCATGAACGGCAAATGTTCTTTCATGTAAAGCATGGGGAGAGTCCACGAAATTCGTGATTTTATCATTCTGTTCAGTTGAGTGTGCAGCAGCAACAACTATTTCAACGGGGATTGATTAACAATGATATACGGTATCCTGGACGAAAATTGCGTTTATTGCGAGGAGTCCATGACTTGGTTGCCTCGTTATCCCATCAGGTTGTAGATCTGCGGCGGCAGTTGGCCACGTATGAGCAGTTGACGCGCCATGCATCAAGCGAGCTCGCAGAGATCCGGCGGTTAAAGGATGCCTTTCAGGCGCGCTTACAGCGGGAAAATGACGCGCTTCGATTGCAGTTAACGCAGCTGGGCCTGACTCCCGCAGCAGTGACTGACCTGCAATCGCAGACACGTATCCCCAAGGGCCCCAGCGTCCAACCATCGGAACCCAACAGGCAGGCCGTCTCCGAGGCGCCCCGGCTGGCAACCCAGTCGCTGCCACAGCTTCAGCCGACTACCCAGGCGCAAAATTGTGTCCCGCCTAACATGGACGCATTTGGCTCGCCAGCTGCAGTTGCGCCGTCTTTGTTATCGCGGCCCGCGATGCTGGATATTGTGGGGGCGAACTAATCTGGGATCCGGCCTCCGGCGGATTCTGGCTGTGCCGTCTCCATTCGTTATTAGCTTGTGAAAACGTCGGGAACACATCGGTCAGACATGACAGGCCCTGGCATCATTGTGAATGTCCGTCCGTGCTACCAATATTTGAAACGCAGCAGCGCGGTTTACAGCAGCTATTTCCCAGCTGGAATCTAGACCCGGACATCCTGCAGGAAATTCGGCACTAGGCGTCGACATGATTATGCTGATTCAGCATGCACGTGTTAGGCCTTTTGTGGTGTTAAAAAGGTTGGATTTCGCATGCTGTAGTCGTTGGATGCTTAAGTGGGTCTGAACACGTTTTGGAGAGGCCAGGCTAGCGCGTCTCGTTTCACTTGCCGGTCGTGCGCTTGCATCTCTATTATATAAATATTGGAAGATTGTGCTTGACATATAGCAGTAGACGGTAGGTTTAATACCGGATGCCCATGCTGAGTAGTAGAGCGTTGCAATGCAGTGGCCGCTGAGATATGTGATAAGAAGGACCTGGGTAAGTAGGTACCATGTATACGTAGCATGTTTGCACACTGCCGGAAGACACAGGCGTGCATTCGGAAAGGAGGGCATTGCGGCGTGATGTGAAAGTTCATTACTTATTTTTTGTGGGCTTCATTTCAAAACATCTGATGGATGCGTATTATGTAGTCGCTGCTGTAGGTTTGAAATAGGCTTCGAATTTTCAACGCTCGGCTGGCAAGAGAACCCACACACATTCCTACTATTATTATCCTGAATTGCAAATAGTGTTGGGCTTTGTGACGGCAGTGTAAATCGAGCGATTTGTTATGATATGCGGCGAACACTGGCGTTTAAGGTGGAGGACGGGGTTTTGGACGGGGTTTTTAGGGTCAGATGGTACGTAACCCATTAGGCAACGTTGACAGCATAGCCCAACTCCCTTCAACGCTCCCGGGCATCAGTTGCTGCTGTTGACTAAAAAGATGGGAATATTTCACAAGAAACAGAAATATGTTTTTTAAGTTGCATCATTCAGTCACACGACTTGTAAAATTTTAATTACGCGGTGATTACTCATAACAGAATGTGCATTGGGCCAAACGATCTCGTGTTGGTGGGTCTCCGGTAGGTATCAGGGGTATGCAACTCGGCAGTTAAATCGTTGAGACTACTTCGTCACAGTCGTTTAAAAATGGGACTTGCCACCTGTGACCTCAAACTATAGACCAGAACTAATCCCAAGATCCCAGATCTTAAAATAAAATATCGTTTTAGCATGCTAGGGAGAAAGGTTAATGACTTTGGTTAGTGTGGACTTATGACCACTGGAAAGCACATTCTCGCAGTCAGTTACTTGGATCCGGTTCTTGGGGCCCGGAGAAGGGGGGTCGTTTTCGCCTCGTGCAGCTCAGGCATGGGAACTGTGCGCTGCTTGCCATTCCCGCAGGCATTGGTGTTGTAATCAATGTAGGCATTCAATTTTTCAAGACCCCAATGGCAAAGTAACGAGTACAGTATGTAACATTATCTTACTCTTGATGTGATTTGGACAAACTCTTCGGCAAACACAAATGGTCACCGCTGTGAACACCCGTCCTGCGTGGTAATGGCGGTTCCATACGTATTTGCAGTTTATAGTTACGATAGTACCACAAAATTGAGTCCGGGGACCCTGTCTGGAAGTGGATTGTCGTTTTAAGAGTACAGATAAAACTACGATGGATGGGACGACTATACACGTGATAGAAATTTATGTTGCAATTTAACATATTCATCAACCGATCAATAGAGTTCATAATGATGGAATAATTGATAATGTCACCTAGCTTCTCGTGAATGAAGCTCAGCTTACCATTGTATTACAGCTCAGCAAGCACATCCTCGAGACGCCGACACAGAACTTGCGCACAAGTGCGATAGTCTAGGATTCAATCAGCTTGGTCAACAGTTCACAGCAAGTTTAAGTGTGTACGTCTCACATACATAACAAGTAAACATGACCTGTCATGTGGTATCTGAAGATGTTAGACTCATAGCCATTCCTGAGCTCTTGGAACAGCTAGCCTTGCTTCCCTTTTGCCTCAACGGAGCATTCATTTATGATATTCTACATAGAAGGGTCACATTTTGCGGCGCCTGTGGTATTTGCATTCAGTGAAGTGCACCATTTACAAATTTTCAGTATCAATATCGTACAATTCGTTATATCATGAAAATGGTTGCCCTAGAAATAATTGAAGGCGCCTACCTCGTCACTTTATGGGGCGCAATCGAACATTTGACGTTTACTTTTACAAAAAGAAAAATCTTTAGTAGATTTAATCAAGTTATACAAATTTTCTTTTTCGGCTTTTACGTCTCACTCAAACTTTGTTTTTTAAGTTAAAAAGTACTTTGTGATGCTCCAGAATAACCACCTCTGCAAAGAATTTAAGAATCGTAGGATGTCTAGTCTTGGATTTTGCAAGGAAAATGATCTATTTTGCCAGTCCATATTCGTTTAAACTAGCGGCGTATCCGCAAGCCAAGTCTTAAGATCAGTAATTAACATAAATCAGTTTGGGCAAATCAGCACAGATATTATGTAACAGAACATACGCCGCTCACAGAGATTAAACCATCCATGTAAATAAAACTCCAAACCCAAATATTTCATACAATTTTAGGGCCGTCTTTAGGGACCAAGGCTAAATCAATGGTGACTACCAGATATTAAAATACAAGGGCTGCGGCAATAACTGACACTCTCAACACAATCGTACGTGTATGTAATAGTTGTGTGTGGGATAGGGGGGTACATCACCCGTGGCCACTAACCTGGCAGTCCCTACCTTCCCCGGTATTTCGGGGCACCCCTCATCCGGTCTCCCATGCCGACTTCTCCGAAATCAGTGCTCTTCCCGGGTTCAGCACCCACCACCGGCATCCAGCGGAATCTGCCGAACCAACTAAGGCGTCAACTCCGCTCCTGGTCAGCTTGCAGGCCACTATAATCGGGTCCTTCACCGTCCATCGTCATGGGGGCACCCTGCCATCAACCTGTGGAGGGTCTTTGGCCCGCTCTTGGTCAGGGTTGTAGAATTCATTCGCCACACGCTTCTACATGGAAGCACCTTCTAAGCATCTCGAGAGGCCTGTCTGACTCTCAACTACCACACGCTAAGCGGTCATCTGCACAGGATCATCAGGCACCAAGCTCCTTTTCCATTACCCAATCAGTCGGATGAGATGAACGATGCTGACCACCAGACCGCCATAACAGGCTATTAATTTTAGAATACCAAAACTTCGGATGAGTGGGTAGGCTGGCCGGTAGCTTGCACTTTCAAGGAGCAGCAACATGTCCGAGCTTAGCACAGCCAAGTTGCTTGAAGCTGACGACGACTTCGAACTTGCTGGCGTTGGGGTCACGGCCCAAGCAACTTTGCTGCCTCAGCTTGCAACCGCCGCAGTTGTGCCAGATCACAACTTTTGCTTTGTAACCGCCAGCTCATGATGAAAGCCAGCAGCGATTTGACTTCCGTTGATGCTACTGTAGGCTTGGAGTCCATGTTTGGTGCGTCTCCCAACTGACCCAGCACCAGGGTCTCAGCGTTGCGAACCTGCTGTTTTTCCTTATTCCATCGCGCGGATACCTGTGCTGCGCGTGTCACCACTCTTGGCGGCAAGCCAGCCAGTCGCGCTACGTTGGTTCCGTAGCTCTTCGGACAAGCACCTGGAAGGCATCAAAAAAGGAAATGTTACTTACCCAAAGAACCGTAGTGTGCTGACAAACTGTATTCAATACGGTTCTCATATGATCTTGAATAACATTCTAGATAAGTACCTGAGATCAAAAAATTGTATTTATCAACCCACCCCGCGTAAGACGGTAGAGGAAAGTGACCTCGTCGATTGGTTCAGTACCAAAGCTCTCCTGCACTGCGACGTCAGCAGAGCCCTCCACGGCACAAGCCATGTGCATCACGGCAACCTGATAGCATCGCGCGAGCAGATCCAGGGGCAATCCACGAAATCATCGGGATTCAGCTTAGCTATAAGGCATACACCAGGAATGAAACGGGTTTGTAACGTCTGCAAGACGGAACAAAGTGGTTGACGGAAGTTCACTCTTACATAGTTCGTTTATGGGTTACCTACACCGTTTCTTAGTCATGCATTATCACTTGCGTGGATCGTTTGTACCACTTCCAAGAGTCGTCAAACACTGCAGTGCTACTTAACGCGTTGGGCAAAAGCTAAGCTCGCACTGACCCGTGGATCTGCTGCATGCTCATCAGACAGATGATGATAATGGGTAGCAAAAAGCCCCCGGCATCCAGTTGTAGTCGCCAGGTGCTGTAGAACCGCGCCAGCCACTGCAGCTCCATCCAACGTCGCAGTTCCGCGGCCGAGTTCATCCAGTGCGACGAGTGAGCTGCATGGGTGCATCCAGTACGGCTAGTGTGGATGTCCTGAGAATGTAACAGCGATTAGCAATAGTCCAGGCACAACAGCGACCAGAATTGCAGTAACCCCTTCATGCCTGCCTCGGGAAGCAATTTTTCACATGACTTACTACTTCGTCGCCTTAGCAAGCATTGCTGCAGTCTCAGACAGCTCAATGAAGAACGTAGACTGGCCCGTCATGATGGAATCGCGGGCGCCCATGCGCACGAATATTGCATCAGCCGGGCTAAGCATCAGGGACTCAGCTGGTACCCAGGCGCCAATCTGGGGTTTGTACATGGACATCACGAGTACGGAATAGAAGCGTAATCAGCTAATCCTGCCGTGCTGGCTCGCCCCTTAACGACACCATGCACTGCAAGGTCCACTTTCTAAATGAGTCCAATACCCAATATTTCGCACCTTGCATTGCGCTCGCCCAACCCCGGCCCATCGTAAAAGTGGGCGGATAAGTACTTGCGTTCATGCCAAACAGTTACACTTAATTCTGGATGGGCTAGTGGAGGAATGCTCTTTCCCTAGAAGTAAATTTTGAAGGACAGGATGGCACATTTGGTGAAGGGCCTTTCGTGCTTGCAGAATAGCACGCGAATTTAAGCGTATTAACAATGGCAGAGCATGCGGCTATGGGTCGTTCCTTATTCCAGCTACAATTGCGGCTGACGCCCTTGGAATCAACACGAGCGATAGCGCTGGAATTTCCTAACTGCTCGGTAAAAAGCCAGCAGCCCTAGGCGCTGCGCAAGACCAAATGCTTGTGCACCTTGCCATATATGTACATAACGCCTCGTGAGGGGCCAAGAGGAGTCAGCTATGTCTTAAGAGGAATGAACGGGTAGTTGTTGATCCCCTTTACTGAATCCCTGTTACAACTGGACAGGGCCCCCGTACCTGGGCTAGTACTGTGGAAAGGCACACCTGCCGCAGCAGCGTGCTCTTGCCGCCCATATTGGGACCCGATAGCACGATAAAAGAAGGCGCTGTCTCCGGACCGCCCTCCAGGTTTCCACCGAGCCGCACATCATTGGGCACAAAGGCGCCGTTATTGCGACCACTAATACCGGCCGGATGTCTAAGTGCGACAGCATGGAAGACTGGTCCAAGTTCGCTGCCTGCAGGACAAGGATAATGGTCGGTCAGGCCGTCGGTCAGCCTTCCGGGAATGTCAGTATTTTGAATATCATTTACAAATTCGATCTCAATACTAGAAGGAAAGCATGTGCAGCGTCGGAAATTTCGCCAGCACCTAAGCCTGCATGATTTCTGGATTACCATCTTAGGGGTTGAGACTAACCATCGCCACTGTTGCAAACGCGCGACGGAATCAGCTTAGGCCTGCACATTGGTCCCCCATCGGGTGATGACAACGCATGGGCTGCCAGGGACATAAGAGCGTCCAGGTCCGCCACCGCCTCAATCACCGCCACCCACAGGGCCTTATGAGACGCGAACTCGACTAGAAGGCGCTGCAAGAGCAAGTTCAGTGCAAAAGCAGGGGGCCCTTTAAAACGTACAGTTCCAGCCAGGACCGATGATGGGAGGGGCAACCAGGTTTCCAATGGATCCCCCATTGGCGATGAATATGACACCAGCGAAAATCGAGAGCGTGCATAGTTCCAAACTGTCGGTTACCCCTACATAGAACTGCTGAACATGGAAGCCGTCCTGCACCAGCCGCCTAACATGAGATGAAAGAACGCAGCTGCCGCTAGGTAAGCCCCCCACACACAGATAACCATAACTTATACCCTTACCGTTAAAATGCTGGACAAAACCTGCTCCTTAACCTCTAACGCGCGTTCATAATCCGCAACAAGTCCCTTGAGGCGATTAGTTGTGAACCTGGGAAACACGTGGACAAGTCGCCAAGTTGGATGATGGAAAGGCCGCTTAGACATTCTTGCGTAAGCTGTCAGCTTCAAGGTCGCCCCTTCACCCCATCTAAAGACTCCATTACCTCTTGTAGCCCTTGCGGTTTCCCACGAGGTGGAATTCGGGCCCCAGTTTGTCAGCCAGGCTGTCAGGCACCTCCAGCAAGTTGGAATCCTTGTTCACAGACATCAAGCTAACCTCCCGGCCGAAACGTTGGCGCACCTGCGGGTTTTAAGGAAATTTGCTTCCATTCGTGTTTCTTGAATTGTTCCCAGTGCTCCAGAAACATAGGCCTCATTGTACATTGTGAAATAGGTACACACAATCAAAACTGCTGAACGTACGCACCTCTTTCAGGTAGGCTTGCATTTTCTGTTCCACTGTCTCCACGGCATCAACCGCGGCATCGTATTCCTCGTCAATGCCCTGAAGAGGAATACGGACGGCAGACTGACGTATGAACTGTGTAACATTTATAACTGCGTGTAAGCAATACGAATTGCGGATCAACAAACAAATAGACAAGAGGCGAAGTACCAACAGCACACACACCTACCAACACCAGGGCTCGTCCTTCCTTGTCGAAATTCGTATTCAGAAGTCAGCCTACCTGCTCTGGTACCGCTCGACCGCTACCCGCTGCCTCCTTCCAGTCTGTGGCCCCCTCCAGCGCTTCCAGCGCGGCACAGACCTCGGCCGGGTGACACCCTTGAGAATACAGGGAATAGGAATTTGTGGCGCTTCCAACTATTCATAACGACAACATAACTCGAGCAAATCACTAGGATGGCAACGGTATCAGCACGCAAGTGCGTATACAAACCAGCAGATGGTTAGCGGGCCTCGCCCAAATTATACATGTTATGTATTATAGAGGTCATAGTGTAGGTTCGGAAAGTGAACTAAGATACGCGTGAGCATCTAACAGATTATTCATCCTTCCAAGTACATCAGCCCACTTACGATCTATGACGATGCAACGCAACAGTTCACTGCTACCGTTGTCCAGAGACTCCCGCAGCTTTTCCAACGCCCTGTATGCCGCTCGTAGGTCCTTGAGCACGCTGGTTAGGGCGGCAACCTTGCGTTTACCCGCATCTTCGTACAATATCACGTTCGAGGCATCGCGGCCAGACGCACCCGAAACCGTTGAGGCGTGCAACCGCGCAACTGCACGCTCTAAGTCTGAGACGCCTGGATAAGAATAAAAGCGAGGGGTTAAGAAACACAACATGCACATCAGCAGCTGCATCACCATTCCACTTCAAGGCACACGTCAACGGGTGCACTATGGTGGGAGAACGCCAGACTCAAAATCTACCGGTTAGCAGTTTCCGTGCTTGTCCCGCAGCCTCTGCGAGGTTTCCCATAAGTTCCGCCACAGCATCTTGTCGTGCCTCAATGTCCGTGATGCGGCCAAGTGGACGACACAGCCACTGGCGCAAGCGCCGCCGACCAAATGGTGTTGCACAGTTGTCCAGGACGGAAAGGAGGGTACCTAAGAGATGTAGCGACACGAAGGCAGGAACGCAAGATTGCCTCCCAACACCCTAATTGTATCCGATTAGGGAGGGTAGCTATACCCCAACGGTCAAGCAGACTAAAGCTCGCACGTTTCTCCCGTATGATAGCAAAAACAAAATTGGGACACGCGGAAGATTGCGGCCCTCACACAGCTGTAAACAGCACTGCAGGCGATCCATGTCATACCTGCAGAGCCACCATCGCCATTTTCCAGGATCTCGAGGTTCTCTAGGGCCGCGCCGTTGAGTGCCATGTAAAGGGGCCCAGAAACGTTGTCGCTTACGTGCCCTGAGCTTGCGCCGCCCTCTCCTGGGGCGAGAGCGGGTAGCTCCTCAAATCGGCCCAGTGGCAACACAGCACGATCCAGGAGGGCATCCTGGAAGAGCGGTCATGACCGACGGGCAAGGTAAGGGTGGCAGCAAAAAGAAATATCCGCCGAATTTGCAGCACTACGCTGCGCACTAACACCCGGCATGCAGACACAGCCACCGGGCACACATGCAGAGCTCTTATTACATCGAGGCTTGAAATCAAGGTCACAGGTGCAGGAGGCCTATTACATTAGGGCCTGCAATTGCGTACCCGTAAGAAATAGATGATGCCGCCCAACGCCGCCATCGCTGCAGGACGAGATGACATCCCATCAGCAACGAGGCTGCGCAGCAACGCAGGCCATTGCTTCAAAGGATCAAGCCCCGGCCGCAAGGGCGCACCGGCCGCATCAACTTTGTCGACCTCCATGTCAGAGACGCCGTGACTTTTCTCCGGATCAGTGTGAGATGCAGTATGCGTCATGGGAGCTGCTGTGCTTGCCGTGAAGTATTCCGCATCACGCAGGGCCTGGGATTGTTTGCATGGGCGGGCGTGACGTATAAGTTTGCTAATAGTAAGTGCATGCGGCTAAGATGTTGCAGAATGTTGCAGTATTGGATTACCCAAAGGATCTAACCATAAATTGTCCGCGTGATCACAGACGCAACAGTTCAGCTTTATACCTAATCCTGCCGTCTCTTCAGCGGTGTGAGTGCGAGCGTGCAAGCGCGGGAAAAACTCACCTGATACGTTTTTTCGGCGCTCCAATCTCCCGAAATCCCACGCATTATGTTGATACGTGGGTCACGAACTGCATTGCGCAGAACGCGCAACGTTGTGGCGCTAAGTGACTTGCGCGGCAGCACAAGCTCCTGTTCACCACATACGAATTTAACGATGTTTACCAGGTCGATCATGAATGTGAAATGCACGGTCCCCCTTCCGATCACATCCTTGCGCAATCCCCTCAACCCCTGGTCACCTGAGGTTGCAGCGCCGTGAGCTGTGTGCGCAGAGCGGAGCGAATCTCGTCATCAATGAAATCCCCGATTAGTATCTACGGGGCATTTTCACGGGCACGCATCGTGACGTTGAGGCAACACTCAGGCTGAATCATTCTTGTCCCCTTCGGACAAATATACAAAGTATATCGAAGCACGCCCAAGGGTATTGCTGCCTTCTGCACGGTGCATGGTTGAAGGAAATCCATGGACTGCGCTGATTAAAGGAAATCCTGGATTAATTTGTGCTCGTTGTTCCTTCCAACTGGATGTTAGGGATTACGATGGCGTGATAAAAACGGTTTCAAACAGACATGAATGGTTAAGTGCTGCAGCCTTAACAAACCAGCCGGCCCTACCTGGCCAGAAGCAGCGTCCACAGCGCACAGCCCTAGGCGCACAGCACCTGCTGGTCCGACAGCCGCTTCAATTCCCTCTACATCTACCTCAGCCACTGAATTGGGTGCGATGGGCAACATAAGGTACTTAAGAGTACACTTGCACCCAAATTCAACCTCAAAGGTCCCGTGATAGCCGTAACATAACTTCTCAAACAGGTGTAGTAAGTCCCAATTAGGAGAACGCGACGAGACGTGATACCATAATGCAGCATGAGTGCGACTTGACCAGCATGAGGCCTGTTCCGGACTCGCTGCCAGCAGCAATATTGTGCCACGGTAGAGCACAGCACCTTACGTGTGTAAGCTCACGTCGTGCGTGTCGCCGCCATCATCAAATGTTGAGTCACTATAATCTCAACCAAGCCCCCTACAGTGCCAGGGTCTGTTATTTATCCTTACCATCCTTCCAGCAAAGTAAAGATCATGCAGGGAGGCCTCTATAATTGCGATGCAGTCCGGGCCGATTTGACCCACCGGCAAGCACGTAGGACGCATCTGGCCGCGATGCCACCATCTCCGCGTCCACCAGGGTACCGCGGCTTAGGACTGCCACCTTTTGACGGTCGACCACGTTCACCTGCCACGCACACAGCAAGTAAATTTTATTACTAAGTTCCACAACGGTTAGCAGAGAAACCGTTACATGTTGGTCATGGTTCATAGCTGTTCCATGCAACCACATACGCACCTGTTTTTTGCCTTGCATCTTGCGCTGTTCATTACGCTTGGCAAGCATATCTGGCGTCTCAGTCTGCAAGACAGGAGCTAATTTCAACAAGTGACAGCATCCCGAGGGTAAAGTGGATAGCCCTTTCATACACGTGGATACATGTGGATTCACGTGGATAGCCCTTTCATACACGTGGATACATGTGGATTCACGTGGATAGCCCTTTCACACATGTCAACGTACCAGTAATTACGCGTACCTGCTCCACCACGACCACCCGATAGCCGGCACGCGCCAGGCGCTCTGCCATGTCTGCATACTTGACCTCTGGAAATCCGGCGTGTGGTTGCTCGCCCTTCATGAACGTGAGGCCCAGTACCTCCACGCCCACGTACGCGTCCATCTCGAACATCTATTGAAGTGGGGTCATAATGTCGTCTTCCGAAGAACCATATAAATCAGTGACACGTACTGAAGGACTCGACGCCAACAAAACTATGTCGTTGCGTGGACTTAAAAAATTAAGCTTTAGCTCGTTTTGCAACGTGTCCCTCATAACGTTTGCCCTAATCAACGCCTTCTCACTTCATAGAACTTGCCCATCTTGAAGAGGAGAACACTGTCGAAGTTCTGGGCCTTAAAGTTCCACCACTGCTGCTGCCCCTCACTGATCTTGAACTCTTTAAACCTACGTCCCCGCAGGTGCCAGTGAGCGATGCAATCGGACAAAGCCAAGACAATTAGAACGTTAGGGATGTACCACAGCATAACCTCGTTCTCACGATAGTTGGGGTGAGGTCGGGGCAGTCATCATAGTCATCATAGCTGCGCAAACTACACTAGTATTTGGGCATGCTGAAACGTCGTTATGTGCCCTGGTCTGTTGGGACAAGTTACAAAACATGTTGGGCATACCGCACATACCCCTCACACCCTCACCAATTAGGCGGAATAAAGAGGGTCCGAAGGTCGTAATCTGGATGGTCCGGACGGCGGCGATTGGCGTCTCGGATGTTATCAGGATGCAGGAACGAAAACCTGGTGGCCATACGATCCGCGAACCGTGCTGCTTCGCCCTCCATACTGGCCGATACTCCCAGCGTCAGCTCCGAAATGCCTTAACAAGGTTGCAGAGGACACTCTTACCATGATCCTCAACAGAACACGGACCTACGAGCCCTGATATACAGCTCGCAACCCACATGCCGGACTTTATTTGTTGCCGCAATCAGGAGAGAAGGTCTCAAATAGCCTTCCCGCTCGGCGAGCTACAACAGACAAACACTCAGGTGCGCAGGCCAATCCATACGATGCAAGAATGGAGCGCGCATTTTCATGGGGTGCAGATTTTCATCTCCCATAGATTGAAAACGGGCAACTCCCTAATCGCCGTAACCATTACAAACCTTGCAAATGGCAGGGTGCATCCGCGAGGGCAGCACTTTGCGTACTGCGGCTGGACAATGGCGTCCCTATATCGCCGCCTCCGAAGCTCTTACTCCGCACCGCGCTGCCACATGCCCGAGACAGGGGTGCCAACGTGCCAGGACTGGTAAAAGTCAACTCTTCCCCACCTACGCCAGCAGACGCAGTGACCGGCCCTCTGGACATAGTGCCGTGACACGGTGTGGTAAGCACATTGGACCGCACACAACCAGTGGCGGTCCGACCGGGCGTAGTATCGGCGGCATGGGCTCCACGGATACCGGGCTTCGCGGAAGCAGAAGCCTAAATTTTCCAGGGTGATTGGGATAACAATTTCATATGAATGGGCTGGAGAGCACGACTGCACTCTCGACTGACGCGCCTATTCAATGTCCTAAGCAAAACCGTGCGTTTGCGCGCACGAACATTCGAACATTATGGCCCAGAAGGTGCAAGCGTACCTTTGTGGAACGCCTCCGTTTGACCCCGACAGTTGCCACCTGGTCCCCGTCACTCTCAGTCACCTCGTCCTCCTCCTCACTCTCGTCATCCGCCGAAAAGTCCTCATCACTTCCGCTGTCGCTTGCTGATGCGGGCAGGCCGATGCACATCGTTGTCATTTGCGGAAGCCCTCAGACCATAATAAGGACACGATACCACGCTGGACAACGCAGTTGAACGGTGAAAGTGCATCCGTGCACAATGGTTGACGACTTGCAGCGAAATATCGGATCTTGCCTGCTATTACACCTGTGCCTCGCAGCCAAAATTCGAAAATGATCTCTTTGGACTTGGCCTTGAGCATCGTACCTTCATAATCATTATCCTTGAGATCCCCTTTGTCGAGGTCATCATCCTCGAGACCTGCCTCCACAGCATCATTGCCCTCCACCTCGTCCACCACAATCCTGCGCAGACGCTTTCGTCTGCCTTGAGTGCTGGACGTGGTAGTTCCTTCATTTTTAGCCTTAGCATGACGCGCTATATTGGGCGTAGCTTCAGCAGGTCCTGGCGCAGCAAATGCGCGTTTCGCTTTGGTTCTATTAATGCTGCCAGCCGCTGGAGCCCGGGCTGATCCAGTTCCTGTCGTTCCATAATCTTCGGCCATGGGTTCTGTCCTTGGGGTCCCCGCAGCGTCAACTTCAAATTCTCGAGGGAGCCGCGCAGGCCCTTTATGAGGTCCAGATGGAGTGGCCATGTGCGCACTGGTTGCTTTGTCACCTAGCCATGAGGGATGATCGGAAACAATATTGTATCTTGTTAACCAGTGACGCCAGTGACCAGCGACGTACCCGAGGCATTTAGACCGACAGCTGGGGTGATGCTGTTGGTTAAGCATCATTTGAAGATACTCACCATTTGGCGTAGGGTCAGACTTTACATTGCCGAAGAAGGCCGAAATCTTCCGCTGAGCCGACTTTGGGACCTCGGTGTCCTTCTGGTTTGTAAGCGCAAAAAACGCACTGATAGACTTTTGTTTCATTTTCACTGTAGAACTGTCCATCTCTCAACGAGAAAGGATGGCCAGGCCTTACAAACACTATGAAGCACAGAGAGTTGCACGACACGGCAATCTAGCGCGCAGCTTTCACTCTAGGTATTGATATCGGAAAGCTTTCGGTTTAGCACGTCATCTTCTATAATTTCTTTGTGCGACTCTAATCGCCATCCTGCGGGTTTTCCGCGCACGATGCCCTAGGCACTGTCAGCAGCTGTGCATAAGATTTCATCATCGGTGTTTAAGGCAACCGCGGCAATTGTTGATAAACTCAGTGAACTTATCAAATTATAGAGTTGGATCAGTTTTTTTATGATCATTAATGAATCCAGGGGTCGTACTGTACTACGAACATAACAGTCATTTCGAGATGCAAAAATACTCCCCATGTGCATTCCGCTTCTACAATTAGGCAGCTCCTAATTATTCAGGTTGAAGGCGAATATCACGAACTTGACTGTCATGCTTGGGGAACTTCCCTCCATGTAAGACAACTCAGTTAAGTTGAAGGTATTGTGAATTATCTAGATGTATTAACAAGGTTGTCCGGCTCAGACCGTTGCCCCGCTAAGACATCTTGACCTGTCGGTCCTAGATTATGTCAAATTTCAGCTATGGTGCAGCGATACAGCAGGAGGCGTATGGTGCATCTGGAAACGAGGTATCGGTGATGTTAGTTGCCCACGCGTCCCTGTGCTGTCACAAAGTTCAGATTCCACGGGATTGATTTACCGTCCATTCATTTTGAAGTTGTATAAAACACTCTTCTTCGCGTCTTTAGTCATATGTGCTTTTCGCTAATGTTCGGTAATGAAATTACAAACCGCCTAACCGTTTGCCTGTGTGTCAACCTGGGCTCAGGATAATGTTTTGCAGCGTTCTTCCGACGAAGATCTTGACGATATGGTACAACGCAATATTCGGGACGTGCTGCGGCAGGCCAGCGTTGACAAAGATGGAGACGCGTACGGAGAAATGTCTCAACGGCAGCACGATATGGGCTGCAAGGAAAGCACGCATCAATCACAGGTGGATGATAGGAATCTGCAAATCCTGGGCCATGGCGGCGGCCCTGAAGATTATGGCTATGCCGCAGCGCATGGGACCCGGCAAGCTGGTAATCGCCACCCGGGAGGTGAAGGGAGGAAGTCCCTGACTGGGAGCGCATCGGGATGTAAGCTGCGTAGCCAGGACTTACCAGGAGGCTCAAGTGCTACGGCGACCGTCCCCCATACCGCAGCACGTAGGTCAGGGGACTTGCCTAATGCGAATATCGGCGCTGTCAGTGCCTCGTTGCTCGACGTCCCTGGTCAGCCAGAAGTCTCCCTAAGGCTTCACAAGGTCCGGATCAAAACACTTGAAGAAGACCTGAGCCGGGCAAATCGACTCCTGGTTGGTGAGTAATCCGTAGGGGTTTCATTGTGTCGCATTTGAAGGTCACCAGTGCAAGTTATGCGTCCTTAACGTCGTTCGGCGGAATCTTCCAATGTGCCCGTGGCCATTTTTCAGTAACTACCGTTCGTACGTTTGATAACCCTTAAGCATAATCGAATATTGGTTGATCAGGAATTTTTAAATGGTCCTTGCTTAGTCGTCAACTTATGCCATGCTTAACAGACCGCGAGAAGCAGCTCACCGAGGCGTTGCGCGAGCTTAAGGAGTTGCGCGGTCAGGCAGCCCTTTGGGCGCGTGAAAAAAAGGCTTTGGAAGGACAGGTCTGGTAGTGCCGCGCATATGTTACGGAAACCTTTTGCTGCCTTAGACTGTGTACTGCTGCTGCTGAACTGAGCTTAGGTTGCCACTAACAAGTGCGGTTATGCGGTAGAGAAACCGTTTTATGGAGCAGCGAGCTGCCGTGCAGCCCCAAGAAAATTGCAACCCTGCTATCCTGTTCAATGCCGATTTTCGGCGAGATGGAGGAAACAAATTTGACTTGCGACTATGCTTTCCCCCTGACGCCTACCAGCTTGACCGCGCCAAGAAGCAGGCAGCTGAGGCAGAGTCCGCATTACGAAGCACTGAATCACAGGTGAGACACGTTGATAAGGTACATAAGTTAAGCATGGCGAATCAGGATTAATCCCCAGTCAGTTAGCTGTCGTCCTCAAAATCTTGTTCGTACATGTTTGAGCAAGGCGTCATGCCTGAGGTCCCAACAGTCTTGTAAGGGACCGTTGCTCACCGCTCCCATCAACAGGTTCGGGAGCTAGCAAAGTCGGACAGTCGGGCAGAGCGGGAGCGGCGAGCTTCAGAGGCGGAGGTATGCTGATACTGGACAGGGAGCCGCCAAAAGTAAAATGTTTTGCAAGCAAACTTCTCACGGGTCCTCCAACTTTTAACGTTTGCCCCTCTCGAAGAGACACGTTTGGACTGGACCGTTCAGGTATGCGGCATTTACGGTCAGGACCCACGGCTGTATTCGTAGCTGTGTTGGTCATGCTTCATATTATATCTGCCTTGATGGGATCGCAGGTACGCGCACGTGATGTGCGCCTACAGCGCGCACTGGAGGAGGTTGAGCGCTTTAAGCAGCTGTTGAGCGATGTCCGGTACCAGGTGCGAACATGTTGATCATGGATGTTTGGTTGAAGCCAAATGATATGTTGCGTTTTCAACGAAACTTTCGGCCGCCCGAAGGAGCGTGAGGCGAAAGGATCTGCGCAACAAGACACGGCTCGTTTGTTGGCTGAAAACCGAAAATTGGAACGCCAGCGTGCCGAACTTATAAGTGCCTTCAAGAAGCAGCTGAAGCTCATTGAGGTACGGATAGTGAAGCATTGAGTGAACAGAATGTGCTTCTTTGCTGTCTCGACGCTGCTGGCCTGATTTACGTAGTTGCCCGTGCAGGTCCTCAAGCGTCAGAAAGTGCATCTGGAGGCCGCTCGTGCGCTTCAATTTAGCGAGGAGGAGTTCATGAAGACACTTGAAATGGGCGGGGCGTAAAACCGTCAGAACATGTCGACGGAATATCACATGCTGTGAAAAAATAACGATTGAACAATTTAACGGAACATGTTCTGCAACAGCTTTTGCACCTGACATAGGTGCTTCCCGCGTCCGCGTGCTTCCCGCACCCGCGTCCAGGTTTCGTATTACCCTGTCCACCCAGTTATACCCTGTAATACCCTGTTCCATACCCTGTCCACCACAGCAACACATCCATCCATAATCGTTACAGTCTAAGGAACGGAAAAAGTGCAAACTGCATACGACTGCTGCAAATACCGCAGTAGAACCCTTTTCGTAGCATACTAGTTAAAGAACCTCACGTATGGATGGTGAGTGTTATTTGAAGGACTAAATGCGAGTGAGTTCACTGAATACATTCACAGAAATACTTCTGTAATATAATATAAGTGTTTCGCATATCAGGTTCAGGTCCGCGCAACATCGCACTACAGCGCCAAGTAAGGAGGCAACAATATCATGCCACCCTCAAAAACTATATAGAACAGGAGGCGCAGGCGCTGCCGTTTACACAAAATGAAGCTATAAACAAATCTGAGATACGTGGGGGGACGTGTCGTTTAGGAAAAGATGTTCCGGCACGCCCGTGGCCCAGTGCCTGGACCCCTGGGACGCCCTGGACCCCTTCTGCGGACACGGACGTGCTGGATCCCAGTTGCAGGATGTGCTAACGCACAAGCTCAGCACGCCGTGCACCTGGATCCAATCCTTCGTGGTAGACTTGTCCCAAATCGCTGACGGGGCGACCAACATCATCGGCATCCTGCCGGCGCGCCACCTGAAACGGCGCGGAGCAGCCCTGAAAGGCGCTGATGCTGCCTGTCAGCGATTTGGCATCCCCGAAATAGCGGAAGCGGTAGGTGCCTTCCGGGACAGCCAAAGGGATATCCCACTCGAGCGTCGCGAATGACTCAGGCGACAACCTGTTCAGCCTGGATACAAGATGTGAGTCAAGGGTCGAACATAGGTTTTGCAATTAAATCTAAACATGTGATTTCTTTTGCATCGGGACGCCTCAGCATGTCAAGGTTGATAGATGTGTGCCACCAGCAAGTCCCTCTGATCTTGCGAGTTAAGGTGCAACGATAACCGAATACGGCGATGTCAATATGCTCATCTATACTCCCGGACGCAGGAACATACCTCTCCCATTTGAAGCGAGTCACCCAATCGCGGTCATCGTACACGGTTCGCCACTGCTTGGCCAGTGCCGCGCTCCCGTTGGCCCCAAGCTCCTGCCCACAAGGCGATGTGCGCGAGTCTGTAGCCACTGGCGCCTCAATGGCAGCTGCGCTTCGTCGCTGCCTCTGTCGTTGCCACAGCCAGATGAGCGCGGCTGCGGTTTCAATCCCTGGGTGATCCTCTTCAAATGCGGTGATGAGGAGCTCCACAGCCATGAAGGTAAGGTTGATGCGTAGGTTATTTCGAGGGTTGGCAGCCCTGAGGCGGCAAACGAGGGGACGGCGCATGATGTGCGGCATCAAAACGTGTGAGAGGACGAAGAACGTAACCCCGACTGCAGCGCGGATCAAGATCATCTGCACGTCATTGTAGGCAAGCGTTACCACTTTGCAAGGTTGTTGCCTGACGCAACAGGAGGATGACGTTGGGACTGAGCCAATATCCCATCGCCACACCTGAACACGGCTCTGGCCGTCTGGCCGTGCCAGTAGCTGGGCTGCGGCTGTTCGGTAACATCCCCGAATGACGCCGAGGGCGGCACCCAGTCCAGCACGACGGGTGCAAAGAGGCTGACCTGATGCAACTACGCATGGCAGCAAGGCAGGGCAGGGAAAGGAAAGAAACGCGGCCCCGTTGGGTCCCACGGAAAAAGCAGTGACTGAGGGCAGGTAAGGATCTGCAGGCCGTGATATACACTCTCCTCCGAGATCTTACATTATGCAGTTATGGGGTCATGAGTCAGACCGACAAGCCTCTACCAGGAGGATAAATATGAAGGTAGACTTCACTTGGTTGTTCACTGCCCCAAGTCAAGCCGGCAGCCCCCCCTGTTATATATCCCGGTTCAGGGCTGAGCTCATGAGCGCAGCCCCTAAGTGCCCATCCACCAACCTACCTCCAGGTCGGGCGGCTGCACGTTGCTCGTTACGGCTCGCCCCGCAATCATAGCATCTGCCAACCGTAAAAACTCCTGGGTAAATATGGGCGTAAGGAGATAGATCGGGACACTAAGACATCCAAGTAAGGCTGGATGGATGTCACCGCCCGAAACGTGAGGACATGCGGATCTGGTGGTTTGAACTAGGTGGTTCGGTGATGCGAAAGGTGAAGGTCTACGCAACATGAGAAGCTTCTTGGGCCCAGGCTGCCGTCGCTTTGTATGGGGGATTTGCCTATACCGGGGCGCTGCATTGCTGAGCCGCATTGAGGCGCCACGGGCTTTGTTTAATTGTTGAGACACCGACCACTGAGACAACGTATGCGCTAATTAGTAATTGTATTGTTTCGTTCGCTTGTAATCTCGCACTCCCACCTGAATGTACGCGTCGAGTGTGTGCGGGCCGTACAAAGTGGATGCCCCCTCGTACCGTTGTACCTGCAGGCGTACACAATCGGCAGCATACGACGACATGCGACAGGCAACACCAACAAGCCTGGATAATGCATGCATGGCCTTCGTCAGGTGCCATCCATGTGAACTGACAACCCAAATGAAAACCATGCTCGGCACTTACAAGGGGAGTCCTCCATCTGGAGGGCACGTGTTCCCTTAACCCCTTTCGTGGTCGTGAGGGCCGCAGCAGCCGTAGCACCATCGAGCATGCCGGCTTGCTAAGCCCCCTTCCTAATCCTCGATCCCGTTCAACACAGCATGCACACCTACGAGTGCCCCCCTGTCACATCCGCTCATCGCTGTCCCTCCACATTGAATCTGTGGCCCGACCTGGTACTCCTCCCAGGTGGTGATGTAGCTGCTATAAGTGCCTGTCAAACCAGACAGTACGACCTCCGGGCCATCGTTGCTGCCGCCGGTATTGGGCGCCGTCGCAAAGCGTGCTTTCAGTGCGCGCTTGAGGCGCCTGCAGGAGTCCCGGTCAAAACTTCAAAACGCACGCCCAAGTCGCAAGACATACGCGGGTGCGTACGGGATGCACGGCTCGTGGAAGAAGTTGACTGATGGGGCTGCGCCGCAAGACATTCCCCTAGTCATGTGCGCAGTGGGTGCCGTCCACATGACACGACCTGACAGACGTATGCTCGCGCTAAGCATGGATGCACACACAGCCATCATAGAATTTGAATGGACAGACAGCAACCCAACCTCAATGCACAAGGGGCAAGCGCGATGGCAATACCGCGTCGGCGAGAGAATGGCTGGGCACTCTTCCCACGAGCCCCTTCGTGGCCACGCCGTACAAAATGTCGGTCCCCAACCCTTGTCCGCCTATACGGACCCCGACTATGAGAGGTTTCAATCTCCCGTTCCCGCTACATCCCAACGGGCCATTCTCTGCAGCCACTGGGCACATGCAGCCGGCTGGTTTGTGCTCCTTGCCGCACTGACCTCCCGGCCATGGTGCTGAACTCCCCTGGCACACACGCAATAACCAGCCGACCCAGCCGCAATAAGGAGATCTGCGTGATGCGAGGCTGCCTGCAGGGAAAAGTTTGGCCAGGGGGACCAAGAGAGGAGTTGCAGGGTGACCGCGCGTGTGTGGATTTGCAGGCCACAAACGAGCGTGTGCCCGCGGAAGGGGGGCCGTCGAAAGGGGTAGAATGCGAAAACAAACGTTGGAAAGAACTCGAATGGCCATGTCCTACATGGGCGTTAATGGATCAACCAACGCCTCTGGCAGCCAGGCAGGACCATTGTCGCGGATCAGGCCGTAGGGATAAAGCCTCGCCTTACACAAATCAGAACCGGCCTCTCCACCGGTAATGTTCTTGCCATATGTTTTCTTTATAGTGTTTCGTGTGTCGCTTACCAAATCATTCGTCATCTCAAAGAAGTTGTCCACAACCCACACGACTCAATCCTCGTCCCTTTTTAAAGGCCATGAGTGCTTCCAGCCGGGTCTATTTCCCTAGTACCCTATTCTACAGGATGGAGCAGCTAAGCCACCCCCTGCTGGGTCCCAGCCCCGTCTTTCCCCTTCCCTCACTACGCTGGCCCCTCTCACCATAGGTACGGCACGGTAATCTGTCCTGTGTCCAGCAGAATGGGCTTAGGCGCCTGACATGCCTGCTGCTCCCGGGAGGGCGGAAGCACCAGGTTGCGCACCAACCGCCAAAGTTGTGGTCCTCGGGTGTCGCCCTGGGTGAAATCGAATACACCTGGACCTGCAGGTAGCCAAGAATCAGACAGCCAGATAAGATGCGCCACTGGTAGGTGGCAAGTCGCCGCGGCTCCCAAGATTACTTCCTGTTAAATTGGCCGGTTGTGCTACACTCCCTCTCCGTTTACAAGGTGGGCCTCCGCCCCGCAAAACAGCCCTACCCCATCCCACGTCAATGCAGCTCTGCCCGACCGTCGCTGGTCACCCACGCACCGTCTGTGGTCCCTGCAGCAAAGCTCATGCCCATGGCTGGCGGGCAAGTACGCCCGGGCCGCGTCCATTCGCTAGCTGACACGCTAATGTTAGTCATGTCAAGAAACACAGAACGGAAGTCCAATGGCGCGGACAGTGGCGGCTGCAGGAAACAGTTCACGGCACATAGGACGGGAAACAAGAATGAGGCTGGGGCAATATATGCTCTGGTCCCTGCACTCGCCATTTTGAGCGCACAAATTTGGTTCATCTAGGCCCGCAAGAGCTTTATGCTCCTGCAGCTTCAAAGATCTCATGAAACCAACCTGGCCTCCCGCAAAATGTATCGTCATCGGCTGTTGCCATCCCTTTCATGCGCCGGCCTCCTGGGCCGTGGATGCACGCACCCACACTGTCGCGTGCACACCTGCATCCCCGCCGTATCGTACAGCCTTATTGCCCCAAGGAACTGCTGTAACCCAATTATTGCAGCGGACGCCCTGTCGTCTGGCCAAGCAGGTCCCCGACCATGGCACAGCTCATTACGACCGTTGCATGTGCTGCTGGCCAGGTCGCAAGGTAAGCCTGGAGGTGCACCACGAAGCGCCGAGAGGTCCACCGCGGGGCAATGGTGGTTAGCAGTTCGACGCATATACCCGGCGTGGGATTGCTAAAACCGGGCCACACAGGCATGCCCCGTGCGCTACGTCGGCATCCAGAAAAGGTAAGGAAGAAAATGAGTTTCCTCATGGCAAAAATCCTCCTCAAATCAATCGTCACGTTATTAACTCTTTGGTGAAACGGGTTTCCATTTCATTCCTGAGCAGGAGAACAGCTGTGCGTGTCGCACCTGCCGTCATACATCCAGGCAGAAAAAGCCTCCCCGGTAAAGATGTCGGCCACCTTCACATAGTTGCCTCCCACAGTCCCACTCCTGGGCCCGGACCCCGCTTGCCTGTATCTAGACAGAATGCGCCCTGCGTATTAGGGCTGGAGTCTCCCACGGACCCCTGCGCCATAGCCGCCACGAACCCCGGTTCAAAGCGAAGGAATGGAGAGCCGGTCCCGACCGGAGTAGCCTGTTGCGCCGGAACTCCCCCGTGAAGACCTGGCTTGAAGGCCAATGCCCTGTGTCTCTGCCCCCGGGTGGGATGCAAGTGAAACATGGTCTTGTATGGCTCGTTGCCTCCTTCCGGCGTCTCCAGCTCCTCCAGGCCAAGGGCTGCACTGGAGGTCGCCACAGCAGCCTCCATCGACAGCACTGCCGCATTTGGCATGTCATCGCCAGGAGCAGCATCGGCGGTGGTGATAGTGCTATTTGCCACCTCTGCCAGCAGGTTTAGTGCACGCAGCTCCGCCTCAGCCGCCCACCACTCCATAGCTAGCTGCGCAGCGGCCTTATTATCTCCTGACACCAGGCGGTTGGTGTTGTTGAGGGAGGTGCAATGCACCGCAAACCAGCCCAGGGCCCCCCGGCCAGAGCCACTCACTGCGTCCGCCATGCGCACCAGCGTCATACCGGCGTCCACATCGGTGTCATACCTTCCAAGATGAGGTAAGTGGGTTTCAACGGGGTGGGCAATACTGCTTTCCTGCGGTGCATCCGCCGCCCGCAACATGTGGTCCATATCGTGTTGGATTGTTGCATCGGACTCATCATATCAACACTCGTTTTCAAAAGACGTGCGATAAACAGGTCCACTGGAGCTGCCGCCTACATGTTGATGGCTCACATACGGACACACCTTTCGTTTAAAATCAGTCCCCTTGCTTTTAGATTTCCTCGTTCCTTACTCAATCCGAGCTTTATGTTGCGGCCAAAAACAAAGCAGCAGTCCCTAGCCCACTTGGGAGATTATCACGACGTCTTAAGGGTCAAAGAAAGCTGCGAACTTTTCGGATGCCGCGCTGCAAGGTACCGGTACCATCCAAGGTGCGAAACCCAGCCAAACAGCAAATCTGGGACTGCATTGCCCACGGCTAGTGCCTATTAACCCCAAGGCCCGGCATGTGATGCGACTGGATACGACGCTAAACATTCCACTCCTGAAGTGTGGACTACGGACAATCCAGGCCAAGGAACCAGACGCATCGGAATATCCTAGCCGGTAACGACCTCACTAAACAGTAGCGATAATCCACCCAGCATTCACTCACATGCTCCTCTCCTCCTCCGAGTTCTTTAAATAGGCGGTGGGGCTGCGATTGATTGATGCAGACGTCAGGTCACCACTCGCCAGAAACAGGATTGCAGGGCGAAGCGAGTCGTGGGCTGCTTGGATGGCCTGCAAAGAAGCCGTCGCATACAGCACAGGAAATACGAAGTGCGAATGAGGAAGGATAACGGGGTTCACACACAACAGCGCAAGCTAAAAACCTGTCCGCGTTTGCTGGAATCGCCCATGGCAGGAGCCGGTGACACCGCCGATGGAGTAGCTTCCAGACCCATCGCCTGGAACTTAAGGCAACTGACACAAGGCGGCCAAGTCACTTGTATGGCGAACATAGGAGCACCTGGCGAACGCGTACGGCGAACAAAGGAGCAGTGCATGCACCCCTCGAGGCGACCGGGGATTTAGTGAGATCGAGAGCTTTGTCGGCCAGCTGCCACATTCAAGGGATATGGAATCCACCACCATGGCGTCTAGACGAAAGGGATCACAAAATGAGAAGAACACATTTACAGGCATTTACCCAATCCAAAGGTCCTATAGTCACCACCAGAGATCGCTGTAGGGAAAAACAGCATTCATATTTTTGGTAATGTGTCTGGCGATGGTTGATGGCCGTCGCGCCTCCCCGCCCAGCCCCGGCTACGCTACCCATACCATAACCTAGTCAGTCATACCGTCACAACGCCCTGGACCATGGCATCAAACGTCGCCTCCACAAAGCCGAAGCTCGTGATGTCGTACAATAGGTACTGCAGGAAGCCTGCGGGCGATGCGTGCGTGTGTGTGCCGCTGATTGCCACGTTCTCAGTGCTGTACAATTCATCACCATAAATAGCCTGTGGTAGTTATGTGACAGAAGGCAGGTTATCAAGCCGCAAGTCGCTCGGCATTATGTGGGGCACCATGACCTATTAGCTCGAAAACAACATCTCACCCACACGATAGATAGCAATGCTCACAGGCATGCAAATGTCCATTCGTCGAACAACTGTTTGGGTGATGCAATTGTGCACTATAGCCGATTCCAAATGTTGCCACACCAATTTCCACATAGAGTTGCATCTCCACCAGGTGGTGCACCCACCTTCCTACTCGTTCCCAGCCTTGGGCTGTCTCTACAACCTCGCAGCCGTTCTGTCACATCGTGCCCCTCCGACTATACCTTAAGCCGCTGAACGACGCGGAGGGTGACCAGCTGCGAGGCCATGCAGGCGTCCATGGACACGTATGTGAAGCGCCGCCTGTTGCATGGGGACAGATGCAGCTGTCTCCACAACCGCGAACAACACACAACTGCGGATGACATTTGTTGGCCTTTTCCTGCCTCATGTGCCTCTTCCTAATTGCAGTCGTCAAACCACGTGCATACGGCATTTTCAATATGCAGTCGCGGCACCAATAGGGTATCATGCCAGCGGGAGGCCCGTTGCCTGCTTGCTCACCACCATCGGTACACAATACCAAGCCATGTCTTCTAACCATATAGTACCAGGATCAAAGCGTCCCCAGAATGGGTACGTGGTGGTCCGTACTTCCAAGTTTGAGTGCATCTACGAGCATTGCTTCTAGGACCGCTAGCCTCCTGTTGCAATGCAGCCAACCCACGTGCGTATCCACCATTTCGGCCACCTTTGCCACCATTAAAGACTAGAGACCCGACCTGGGATTCGCCTGCTCAGCAAATACAAACGCTCTGGCGAATAACCGGGTGTGCAGTCCTTGAGCAGTCTGCATCGGGTTAGCGTACCCCTGTGTGCTTGGGCAGCGGCAAATGACAGCAACAGCAAGATTTGGAACCATGAAAATAAGTCCCAAAAATGCGGCCTGGATCTGACATGTACGTGCGGAGAGATTTGAAACGCACCTAATTTCCCCGCCCGTCACAGCATGCTTCTTGAGGCAGTTAGTTTAACATCATGCAGCCGACTTTCAAATGGTGAACCAGTTATTTATTACAGATCGAGGAACACTGCATGAGTTGGCGTGTTAACAGCGCCGTCGCAGCACCGTTAATTCGTCTTGGACTTGAGGACGTGCCACCCCAATAAAATCCTAGTTTTGGCCTCCCCACGCACCGCTCCCGATCACCCGTATGCCGTTAGCACCAATATTCCACACACCATGAGGTTGACGTCAGCGACAGGGCCAGTGATATCGCCGATTCCTACGTACTCAAGGCAGTGATGAGGACAATCATCAAGTCTGAACACGCGTTACATTAACCTACCACTGCCAGAAAGGTAATGGCAACTGCACGGGAAGGCAAACCACCACAGAGCAAACGCGGCCACGACGGCGAAGGTTGCCATACGTCAGCAGCTGTGCAGCAGTTTCAAAATGTTTCCAGAGTTTGATAACCTTTTATGCTACGCCGAGTTAAATATATGTTACCAACGTTGGTGCGTGCACAACATACACCTGCCTGCGGATGTGTATCGTGCTTTGTAGCCTTGAAAGGCCATCTAGTCCTTAAAACGAGACCATTACAACGCACATGAATATAATCAATGTTATTTTAATTATATGTTACTTTGCTCCGACCTGATGGCGTTTGCAGCTCCCATCGTACGCCTGCTGTGACACTCGCTTAAACGTATGCTGTCAGCCCTAAAACTGAATAAACAAAAGGACCAGGGTTTTATGCAATGCAACTTGTTTTCGGTCCGCGTCAGAAGCCACAAATCGCTAGAATGCTTTTCAACGGTTAGTTGTTGCTCATGGGCGAATAGCCATTCCCATTTCTGTTACAGATATGCCGCTATAAAATGCCTGGGACAAAGAACCTATGCCGAAAAGAATCGAAGAAAGAATCCAGCAACACCGCTGGCGACGCAACTGGGGAGGAGAGGGCGGGCGGGTGCTGAACAACAAAAACAAGATGAAGAGAATGCAAACCACGCGATTAAATACAGCCCTGAGGACACGGGCTGAAACGAGACAACTGCTCAACCGTCTCGCCCAGGGCCGTACGCTGAACTAACCCGGCTTCATAACGCATGCCCACATTAATTGTTGCTCACGGACGAATAAGGAAAAGAAACCTGGCCTCTTAGAGGTTGAAATACTGTGCACCAAATGGGGCTACCCGGCTTGCCGTGAGAGGCCTAAAAAAGGCCACCGACTTGGAATAGGACCGCACACCGAAATCGAGGTAATGCTCCCTTTGGGCCGACGAATTAGCATCCCAACCGCCAAATGCTTCCTCCACCACTAACGGAACACTAGAAGCACGAGCAACAGATGCACCGCCACGACCTACAAATTACACACCCCGCAGATGCTCCAAACCACACTGACCAAGGACGAGATCAAATCACCGCTCAGCTCCATGAGTAGACTGACACACTGGCCACAAACGAGAAGGGTCTTGTGCTAGACCCTGCATAAGGCCAACCGAAGCAAGGAAGGCCACACACAGGAAACTGCAAGACAGGGGCACAATCACTGGGCACAACCCTCCCTTTCCAGCTCAGAGGCTTGTACTGCATAACAGCATCACCCCCCACCTCAACAACAACAACAACAAAGAGCCCAAGCAACTGACGACAGGGAGTCCGGGCGCAAAAACAGACAAAACCCCAAGATCACAAACAAGAGGGGAAAGAAAAGGGGGGAATCCACAGATACAAAAGGAAGGCGCTCATAAACACACCAAGCACTCTCCGCACTGAAAGCCAGCACCAGTGCTGAGATGGGCTCCAAAAAGACCTGCAGGCACTCCCAGCCCTCATGGAAGGCCAATAAAACATCGTCTCCTACATATGGCTTAGGAAACCCCAATAGGTCATAAATAGTATTCACAGCGCTGAAGTATGGCTGCACTGTACGGGCTTGGACCTCTGTCGTTTGCTGTTTGGAACTGACCCCACAACAGACCAACATTCTGCAAAGCTGGGAGGAACTCCAAAACCTTCATCCAAACAAAAATGCACGAAGGCTGCAAAGTAAGAGCCGCCAAGTAAGACCGCTGCAAAGTAAGACCACCAAGTGCTGGCACTAATACGCGCCATCACAACCTGAACGACCTGCCTAAGTCGCTCCGAGTGATCCAGCCTGGGAGCGTAAGACTGAAGCTGCGCAACCAGAAGATCTGAGACCACAGGTGGAGCTCCAACAGAACCAAGGTTCAGGCCATACCTAGGGAAAACAACGCTATCCGGACGGGTCCCTCGGGAACGGGCCCAGTCTACCACTGAACTCGGACCACTACGACCTGCCAGCTCGGAGGGGGCAGGAAGGCGTTTGAGGCCCTCAGCCCTGGGGCGAATAGCTCCGTGCTGGACGGGAGGAAAACAAGATCCACTGCTAACTCCATGAGCTGCTGCCACCACGGTTGAGCTGTCCAATATGGGACCACCAGAGTAACACCGCACCTTCTGCACCACAGCCAACAGGAAGTCAGAATCCACAGGCAGGCAACTGGAAGCATATTGCCCAGCCCAGGGTTGCAACAATACATTCACCCCTGATGAACCTGGGCAGTGATGACGTGAGAAGACGCAGGGCAAGTGCGCATTGACCTGAGGGACGAACAAGTCCACATCATGTGGCCCAAAACATCTCTCAATCAAATGGAAGAACTGCGGATGCAAACAATAATCATCCCAACACGAGGCTGCGTCTGCTTCATTATCCTCACTAGCCATCACGCGCAACCTGCAGAACTATACTATGCTCCTGCAAGGAATTCCACAAGCACTTCAACTCCTCATGCATCCGGGGAGACCTAGATGAGAGGCGACCCAGATGAGACTGCTTGCGTGCAAGTATTATCCTCCTTAATAAGCACCGCACGCTGATAAACATATGGCAGGAATGACTTCAAAGCATGGCGGACAACTCTCAACTCCTTCCAGTTGATATACGCAAAGTAATCCTCTGTTGACCAGTACCCCCATGCAATCCGTCCATGCAACACACCACCCCATGCTCTGACATTATTCGTATATATATGTTGCTCACTCTAATGAATCCCCCGTGAGTGACACTCCCTCAGTCCACACATTCTCCCCCTAAGTACCTCATCCAGGCCATCCTGCCCTGGTCAACAGCCAGCAAGTATGGAACTTGCGACCTCTCGGCCAGCCGCGTACTTGCGCTCGGAAATAATAACCCGTTAAAGTCAGCAAAGCGCCCAGTCCCTCCCTGGGCCGCATTACTTGCTCTGTCATTTATTCGTATTGAGTGTTGCTCACCCTTAATGTTCAGAGTTTAACGCTCAACACGTAGCTCCAATATGTTATTATTATTTCTGTGATTTTGAACTCGTAATCTTGTGTTGCGTTTCTTGAACCATCCACCAAACATGGCTCGGAAAAACTCAAGATCTCGTAGCAATTCTACTCGTAAACCTCGTATGCTGATTCCTATCGCTGTATTTCGCGCCGCGATTCACACTATAAGTCGTGTATCGGATGTACGCAGCCCAGAGATCCGCGGGGCTCATAACCTCTTGGGACAGTGGGACAATTAACATGTAGTTGATTCCTTACAAAGATTGCAAAAGAAAGAAAGAAATAATAAAAAGTTGGACTATCTAAGATCCGCGGCTGTGGTCGCATATGTAAATTATGTTACAATTATGCGGGATTACATTTAAGTTACGGCTACGCATCCAGTCTTTACTTTACCGCGACGAGTGCCGTACAGTTGTTATCGCGAGTATATTGTTTGTGCGTACTCTGTGCTAGCTAGTCTTGTGTGTTACTATCGTATATATTGTAATTATTTATACCAATCATTCACGGTTCCTGCATCGTTACATTGTAATCTATCTACGTTTCACATCGGTTGCACCTATCCTCGCATTAAGTTATGAGCCCCGGCTCTTCTAAGCCGTGATTATCTCGTAAAAGCATAGGCATCAATTATTTTTTGCCGAGGCTTTCAATTGGCGGCGGCAAAGGTAAGCTAGGCATCTTTGACTATACAGCTGATGTCGCCACAAGCTTTAAGCGCTGAATTCAACGACTGCTCGTGGCGTGTAATTGAGGAATCATTCGTGACGCGAACACTGGCCTACAACTACGGAGTACAGCGACAGCCGCCTAAGGTCATCAACCACCGCAATCGCCTGCCTACATCTGGAACTATAACGCGCAGCAATGTGAAGGATAGATTAGAAGACCCATTAGGTCTGAGCAATTATGCTACGTGGTCGTTCATATTCCAATCTATGATGCAAGAGAATAACCTGGATAAGATGGCTAAGAGACGAGCCAATGACCGACGAGGACATTGCCGCATCAAACAGGGTCAGAAACATCCTTGTTAAAAATGTTCAAGACCATCACTTGGCAATCATCAGAGCCGCGCCCAACGCCAAGGGAGCCTGGGAGAGGCTCGCAGCTGTCTTTGCGGCACGCAGCGACGCAAGAAAATCTCAGCTTGTTGCTGAACTGTCAGCTCTCAAAATGGCACAAAATGAGGCTTTAATTTTATACCTGGCTCGCGTCCGCAATCTATATACGGACTTGACAGAGGCGGGACACCCCATTACTGAACGAGAAGTTACCTACAATCTACTGGTGGGACTGCCGAAGAAAATCTCGGTTATTGTTACCACGCTGACGGTCAACTGGCAATACAATTTGGATACCTTGGGCGCCCAACTGTTTGCTTTTGAAAAACGGGTCCACGCGGAGGGTGATTCCGTTGCTTTCAGTGCAACAAGTCGAAGAGACAACTGGAGCACCGGACAATACCACATTGATGCTGGCCGCAATTACAGTGACGCAATTGAACGCGACTACGGAGATAATTCGGTCGCATTCACTGGCACAAGTCGAGGAGGCGCATGGAATGCTGGAAGCGACAGCCACGACGGATGGAACCATCGCGGCAACACGTTTGATCGAGGGCACAGACATGCATCGATCACCAATCAAGGAGATGCATGGAATTATGGAAGAGACAACCGCAACGGAGGAAGCCACCATGAGCGCAGCTCTGGCTATGGCTACAGCGGGACAGTGCAATGTCAACTATGCGGATTATGGGCATACCGTCTGACAATGCCGCACACCGCGCACACCACAACCTCCAGGCCCAACAATATGCGATGGGCAAGAAGGCACAGGCCACTACAATCGCCAGGGCAACAGGAGTTACAACACCGTTGGCGCCACAGCATCATCGAGGCCAACAAGTCGTCAGGAAAAAGGGGGCGACGCAAGAGGGCGACGATCAAATCAACCGGAGAACTGCGCATTCGTGGGATCCCAGTACGACAAATTACAGGAGTGGTACGTGGACTCCGGTGCATCCCATCCCATACATACGACAAGCAGGAGGAGGGGGAGGGGGAGGGGCAGAGCAATGGTAGGAGAGCTGCCGTCTGCTCAAGTCCATATATGGCCTCCGCCAAGCATCCCGCTGCTGGTACGACCAATTGTGCATTAAAGTCGCTGAAATTGGACTCTTCACATCTAAATCTGACCAAGCAATGTTCGTGAGAGCAGACACCAGCGGAGACGTGTTTGTGCTGGTACATGTGGACGATATGTGCATTGTGGCAAAGACCCCGAGCTGATCCGATTTGTATTGCCAGTTGACCGTCAGCGTGGTAACAATAACCGAGATTTTCTTCGGCAGTCCCACCAGTAGATTGTAGGTAACTTCTCGTTCAGTAATGGGGTGTCCCGCCTCTGTCAAGTCCGTATATAGATTGCGGACGCGAGCCAGGTATAAAATTAAAGCCTCATTTTGTGCCATTTTGAGAGCTGACAGTTCAGCAACAAGCTGAGATTTTCTTGCGTCGCTGCGTGCCGCAAAGACAGCTGCGAGCCTCTCCCAGGCTCCCTTGGCGTTGGGCGCGGCTCTGATGATTGCCAAGTGATGGTCTTGAACATTTTTAACAAGGATGTTTCTGACCCTGTTTGATGCGGCAATGTCCTCGTCGGTCATTGGCTCGTCTCTTAGCCATCTTATCCAGGTTATTCTCTTGCATCATAGATTGGAATATGAACGACCACGTAGCATAATTGCTCAGACCTAATGGGTCTTCTAATCTATCCTTCCCATTGCTGCGCGTTATAGTTCCAGATGTAGGCAGGCGATTGCGGTGGTTGCAGGCCAGTGTTCGCGTCACGAGTGATTCCCCAATTCTCGTTTTACGAGCAGTCGCTGATTTCAGCACTCAAAGCTTGTGGGGACCTCAGTCGTAGAGTCAATGCTGCCAGGCTTGCCCTTGCCGCCACCAATTGAAAGCGCTTGGACAACAAATTGACGCATATGCCTTAACGAGATAATTACGGCTCAGAAGAGCCGGGGCTCATAACCTATTACGAGGATAGGTGCAACCGATGCGAAACGTGGATAGATTACAATGTATCGAGGCAGGAACCGTGGACAATTGCCATAAATAATTACAGTACAAACGATAGTAACACACAACTAATGAGGGCAGAGTTGGCACAAGCAATATACTCGCGATTAGAACTGTACGGCACTCGTCGCACGGCACTCGTCGCGATATCAAACTTACGGATACTCGCACCTAAGTAAAAATTAGTACGTAACCGTAACCAAACTGTATAACGATGGCGTAAAATCCCGCATAATCGCAACAGAAAATTTGTTTGGTGCCGCCGAGAAATGGGGCTGGACATTACCTGACGTAAGAGCCATTGATTTGTTGATGGAGACCGGATTCTGTAAATCAATAGAGCTTGAATTCGGGCAGCTGGTCATAATTAAGATGTAGTTGCTAGTAAGACTTTAATTCAATTTGATCTTTTTGCGAAGGGGCGTTTTTTGGTGATCTAGCATCTGTACCAGTATTGCATTGTCCCCATTTGCCTCATCGTAGAAGCTAACATCAGTGATAACAAGTAACTTGGATTATTCCTTTTAGGGGGTGTGGCACTAAATTACATTATTCGACAATGACGTACATCCCGAGTGTTAATGTTAGCAAAGCGCCCGGCCCCCCCTGGGCCGTATTACTTGGTCTGTCATTCATTGGTATATGAGTGTTGCTCACTCTCAACACTCCCCCGTGAGCGACACTTTTTGAATAGGTTGGGTAACAGACACGACGCGGATGTCTTGAGATAATGTTACAATAAAGGAAAGGCACTAGCAGTGTAAAGTTGCTTGAGTGGAACAACAAACAATTGGAGAAACAAAGAATTTGTAATCCGCGGCTGCGGTCGCGCGTGCCGTAATCCGCCCATTGCAAATGTTAGAGGTATGGGTTGCAAAATGCCGTCATGGAGTCGCCTGGGTGGCAAAGTCATCTGCACTCATGCTTGACCCCTCGAGGTTCAAATCTCGGTTACACGAAGTTTCAGCAGAGACGTCATATTCCGCTCATCAATAGTTGATGTACCTTTCTCCGCTAGTCCTCACGATAACCACCTGATGGCCTCTTCCCGGCCACCATGCCCTGGTTAAAAGCCATGGAATCGTACCAGCGATCTCTCAGCCAGCTGCACACTAGCGCTCGGGGCTTACAACGTGATAAGGAGTAAGAGGAAATATACCGCTGCAATAGTCACAAAAGCAGAAGTACAACACACTAGACGATTGCTAGCTGTTGAGAGACAGGCACCCTTAAATACTAGTTCTGATGGCTTCTGATCCGCTCCCTGGAGCACCGCAGTCAAGTGTCTATGCAGCTCTCTACCATTGGGTAGTTGCCTAGCACCTACCACCAGCAACTTCCTACCACTTGGCGGCTGCTCAGCACCTATCACCTTGCACCCTGCAACTGCCTGTCACAACTGCCGCCCTGCGACGGTTTGCACCGTCCACAACTTCACACGCCCCCTCGGTGCAAACCTCCACTAGGCTACGCCCATAGAGGCACGGCACCACTCAAACTTAACTTCACCTAAAGCCTTTGTCATCACATCAGCCACAATCTTCTCCGTGGGGCAGTACCTCAGCTCAACCTCCCCACTAGCGACCCTCTCTCTGACGAAATGATGCACCACATCAATGTGTTTTGACCGTTGGGACGTCATAGGGTTGTTGCTGATATTCACTGCCCCCTGGGAATCAACCTTGATAATCAATCATGGGAGAAGTACCGAGCTTCAGAGATCATCAGCCAGTTTTGACAACCAAAGAGCTTCTCGCACCACACTTGAAAGAGCTTGATACTCTGCCTCCACTGATGATACTGCCACGGTACGCTGCAGTTGACTGCTCCAACTTATCGCGGTACCGAGTGAACACTCGGAAAACATAACCGGTAGTTGATCTGCGGGTAGCTGTGTCTCCTGCCCAATCTGAGTCCTCCAGGAAACCGAAGAACCAGCTCTCGAGAACCCGCCAGGTACCTCAGCACCCCCTTTGCCGCACTCATTGCAGCGCGGGTAGGCTTAGACATGGACCGGGAAAGCACACTCAGGGCATAAGCCAGATCAGGGCGCGTGCTTACTGCAAGGTAGTTGAGTTCTCCCTAGGTCTGCTCAAGATGTTTTGGGCTATGAGAGGACAACCACATGATCCTTGCCAGTCCATCACATCCGCCCCGAGGGGGTGTGTTGAGTAGTTCGGGATATGACTACATCGCACTTAGTGACCGATTATTGACACAGGGAATTGATCCAGGATAGGTCTGCTATTATTGCGGGTGACTTAACTGTTAAGGAGATAGAGGAAGTATACCGCTGCAATGATGTATTACAGTAGTCATAAGAGGTTACAAGTATAAGACACGAGACGATTGCTAGCTGTTGGGTAACTATTGCAGAGCTCAGGTACCCTTAAATACTAGTTCTGATGGCTTCTGATCAACCACTCCCTGGAGCACTGCAGGAAGCAGCTCTCTACCATTGGGTAGTTGCCCAGCACCTACCACTAGCAACTTCCTACCACTTGGCGGCTGCTCAGCACCTATCACCTTGCACACTGCAACTGCCTGTCACAACTGCCGCCCTGCAACTGCTAGATAGGTAACTGTGACGGTTTGCACCGTCCACAACTTAACATTAACACCCGTGCAACCCGATGTCATAAGTGACATTGAAGCTGTATATATAATATGATGGGCACCACCGTATTATGGTCGACCCGTGATGACGACGGCGGCGACCGTGATGAGGTTAAGGTTCACGATTATTGCATACGCGACCGCAGCCGTGATCTTTAGATATTTTGTTTCCCTAATTGCTTTGACTTCTTAATCGTTTATACTTGGCCATCTGCTGCTTACTGCGATCTGTAACGACAAGATCTGTCACGTCAATTATCCCGCCAAACCAAAATTCTGCCCAATGCGGTGGTTGCGGTTCTCAGCCTCTTAGCCAACAGTGTGGGGTCTAATTGTTGAAGGGAGATAGATATGCATCACATCTTAACACTATTCCAGGTATGCGAACACGACAACCTGCGCAGGAGATGCTGCGACCGCACACAAGCAGAACAAATAATGCGTGTAGCATGAGCAGAATGTGTTGAAGTCAGCAAAGCGCCCGGCCCCTCGTGGGCCGTATTACTTGCTCTGACATTCTTTCGTATATGAGTGTTGCTCACATTCCAACATAATGACGGCTGCGGAAGTGAGAGGAATCGCAGCCAAGGAAGGATATCCCTCTTTCAGTTCATCGCACATCCGTTTGTCTTGGTTAGGTTGGGTAACAGACACGACGTAGATGTCTTGTGATAATGTTACAATAAGGGAAGGCACTAGTATTGAAGAGTTGCTAGAGTGGGACAACAAGCAATTGGATAAACAAAGTATTTGTAATCCGCGGCGGTCGGGTGTGCCGTAATCCGCCCATCGCGAACTTAAACCTATCATGGGTCGCCGGTCGCCGCCGTCGTCATCACGGGTCGGCCATATCCCCGGCAGTAATCGTATATCTGCATGCATGCATTATTAATCACCAAGTCGCCTGGGAGGTTAAGTCACCGACAGTAACAGCTGACCGGATGGGGTTCAAATCCCAACATCAGCACATAGTCCTGCGAGCGATAATCAGCACAACTTCCACAAAACGGCACACCCCATCGGGGCGGACGTGATAGGCTCTCAGGTGCCCGACGTAGTTAACTAAACAGCATCAATGTTGCCAATCTCATCAGCTTGCCCGGGTGTAAGTATCTGCACTAAATGCTAACCCATCCATGTTCAAACCCTGCCTCAACAATCGGTCCATGCGTGCAATGTCGTCATGTCCCGCACAATTCAACACACCCCCTCGGGGCAGACGTCTCGCAGGGACCAAATAGGACACCTCTCATAGCATTGAACGTCTTGGAACCTGGGGTTGAATACACCCCCTTCAGGTCTATACTCTTCCAACCTCAGATAAACATGTGGCAACATGTAAAACCATAAGAAGGGTACATCCTAGATTACCCAACAACTTGTACCAAGGCACATCACGATATCCCGTTTATTAAGTACTTCCTGTATCTCCCGTACCAGTACCTCCAGTACCTCTCATACATGGTCGTCTCTGGTGCTACCGGTTCACAGGTATCTCTGCCCTTACTATTCCTGTGTCAACATGCACTCAGCATGGAGTGATACTTATGTTCAATAGCAGGAGGCAGATTGTGCTTCATGTGCCACTCTCCCGTACTCATCTGATGGCAATATCTATTGGTCTCTGGTCCCGATATCCTGTAGCATGGTGTTAAGTTTGTTTCCTGGGATGGATTATTGGTTTCAAGATATTCGTTATTTTGCTTCCTCGATGCCCCCCCCCGCGTAGTCCAAAGTAATCCTACAGACAAATGATAAAAAGGACCTTCAGTCCGTGATGGAGGCAATGCAACAGCTGTGGCGTGCAGGTCTGGCGAAAGTCTTTTTCACATGTCCTCGCAATTCCGGGAAATGGGCACATGTTCAACACATTCAACAGTCAAACCCACTTAAGCAGGCCTCTACCTGCTTTCCGCACCCATCCATACAACTAAGCAGCAACACTGCCACGTTCTTTCACTTCATTCACCCAATATGTAAGGCACACCATGTCAACCTTACCTCGAGCTTACTCTCAAATATCACGAACCGATTATGCACATAACCGCACCAGTGGCCAGAATCGTACATCCTATGTACATTTCCCCAAGCTCCCGCAGTAAGGCCTTACACGATCATCCCACAGTGTCGATCGAACATCGCATCCTCTCCAATCGCCCTGCCTCTGCTGAAGCATGCCCCTATGTCCCCCTTTCCCTCGTACCCAGCCCTGACCCCATCGCCTTAACGGTCAAATTTGGCGCAGTATTGCCCGCCTGCAAACGCGCGCAAAGCCCGGTCCCCACAGTACCCGGGTATGGAACCCTGCGCTTCCGCTTCCGCAGCCGCAGCCTCATCGTCCGTGACCAGCTGTGAGAGGTCGCTGACTCGCGGTGAATACAGCACCCCGTCAGCGAGGACTTGGCGAGGGACACGGGCAGCACCGCGACCTGCGAGGTACCAGGATGGTTGCGGTTACCGGGATGTGGCTCCCAGGACACTGCGCCACGGACGTCAGACGTCTCCTCCACTGGCCCGCGCGCCCGCACTGACATGATCGCGGTGGAGGCCTGACGCGAATTTGAGGCCTGACTATCCTTTTCCTGGAAAAGTGAAAATTCCAGATTTTTAAGGATTCTGAATCGGACTGGGACCCACTACACACCATCTCATATACACCAAGGGAGATGGGTGCAAAAACAAGAATTCGAACGTGGACCAAGTCTTGATGTCCGGGACACGGCCTTACCGCTCTGGGGGCCGCCTCTGACCACGTAACACATTCTCACCGTTAGTTTCCGACCGCGCGCTTATCCCCATCTGGTGTCCCGCGTTGTGGCCATTCAGGCCAGAGCCCCCATGTTTGTTTGCATAATATGGGGTATACGACACATATGACGTGGTAGATACACAGCATCGCGGCGGTTTGTTTTCCTCCCCGAAGCTCATCGACTTCGACACACCCCAGACTCCGACCCATGTCACCTCCTTCCCGACGTCCATAAGCCATCATGAGCCATCAACAACCGGTCGCTGACTCACCGTACATTCCATCAGAATCTGAGCCCGCCTTTATGAGCCCGAACAGCAGCACTGCCGTCAGGAACAGCAAACCCGCGCTCCCCAGCAGAGTACTTCGCAGCTTAGACAGCACGGGCTTCACCTCGTATGTACCCAGCAGCCGGTCCCGCATAAGCACCTCTGGCGGCTTCACAAACACCTCACCGTCATACCTGGCAGGCAACGGCAGTGACCAATGCTTCCGTGTGTCAGCGAAATAAAGATGTTATGCGTGGAAAGGCGACGGACTGACACCAGGCAGCCTTATCGGGGATTCGTTTAGAGGGCGTGACGAGGTCGGATGGCGTTGCAGTGTAGAGGAACGCGGCAACGGTGGCGGTGAGGCCAGGGAGGCCCGGTACAAGAGGGGAAAATATCCCGCAGACCGCCTGTATGTTTTCATAGGGCCCAGCTAGTTCGCAGACCGCCCCGTGTGCACGGCAGTCAATGGTAAGGTGAGACTGTGCGAACGAAACAATGCCGTAGGGGCTTCAAAGCGCTCCTGGCCGAGTCACCGTGCCCCTTTCAACGGTGCTGGACATGAGCAATTGAGATTGGGAGCATAAGGGCCACCTGCCCTCAACTGATTGGCTCCTGTGTTCACTTCCACCCGGATGTTAGTGACCCACCATCCCGTCTCCTCGTAGGGCACCGCGGCTGATAGCAATCGATCCCCAACGTAGCTCCAGCCCAGATAGATGCGGATGACAACAACCGCGACCACCACCAGGGCACCTGTGGTGCCGCTCAAGAACCACTCCAGCGGCTGCACAGGGGGATTGCCAGGAAGGGAGCAGGCAGGGCTGACGAAGGAGGAACAGTAAGATTAGCAGGCAGATGGGCAAGGAAAAGGGAGAAAGGTGAGATAGGCGAAGGAGCAGTATGCAGCTTCAAAACAACATACCACCTTCGCGCCGGGGTAGCAACCCCCCTGGCCTTCTGCGTGATGCATGGGATGGTTATGAAGACACCGGAGCCGCGAGATTTTCGTAGGCAATTGCAACTCCGAGTCACTACTGCATCCTATGACCCACATGTGCCGTGGGCTCCACAACTCGCCTGGACCAGCCCCCGTCCCGCCCTAGGCCATGAGGCCGATGTTTCCATACACCAAATCGAGTCAGATGCGCTCCCTCACCTGCACCGTGGGCTCAAAGGTCTGGTAGGCGATGGGGCCCCCCACGAAGGCGAAGAAAAAGGCATAGACCCCTGTCAGCCTTTTCACGTAGTCACCCTGTTCCAGAGCACCCCTGCGGAACGCGGGGTTATAGCAGCAGAGGAGGCGGCGCAGCACAAAGTACTACAACGTCCTTGGCCCTGGGGCGCTGATCTGTTGTGCCATAAGGTTTGAGCTCGATCCCTCGGATCATCGGGATACCGCCATAAGTCAACATGAACATGACATGCCCGCACCTTCCCGCCGGGAAGGAAGACTACTTTGGCAGAATACAGCTTTCCCCCTTTCCCACCCGTGACGTGAGGGTAGACCCTTAGGTCTTCCCCCTCCTTGGCAATAACCCACAAGTTACAATTACAGGTGAAGGGGTAAGATCGCTAATGATTACACCTTGCGTCAAACGTATCAGAGTATCAGTGAAAAACCCAACTGCAAAGAGCTCAACGATGACACACATCCTGACGATATTTACGATCTACCAACAGGATTGCTCCGGGCTGGGCTCCGGGACTTTGCCTGAGCACCGGGCCATACGCGCGTCCGGTGTTGCTACTCCGCAGGTTTGAACCGCAGGGAACTGCTGCAAAGTAACATTATTCCTGTAGCCTTCCATAACCCTCAATCATTCCTATGCTTTCACCTGGAATATTGGGCCATGCTTATGTCTGCGGTCTGGTGCAGCCACTTTCGGACTGCACAGCGTGAGGGCTTGCCCCTGCGACCTAAGTCCGACAATTAGACACTCCCCTTTCGCTTGCAATAAAAATCTCATCATGGAGCAAAACGCGTCCACATTAATCCGTCAGGAAGCGGTGGCGCTGGAGTTCGCGCTTCCCCACACGCCATCCGCCAACTCACCAACTGTAGAGTGGGTCCTGCTTCAGCTCAGCGAGCTGGTTCACCGGCCTCTGGTCCTTGGGAACAGAGACTTCTAAATAGGGATCCAAACCACCTTTCATTTCATCAGTGCTGCTCTTCTCAGGACTAGCGTGCGTGACGACCACTCGTCGGGGTGCCGATGGACGCAACAAACACCGAGGCTCCATAAACCGTTTCAGTCGACCGTCACATTGATGTCGCATTTCAGCTGCAGTCGGACGCATTCTGAGCAGGCAAGTTCCAGCGGACCGATTGGGGTTGGTGAAACGAGGGACCATGATGGGCTGGATTAAGATTGCATTTATTCCTTTGCAGTATACTCCTTAAAAGGCGACCTTATTTGCGTGAGGCGTTGCAGAGCTGAATAGCCAAATGTATGGTTCTGGAGCCAGCATCGTTGCAAAACCCCGACGCTCTAACTGTCATTTATGTTATGGTCCGACTTAAGATATATTCAACCTGATGGTCAACGTTTTCTGGAACCTTGTATAGCCCGTCGTTTACTTTGGGACCTTGAAGGTTCTTGAGGCCTGACTTGCAGGCTTCCATACCAGGCCCTGTTACAGATAAAAGATTATCACGCCCATTATAGCGCTATAATTTAAGCATCTCAGCTGCAGAATGGCGATGTGTGGCGCTCCTCGTATGGCGACGCTTGCGCGAGCAGCGACGGTAGCACGACAGCCCACGCGGCTCATGGCGAACCGGCAATTCTGGAATATGGCAAAGGGCTTTGGCTTAGGATTTGCGGTCTCGAAGCCACTGTGAGCCTTGCATGTTATGGTCGTGCCTGCGCGGTGGTCGGGCACGGTCAGTGCGCCGTGTGATCTTCATGGATCTGCTCACCGGTTTGCATGACGATGCTGCAGAATTGCTCCCCCATTCTCCTTTTTACAGCATAGTCTGGACAGCTGCCTACGGATCGCACGGCCTTGTAGGCTCGTGTATTGCCTTGCACGGCTACTTCCAGGGGATCTGTTCGGGATCCGATAAGCCTATTCACGGTCATCCTGCGTGTACCACTCCACACATCAGCTCCTTGATGTCGCACATCCTTCCATATGCTTCCGCTAACCGTTCTCACAGTTTGGTTGTCTTCACATACTTGGTTACCTCCACTCGTCCCCTTGGCCGCACGCCGTCAGACTCTCACCTAGAGCGACCAGCACAGAAACTATTCCCGCGCTCCATTGCCCTTACTGCAGCCACAATAGGCCACCGCTCAAGCCGGGCAAGGTAGCACCTCGTTTACCAGTCCCCGCCCACATCCGCAAGCCTCCCTACGCGGATAAGGGCGACTTTCCACATTGGGCAGATCGGAGCCAGGTGCACGGTGAGGAGGTGAGCAGCGCAACCCATGCGCAGTTCTATCATCCTCGTGGGGAGAGGGTACCACGAGAGGGAGAGGGGCCTTCTCGTGATTGGACCGGCAGCTGCATGTGGCGCAAAATAGCACAGGATCCCGCTGCCATGCGCCCCACCCTCGCTTCGTGTTGCTCTGTCTCCAAACCTCTCTCTACCACCATCTCTAACCAGCACCAGCCTACCGTCTGCAGGGAAAGCGTCGCATGCGGGCCTCTGGTCGCCTGGCCGCCCGCGTGCTGGAGTTCGCAGGGAGCCTAGTACGTCCAGGGGTTACTACGGACGAGATCGATAAGGCGGTGCACAACATGATTATTGAGAACGGCGCGTATCCCTCTCCGCTAAACTATGGTGAGAGGTAAAAGGAAAGGGAATGGAGGAGAGGGAAACAAAGGGGCTTTGAGGCGTGGAAATGGGAGCCGTTGGGATAGGGTTTGGCAGGGGCTGTCGGGCGACAAGGCACAAGCTGTTGGTCTGAGGAAGCCGCCGGGGAGGGTTGAGAGAGGGGAGATGCGATGCGGTGAAGGCACAGCCCTAGGCCGTAATGTAACGCGGCTGGCACTGAACGGGATATCTGGAGGACCGAGGAGACCGACGGATGGAACGTACAGAGGTTTTCAGCCCAGGGTCAGAGGGGAGAAGCGGTAATACCTGAAGCGTGTATATGTGTTGGGAAAAGGTTGAGACAGAGGGGGATAGGAATGGGGCTAAAATGAGCATCACGATGGGGGTTGTAAGGAGGGAAGTGCCTCAGCAGTAAGTGGTCAGGTAAGGGGATGTTGGGGGTGGTACTGCAACCAGCGGGGTATCGCCAAGGGTGCGCAAGGGTGCGGAAGCGGGGTGATATGGACTCGTTCAATGTGCGTCGGACTACAGAGTGTGATGATGCTGATGCTGATTTTGATGCTAATGCTTAGGCAGAGGCTGCGGCTGAGGCCGAGGCCGAGGCTAAGGCTGCCCCAGTTGTCACGTTAGTTACTCTGTTCATTTTCGCGTCCAACACATATACACACATAGTGGCTCCCACTCCTCAGGCAAGTTCCCCAAGTCGGTCTGTACATCTGTCAACGAATGTGTATGTCACGGTATTCCTGACGACCGATCTCTGGAGGAGGGGGATATCGTCAATATTGATGTAACCGTGTACCTTGACGGGTATCATGGGGACACGAGCAGGATGTTCTTTGTGGGTGAGTGGGCGGTTGGGGAGCGAGGTGGGGCGCATGCGTTCAGGAGATTGGGGTTGGTTATTGTCCATGCAGCTTGCCAGTACACCTTTTGGGCGAGTAAGGTGCACATCAAGAGGTCCACATCGCTACATTGGGAAACTGGATGATGGTTGTACGACGATAGGCGTTGAAGAGCATCGGGAGGGGTATGGGATACATCGCTGGCGGTCATCACGAGCATTCTCCCTTCTCACATCTGTCTCTCACCTCCCGCGCCAGTTTACGTCCACCTGCGTTCCCTCTCTCTTGCAATGCCCCTTTCTCACCGCCTCCAACGGAGCATCTACAGGACGTGTTATTTGCTTAACAGCTATCCCTCGAGGGTTCCCTTGACCGCGCCAATATCCTGAGCAGCAGAGCATCTTGGCCGGTTCGAAGGGGCACATCCAAGGCGTTTGTAGTTTCCTGCCCCACCCCTACATTCCCATCCAACCTTCCCCTCCTTCACAGGGGAGGTGGACGCGGCCGCTCGGGATTTGGTGGAGGTGACCAAGCAGTGCCTAGACGAGGCAATTAAAAATTGTGGACCGGGGGTGCCATACAACGTGATTGGCAAGACCATCCAGGTGTGCTTGTGTGCGCTGGGGACTGCAGATTACCCGTCGTGAAGCGAGGGGGGCATTCGGAGCTCAATGGCTGGTGTAATGCGCACAGCGTTGGCAGCAGTTGCAGCCAGCAAAGATATCAATAGGAAGCACCCGGTAGGGAGCTCCAGGTAGTAAATGGGAGCTCATTGACCAGGTTGTCTGAAGAAGAGCCGTATCATATGTCGTACATTGTAACTCTTACTCAGGACGGGACGAGATGAGCTTACAACCCCAAGAAACCCGGGGGTGTATTTCCGTACCGTACCTACCGGTTTCTAGCCTCCCGCCCCGCCCCGCTGCCAACCCCTCAACTCCCATCTGCCCTGACACAAATAACCGATGTGAACTATTAATCCCTAATTGGTTCCTCTCTCCTTGTTGCCCCGCTGCCATCGGAACGGCCCGCTTTCACAGAACATCGCGGACAAGCGCAAGTATGGCGTGATACGGGATTACGTGGGACACGGCGTGGGTCAGGCCTTCCACAGCCATCCCACCATTTTCCATTATAAGAACAGCCAACCGGGGTTGATGCAGCTGGGGGAGACATTTACCATCGAGCCAATGATCGTGCAGGTGAGGGCTATGCGTGTAAAGGCGACGAGGAGGCCGGCGGGGCCGGCGGTAAATGCAGAATGGGTTTCACGCCATTTGGGTGGCAGCCAGAACCTGCGGTATGGGTTGGGGATAAGTGGGTTGTGGTAACGGTGCTGTGCAGCTGCTGAATTTGCGTGTGGAATATTGATAAATTTCGTGTATGAAGGCACTGGGGTACTGAGGGGCACATAGCATGGACAGGCGTGCCCCTTCCCGCTCCGAACTGTGCCGGCGCGCAACTCCTGGTTCCTTCCGTCTGTCCAATGTCACGAAGGCCGCCAGGTTTTGGTCCTTTCAACCTGCGCTTTCCACCAAATCAGGCCCTACGGCTGCGGAGCCGGCTAACCGTCTGCCCCCTCCCTGGCTCTGGCCTGGCCCACGTCACACGGAATGTCGCTGTCCTCCTTGCGCCCCCGGGCCTTATTATCTGCTGAAGCAAGTCCGTGCTCCTTTTGAGCCACACCCCTCCGTCCTCCATGCTGTACCTTTCCTGTCCAGGGAGGCACAAAGTGCGACACGTGGCGAGATAATTGGACGGTGGTAACCAAGGACAGGGGCCTGGCAGCTCAATTCGAACACACCCTTCTCATCGTGGAAGGAGGTGCCGAGATTCTCACTAAGCTTACCTAATGACACCTCACAATGATCAGCAGCATCACATGAAATGAATGAATATCTTAATCAGGACATAAAGTATCACTGAGGCCCTGGGAGCCGTCCAGGCGTCGGCGGGCTGAGGCACAGCGCAGCCTCTGGTATTGCCGGCGGGAGGGCGGTCGATAGTGACTAGGGACAGCTTCTGCTGAGGCGGATGGCCTCTGCTGGTTGGGCGATAGGTATGCGCGATTATGTGTGTTTAGGGGAGAGAGGGCTTCGGCGGAATAATCTCGGACCCATGGTCGATTAGGGCGAATACCATAGATGTAGTGAATGACACCGCACGGGCAATGAAACTGAGAGCGCTTGCTACAACGCCGTGGAAGACTGCAGTCGGCGAGGGGTCAGACTCTCGCTTGTTTGTTTCTTACTGGCCAACCAACCGACAAGGGAGGAGGAGGAACGCGTCCACTGGAAACCTCATGGGCGATCTTGCACGGCACTTCGCGCTCGTAGGCTGACTATCATCATACTGGACAACTCTTCGCATGGATTAGAAATAACATTCCTACAGGTCCTGTCTATGTGAATGTACGGCACGGGTACATCGGCTGGTCCAAAGTCAGTAGGGAAAGTTACCTCTATGCCACCGGCAGCAGTGGCAGCTGCTGTCCGTCAATTACGGCACCAAGTTTGGTGTCATGTGAGTGTCCTACGGTGGTTAACGAAAGCCCGACACAGTCGCGTGTGATATCAAAGCCATTGTAATGGCACGGCAGCCATCTGCATCCGAGATCAGCACAGCCGAGACCATAATTTGTCGTGCCATGAATATGCCGTACAGGACACATTCTGACTGACCTTGCAATATGTTTTCCTCTGTTCACTAAAGGTATATGCACCACCATCAGTAACAACCGTCGGGTGAATTTGATGAAGTGTACGGTATACAAATCCATTCCAGCGAAGTATGCATCACTATAATCCAAAACACCATATCCTTCCAACCGCCACATACCATAGAAGACCCAAGGAATATTTTTGGAGACCTGAGATTGCTGAAATACACATCTATCTGGACATAGCAAAATATTGAAACAGTAAAAGAGAGTGACATTACTATATAAGTATTGCATCGAATCTTGTTTACTTCTAACCAGCGTCTCAGGCATGATCCTCCCTAAGTGGTTATGAACAAACAAGCAATCACCAGGTTCGATCCATGCTACGGATCTCCAAGCTGGCCAAAGGACACACACAAACGACCACCCTCGAGAACCTGCAACCCTTCCCTTCCCAGCCGCTGCAGCGCCTCTTCCATGGCCCTCTCACATCATGGTGCAGCCCCGGCAGGGCCCCTCCTTCCCGTGGGCCACCTGCGCCTGGCCAGCAAACTTAGCGCCCGCCGCCACCTCAACACCACTGTTGGGCAGTCCCGGGACCTCGCTGCCCTTCTGCATTGTGGCACCTGGAGGTGGTGACGGTGCCTCTGGCTCAGGCTCTGCCTCCGCACTGTCCGCAGTTGTCTTAGACCCTCCAGCCAAGGCAGCTGGCGGGGAATTGACTTCGGCGACGGCAGCAGCAGCAGCATTGGGCGACCGTTCGGTTGCCACCTTGATTGCCGACGCCGGACGGGCCGAAGTCGAACGGGAAGTCAGTGCTGACGGGGTGGCCGCGACGCCATCGGACTTGTCGGGGGCCATGCCAGAAGCCTGCTCAACAGCCGAATCGGCTTCCATCCCAGCCGGAGCGTCCAAGCCTTCTTTTGGCGTGGCAGATGTCGCGTCAGGCTCCACCGCTTGGGCCGCTTGTTCGGCTGGCTCTGCTGCGGCAATAGCCAGTTCCATCTCCTCCGGCTCGGGTTGCAGGACCAGCTGCCACGCGGCGCCCAGTGTGGACGGCTCGCTGGGCGGCTCAGGCGGTGTCGGAACAATCCCGATGCTTACGGCAGTAATAGCCGAATTCAGCGTGTCCAGTGCTGCTGCTCGCAAGCCCTCCAACAGAGCAGGCAGCAGGTGGGTGCTCACATCCACAACCTCCATGACCTGCGCATGTGGATGCAAACCAACGAGGCAGGATTAGGAAACATCGACTTCGCACAGACCGTGAACAGACGGCCAGAGAGTAGTAACAAATGGACAGTTGGAGTTCAGAAGGAGGGCAAATGGTCAAACGCGGGCTAAACCAGGTAATCCAGATGCAGCCATGGGAACACGGACAGGAACGACAGCCATAAAACGACAGTAGGCACAAAGTGTAAGATTGCAGTGGCACCCACACTTAGAAAGGGCCTCTATAGCCACCAAGGCCCCAAGTATGGTATGGCATCGTCGGCCGCCAGGGATCTAGAGCTCGAGGGAAATAGGCGTCCAGGAGCTGGAAGGCTTGGGTCGACGATTGCCGCTCAGTGACAAAGGCAACACACAAGGTGATGACAGCAAATGGTGACGGTGTGCGCGTTAGCGTGGCAACGCGGCGCAGACCTGCTGATCCACATGCCCCACATGCCCCACATGTCCCCGCCTTCCCATAGGACCCTGATCTCAGTCGGCTTGGGGCCCCACCTGGCCCGTCGTGGGCTCCTCCTCCCCAGCTTTGAGCCCCAGGATGATCATGGCGGGGTGCTCCAAGCCTCCTCCCGATACCACCACCACCGCCGACCGTTCCGCGTCCAGTCCCAGGGCTGTAGACGGAAGAAGGGTCAACAGTACGATGTGATACCCATAGGAGACAGGCAATACACCGTATGGCGCTTTCGAATGAGCGAACACGCACCAGCAGCAAGTGACGCACGTGGAAGCATTGAATGCATCCGTGACGGGGTACTACAGCAAGCAGTGAAGACCTTCATAAACTCGTATTTGGAGTATTTTTTGGAGACCGCCTTTAAAAGAAACTGCTGATGATAGCAGCTACGTAGCAGAAGTGCATGAGGTAGGACATTGTGTATGAGTCTCAGCAGAATTGTTTCAGAGGATAAGGTGACGACTTCAACCATAGATGCTGGATGCAAAGGGAGCAATATTTTATTCACAGGGTCCGGACAACAGACTTTGCATTAGCCGGGCCGGCCGGGCTTTTCTGCCCGTGAAGTGCTTCTTCTCCCCCCTATCTCTCTCCGCGCCCATAACAAGGCACACAATAGCTCCCTAATAGCAAACCCAACATGCCCAACGCCGCGCTAACTCCTTCTAACCCATGCCCCAACAAGGTCCCTCACAGTGTCCGACCGTTCCATGTCGGTGTCTTTGCATACTTCTTCCTTACTCCTTTACTCTCCCCAACCCCACAAACTCCCTACCCGGGTTCCTCCAGGGCTCCAGGCCCCACTGCACGGACAGGCGGAACACCTCATCCGTCTGGAGCACGTCGCGGATGGAGGTCCAGGGTCCTCCACCCCAGTACTTGGCCTGACCCGGGTGTGGCATGACCAGCGCCGCCATCACCTGCACCTCTCGCGGCGCAACCGGCGCAGCTTCCAGGTAAGCAGTCACGACAGGATCGGGATGGGGTGGCGAAGGAGTAAGCAGGAACCTGCCGCCCTCGGTGGGAATCTGTGGGTCAAAGGGGGGGGGGTTCCGAAAAAGAATACCCATGATAAGAGGAAACAGATGAAGAGGACAAACGCAATAGAGGTCTACTAATGTAGGGGTTATAGTCCATGCTGGCGGAAAAAGGGAACGAGAGAACGAACGCATAAATCGGACTTTTAAACACAACTACATCCCAAGTTGGTATCCGGGAGGAAACGGGTGCGGCAATCCGGGGGATCGTGACGCAAAGGGGGCGACAAGACATGCAAAGGAAATGAAGAGCACCGTGAATGCGACCGAGCCATTAATAGGACTGTCAAGTAAAAAGGTGCAGCTCCACCACAGCACAAATGCGGCATGCGGGTGATGCTACTTAAATCCCGGCCGTGGAGCGCGTCATCTTGCCCCGGGTGTCATCTTTTCTTGCGGCTCAGCTCTCTCAAACACACCTGCAACTGCCAGTTCGGTGTGGCCCCGTATATGGCAGTGCTATTGCCCAGATTGCGGCGGGGCTCCAGCAGCCCCAAGCCACGGGCCTTGCAATCTGGGCTGTTGTAAACGCGGATAGACCACCTGCGGCCATAGGGACCCCGGGCGAGGAGTGGAGGTGGTGGTCGTGCGAGAGGAGAAGTGGTCGTCTCTTACGCACGCTGTAGGATTTGTATACAGCCGCACGGTCTGTTACGAACGGGCAAAGGAAAAGCGGCATCGAGGGGCAGTGCAACTACACGCAAACGAAGATATGATAACACTGCCGCGCCAAAGTGTTGTTACTGGAAAGAGGAAAATGGAGGACAGTATGCTGAGACATATACTGGGCAGAACAGGACGACGGCGTGAGGTAGTGGAACCCGATCAAATACCTTCCAGTCAGAAAGTTGTAAGCCCGGCACGCCTGGCGTGTACTGCAATATGCTTCCCTGGCGACTCATGGCTTTCGCTCGACAGCAGAGAGCTAAAATGCTGGCAGCAGAGCCCAGAGACTCATTTCGAATATGCTACCTCAGCGTAGGTGTTCAATCCACATCCTCCATCGACTACCTTGCCGCTCCTGTATATCCTGTATATATCCTATATATACATTGTATATACATATCCCCCTCCCCCCACTTCGCCCAAGCCTAGCTTCATCCCGCTCCAGGTCCCCCAACACTGCTGCACCCACTTCCAGGTGGCCATCTGTGACTCCATAATGCTGTACGCCCACGCCACCGAGGCCTGCACCAGATGCCTCCCTGGAACCCCTTTAGTGACTTCCTTCCATTCGGAGTAATCCACCAATGGCACGAGCGCCAGCACGCGGTCTTCAGGTAGGAAAGAGCGAGCGCTCTGGATCTGTGGGTGGTAAGCCGCAACGGGTAACGGGTAGCGGAAGAGGGCGCCCGACGGCCGGGACGACAACGAGGGGTGACGAGTTGTTCCAGGGAGAGATGGGGAATATGGCGGGCCGCGTGGAGATGCTCATGACGCACATGCACACAGTGTTGCCTAACGAGGGCAGCAGCATGAAGTACCGCATCACTGGAGCCTAACAGGTTCAGAGGCTGGACCCTTTAGCCAGGCCATGTCGCAAACAGAAGCCTAACCTTACCGCGCCACAGGTCAGCCCCACCCCGACCATTCAACGCCTCAATCTGCAGCCGCCGTTTTGAATTTGACCACTTCCCCTGCCCACACTGCTCATACCACTACACCTGATGATTGTTGAGCACAACAAAGGCCCTCCTTGCTGCGCTGTCCGCCTTCTTAAGGTCGTCAATGATGCCGTTGCGGTCCATGGTGATCCACATCAGGTCCTTGGAGATCATGGCCAGGTGGCCGATGCCATCGGAGGGGTGCTCACGAAGGACCCTGCAGAAGGAGAATACGAGAAACAGAAAATCGTCCGGGGCTTGGTAATTAATTGATCCGGGCAAAGATTATCGCGAGTGTGAAAAGAAAAGTCTAGCCTGCGGAACCTCAAAAATGTTGAGGGATAGCAAGTGCACGCGAAGACGGGTGATTGATAAGGCAGCGTATTGCTCGGCTGGACCGACTCTGATAACGCACTGACTTTATGCAAATGCGCCACCATAATGCGATGCGGTATGCAGAGGGAAAAGGGGACGGCGAGGGGCCCCAGATATCCGGCTGCGGAGCTAGTAGGTTGGGATAAACACCGGAAAAAGCACCCCAGGGCGGATACGGAGATATGAAGACGCGGTGAGGCTGTCCATCGGATCTGCAAGCGTGCGGCTGCTTTTCAGGAAGAGTGAGCAACCCTTTGACGAGGTAGCGCTGCGATAATCCACGGTTTAATCCACGGTTTGGAGCGTAACGTTTCTGCCTTACCGCCGGAATGAAGCGTCCTTGCTGCGTGCAAAGGGCCAGCCTTCGCGGATGCGAACATAGGCACCGACGTTGCCGAAAGCAGAGGCCCACGCAGAAAGCTACACTTACCCGGTCATGCACAACACGCTATGCACGTGGATGCTTGTGATGGCACGGACTGAACTATACACCGCGGCGCGGAACGCACGGATCAATATTGTGCCGCTTGTCAAACGTGGCCCCGCCATGGTCACACGTCCCTGACCTGACCTGACCTTCCGGCCCCTCGGCAACTTATTCAAAGCCTGCGCTTCAAGGGCCAAATTTCGTTCCTTCCCCCCTTCCCCCCCCTCCTCCTTTCCAGACCTGATGATTCCGGTGTAGTCACCCTCATAAAAATCACGGATCGCTTCGTCTCCAAACTTGAGGTACAGGGAATTCAGCACTGGGTGGTCGTTCCAGGCGTTGAACTCGGGCCAGTCCACCACGTAGATGCTCTGGTAAGAGCTTACCTCACCTGGGAGTTCCCCAGTTGCCGACAAGGCCGGCAAAGACCCAAGTCGCTCAACCTCGTGAGATTACCGGTACGCCAATCACACAGGCAGACTTGCTACTTATACCAAGAAAAAGGACAGCGAATGCATTGAGCGAATTGCCGCATGTGATGGAAGAGATAGGATAGGCATAAAACGGCCGACAGGTGACAAAAATGAGTTGCGAACGTGCGCCGAGTAACATTGCCCCTCAGCGAATATCTGTCCGGCACACGCTAGCATCTGTAGTCGGCGCGGGTAGGTTCAAGTGCTAGGGAGATTGCTTTCCCGAATGAAACCGCACTGACGGCAGCATCTTGGAGGGAAGCCAGGCGGGTATCTAAGCCCCATATTGCCAGTATGGCTGCAATTCCTAGGTCAGCTCGGATGGGATATAAAGCGACTGGCCGCGATCCTTCAGACTCTTTCAAGAGGCGAAGATACCCTTTTTTCGCCTCTTGGAAGAGGGTGGTCTGAAGGATGGCGGCCAGTAGTGGCGGCTATCAAGGAGTGCCCAGAACCCGGGTCTAAAACACCACACGCGCACCCCACCACACAATAACTCCTTGAGGTCCTTGATCATTATTGTGCCCTAAACTCCCCACCTTCGCCCTTAAGTGGCCACACAGACAGCCTCTTCGACGCCACCGCCTCCTGAATTGTCCACACGCGCCGCATGTACGAGTTGTTCACCAGCAGCGCCTTGACGGCGGAGCGGCTCAGGAAACGTGCACTCCCTATACACGGTAGGGTATCCGATTGCGGTGCAGAGCAGAAGACCGCTCACGCGGCGGGATGAGAGAAGTTAGTCGTGCGTAGGTGCACTTTGACCAAATCGATCCCACCTCTCATCGCTTGTGACTCAGATCACCATCTGACCCATATCAGGCAAAACCAGCTTGAGAAGTCGCCTCCCGTAATGAAACTAAGAATTCTCCCCTCGACCCCAAAAAGAACTAAGCAGTGTGTGGCGCTTACGGTGGGCATTCATTTCATCATTATATTGATTGACAATGGCGCGAGCCTCCTGCAACAAAGGAAGGCAGACCGGAGGAGAGGATTGATCCCCTGTTGTGATGCCCGTTAGGGGATTACGCTGATGGCGGAAAACCCCCACGGTGCGACGCATGCAAGAGCTTGCCGTGGAGCCTGAGGCCATGTAAGGCCCAGGCGAGCCTGCAAATTATCACGCATCTCTCGTATAAAAAGTCATGTTGCGAAACCACAACCATGGCACAACTGGGTCGGCGCTGGCACCAACGATATGGGACTATGGTGCAGGTGCTATCCGGCAACACGAAGGCCTGTCAATTCGGGTTTTTCTGCCTGCTGGCATCACACCTGCGCATTCATAATGCGGCCAGTTGAATAGTCAACCACCGGGGCAATCAACACGTACACCTGCGAGCGGATAGGAGAAGGGGGCCAGCTGCTAACGGAACGGGACCAGCTACTAAATGTAGCATGGGATGAAGCAGTGCGGAAGTGTGATGAAAGCAACTGCAGATTACACAGCAGGCGGCGGTCCTTCTGCCGCCTGCGTATGGCATCAAGTCTGTCTTCGTGGGGCTTTGCTAAACTTAGGGGCTTACGAAGGCGGACGGTTAAGTCACAACCTGGGGCAAACAAACGCACCACGCGTTCCTACCGCATTTAGCGACACGAAAAATCACATTTTGGTTCCTGCCCCACCATGGCCAACACGGAGCTAAGCCAAGGGCCGAAATCCAAGCCCGACCCTGTTAGAGAGCTCTTTAGTATTCTGCCCCTGCCTAGTACATGCCCTGCCTTACATGGCCAGCTGTGTAGATGGCGGGGCTGTCTTTTATGTGGCTCATCTTCTCCTCCAGGTCAGCGTCCTTAAGTAGCAGTAACCAAGGATTGTGATAACCAGGTCTATGGGAGAACATCATCAGCATCATGAGCATGCATGCCGGGAAGATGCATAGGCAATAAGGACAGTATTGAAGCTACCTAGTGGCCCGCAGTATAGAACATCACGTGGTAATGGCGCGAAACGGCACTTACGACACCAAGTTCTCTTCCGGCACTACTGCCCCATGCACGATCTTAGCGGCCACGCACTATACGCGATTCGGCAAAACCGTTTTCACTTGCCCCTGATACATGCCCACAGACAATGACGATACTCGCATCGTGCGAAGCTTATGAACATGCAACCACTTTGCGCGCAACCAGATATGTGCCCCGACAATCTCTTCCTCCTTGCACGTGCGAATCGATAAGGGAGTTCTTACTTCCACTACCACCCGACATTTCGGAGTCAGGTCTACCTGCGGCACACACATTTGGTCCACCCAGGCGTACTCCGCCAGGCGATGGGTGTGCAGCCATAACAACCAGGTAGCCACCTACGCAGTAACGAAAACAGTAGCAACAGACAAGCGACAACGGCCGTACAGGTAGGTATGGCGTGGCCCCATCGCGCTGTCTAGGATGGAATACTGCCACGCATGAAACGGCATGCAACGCAAGTGCACGCAACGCACTATACCGCTGTTACGCTGTGCTAAGTGCGCTGTTACTTAACAAGGACCATGCCGACGAGGGACAGCAGACCCTATCGATTTTGACGCATGAAAGGGAACTAGGAAGCGATTCACACCTCCAGAAGATCCAGGGGTTCAATCAGTCTGTGTGCGAGTCATTCCGGTCATGCCGTACATGACGCCTCCTCCAAGCACGAACCTCAATTTGCAGCTTGTGGCCATCCGCTAGCGACCAATCCACTGACACATCGCCGTCATGGAAGTCATAGACCTCATAGCCCTCGTTGCCGCAATCGGCGAGCCACCTTCTGTAACCTTCAAAGCCCTCATTACGACCTCGGATGCGCCATCGATACGAAAGCACAGCTGCACCCTGAGGAATATGGGGTCGCATTGGTCCAGGTAACCCTTGGCTTGAGCAGGAAAGCACTACTTCAGATGCTTCATCAACAGGAAATCAGAACAAGCTGTAAGGAGGAATCGCTTAGGCAGAAAGTAGGTTGAGAAATGAACGCACAAGTACCGCGACAAGTAGGACATGCGGGTAACGTTATAGACTATTTACCTGCATGCGCACATAAACATAATGGATGAATTTCTATTAATTTTATATCCATTATGTGCAACCCTGTGGGACTTGCAGGTGTTGCACAAGACGTCGGTGCCGCACCTTTTCGGGCTCATCGCTAAACTTGCACCACCTTTGTTGCCATTCATTTAGTTGATAAGGCGTTTCGCTTCCTCTTTCTTGCAGTTCTGATAATATCGCAGGGACGTCCGCAACGCGTATGTAGCGTGGCATTTTTGTTCACTTCAGGTCGTAAGTGTTAGAAAAATACTTAAACCATTTCTATGTATAGGTCTTTAAGTCTGACCTCAAGAATGCAATGTATGTGTGTACAGTGAATCACTTCTTCCACCTCACGTACGGCGCGGATTTGCACCTTCACCTAAATCCTTAGTAAGTTCCTATTAGGTGCCACCTAGTTTTTCCAGTCTTATACAAGGATTTGCAACAATCATCATCATCATCAAGTCGTTAGTAACCGATTGATATTACGTCCTGCAAGAAACGCCATGCCAATACGAATTCGCTAAAACATGTACCTTTGTGTACTATGCGTCTTCTGGGCGTGCCCGCACATTCTCATACATGTGATTCCCTCACCCTACTCACTCTATCTCTGTGTGACAATGTGTTTGCATGTGCCCCCCAATGTGGAATCCGTTTGTGTCTTGGGTCATGATATAAGGATAAATATTCAATCTGGACAGGGTTGTGCGCGCGTCCGAGGCGACGCCTTAGCCCTCCTTTGGTCACCTCGCTCAGGTTAAGCAATCCACGTTGATGCATTGCGCGATAATCTCGTCCCTATTTCTCGTTCTCGGCAGGCTTGGCGCAGCTATTATCGAAATAACTCCATCAAGTTTGCATTAAGAGCCCCAGAAACACCATATCCGTTACCAGAGTCCCTCCGGGTAAAGAACAAATAATACACCCTGTTTCCAGTGTTTTTGATTGCTCTTTTCCCCAAACTGTTACTGTTATTGCAAGTTAAGGGTATCGCCGGGCGGCCATACGGCATCGGCGGCAGCGCCAGGGCCCGGAGTGAAAGAGGAACGAGGAAGGGGGGAAGCCTTGCGATGGCACTTTAGACCCGTACACACATACACACTGAAAATAGAACAAGTTGAGTTATGCGCATACGTATGCGGCATCATCTGAAGGCCCCGCTTTACAACCAACCCAAACGATACATATGCGATCCCCTTCCCAGTGGCTGGTTAGTACACCATGTTGTGTGTCCCCGGATAACGCCCGGCTCCACGAATGCACAAAGTAACACACACACACACACGTACATATACCAGCGCACGGCACTGAGGACCAGTGCGCCCCGAATCGCTCGGGTTACGACAGGGGCCGGAAGGAGGCGCTCGCAGACAGCAAGGAGCCCGCAGTGTCCGGTACGGCAAAGCGGTCCCAAAACGTCGTCACAAAGGTTGCTAAACCAGGCAGTGGAGGGACGGCCGCGCCGATCGCCGAGGCATCTGCACCGGTGCCGGAAGCATCACCGCGCCGAGGCATCTGCACCGGTGCCGGAAGCACCACCGCGCCGAGGCATCTGCACCGGTGCCGAAAGCACCACCGCGCCAAGGCATCTGCACCGGTGCCGGAAGCACCACCGCGCCGAGGCATCTGCACCGGTGCCGGAAGCACCACCGCGCCGTAGACTTCCGCAAGCCGTGTGAGTGCTCAGCGCCCATCACCGCGGACAGTAAGTTCGTTTCAGCCGTGCAGCGTGAATTCGGGCATATTGGTGCCGTACACGGGAATCTGTAGCAGCTCTGCAAGGCGTCTCATGATGCAGATCGTACAGTCCATCTAATCATGCATGAAGCACACTGGTCGTGAAGTCTGCATGGGACCGCTGTCGAAACCACACGCTGGCGGTGATACGGTTATTGCAGCCTGCCTGATATCTGCTGATTGCTCTGGCTGATGGGCACCAGTGGCGCCGTCGGCGCGGATACACTGACCCATGGGACAAGGCCGGTTAAGCGTTGCCAGGATCACTGACAGCGCCGTCGGCATCATCAGTGGCACTGACGCATTGGCAGAGGTTCCAATGCTGACAAATTTGTGTACTACTGGTGGCCACGCAAATATGCGCCAATCCTATGACGGACGACGACCTGCTGCCCGAGTACTACCCGGCCGTAAAGAAAAGGGTGTTGACATTTTCCTCTTACAATTTGACCTAAAGGCCTTCGCATCAGTCCAAAAGCCGATCAGGTGCACGACGACCATCAGCGCATCAGCGCAATCGCTGGTCCCATCCCGCCACCTAATGTGGAGCACCAGTCAACCGGCGGCAGAAGGGCAACCCCGTGCTGAAGCACATCCGTAACGTGCGATGGCAGTTTGGCGACATCGTGTGCCAGATTAGTAGGTAGGCCAGGGCACCGCGGCCTTGTTCCTCAGGTGCGCCCTCCAGAGTTCCGGCTTGGATCCCTCCAAGTGCTGGGTTTCGTGCTGGCTGCGGGGATATTGCTTTGGGGCAGAACCAAGTCAGCTCTGCGCCCATCTTACATTCATCATTGTCGTACACGTCGCCACTTTGCCCAGCACAGCTATCTGCACTAGCCGCACGTCACAAGCTACAACCCAGGACCTCACCCCATGATTCCCTCCAAGGCGTCACTGCCCCTGTCACTGCCACTGTGACATGCCGCGTATATACAAACACCCTGGAGGCGACCCAGTGCCGGCGGCAATGATGATGCCGGCTACATTGGTGGCGCCGCTGCCTTGGTAACATACGGCCGTGTGCAGTTCAGGACCTGGCGGCGGCGGCGGTGGGGCCCTGCTCGCATCCATCATCTTCTGCCGCAGGTGGCTAGCATGCTTGACGACGACATCGACTTGCCTGGCATGGCGGCAGCGTGGGCCGTGGGTTTGGATCCGGACGGTCATCAGTGCAGCGACGTGCGTCGTCCCTCGCACTGTCCTTTCCACTTCCCAGGCCAGCATCCGGACGTGCGCCACCTGTGATGGCGAGCTCCGCATGGCCATGGCCGTGGTTTCGGAGGTGGCGATGGTTTTGGAGGTAGCAGCCAGGAGCCGATTGGTGAATGCGTCGGTGCCTTTGCAGTTTATCGCATGTGAGTATATAGCTGCTGGCATGGGCGGGGAGCGTGGGAGCTCTAGGTGGCCAAGCTGTTAAAAGGTAGGTTAGGGAACGAAACGGAGGAATACGAACGGCGGGTAAGGGGCAGATAAGAAGCTCTTTAAGAGTGGTTTGGACATCAGTCAAGGGCGGGCCAAGCAGCAGCGGCGAACACCGCATCAGCTTGCGGGAAAGTGCGGACCGGACAACCTGAACACCGCAGCAGACTCTTATCTCCGAATCCTCATGAAAGGTTTGCTTTGCTTGAGAGTGTGTGTGTGTGTGTGTGTGTATTAAGCGTACGGTGCACGGTTGTGGCCCTAGCTTTTCCTGGCGGACAGCCTGTTGCTGATACGGAAGTCCAGACAGAATTGGCAGGTGCTTATGGGGCGCAACTAATCCTGCCCCGAAAAAAACGGCAAGGGCGACTTAACCTCATAACGCATGGATGGAATAAAGAGTAAATTGTGGCCGAATGAAGCTCGGGTGCGACATAACGGTAGTTGGCAAAATGCGTGATACAACATATTCGTAGATGTTAGACCAAGACGGTGCATCAGTGAACAGTGGCGAGCATCTTGCAAGTATCTAGTCGAGAAATACGTCTATTGACATCCTTTTGTTTGCTTAGCAGCTAGCGTCCCCTAAGTCCAGCGTCCTGGATTTTTCACTCTTTAAAAGCCTTTTATTTTTCGTTCTCAGGACTTACGCTAGGGGGTTTCAAACCTCTGCGTCTTCCCCCCTATTTTGCCAATCCCGGCTGGCGCCGTATGTGCTCCCCGTTTCAGAATCCCCTGCTCTAGGTACGTGGTAACTCGGAGCTCGGGAAGGGGGCTCTGGAAAGGGAGGGAAGGAATAGCTGTAAAAGAGATGAAAGGATCGCTTGTCGTTGGGGTTGCGACAGTGTGGAAGTAGCGCAGGGTAGCACAGGTATATTGAATGTATTTCCGGATCACTGAAGACCAAGAACAAAAAACAAACATGGAAAAAGAGAAGTGTTTTTGGAAGTGCCTGTTTGTTAAAAAAACATTTGAAAAGTACGGCTGCGCTCACGGGGGCAAACACGGGCACCTTTCATTCGAACCATGATCCATGGGGTACCGCGGCTCAGGCAGGTCAATTGCACGCAAGGAGTGCATACTTTGCCGAGACAATGGCAGAAAGGTCATGACCAGAATGCGGGAGAAGCCGTCGTTAAAAGTCATACAGCGTGGTCCATGGCATGGTATATGGCGTCCCTCGGCGTTGCATTGTAGATAATCGAAACAACACAAAAATAAGGCATTTCAGATTTTCAGCAAATAACGGTCAAGGCCCAAGTTGGCCAGCTTGCTTCTACTGCCCGATCATCATATTGCGTTGCCTAAGGACACAGCTATAATGATCATCCTTTATGAATCAGTTGACTGACATTGCTAAAAGTTAAAACTGTAGGTTTGAGCCCTAAAACTATGCTACACACCAAGTTATGCTGAGTCGTCAGGTCACGTCTGGAGTTGCGTTCTGATACATCCAATAATCTTTAACTTGGATTTAACTCTTATCAAAACTAAGATATTTAGTTGCGTCTTTCCTAAAGTATATTTGTACGACAACCGGTAAGACGATGTAAGGCTCCTGCACCGTTTCCGGAGAGTTTGTTGCATTTCCTAGATATGTGCTATTGCACGACCAAATTAAGATTGTACTCCAACTTCACAGGGCTGGCCGGGTTATAGCAGCAACAGACAGCAGTTAGCATTGGTAACATTAGCAAACTGCGTTGAATGCAACTTCGAGGAAAGTATATAATGTATGGTGTTGTGACTTAGGTTAGGTGACCTTGCAGTTTGCAAGCAGCGAGCATCTCAGCCAGTCACAGCCCGCATGACGGCAGCACGCCCGAGGGCAGAGCAAACAAATGGCGCATTCAGATGCAAGTTCTATGCGCTCAGCGAACTCAGACACCTCCGCTGTGGTCGAGGCGGCGGAGCGCCTGCGGAAGCGGTACGCGTGTGCCCCACGCGGACTTACCACGCGGACTTACCACGATTCCTAACCGCCGTTGCAGACCCTTCATTTCTTGGTGAAGGGAATTACATTTTGAATCGCCAATAGCAGAATATTACGTCTCAGCTTCGGGTCGGGAGCCGCCTTCTGTGTGGGTGCATTATATCACTTCCGCGAACCGTGATTTTTGTAAAAGTAGCTTGTCGAAGCCGCATCTTGGATAAAACTGAATGTATATATTATATAATTCACTTTACAAGAGGTGAAACTTCGCCGACGGTTTGGCAACCCAACGTCGCTGTTTCGCCTGCGCCCATTTCCGTTACGTCGAGGACTCGCTTTATGGCGCTTCTGAACGGTTTTTGGTATCCTTATATGACGTCCTAAGAACGAAATAGGTTTAACAAATTGAGAAACACCCCAAACCGTAGCCCAGTCCCATTCTTATGTTGTGTTGACATCAGCAGCTGAGTTGATATGAATTTCCACCGCCCCGCCCAACCTGCCTACAGACATGGTCTCGGAGCGGAAGAAGAGGAGGGGGACTTGCTGGAGCAAAATAAGACCCTACAGGAGGCAATTTTCAGTGTCATGTAAGTATATCAAATAACAGTATGGATGATACGTAATCATTTTAGCACCGGTATGTTAATTCCTTCTCGCAAGTCATTAGGCATTAGGCGTCAATTGCTCCTTACATAAGAGTCAGTTGCAGAAGACGGACTTAACTATCCAAGTGCCTACTGAAGGTTGGCATGGCATGCGTGTCCCGCATCCCTCATGCATTTCTTGCTCAGGTTGCCTCCTTCCCGTCCCGGGATGAAGTCTTAGAGGTTACATTTGGGGGGTGCCTGTCGTTGGACGTTTTGGGGTTGTCACGCTCTATCCCACTACTTACGGGCGATCCGTTTATGCCCCAGAGTTATTATTGGGACTTTTGTTCCGACACGGGGCTACCGGCCATCTGGCAACGGACCATCGGTGCAACAAACCACCAGGTTTCCGTACCAACAAGCCGACCTACTGAACCAACCTCACTAGTGCTGTGAAACGTTAGGTTGCTTGACCCTCTCGTATCGTCCCCCTGCCTGGGAGCCCTTAACACACCTTCCCAGTTTCCCTCCCCCCTCCACATACAACAGCCCTTCTTGGGTGTACTTCTCTGTCTTTCTGCATATAACAACTACGCCCGTGCCGTACATGTGCAGGTATATGTTGTCTCGAAGCCGAACCGCAGACAGCTGGCGTTGGGCGGTTCTCAAAATTGTCCTGGAAGGGCTGGTGCCGCTCCTGGTGGTATTCAACCCGCGCCATTGGCCCATCGACAAGTCGAACCCAGTGTGGCAAGTCGTACGATGGGCACAGCCGGTCACACCGGTGGCGAGCCTTTGGGTGAGGAGGCCGTGGCCTCTTAGGGCCGTGTCGTACAGTAGCAGTTAGGGGGTCGGTCACCTCCATCACGTGAAGAAACATAATGTTAAACGACATCTTGCACCTGCACCTGCACCTGCACCTGGTGGGTTATGTCTATATTAAATAAAAACCTTTCATTATTTTTGGCCTACATGCGCTTGTGGAAGTCTGCATGCATGACTCTCAAAACCGATTGGCCCACGGCCCACGAGCCACCGGGAACCGTTCGAGGGCTAATTGTGGGGTATGGCTTCTGGCAACCTGAAATGCAAGGGGGGATAGGAGCAGGGACTGATGGACTGAGAGACTTGTTTTCATATCTGATCCGTATCTGCTTTTGCATGCACACACATCCTGGTGTGCAGGGGTATGATACGTACGTCCGCATCTTCCATGCGCTGGTGTGCCTCATCTTTTCTGTGGTGGTGGCCATTGGGCTGCTCACGGTTGCTATGAGGAAACAGGTAATGTGGGAAAAGAATGGTAAAGGGAAGAGGTAGTGGCTTTTGATTTGGTATGTACGTTGACGGCAAACGCTCTAATTCCACTGAGGCATACACGTAACCATGTTCCCCAGCCATTCCACGTAACCACATTCTTCAACCGGATCAAAGTTCCCTAGGTTCAGAGCTCAATAGCTGTCTGTCCTGTTGGCGGAAACCCGTTGCATTTTCAACGGCATGGGAACCTGATCGATCTTTCTCTCTGCTATCTCCCCCCCTATTTTTATGCAGGAACACTCTAAATGGCTACTTCGTTTCGCGAGGGTGCTTCAAAAGTTCACCGATGCCCTGTTTAACATGGCTTATGTGGCCGTCTTTGACTACATCATGTTCCTCTTCAACTGCCGATTCGGAGCTCACGGTCACCCGCACCAATTCTGGCCCGACGTCCGTGAGTATGCACTGTATTTTGACACTTAGTTATCTCAGTTATACACGCATGTTAGGTTGTCCATTAGGGGGGGGGTAGGCTGAACCCCCCCGCCCCAATGCTGCTTCACCAAGTCCTTGTTCATGTGATCATGTGTCATGACGGCCAGTGCGTGTTGCCAACCAGGTTGAGGTGAAACATCCTGACTGAGGTGATGAAGAGGATGAGATGATACCATCCTTTCATGCACTAAACCGATTAGCGGGGCGATGGCAGGGGGTTGAAGAGTGGATCATCACTGCCATGATCCGTTGCGTTTACTTCATAATATGTCTGTCTGTCTATCATTTATCTATATATCTATGTGTTTATCTATCTATCTATCTACCTATCTATCTATCTATCTTGAGTAGTTATCTCATGGGTCAGGCAGTATATGAGATTTACAGTATATTTCAAGTAGATGACTGAACCGGGAGATAGCGGATTTAGTCCGATGGCAGGCGCTGAGGTAATGTTGATGCACAGTGAAGATATATTTAAGTGTATCTTCGGTCTCATTTATTACACGTCTCACATCGATCGAATATTTGGCACTGAGGAGTAACTATAACTATAACTATAAACGTAGATATAGATATAGATATAGATATAGATATAGATATAGATACAAACATAAACATAAACATATGTATATAGATATATATACATAGGTTCTAAGTCTTTTAAAAGCCGTAGCCACCTTGACGGGTTTGCAGGGTCATTGTGGATGGACCGTTGCACCCGTGCTTGGGTTTATTAACGGATTTCTTGAATCTAGATTCAAACCGTAACCCCTAGGATAAACCGTAACCGTAACCCCCCTTACAAATAACCAGCGCTAAGTCCTCTCTCCTACTCCACCATGCTGTTACATAATTTCATAATGACCGGACCTGTCCGGATTGCAGAGTGCCTCTCAGGTCGCCACGTCATTCTGTTGGCGATTGCAGCTTTGACTGCGGTTATTTTCTACTTCACGACTGCCTTAATGGTGGGTGACAATGGCAGCCACACACCTGCACGCACATACACACACCATCTTCATTATGAATGCTTTATTTGTCATCACAGTTACGCATCTTACTTAGGATCGTCGGTGAAAAATCGCACGACAGTGGTCAACAGGTCGTTAGGCAGGAATATGATATTTGCTAAACGCATGAGTCGATTAATCTGGATGGATGAATCTGGACCTGCTTACCTGAATTGGAGTCACTTATAGTGTTTTTCTGCCTTTCTCCGCTCGTTAATGCCCAGCTGGTTGCCAGCTGCGAGCTGAGCCCAGTGGCGGGGGGTATCATGGCCTCTCCGGCCGCGGTTACGCGCTTGCAAGTGCTGATGCTCAAGGTGCGGTAGCGGGTACGGCAATGGACCTAGACTACGTAATGGGCAGGTGGCTGGATGATCTTTTTGTACTAGTCGACCAGGGGATGGACGCTGTAAGGGATGAACATTTCATCTAGCGTAACCTTTGAGTTCCAGGTTCTACCCCGACCGAGAGCGGGCCAAAGACCCTAAAGTTAAAGGCAGGGTGCCCCCATGTCGATGGACGGTGACGACCCCAATTAAAGGGACCTGCGAGCTGACCAGTAGCGGAGTTGACGCCTTAGTTGATTCGGCAGATTCCGCTGGATGCTGGTGGTGGGTGCTGAACCTGGGAAAATCATTGATTTCGGAGAAGTCGGCATGGGAGACTGGATGAGGGTGCCCCGAAACATCGGGGAAGGGGACTGCCAGGTTAGTGGCTACGGGTGATGTACCCCCCTATCCTACACACCTTTGTGTGTACCCCGCTTGGTCGGCTTGTTTGGCACGCACCCTAATGCCCACTCTACGTTTCTACGTTGCACGCACCCAATAATTGTTCGCACGTGCATGCATGCCGCGTAGGCATTATTTGTCGTGGCTGCTGACACTATGGTTGCTGTGGGCAAAATTCAAGCAGTGGTGATGCTGGCGATGGCTATGGGAATCTGCTTGCTCAACCTCAAGGCGGTGGGTGGGCGTGTGGGTTATTTCTGCACCATGCGGCATCTGATGACAAATTTATACGGCGTTGTACGGCACTCATACAATGTACTGCAGGTAAATGCTGCATTGTTCATTAACTGGCGGATATCTGGAAACGCGTTTCCATTTTTACCTGAGTCACTCGTGCTCTGCTCTGCATCTTCCCCCTATTGAGCACCATGCAAACATATTGCACGGTCCCACTCCTCATTCTCCTCCTCTGTGCCCCTTCACAGCTTCCCTTCTTGCGGCTGTACATCAATGACATATGGGTGGGCATCTGGGTCGCCGTCACATACATGTGGTAAGCGCGTAGCGTGCGATAGGCGTTACGTGAGATAGATTGTACGCCGTACTTGTATGGAACGTGCTTATCTATGAATGGGAAGTATATTGACAATATTCTGATGCGTCAGTCGTAATCTAATGCATATATGTACGAGAGCCACTTTGTGACCTAGAGCAGCAGCCCTAGCTGACCACATGCGCACGTCGTGAGTGAGTTGCGGCCCACCACCACCTCCTGCATTAGTTGATCGGCTGTAACGTGGTTTGCGTTTTGCGTTTTGAGGGATGAACCAATAGATTGTCCAATCAGATAAATGCCGACTGATGGACGCAGCTAAGTCGGACGTTAGTCTCTTGATGGGTGCTGCTACGTGACTCTGTATCTCACCGAATCCACCCGCATGCGTCTATCTTTCAAACACAGCACACACGGACTATACCCAGCAGGCGCTGGAAAGAAACGCACTGACGTAAGTCCCCTACGTCATTTCCCCAGCATGTACAGCTTACCCGTCTGTTCACCCACATTGCCACAATCAAACATTTTATTCCATGCTTTCACATGTCCTTGTTCATCGGTACGGCACGCAGTACGGTGCACATGGCGATGGATCTGCAGGACGACCGACAAGCAATGCTCCTCACCCGGGTGGGTTTGCTTGAATGGCGTGGCAGTGGTAGGTTTGTTTATACGTGAGATCTATACCTGAGCACGAATATCTGTATTTGTGTAGACACATGCATCGATACATACATGTACGCATACACATAAAACAAGTATTTGAGAGGATTTATGTGTTCATGTGTGTTGTGTATGGGGAAAGACAGTGGTGGTGTGCGTCGTACATCCTTGTGTATTATATTGTGATTCTCGCTGAAGAAAAAGTGTGACTTAACATTAATTGATATTGATATGCGATGAAAAGGTGACAAACCAAACTGAGCCTGCTTTACAGGTCGTGCTGTACGGCATTATTCCGGCAATTCTTCTGGGAGCCGGCTTTACTGCATGTTGGTCCCGATGGAGGTTGAGACCTGCGGCCAAGTTCAGAGGGCTGGACCCAACAACAGCCCGGCAACGCCGACTGTACACGTTTAAATCCCCATGTGAGATTTCTGCAATAGGGCATTATACGGAATCCATTTTATATGCTGTGTGAATTGCCCTCCTTCCTGATACTGCCGACATACGTGCGAACAGCCGATGTGGAGGTGGTGGCCCGAGCCATGCGTCACTTCGACTCAGATGGCGTTATCCTGGAGGACGCGGGCCAACTCGGAGAAACCATTATTAAGGTACGTGGTAAAGGGTTGCAGATCCCTGGTCTTGGTTTGGTTTGGTTTGTTGTTGTGGTGGCGGTAGCAGTGGCGGGTGGAAAGAAGGATGTGTAGTGTCCTGATAAAGAAGTGTATACCGATATAATTTTGGCACGCAGGCTGGGAAAGCTCTCGCTGATTCCGGCGGCCATTGTGTTCATGATTCTGTTTACGACTGCTGATTCATGTCTATGCGGGACCCAGACAAAGACACCCCCTAAACCTCCCTCTCCCATGTAACCGATAACCGTAGTGCGGGATAACCGCATTCCCGGGGGATGTCGGTTTGCTCATTCTGTACGCCAACTACCTGATGGAGGTCAAGAGGGACGGACCCGCAGCGAGGACTCAGCTGCAACTGGCGCTTAAGGGCGGGCCCAGGTGGGTTGGCGGCATTACACGGCGAGCGTACGATTGGTGCGTACGATTGCATGAACATCATTACTTGCCCGGGGGTTTAGAAGCGTGCTTCATTGTGCTGGAGTTGGGATGATACATGCGCTGGTACATACAGAAATTTGTGTCTGATCAAATTTGCGTCCCGATTTCTCGTCCGTTTGCGCAAGTGTCTGTCCTCTCTACTATTCGGTCGCTTCGGGCGGTGGGGCATGGGGGCTTTGCTCTTTCAAACCCTTTCCTACTGTTATGGCTACCCCAAAAACTCAACTCTAAACAAAATCTCCCTGCCGCTTACATATGAAATCCCCCGATGTGAATGCGTGGCGATCTATTCAAATCCATTCGCCCTCCTGCTTTCGCCCAATGATCCCTTAGCCGTAACCCCCGCATTTGCGTCGAGGCCACCACCTCTCACAAACCAACCAACCTTCACACATGACGGGATTCCTCCACCTCGCTGCTGCATGCAATTTCATTTGGACGTGCTGTTTGACACCCAGCCTGGTTCAGCGCTATCAGATCTTCAGTACCATTGAAAACAGCAAGCGGCTCAAGGACGGTCAGGAGGGGCAGCTGGACCTCCAGAGCTACGTCGAGTTCAAGAGGAATTACCGGTGAGTGGGGAGCGGAGGAGGAGAGGGAGGAGGGGGGGAGAGGAGGAGGAGGGGGAGGAGGAGGGGGAGGAGGAGGGGGCAGGGGCAGGGGCAGGGGCAGGGGCAGGGGCAGGGGCAGGGGCAGGGGCAGGGGCAGGGGCAGGGGCAGGGGCAGGGGCAGGGGCAGGGGCAGGGGCAGGGGCAGGGGCAGGGGCAGGGGCAGGGGCAGGGGCAGGGGCAGGGGCAGGGGCAGGGGCAGGGGCAGAGGGGAAATAACAGATGGGGCGGGGCAAGTGGGGATTCGGTGTGCAGCTGGATATGTGCGAGCCGACGTTAATGCCGCATGGAGGCGTCATGTTGTTTCTTCTCCCCTATCGATGACAAATTCATGCAAGTTAAATTCTTGTTACACCATCTATTTATTCACCCTACCTGCGACTATCAGGGCTGTGATTCGGATGCACAAGGCTGCCCTGGCAGCACAGCGGGACATCTGGCAGTTGCTGCAACACCCTGCCGTGCGAGCTTCGGCGATGCAGGCAGCGCTAAATGCACTGGACGCGGCGGCGGAGGCGGCCCAGCGTGTATACCGTAGGTATAACAATCGAGATGTTTAGGTTTGCGCACGATGTCCCCACCCCTACCCCTCTCCCTTCTTTGTCCCGTGCCCATGTATATATGGAGCCGGACCCTGCCCCCAAGAGCCCTTAACCTCCCTCGTTGCATCCTTGTACGTACGTCATTCCATATCTGTTCGGCAGGACCAATTCGCTGTTGTAACATCGCCAGGGGTAGACGCCTAGGACAATATGCACGTACGTTATGGAATGGGGTTTTAGGGTTTCAACCGACTCCGTCCTCTTACCACCACTTCCGCCAAATATATGCTGATACTTAGGGTTTTGGAGCGCTATCCTAACAATGGCAAACTGCTTCGCTGTTACGGCAAGTTCCTGGAGGATGTACGGAACGAGCCGGAAGCTGCCAATCGGGTGTATGCAGATGCAGCACGAAATGGTGGTAGCGATGGGTTGTTGTCGCTGGACTTGAAGGTGCGTGTGTGTATGGCTTGTGTAACAGAATACATTAGATTCAGTGGGGGGTCCGTAGCGAGTTAGGTTCATCCGGGAGATAAAAGGGGGGAAGATGCATCATTAATCCAAAGGGCTGTCCCTGCCCTTTTAGGTCAGATTACCCAGATTACTCACGACGCACTAAGTGCGAATCGGGCCTGCGAACGCCATTAGACTTCACCGACACAAATCAACCAACGCCAACGGTATAAGGGTGACTATCTAAATATTCTATTAAGATACTTACTAGCTAACCGGGGAGTTCTTCCGCTTCACCTTCCGACATTTCCTGCCGTACAGCCCCATCGGTAAAAATGGGCTCTTCCGAACCTAGTCGCGATCCATCAACTGAGCCGACCGGGCCAACCGGGCCAGCGGACTGATTTCCTGCTTAGGCCAAAGGCTTGTGCCTACTATTGGGCCATTATGATTACATAAATGCGTGATAATTCGAACACTGGTATTTGCCTTGTCTGGTATATTACACGGTTAATCAATCGTGACAGCAGGAACAATCCTAAATCGTACATCATGCCGTATCAAAAACCCTAAAAACCTAAATCATCAAACCCTTAAAAAATGCCGAACATTATGCCGACTCTACCCGAAATACGGGGAAGGTAGGGACTGCCAGGTAGTGGCCAGGTAGTGGGTGAAGGCCACCCCCCTAATGATACACACACACACACATCTATCGTCGTCTCGAACTCCTGAATTGGGCCCTTCATCCGGGTACCCTATCCTATTTGCTCGCCTCCATGCCTCCATGCCTCCATAACGTATGGGACTACCGTACCCAACCCTACTACGGGTGTTGAACAAATAATATTTATCCTTTGCAACTTACCATCCTCCATACGTCCTCGCGTACAGATCCAGGGTGCTGACAAACCCGAGTTCCTGACCTCAATGGACCTTCATGAGGACGCATGTGTCATTATCAACGCGGAGGGGAAGATCCTGATGGTCAATGCGGTAAGAAATGGGCATGAAGGGGGTCAGTGGAGTCGAATGTGCGTACCGACAAACATGCAAAGCCAGGAGTGCGCTTTTTCCCTTGTGGGTTTACGTGATGGCGTAGCAGTACATGGGCCCTAACCTCATGCTAAAATAGGTTTTATAATGCGCGGTCGGCGATGAGTCAGTCCTTTTCAACCATCTTAAGATAGCTAGGGTATATTACAGATCACTGATAACGTATGCATGAGGCGAGATGCATGAGGCGAGATGTTCTCCGGCCAGAGTGTGTTATTACTTATTGTGGATCGTTGTATCGGTTACCGAGCAAGGTGACCAGTAAATTGGTCATCTTCACATCGGGCGTTTGCTGCAGGTGGATATGAATAGGTACAACACAATAAAAGACGTTAGTTTCGGGGTATATAATCGATCGGTCAGGACTTCAGAATGGGCTTCGAAACAAGTCTATTTGACGTAATGTGGACTGAACACGCTGTTATCGATCCATCCCTCTCTGCACCAGATGAATGTCCAATCCACTCCGTCCTGGAACAAGCTGGTTGTATTTACTGTTGACTTGTGCGGGACAAGACGTCATCATGGACGTCCAGAATGTGATACATAATGTGATACATAATGTGATGCATCATGTGTATGTTTTGGCCCATTATTTTGTTGCTCGTAATCTTCCCATACCTACATGCAGTGTGTAAGTGACCTGCTGGGCTACCCTCGAGCAGAGCTTGAAGTGAGTTAATTTGGGGATGTCACGGGGATATGCTGTAGTAGTTGAGATTCCCTTCTCACCTTGATATTGTGCTTCTGCACCTTGATATTGTGCTGGTGTGTGAGCCGTACATGTACGACTACTCATGTGTTGTACGGGTGGACATGAGCAATAAGGGGGGCGGGACACCAGAAATAGAAAATTAACATTGACAAAGAATGGAGCGAACGCCCAACGAGGCTAATTTGGGGGCGCGGTTTCAATGGGGGCTAAAAATGGGGGGTAACGACAACGGATAGAGCTTTGGCTAATCCTGTCCAACATACACCAGCTTACCTAAACCTCTCACATCTAACATTCAGGTAGAATCTCTAGGCTATCCGCGCGCCCTGCACGCCATCCCTTTGCCATCCGCCCCGTCCCGCCTCGCCGCGCGACGAAGGCTAAGCCGTAAGAACCTAAAACAACCCAACAAACCCAAAGAAGTACGGACTGCAAACACACACGCACGAAACACGCTCTGGCCACGCCCGATTGGCGTTGGAGATAGACACTTTTAGATTCCACATTGATAATTAAAGATGATCAAAAGATATCCTGAAGAATTTACATTCAGTATCCATAATGTTTGGTACCGGATTTATCCATGACAACCATAAATGCAGCAGGTAGATACTTCCGGGTCTCACATACAATAAGGCCCATGAATAATCCAACCCTATGTCAAAGTTATCATTGCAAAATTCATCATAATGTTATCGATGTCTGGCCATGAGCTATTCTAAGCCGAAGTGCAGGGACATATTCAAAATTAGCAACAAAATATAACTATTGACAAGCCGTACTACTGGATGAAAAAATAGGTAGGCAAACCGGCTGCATTTTTGAGCAGGATGGAAGAAAGTAAGGGTATAGTTCTTCCGATGCAGGTATCGTAGCAACTAGGAAACTTGCATCGCCTATGAGAGGACGACACATTCACGACCGCGGTGGGGTTGACACGAGCGACCTGCTGTGGTGTTCCTTTCGTCCAATCAGGGCGCCAACGTGTCGATGCTCATGCCCCAACCTTTCTCCAGCCGGCATCCTGGATACATCAGCCGATATGTACAGGTGGGAAATGGCGGTACAGTGGTTAAGATATATCGTCACGCAATCTCGTGTTGGGTCCACACAGCTTGCATGCGCTGCCCATCTTAATAAGAGCCCTACCTACATGCGCCCCACCTGATCCGGGATGTAAACCCACAATGCCTTACCTTCATTCAATTTATAGTTTCCCGCATTCCCGCGTTCTAATTGCTCCTTATTGCCAATCTCCTCTTGCGAGCGAGTAACCTGCGACCCCGCCGACGACCCCACATTCGGCATCACCAGGATGGAAGTCCGCATATTCTGGATTCAGTCCGCGACATGGTGGCCCTCCATAAAGTGCGTGTGGAATTATGGGTAGTATATGTATGCTCTTTGAACCGATGGTTATCAGGCCTGGAGAAGGGTGTTCATTGTTTGCTCGTGTATTTTACATCACATATGTTTGATAGTTGATCATAAGCAAGAGCTCTTGTCTAGATCGGCGAGAAATCTGGCCTCTGCATCAATCATCATCGGAATATATACAAAGTTCATGAATAATTATGTGATCGTCCAAAACCATGACAGAACGAACTACAGCAAGCTAAGTACATGCGCACAAATGACGATCAGTAGGTTGTAGGTTAGGTCCCAACGGTAACCAGGTACGGATTTGGTTCATCCGTCCGTCTTTATACGCTGCACCTGAATCCGTAACGTATAACCCGTCGTGCTTCATTCTCTATACCTCTCCCCATATCCATCCTGAAAAAACCGCGCTCGCTCCCCCTCTTTTGCATCCGCCCATCCTCGCCCGATCCGAACCATATCAATCCGATGTGTGACATCAGGATCGCTACGTTTTCCCCGTCCAGCTTTGCGTCACTAAGCTGTCAGGAGTAGGAACGTGAGTACTTACGGCAGCTCGTGTATGGGCGGGTTTAGGAATTGGGTTGAGGCGGGGATGTGATCAACAACGGTCAGGTTGGTCCTGCTGGGGGTATCCACGGCTGATATCCAGGATGATCAGGAAACTTGATATCTTCCGATCGGCCGTTACTGTATGTATGGGCAAGATATTATCACAGATATACAACAGTGGGGCAGGGGAACCTACGTGGGCATTATATATAACAAACATACACATGACAGCGATAATATCAATCTCCAGTTTTTAATAATAATCACAAGTTTTTAATAATAATCCCCAGTTTGATCACCTTGCCGCAGTCCCCTAAGGGCAAGCCGTTTACATTTGGGCCCTTTTCGTTTCCGAGGACATTCCCCGCCAGATACACAAACACACATACACACCCATCAGGTCCTCCACGCAACCCGTCCATACACTCACTCCCACGCACGCAGAGATGCCGTCTTCCTGGGATTGCTACGACCGGCACCCTTCGACACGCGGCATGTGAGAGCCTGGGTGACGCCCAATGGCGTCATCTTGTGCACCGACCCTCAGTTCGCCAGTTTAACGGGAATCCTGGGGGAGGAGATGGTGCGTGCTGGGAGGGGGTTTCGTGGTCGAACACGTTCCTTCCGTACTAACAGTAAACTAATGCTGTACTAAATAACTAACTTACGAATACCCGGTACTGAAAGCAGTGAGACTCCTTTTTCGTGCTATGCATAACAACGAAAAGCGAGGTGGTCGTACATGTGAACGGCACTCAACTTTCCTGTGGACGTGCGTTCTATATTATAAAATGCTACATAATGCTTATTGTGGCCACACGCTCACGATGCCATGATGCCGGAGGAGCAAACACAAACAACTGAGAGCTCAATCCGCTCCGTATGTTGTGTTGTGGCCTGCTGCTGCTGAAGCGACATACAGCTGTAGGAAGGGGTCAAACTCAGGACCCCCAAATGGTGGCGGTGGCGGTGAGACCCACCGGTTTGTTTTGAAAATCGTAACCCGCTCCGAGGCTCCGAGGCTCCTCCTCCGAGGAGGAGGCAGTAAAGCCCGGCGTGGAGCGTGATGATCGAAGTCGAGTGAGGCCGGTACCAGCCTAGTGTCGTACATATTCACCAACAGGAAAGATAGGTCTGATCGTAAGATGTCCATGCACGGTCATCCCGGTACTATATCCCGTTGCGTATGTAGACACCCTCATCAGGGCCTATCTTTCCTGTTGGTGAATATGTACGACAGAGATACAACAGCAGTATCCTTACCGCGAGACTATCCATATGAGATACGTAATGCGTTCACTGGTTGTGGTTCTTCGTAACGAAGTCTCGCGACGTGGTCTCATCCATCACGGCAGTCATTCACTTTCTGTTGTCAAGCTCTGAATGCTCAAGTTCACCCCCTGGCGCTCTCACAGCAAGACCGTTGGCGGGAACCTAACGACATCCGTCACGAGGCGTTGACCCATATGGTCAAACCGTTGACCAGTCTGGTTGCCCTAGGAGCTAGCTCCCAAGGTACAAAATTTCACATAATGGTGCCACGCCAACGCCAACGCCAACGCCAACGCGCATCTTGAGAGGCGTTTGTTTTGGCAAACAACTGCAACAGGAACCTTTGGGTCCCCTGGATCTCTTGCTTGGATACATCAATTGGCTGAGCTGTCCAAATGGTATATATAATATAGCTAACTGTAATTTATATACATGCATGCCGTGCTCCCACGCTGTTCTCTACAGGTGGGCCGCAACCTCCGAACCCTCAGCACGGACATTGCTGCCGTGGACTCGCTACTTGACGTCTGCCGTACAGCGCCGTACGAAAAGCTGGTGGCAGGGGAGATAAGCATCAATCTGGAGATTGCACATAGGTATGTCAACAAATAAAAAATGCGAAGTCTCCTTCGACTGGGCTCGTGTGTCGACATGCGGCCCTAAACCAAAACCCAATTAACACGTGGGCAGCCGCGATGATATTCAGCAAGGGGTGCTCCACAGCTTGTCTTCCGCATACTACCTGTTCTGCAACTTGATTGAAGCTTAGGGTATGCAGCCCTGCAAAAAAAACTACTTCAAAGCCTTGCACGCCTTCATGAATGACATGTGTGTCTTACACAGGTACTTGCCGCCCCTGCCCGTGCATTTGACGGTCCGGCCGGGAGGCACTGACGCTCAACGGATCTTCATAATTAATGCCGTACGCCGTACATGTGGCGCCGATGGTGGTAGTGGCAGTGGTGCAGCTGCTGACTACTTGTCATCTCTCCCAGCTTCATCCTCCATGTCTTCATGTTCGGAAGGCCTTATGGTGGTGGATGCCCGTGGAGCGTTGGTTTTTGCAACGTGGGACGTGGCGGCCATGCTGGGGTATCCGCTGCGGTCATTTCTGCGGATGAAGCTGGACCAGCTTTTGGCTGAGCCCTTCGCCACATTACACACTGCAAAATATTTGCGGGTAAATTATAGTTCTTTGTCTTTTCTCCATCCACTCTGATATCCATGCCTTCATGATAAATTATGAGATCACTTATAATATCCGGCGGAGAGAATTGATCCCTGTTTAGTCGGGTCGGGTCCTCTCCATAATACTCTTTATACATAAATTTCCGCAACGCCACTCAGCGGCAGGCATCCCGAGTCACTAATGACTTCCACCTACCACCGCGCAATCAACGAACCCTTTGGTCATTTGGTCGCAGGACACCCCAGTCACCATTCCCCCCGTCAGCTGCCGTGCGGGTCGGTTGGTGCACTTAGTGAACAGTAGTGGGGCTAACGTACCTGTACGACTGAAGATAAGCACCAAGGAGGACGAAACGGGCACGGCGGGTCGTAATGGAGTCGGAGGCCGCACCCAACACATCATACAAGTATGTGTATGTAGAGGGAGGACCGCCACACATTACGGCCGACGAATAACGAAGATCCCAATAAAACACTGATACTCAAAAGCATTAAGCCATCCGTGTGCGGGGTTATAGTGTTGTGGGGCCTGTTGCGGTTACTTTCCGTTGTAGGACGGAAGTAGGTGTATGGTCAACCGGGGAGTGGGTTTCATGCTGTAATTGTTTCACAGCACTTGCATGTATATGTATATGCATATATCGGGGATGGATAGAAGCAACTTCGTAAGGTGTAACCTCAACCATTGAGTCAATAAGCCACCGTTCGGTCCAGGTGCTCAAGGTGGACGCTACCAACGCCACAGCGCTGTACTCTGATAAGCGACTGGTTCTGCTCTGTTCTATGGATGGTCGTGTGTTATCGGTCGACCAGCCAACGTCTTCACTCTTCGGATTTACGGCCTCGGCGGTAGTGGGTTCAAATGTTGCAGACTGCATCGATGTCTTCGCGGAATGGCGTACCAAGGCGGGTGCGCATCAGCTGGAGCTACTGTTGCTCAGCCTCCTTGACAAGGAAGCAGAGATGCCCGGCACTAGCTGGCGAGTTAGGGTGCACAGCCCAGAAGCCGAGGACAGTGTATTTGTATCAGCAAACGACCCAAAGATTCCCTCTCGTCGCCCTGCGGGTAGAAGTGCGTGTCTCCAAACGGAGCTCATGGAGACCTACGAGGAGGATGCCACTCGTGGCGTTGTCGGGGACTCCACGATAGAGACTCCAGCAAGGGCTGCAGCAGGTGGTGACGGAGGTGCCATCAAGATAATGGCTCGAATCATTTTGTGAGTTCATTTCCACCCGGCGATTATGAGCCAAGCCACAGTTTTCTAGGATTGGAAGATACCGCATCACACCTGATGCGAGCTGAGGCCGCACACACCTGAGGGCTCCTGGTGCCCCTACATTGGAATTTATTATATTGAAATGGTGTTCTGTTCCGTTCTGTTTAAGTGGGGGAGTTGGGAAAGTCATTGCATCAGTCGTTTACCGGTGACGTCGCAGGTGGCGCCGTGACGTACTCACGGGTGTGGTCGAGCTCGATGATCAGCTGATCGTACGGAGAGCGGACGTCAGCACGGGCCTCATTGTGGGGCTGCCGCCACCAAGTCTGCAGCGAATGCCACTTCACAGGTACGCGTCGGCGTACTTATACCACCGAATGCTGTGCTGATCCAATTGTATTTACAAAACAGAAACAGTCTGAGGTCCGCCGTTACCTACCTGTTCATATATAATAATTGGATTGTTCGAGCTTTGGGGAAGGATGTCAGGGATGTTTTTGAGATTAACGAAGAAATCTTCACCGGTATGGAGGAGACAAGAACGTTACTTATCCATCGATGTCATCGGTGTGGACGCTAGACCTTTGGCTGGCTGTTCTTCGTCGCCTCTAGTTCATTCGGCGCTTACCCTGGGGCTCAATTCATGGTTTGTTGGTTACCCACTCGCTGGGGCCAAAAGTGTGTCCTTGTGCCCTTGCATAAAACGTTAAGAACAGCGAGTGGTGAAATTTCGACAGCGACCAATCCCCACAGACCAGATCGGGTGTTGGAGCAGCGCGCGGTGTGGAATGGGATGGGATGGGCGGCACTCAATTAACCCTACATGATGTGGCTGATGTGGCTGTGGTTGTCGGTAGGAGCGATGTTGCTGCTGTTGATGGAGTTGCTGTTCAATGAATAAGATGGGATATGTAGGTAGGCTGTTTCGTGGCCAAAATGAGGCTGTGGTCACCCCTTGCTCAATTGCTTTCAAAAGTCTAGTCGCTCTTAAAACATCTTCCGGCGCCCTCGGGGAAAATTCGAAGGGAAGAAAAACGCCTCTGCCTCTGCCACCAATCTTACCACAATCAGCACGGCGTATCTGCCCCCTCACTTGAAATGAATCTGTGTGCGCACACCATCTTCAGGCTCCTCGATATCAATAAAGGCATGAGCTGGCAAGACCTGATGGTGGGTCCATCTGGGGCCGGAGGGAATAGGTTGGAGCCGAAGGGGGTTTGGAGGTCCTACCTGTTGAAATTTGACCAAGCTAGGTAGAGGTTATTTAAGTTGGGGGTTAGGAAAAAAGCGGCTAAGGCCCATAGAGCTCACCGTTTTATCGTACTAGCAATGCCATGGAGCGTGCGTGTTGTGCTGGAATATGATAGCATTATGATACATAATAAATGATTAAAATACATAACATGTCATTTCCTCATGGGCCCCTTGCATGATACAGCAATTGCATGTCGGATGGAGGCAGGGGGAGTGCCGGTTGGGCTGGTTTAGGAGGTTTCAGGGCCCAAAGAGTTCCCATGTTTCGAATCTTCGATTGACTTTGTCGTACTTCCCACTCGCTGCATTAAATATGCAGTTGTCCGACAGCCGCAAGCACAAGCCGTCGGCCCTCAAAGGCAGTACTACGGCAGTGGTTTCAGAGCCAAGGGCATTTATTGGGCCGCATCCGGACGGCGGCACAATGCGCATCATCGTACAGGTAATGAAAACAAGTAATGAAAGTCTGAAAGACATGACCGGGCTCGTTTCGTGCGCTATACCTGACATCCGTTAAGTCCAAGAACGAATGCTTCGCCGATACCCCGCACGTGCATTGCGTCCAAATCGGTTTCAAAACAGCTGCATTTGGATCACAAATGAAGCGGGTGCGATAGATGATGTACTCATCCGTACCGCCGTCCAGGGCCTATTTGGGGGCTTGGAGAGGTCCATCATAAAATTTGCATCACGAGTAAGCGAGCGAGTCCTCCCCTCCTCCTCCTCCCTCCAAGACGAGGAGAAAACCCTCGCGCAGCATTCCCGACCCTGTCTTCCATCTTCCGATTCTCGTCGACCTGATTCCCGTCTGCTGGTTCACCACTGTTGCTGACTCCGTTTCTTCCACTTCATCATCTACCTAAAGGGCGTGAGCTTCCTAACCGGGGGCCGCATCACTGCAACCCTTCACCCGGATACCACCTACGTGGGAGCAAGAGCCAACCTCTACCGTGCATTGGGCTTAGAGGCGCTGATCCAGCACCAACAGCAAGCCCATCAACAACAGCTTCAGCGACAACAAACGCAAAAGGTGGTCGTTGAAGAACCCAAGCAGCAGCAACAGCCGTTAAGGAGGCTACAGCCGACGGAGACTCTACAGCTGAGACGACCGGCCAGCCGTGCGGTTTTACCTCGCTCGGACTCAGCCAGAAATTGTGACAGCAGGCACAGCTGGATTAAAACTGATCATAACTCTGCTCGTTATGATCATGGCGGGGTCGCCGCAAGGACCGGCCCGGGGCGCACTGCTGCCAGTGGCTTGGTGACGGAGACGGTAACGGCGGCTGGGCCGACGGTTGGGGTTAATGTGTCCAAGGAGTCGGGTAAACAACATGAAATGGCGGCTGGAGACAGAGATGATTTGAAAGTAGTCGGAGGGATAAATAACGGCAGAGGCGGCAGAGAGATGATCATGGAGAGCTCCGAAACCCCAGGTTTGGTCAATCTCAATGGCGCCGCTGGCGAAAATGGAGCTGGCAGGGATATCAAGGCTTGCACAGGGACTGAGGGTGGCGACAGCGGCAGCGACCGAAGCGGTGGCGGTGGCGGTGGCGGTGACGGTGACGGTGGCGGTGGCGGTGACGACGATCAAAGCAGGGGGAACAATGTCGATATGGACATTGATGTCGATAGGGTTGATGAAGAAGAGGATGGTAGCAATGACGATATAGATGAAGATGATAAAGATGGCAAGGACGAGGAGGAGGAGGACGAGGAGGAGGAAGACGAGGAGGAGGAGGGTGCCAACCTGCACAAGGTAAGAGGCTGATGCTAGAGGGAAGCTTCGTCTCAAAGTTTAGGACTTTGAAGTCAGAAGGGAAGGGTCAGGCAGTGAAAAGTCCCAAAACAAAATTATAGTTTTTACGTATGGCTGAACGTACGACCGTACAATAGTCTGTCATGACAGCGGCTTCATATTAGGAAGTGCTTCGAAGGTAGAAGGGACCCAAGTAAGGCAGCCGGCGAGTTATGTTGCCCTCGATGCCGGGCAGTGAGGGTCAGTTAGTGGAGTAATCGTTCACTACCCCTTCCTTGAAAACCACCAACGACAACTCCCGCAAATCATGTCTACCTTGGATATAAGGAATCATTCCTATGGCTTTTCTTGATGGCTGCTTGTAGCGCGCACATTCTCAGTCGGACTTCATCGCGTCATGGGTTCGATCCTTGTCACGACAAATGACAGCAGCTCGGGATCGCCGCAACCCAAGTGTCGTTCCCTCTAAAGAGCCGTCACGGAAAACGTTAAATACTGAGTCAGTGACAATACCGCCCGTCGTCACAGCCGACGCCAGCCGGCCCCGCAGCCGCGCTGAAGGTGGTGACAGGGGTGGTGCCAGTAGAGGAGGCGGCGGCGACAGCAGCGATGACCACACGCGCACTCTGCTTGTGCGCGCCAGTACGAAACTCCTGGCGAGGGGTCTTGGGGCCCCCCCCGCCACGAGCTTCTGCCGCCGTAAAATGGATCCGCCCGCGGATCCACTTGCCAATGACCCAGTGCTGGGTTGGGACGATGAGGATGACCATTTACTGGATAGTCCCGGAGGTCGTCGCACGGCAGCAGAAGATGAGGACGATAGTGAAAGGAAAGTCAATCGGGTCGTCCATCCCTTGGAAGCTGCTGGCGGCGGTGGCGGCATTATGGGTAGCTGCGGTAGCGACGATGGGGCTGATGGAAACCACAGGATGTCGGGAGCCCACTGCTTGGGGGCTTCGCAGGAGGCGACGGATGCGGGTAGGAAATCTGGTAACCCTGGTACTTCGGTAATTTGGTACCTTTCATTACATCTGATGCACGCAAGCTCCGAAACCGGGGATCAAGGAAACTTAATGAAGACCTTGATGCATCTGGGCCAAAAGGATAACAAACTTGGCTGGGTGTAAGGGAAATGTCCGGGAAAGTTTCCTTTTAACTAATGCTACTAATGCTTTTGTCATCCAATATCAATGTACACAGGTGGCGTAAGAAGCGGGGACGGCCTCACAGCAGCAGTAGAAGCCGGCGGTGGCGGCGGCAGTAGCATTGGTGATGACGAGGAAGGCAGTCAGGGTCACGGCGGGAGAGGCACACTCTCTGATGTAACCTCCGGGACGGAGGCTGAAATAACGACCGATGCGAGGCGTGCCCGGCTGCTTAAGCGAACGACGAAGGTGGGCTAGCTTGGGCGCGTGTCTTGGGCCGGGCGGTCACGGCGGCGGTAAGGATGTTTAGGAGAGGACTTGAAATGCATTGGTGGTTGTGGTGGTTAGTTGTTTTTGATGATAATGGGTGAACATATCCGTATAACATATGTACGGGTGATGGCGTTAAAGAAGGCATGGGAAGTCAAGGATGCTGTATCGTTCGTTCGTTCGTTCGTTCGTTGGCTTGTGCTAACCTCGTCACCTTGTCCTGTTCGGCTATGGGCATCATCGGTTATCATCGGTGCTTCACGTCTGCATTCTATCACAGCGTACTTGCTGGGCTTAGTTGCTGGGCTTGCCTTGGCTTTATTGCATCAACGTCCATGCACACCTTCATATTACGCCCTTTGATCCGTACCGCACATAGCAACTGTTTTAAAGGGTCCATCATCCGGGTCCGGACTGCTCCCCTTCTCAGAACGCACACATACACATACGCACACCTACCGCACAGGTCCTGTCGGGCTCCACACTGGAGCTGTCGCTATCCCGCTTCTTGCGCCGGACTCTCCTGCTGCTCACGGGGATGCTGGCGACACATGTGGTACGTATACAAACCGTACAAAGTATCCGACAAGAGTTGGTGTCGGCTTCGTTGAAGCCAGAAAAACGGCGGGGCCCCGAATACCTGTAGCGTGTGATAGGTCAGATAGCAGTTTGGACATTAAGGTTTACAGGCGCGTTCGCGAACACACACACACACACACAGGGTGGCCAGAGTGCAGGGTGCATGAACTGCATTAGTTGGGTTTGATGATTTTCAATTCCCAAACTCAACAACCTTGCAGTTAAGCAGCGCAGATTGGTATATACATATCCATGCAAAGACCCCCTATCCCACACACATACAAATTCATAAGCTAAAGTAATATATTGGTTCATCTAGGATGAAAGTGTGAAAGGCAAAGGTTTGACCGCTGGCTTAGGTCAATCTGTGAAACTTGTTTATTCTGCCATTCCACTTAAGCCAAAAAGTTAGTGTTGAATAGAGAATGTTTGAATATATTGTTTCATAATACAATATTTGCTTTATTACTTGTACTTGTCATACGGGGGGAAGATGGTCGTAAAAGGGAATGGTTGATTTGTCAAACATCGTTAGCTCAGATTGAAATATCTATGATATGTGATATGTGGCACGTTTTGGAAGCAAATACGGTGTTGCTATCCCTATCCCTTGACCTTGCCAAATAGACCTGCTTGTGCTCGTACAATTTTTGTTAGCTACAGACAAGATGCTATAAAATGCAGAATGTATAACTATTGCTTTTCAGATTGGTGAATTATTATATTTGGTCGTTAGCAGTCGTCTTAACGATCCTAGATTTTCTGTGTGGAAGGGTGGCCTTAGTTGGCTTAGAGAGGGCTTGCAAGTATGACAATGTCGCAAAATGGTACATCTAATGGGGTCTGGTGGCAGCAGAGTTTTGAACTCCGAACAATTAGTAATGTATTACTTAATTGTCTGGCCAAAGCTCTCTTACCAGGGTGACTTTACTATTGGTTCACCTGCCAAGATGTACGGTGATCTTTTGCGTATCGCGAGCTTTTTAGGTATCATGTTTATCGCATGATTACCTATTAATATTTGTAGACCAAAGGTATGTAGTTTGCTACAGACACACACACACACACGGACAGACACATGACCCGCTCCGCATTGGGTCACAACCTGGAGAAATGTAACATGATTGTGAAGCAGTGTCATTAATTTACAGAATGCGTGTTTTGGCAGAAGGAATTAGTGATGTCGGTTGTGGGGCCTTATGTGTGCAGGATCTGACAGATGGCCATGTTGAAAGCAGCAGAAAGGCGGTTATGTGTATGTATTAGAAATTATACATGCTAAGTATACAGGTTAAGTATACATGTATCCTGGGGTGTCTACGGGTAGTAATCAGGATCGGTGCTTTGCTTATGCGGAAATAACAGAGATACAACAGGATGCACAGTTGTGAGCATGCAGGTCTTCAGAAAAGGTGAAAAAAAGAATCTTGAGAGACTTCAGCTGAGTTCGTCTGTGCGTGAGGGGATTCCTGTTGTCTCTTATTAAAGCGTTATTAAGTGATTATGTTATTTATTCCCTTCAACACCTGCTGCCTCAAATCTCCAGTGAGGCCACCATTCTCACTATTCCTTGAAGCAGGCACCCATATTGTATGAAGAAGTTGAGGCACTCAGGCCCTATCCGCATAGTTTGTGCTTACAATCGCCAACCCCTGCCACGGCTGGGCGTTTGTATTCCCAAGCACTGCATGCTGCTCCTAGCATGCACCATTTAGTAGCCTTTACTAGCCTTTAGGGTTTTAGGATTAGAGGCGCTTTGCGCTGCGGCCCTGCCACAAAAGTATTGTAATGCTATATGTTCTGGGATTCCAGAAGTCTATCTCCTTGCGAAATTGGCTCAAGGGTGTTCGGGACTTCGGCCCCTATTTTGTTACTATACACTATGCTATTATATACCCTAGCATAACAATAGTACATATATATGGAGTAGTTATCTCACGGATCAGGCAGTATATGAGAAATTAAGAACAATGTGCAAGATATTTAGAGTAGATGACTGAACCGTCTGATAGCGGGTTTATTCCAATGGCAGGCGCCGAAGTACCAGTGCGATATTGCTGCACAGTGCATTATTGTATTTAAGTACACCTCACTCTCACTCATTACACGTCTCAAACCGTTTGATATGCGATATATGTATCAAGTATTCGGGTACTGAGGCACCGCCAGTGGAATAAATGTATACCAAACAACGGCTTCATTGATATCTGGTGGCGTCGGACACACTTTCCTGATGCCGTCATAACACTGCATTTGTGTGCACTACAGATCTGCTACATAGTGCTTATGGGCTTCGTCGACTCACAGTATAGCCATGTGCGTGAGATCCACCGGGTGGCACTGGCGGCGGACCGATGCCAGGTTGGTTAAGATGCTGGTTGGGATGCCAGTTGTCTTCTTACCTTAAATTTGACCGAGACCTGCCCTTCAACCCTTTCACTGCATTTCAGATTATTCGTCGTTCCGTACTGCCTTTTACCACATACGCAACACCACATGCACACCCTGCCCCCAACCAGATCTCTGCCCTCAAGGTCGCCGTTGCGGAGTTCTGCTCCCGACCTGGAGTAGACCCCGTATCCGTATGCGAAGTGCCCTTGACCATGACGCTCCGGGATCTGCGGGCGGCTCTCGATGATCTTGAGTCGTATCACCACAGCGTGTATTTTGGGACAACAACGGAATCGGGAAAGGGGGAAGGGCAGGTGAGGGGGGGGGAGGAATTGTGTCTGTGTATGTACGGAGGAGCATGTACTTCCATTTTTGACTCTCGTTCAGTCTCCCCTCCCGCCAGCTCCCGACCTACCCGCCCGTCCTTCCATCCCTGACCTCCTCCTTGCTTTTCTAGACACCCCGAAAAATGAATCAAGGCGCACTGTATGACATGTGGACGAACCCCGTGGTAGCGTACCAGGTGCGCAATGAATAACGTGTACCCTGGAGGACGGCCCTGCAGTCAAAATAGCTTACTTGGGGCCTCGCTGCGCATTCGGGATATTGTGAGGTATTGTACGCATGTACGATATCCGTACGGCATTATCCATACCCATCTATCATACATACGTTTCCTAGCTACCCATTAATTGGCAGTTAGCTTTAACCTCGGCATGCACCCCGGCACTCGCCCAGACACGCCTAGCCTGCTGCTGGGTCCCCACGTACGTTTCCTGCATCATCACACACATCTCTCTCTCCTCCAGGCCACCGCTCTCCTTCCGATCCCCACATTTGTATATCACTCAAGCCCCGAGGTGATAGATGATAGCCGGTGTGCATTCTGCTCCATTTAGTCTCGTTCACCTGTTTCAGTAAGAATCGCACACGCAGCATGCCGCATCCCGTCTCCGCCGTCACTCTGTGTTGGCCCCTCCCCTTTCACCTGGGGCCCATACGCTGGTGAACTCAAACCCACATAACCCACATGTTCAACATACAGCTGTACATCGATGTGGATCACCCTCGATGGCTAAACATAAGTGCTGGTGTCTGGCAGTTGGGCAACCGCTTCCTGGCCACCGGACGGGAGCTGCTGTACTGGGGCCAGCGACTGGCGGGAAATATCAGGCAGGACGGAGGAGCGGCGAGGGATTGTAATGGAGCGAAAAAGATGCAGCTTTATTAGTTCGGTTTGAAAATTTACGGCTAACTCCAACTGCTAAGTAATTTCAGCTTCCCGAAGCCAGAAACCCGTGCAGATGCAATAAGATCCTGGGGCCCTCCCTCGCCCTCTTACGAATCATCCCGTGTGCGATCCCTTTCTACACGAGGGCCGTGTTTCTCCCCTCCCCCCACCTCCGGGGATTCTGTCAGGTCCTTCAATGTGCGAAGGGGTGACCTCTCCAACCTCTTTTCCCATGTCCCCTCTCTCCCTTTCACCCCTCTCCCAATGCATTGCAGCGACCTCCGCTCCTTTCAATTCCTTCAGGCCAATGGCCCCTGGTCCCTGTTCCATGCATACACTGTCAGCCTGGACTACCTAGCCAGTATGGCATGGGAGGATGTGGCTACATTGCAAAATAGTAAGTGGCCAGCTGCGACCTGCACCCTGCCTGCGAACTCTCCTGCAAGACACGAGGCCGGCTGAACTGGGCAAAACTGGGTAACCCTTATAAGGGAGAGAGGGGCCGCTGGAAGCCAGTTGGGTGCACCCTCACGAGCGAAGATATTTGGGGTCTGACAGATGCGGTGGACGAGAGGTGGCCACCTTGGGCTTTTGCCTTAGGCGGAGGTGCCACACAAGTCTATGTCTATGAGAGGCCCCCTGACACGGATACACTAGTACATTCCACAAGGGATCCTCCGCCGCTGTTACCTCCTCACCAATCACTGCAATAAACGCCCTTGGTGACATGTCCCAGGCCTCCTCATCATCCTACTCATCGAGGTTGTTGCCGTACAGTTGTCATGCATCTTGTACGAATGGTGGTTGGTACGTCGAGTTGAGTTGAGGCGCTGCGGCACGCTGTTGGTGCCCCTCGGACTTCCAGCCCCTGTTCTGAAGTTGCTGTCCACCCGACCGTTGGTGGTTGTGGAGGTACGTTCGATGGATGGACTTGGAGAAAGCGGGGAAAAGATTTGGTTGATTTGCGGACGAGCAAGTGTGCGAATGAGAATCAATTACTTGCTTATTGTTTGTCGTGCATGGTGTCACGGAGATGGTGAAAGAGGGGGAGGCAAAGGTCGGGAATGCATCCCTAGGGAGCAGTTCTATGCAACCCGAACCCAGAGCTACTCTTCCCCTCTTCATCGGTTTTCAACCCCCGGCTCTTTTCCAGTTCCTTCCCTCTGCATCTTCACCTCTCCCGTTACTTGCCCTCCCCTTCCGATGCATGCATTTTTCCAAACACCACATACACACCACCACAAGCAGGACAGCGACGACGAAGATGCGGACACTGAGGGTGGCGGGTGAGGACAATATTCGGTTGGTAGTTCCAACGATTTATCGGTAGTAGGGAAACGCCCAACTGTTTGGTAAACGTTTCAGATGCGTTCCATAATTTACCGCTTCTCTCTAAACGGCCATGTTCGACAAAGGCTTCATGACATGACACTTCGGGAGTTAGGCCACGTAAGTATCAGAACATGTCTTTCGTAACGTGCTGCATCGAATATGTGCCGAAGACAACATGTGCGGATGGCGCAACGTATGCGCCGTACTCAACATTGTATTTCATGCATTCGTTGCAACCAAACAGGATGGGCTGTGAAGTCAGCGCTTGTGGTGATGCAACAGCGCCGTCCCATGGGTCCCTCGATGGACCATCCGATGCCGTTGCTCCATTTCAAGGCCATGCCGTACGTACGACACGCCAACGCGCGGCAATCGACTTCGCCCCGCTACGTGCTGATCAGGATCTTGACAACGGCATCGGAACGGACAATGGCGCCGCCGACAGTGGCGCCGCCCAAGATCAGGATTACCCCCATGGCAGTGCCATACGTACGACACACCATCGTAACACGCGTGCCTCCATTGACTTTGCTCCCCTGAGGATGACCGCCGAAGGTGCCGGCGGAGGCGTTGGTGCGACCTTGCAGGTCGCTTCAAAAGCAAGACCATCGCCGCCACCTTTGCCGCCACCGGCGTCGCAGCAATCACCTGCCGGGGGCCTCTCAGATGGCAAAGCCCCGCCGCCCCTGGAGCAGAAGCCGGAGAGTGCGGATGACTTCGACTCGGAGCGCGCGGCGCCAGTTCGGCATGGCGTCATGATGCTTGGCGTCATCGACGACGGCTCCGTCAACAGTAGTGCCGCCGTCGCCAGCATCGCTGCTGCCAGTGCTGATCGCGGCGGCGGTCGACGCGGCCTGGCGGTGGTAGTGAGCGAGGGTCGCGGGTCACGACTGGTGGTCAACGGAAAAATTCTGTCGGCGAATTCCCGCAGCCTTCTTGGGTTCCTGGTAAGTCGCTGGGTTATTGCGGTATCTGCTCCCATAACGTACCTAACATAAAGAGTTTATTGATAAGTAGTTGTTACCCAAGTAGTGTTTACAATATCCTATAACGCTTATGCTATGGAGTATGATACCAGGCGCTGATATATCGTGCATATTTATTCTGGATATAAATGCACACACGTTTACGCGACCTGAAGATGTATGGAACGGTGTGTAAATAAGGCTGGCTTGACAACTGGCTTGTGCAGCTTCAGCTGTTTTCCATTACCCGCGGGGAGGTCGCGACCCATCGGGTCGGAGATCCTGCAAGGGGCTGCTCAGACACACACGGCCCATGCATGGTGTGCAGGTCCCGCTACTGGTATGGGAGGCCGTACTCGCGGCGATTGACGCTCTCAGCTACTTCTGGTTGGAGGGTATGCAGGGCCCACTTGCCGCCCTCAACATGGCCTCTCACGTCATCTATCGGTACACCCGAGTGCGGTACGTCCCACACTGCCCACTGCGCAGGACGATCGTGGATGGATCGTGCCCAACTATAGGCTGGGGTGCAGGCAACATCCGGTTCGGCAAGCCCTCGGTCCTTTCTTCGCTGCTTGTCGTCATCTCTTCGATCATTGCAATAGTTGCTTGGCTCGCTGCTGAGGTTATTATGAACCCAGCTACGGGCTCGTGAGAAGTCAGCAATGCGTGGGAGGATGTCTGGGTTCTTATTTTCCGTATGTAAGCCTTTCCTCAACGTAACGCCATCCGTTTATGGAGGCGAAGAAGGGTCGCTCTTGGCTTACGTCCCGTTTCTTTCCTCGCGCATCTGGTCTTATAATGTGAAACGGATGGATGTCGAGGTATCAGAGTCTCTCATGGCGCTCACGCTCACGCTCACGCAAATTAATAATGCACATGCAGGATGTTGGCGTTGTTCCTGGTGTCGGGCAAAGATGCGGTCGTGCGGTCGCATTGGCGGAATAATCTATCATCAGAGCTGGCCAACCTTCGGAACGAGTACGACACGCTGCTGTACGGCGGGGTGGCGTCGACACAGGTACACGAAGTGCCCATACATAAAGGATAGTGATGGTTGTATTTTGGATTCAGTAATCTGCGTTCTGAACTGGGAAGTCCGAATCCTTACTGCTCCTTTGCATACTTATCAGGATTTAAAGTTTTGCCCGGTATCGGGAACCCACCATCCCGGGAGGGTCCATGTATTATGGAATGTAATTTTTCCATGTTCATGAGCAGCTCGTTTCAAGATCGCATTATTTGTCTATAATAACAAGAAATGTGCTTCATCGCGCAAGCTTGCAAGCTTTAGCTCGAAATGAAGGATAAAAAGCTTACCGATGTGTTGGAATATCGTTTTGTCGTACGTTTCTTCATTTGCATAATCTACCATCCTACACTTGATTTCTTGCAGGAGGGCAGCGTGTTCCAGAAGCCGGTACCCGCCTCTACGTTCGAGAGCTCGTCCTTTGCGGAAAACTTCTTCCGACAAGAGCGCTGCTTCCGGTGGGACCAGAGCCAGTGCTACACCCCGGACAGCCCCTACTACGAGGTACGAGGGGGGGGAGCGGGTGTTGTGTAATCAGGACGCATATGGTGTTGTGGAGAGATAACGATTGATGAGGCAAATAAATGCCAGCTCTCCACTAAGAGCTCCATGTTATCAGATACTGGGTGATTACTCACCCAGTCGGACCCGGCCCGGCGATGTAGACCGCAATCCGTACACCTCTCACTCGACCTCACGGGCTATCTTCAACCCAAGAACCAATCACATCATATCGGGGAAGTACGACACAATTTTAGGCAAATTAGGTACCTAGTGAAACCCCTTGCGGGCACATCAGGGACATGTACTCGGGGCAAAAACGGTCTCACGCCACTCCTACACTGCTAACACAGATATCTAAAAACCCGACCGCAGAGATATCTGGACTATAGGCACCATCACAGGCTGAGGTTAAGAAGATAGGTGCATGTTGGCAATACGTGAGGGTTCGCTAGGATGATATAAATTATGTGGGTACAACGGGGGCGAAGGTGGCACGTATACAGCCCCATCCCCCCCCCATGCCCTCGCCACCCCACCCCGAAGATGACCCACCACGGGTTAGACGCGATGATGCGGCGGGTGATTTCGGAGCTGGAGCTGCTGGTGGCTGATGACGATGCTGGTGCGAATTACACGGGGTCGCGCTACATGACAATGTGAGTGGGGTGTTGGACGGGGGTTTCGCGCACGAAGAGGGGGTCGTATGTAGTGATTGAACGCGTGCGGGAGAAAAGGGCGGGTGTGGTAACAGAGGGGTTGGAGGACCATCGCTCCACACTGTCACATGCATAAGCCTCATGTGAGTGGGATGAGTGCGGACTATAGTACGAATGACATCATCTGTCTTGCCATACCCTTGTAGCTTCTAACGTACGTACGTCTGTTCATACAGGTACATGGTTGGCACCAAGGACCTGTACGAGGGGCTCCAAAGCAGCGCGCAGCTGTTTGTGGACTTCATGATCAGCAGGTGGATCTGAATTTTAGATTGGTCTAGGTTATGAATACGAATTTGGGTGCGCTGCGTTAGCGATATTGGGCGGTAGTCGTAATGTCGCAACTGCCATGAGAATGGATTTCACAAATGCAGTGCGCAGACAGAACTTGAAATGTGGCCCCGGGACCCGCCCCGCCTCTCCTCTCTCCATAATAAATCACATGAACACGCGCAGGTACCAGAATGTGAAGCTGCTTCATACATTATTGCTTGTCGGCACCATTCTCTTGTTTCTGGTGTACGGGTTGTTCATACTACGGCCGTACCTGGCAGCCGTAGCACGGGAGGCTCAAAGGTTAGCAGGACTGCTCAGCCACGTACCCGGGGAGCTGGATGTCGTGTCGTACACTCGGCAGGTAATGAGGGCGGCGGCGCATGCCATGGGAACTGACGCCGGCGGCGGGCGGAGGGACGGAGGATCAGGTCGGCGGCAGCCCAATGTGAAGGGTGCGGCAGGCGTGCCAACGGCGGCGCCCTTCGTTTCGGCCAGCAGCGGCGGCAATGGTGGCGGCACATATCCCCACCGTAGGTCTAATTGGAAATCGCGTGGTGGTGCCGCCGCCTTTGGTGGAAAAGGCGCCAGCACTGGTGAGGGGGTGGCAGTGAGCGATGTATGACGATAATAACGATGGCTGTGGCGGTGGAGTGAGTTGCATCCGGTGTGGGGGTTAGCAGCTGGCTTGGCCAGCAGTCAAACCGGATGTTTGGTAAGGTGTGTTTTGAATCTGTCAGTTGTGATGACGCAAAATATGCCAAGCGATAGTTGATGGTTTGATACTCAATTGAGACTTAAGTCCATGCACACACACATATACATATATATATATATATATATATATATATCCAGGAGAGCCGTAAATGATCGTACCAATGTACGAATCATTACATTGTACACATAGTGCTGGTATATGTGAGCCACGCTTTCTCGACTTATCGCCAACTATTGCGATCGATGCCGTACAGGGCTGGTAACAGAAAAGTAAGCGCACAATCCGCGCTATGTGAATTCCATGCATATTATGCCGTAGCTACGCCTACCATACCTCATCACCATAGCAGGAGGAACATTCACAGCAGTGATGGATTTTTTCTATTTTGAAGCGCGGAATGGGTGCGGACATCCCTCATGCATATGGCTGCCTTTCCCTTAGATGAGGTTCACTATTTGCATGTCGTACATACCCTGGATGCATAGCTGCTATCCTTGCAATAGTGTTGCTGACGTACCAGGAGGGTGAGGAAGTTAATATTGCCCTTACCAGGCGGCTTGGACATGAATGACATTGTCCTTGCGCACAATTTTCCTGCTTGCTGGGCATTATATTTTCTCGTTGCCGATGTGACGTATTCCTAGCTGGAAAGATGGGAAAGGTGGTCAAATCAAAGTCAACAGTCCGTGATTCCGTGATCCATGTCTCGGCCGGTCTTGCTGCTCACGCCGCAACAGAAACTATTCATGCTGGTCCATTAGGGATAACTGAGGATAAGATGTGGCTTCCAAGGTCTGGGGCTTGGGAGGGAAGCAAGGCAGCGCATGCAAGTAGGGAGGAAGGACAGGGAAGGAGAGGTGGAGGGTTTCGATTTGTTTACGTGTGCTTACGGTGCATTTTGTGCATGTACGGTGCCTGGCAGGTGGGTTGTTACTAGGAGTTCAGGTTCTGGAGCGAGAGGGGGGGGGGGAAATTAAACAAGCAAAGTACAAAGTAAGTTCAATATTAGGAAGTCGTCAAACATGTATCGGCACACACGTCGACATCTGTAGTATCCTGGGGTATCTACAAGTAGTGTCAAGGATTGGACCAAAGGTGGTCATCCTTGTAGGCCAACACAACAGAGATACAACATCCATCATGTTGCATTCGGTGGTCGTTCTTGGAACCACCAGGTGGGAGCATTCTTCGTGTCTAATTATGTCTCTAATACCCAGATGCTGACTGATGGCCGCACACTTGTGTCCTTCAAATGCCTGCCAACAAGTCCATGTGCCACCGAACCCACCATCCCAACCCCACAGCGTATCCATACCAGCAACCACAACAGCAGCATCGCCGGTGTTAACCTCGTCGCTGACCATGCCAATGCTCGCTACGCCCTACGTTCTTCCCCCGGGCCTGGCCTTGGTACCTCACGCAATTCTCTCACGCATTCGCTGCCCAGACTGGCTTTAGGAACTTCCCCTTCCCCTTGTATGTGCGGGCGACACGGCCCGCACATATAGCTTTGGGGCTGAAGTCCGAAAGGCACTGGGGACCCAGGAAATATAATTCCGTATTACGGCTTTTATGGTATGCTTCAATGTAATTCGTTGAACGTGTAGCCGTTAGGGTTTTAGGGTTTGGGTTTAGGGTTTTAGGGTTTTAAACCCCAAAACCCTAAAACCCTAAACCCTAAGCACTACCCGGCCGGCTCAGATGGCCGCGAGTCCATCGCCTGGAACCATATTGCTGCGTGTCAGCTGCGTGGTTAATGCATGCGTAATTCAATCCAGGGCCGGGGGCTTGATCCGGGGAGTGCCGCTCAAAGGGCTGAAAATGCTCTTGTGGTGGCGGTCATTAAAGGTCGCTGAGGCCTTCGCTACCTCAGACCCTACGTCTCCTCTTCCACTGACCTCAAGCGCCGTAGCGAGCTGTTGCTGTTGCCGTTACTGAGGCTTCGCCGTGGCCGACCCGGCATGCAGCGTTCGGCCGTGCGGCCAGGTGCACTGCTTCCGGGAACAGCCCACATAGCTCCATCGGCAATCACCGTGTGCGGGCGGTGCTGCTGCTGCGGCACGTCAGGCGCTCGCGCCACTTGTCCTTGTTGTTGTCCTTTCTGGAGATGTGGTCCCTCCTGTCGTTGTCCTTTTCCTTGTTCTTGTCCTTGTTGCTGGCGCCTTTGAAGTGGTGCAAACAGCCGAAAGGGTGAGTTATCGGAAGCCCAAGCCACATCCGCCTGAGCTGTCGACCCAGGGCTACGCAAGGCATGCCGCGAGATGAGGAGCTCTGCTTCTGTTGGCTCTGATTGCGACATGCCCCGCGCAGCAGGCCTGGATGCCTGGTGCGTGGCGGCCAAAGTCGCTCCTTCACCGTTATGATCTTGAGAAACCGTTTCACTAAAAATGACCGTGCAAATGCGTTTAGCGTCAGGCAGCGGCAAGCTGGGTCGCCGGGATGGCGCCGTCAATGGTTGCGTGTCACTGGTCTGCTGCAACAGCTGACCGTTGGCCTCTGAATCTCGCCATCTCCTTTGCTGCTGTTGCAGCAGCGCCTCGGGCCCAGAGATGGTTACGTTCCGCAGACTGGGCGCACCGCCTTGCGGCAGTCGCTGCTGCTGCTGCCGTGGCGGCGGCGGCTGAGGCGGTGGCGGCCTTGCCACAGTAGAGCCGCCCGCCGGCGCCGCGTTACGCGTGGGCTTCAGCTCATCCTGACGGGGTTCGGGTTCAAACAGAGGTCGCTTTCGCGCACCCGGGCCCTGACCAACTACAGCAGTGGCGCGGCTGACTGGAGCGGTGCCAATCCCGCCCGCTGCATTGTCTCTTCGCTCCCCTTCGGCTGCTTTGACAGCACCGTTACGTAACACATCCGCAGCGTCCAGTGTAACAGCTGGTGCACGCGGGCCGCATACTGCCATTCCCAGCACCCGGACCGTCTTGCCCTCCCTGGAGGGCTCCACCACCGAGCGGGCGAAGGGCCCTGGGCCAACCCTCCAAGACCACTGGTCCGTGACGTCGCGCTGCGGCAGCGGAGCTTCCCCAGTTGCACGGGGCGTCAGAAGTCGGCCAACTCGTGAGGCTGGGCGACAGCGCAGTGATTGAAGCGGATAGATAGAGGAGTCGAGAGGAGAGGAGAGGAGAGAAGACGTGATCTGGGAAGCTCTTGGGGGCAGTGATCTCATGAACAGGCACGCCAATGTCTCATCTGCCGCCACCCGCAACCCTAGGCTTTCATGCACCCCCCTCGCTCGTAAGTCGCTGGGCATCTCTGCCCACACCGTTCCTCCTCCCCTGTCCGCACACGGACCAGGAAACGCAGTAAATATGATATGGCCAAAATCTAGTGGAGATATACAAGAGCCGTTGGACAATAAAATGCACCGTTGTCACCTGCTGTCCGCGTGATCCTTTCACACGCATCGCGCGCGCCACATTTACTTTCTAGTAATTAAGCGTATACAGGAAGGTGCACACAGAGCGACACCGCTATGTATCCTTGCCGTGACCTGTGGCGTTTGGTGTGGCCAATGACGCGCGCACACCATTGCGTGGGGGAGCCCCTGTCGTGTGACTGAAGGGTCCCGGCGCCGCCCAAGACGTGTAGGGCTTCGGGACGCGCAAGATTAGCAGTATCGAACGCATTGCTACTGTAGACAGCGGGGCTTGTCACGCACGGCCACGCACGTTGCATATTACGAAAATCGAAAACGAAACGAAAGATCCCCGAGCCGTAGCACTAACCCTGGGTAACGGTAACGCAAGGAGTAATGCAAAGTGTGCAAGCTTGGAAGCAGCTTGAGGAGATGCGTTGGAAGTTGGAAGAAGATGCGTTGAATTTCCTTCCGTACCGGTAGGTGTGCAACCGATAACGAACAAATAACACTCTTTCTCTATAACGAAGCTGACAAGGATCCAAAGATCCAAGATCCAAGGATCCCAAAAACCAAGGATACATGGTCTCGTGAGCCCGTTTCTCTCAGAAGCGTCCTAAATAGGAAGCAAGTTCAGATCGGTCGATTGTGGAAATCGAATCCCGTATCGGTATTGCTGAGTAAGCGCCATATCGATACATTATCCGAAGGGAGCGCGGACGAGAAAACAGAGCCACGCGTATACTTGTATGAGATTGCAGGCAATCTCAGGGATCGATTATGGGTAAGCAGTCCTCGGAGAGGACACATCGAATGACTTTGCGCGCCTAAACGGAAATCTGCCAGGCAGCTCTTCGCGGCGCTAAGGCAGAGTTTGCATCCTGCCACAAAGTCACGCGCCAAAGCCGACTATATTATACACAACAGCAATTTAATTTAAATTGCTTTCAGGATTGCAAATGTATGAGCCTTTGCTGGCAGCGAACGACGGACTGTGACACCGTCCGTGACCATATGCAATCCTCTCAACCAGCCTTAATGGCAACGGGCAACCATGTGAGCGTTAATGCCCTCCATGGGCGGCAAGTGACGAAGTTCCCGCTGCGCTCTGAAGGGCGCATGCCACATCCCATGCGAGGCCGCCTTCGGCGGGGCATCTGCACCAGCGCCCGAAATCAACTAGCCGCCGATGGGGCGTACATCCACCATAACTTCGGAAGCCAACATCCGAACCCGCCGACAGAGACTTTGGAGGCGGAAGTGTCCATCGTCATCGTCATCGTCATCGTCATCGTCATCGTCATCGTCGTCAGTCGCTGGCTACCTGAGGCCAATCCAGCTTGATCGCCGCCGCAATGTTTTGGTGCGCCAAGTGAGGCCGGCCGCCAGCCCGAACGTGCCACCGCTTCCAGAGTGCCGCCACCTTCCTCGCGACATGGAATGTTCTTGTCCCCAACTCAGCCTTCCGCATGTATCGTGGGGCAATGTGCTCCTCGGGCCGTCCATCAGCCCAACTGTCGCCTGCCCCAACCACAGCCGCAAGAAAGGGCGTTTTGCGGAAAAGCTGCAAACCGCAAAACATATTTGTCGGCCTCCTTATTTCCGAATTCCACACCCGCAGAAGTAAGGGGACAATAAATTTCAACTTCGCCTAAGAACCCGCCCAAGCAACCTAAAAGAACGTCCAAGTGCCATAAAAGAAGCTCTCCCACTCAGCGCGGAGCCACCTTAAGCATGCTCCTCTACAGTCACCCCTCTTTTATCTCCAAAGGGAAGCTGCTGGACAAAATATCAAAACAAACGGAAACCTCGGGGCAAAACAAACCTCGCGGTGAGGCCTCCGTGTTTCAGGACTGGCCGGGTTGCGTGGCAATTGAGACTTATTATTTGAACTCCATCGGCCGTACGGCCATTCAGCATATTCGTACGTAATTGAGGAGAAAGCTGCTTTCTCATGGAGGAAAGACAGCCCAACCAACCAACACCAGGGGACATACATACACCGCCACAGTACGTCGCCACAGTGCAAAACTGTCTACACCCCTGCTCGTTTCCGCCCTTAAGAAGGCAACGGAAATGAACATACATTCTCGCGTCTCAAGAATATTGGCAAAAGGAAATCTTGGAGGACGAATAAGACGCTTTCCCGGATCCTTAGTCGTTCATGATAACTCCCACCCGTGCAGGAGCATCGGCTCACACAACCCCGTGCCTTAGCGGCAGCAGCAGTGACAATTACTCCTTCGCCTATTGCTGCTTCTGCCTCTGCTGCTGCTCACCTGGCTGGTGCTGTAATAGACACAACAACTGTTGTTAACTGCGGCTGTCACCCCGCGTCAGAACACCTCGTCTTTTCAGTGAGGGGCTCCACACCCTTGAGGGGCAGTTGGGCAATGCAATCACATACCGAGCTGCGAACTTGCCGCGAGCGAAAACATCTGCCCACCCCTAAATTCTCCGTACTACCAACTACCAGATCGGCATGTTGGGTTGTACGGGCTTAGTAACGCACTACCCTAAATCACTACTCCCACAAACACAACAGCAACCGTCGCTGCAACCGTCCGTGATCCCTTCCCCCTTCTCCTCCCCTGCTCCTCCTCCTCCTCGCTGCTTCTCCTCCTCCTCGCCTCCTCCAGCCTTCCTCACTTTGTTCCGACAAGCAAATCCCGGACGTGGAGTTTAAAATTTCGCAGCCTGCTTCGGATGCCCCCACTGCTCTTCGTGCTGCTACGGGCGCCAGAAGAAGCTGGCTCGTCTGCCAGCTCCCTGTTGCGCCACCGATGCTGTTTTGACCGTCATCTGTCAACCTGGCCGCGCACATCATTCGACGCCTAGTGCCACCCACCATAGGACTGACAGCCGAAGGGGGAAGGCCCCATCGCTACCCGCCACGCGGCGGAGACCGGGGGCTTTGGCCACTGCCATCGTCTTAACCTTCCATGCGTTCGGGGATCTTGCAGACAATAAGGTAGAGGCCAGCGCACCAGGCAGACGCCAATTCGTTGCTACGGAGCCGGCTGTGGTGGCGTCGGCAGCGACGGCGACGGCGTTGTATCGCGCAACAGGCGACATTGCAGTACTTTCCCTGGGGCCACCGGCGGTGGCGACAACCGTACCGCCACAGCCCATGGCCTGCTGACAGCTGGGTGGTGGTGGCGGTGGTAGCAGCGGCGTCTTCGCGATGCATTAGCTTGAGCCGCCACCGCTTAGTCCTACTGTGCCCTCCTCAGACTCCGGGATGGTGGGTCCAACAATCTGCGGCGGTAGCAAGGTCTCGCAGCCGCCACCGCCACCATCACCGCCACCGCACTACCTCTGCCGCCAAACGCAGCGTTTTGAAGCGACGGGCTTCCATCCCCACTGCTCCTCGTGATGCCCAGTCGCCCACTGCGGGTCCCTGACGGCTTCATATAGCACGGCATGTTCCATGAGAGACGTGCTCCATACGGGCACGCGGCGCTTTGTCTCATGAGCTTGTTGTTTGAGTCCTCTTCAGTGAAGCTGTAGTCGATGCCGGAGCAGCCGTCCGCGCCGACGACATTGGACTTGTACTCCACCACGCTGCCCGGTGGCGCCGATTGCTGCTGCCCACCAGCGACTTCGTCAGCGGCAATGCCGCCGACGGCAGCGGTGGCGGTTGAGGCCGCGGCAGGTGCCAACGTGGACATGACGTTGCAGACAGACGGGGCAGTTGTGCTTGAGCCCATGGAAGCGCGCTTCTCATCCGATAACGGACTCAATCCACACTTACCGATGCTAAGGCGATACGGGAGCATGTCGGCGCCGGCCATGTTTCCACCGCCGCCGGTACCGCCCGTGTTTCCACTGCCGCCGGTGCTGCCGCTGGGGTCATGCACACTGCCGCCTCGTGTGCTGCCCGTGTTCAGCGAGCCGCTGCCACCACCACCGACACTGCTATCACCTGCACCTGGACATCTGCGTGCGTGACTTGATTTGGATCGGGTTGACCGAAATGATGAAAAGGCGTTGACCAGGGCTGCACTGGCAAAAGCGACAGGCAGGCAGCCCCCATTACGTTTCAGATTTCGTCGAGCTACTGTCGCCGCCGCTGGTGTGCTGGAATTAGACAGGGATCTCGATCCAAGTCTGCTGGACCTAGATCTGGATGCAGGTGTGGAAGTGGAGCGCTGGATGATATTTGATCCGGTGCGTCGAGCCGTTGATGGCGCCGGCGCTGGAGCTGCCACTGCCTCCATTGCCACCTGGCGACCGGATGACAGCAGCACCTGTTGCTGCTGCTGCAGCTGGGGCGCAAGTGCACCAACAGTGGATAGGCTAGCAATGCCGACGTTGCTCTTGATACCTGCCGCTTGGCCTGCCGTATAATTGCTGGCTACCTTGTTGCAGCGTCTCCCGACGCTGCCTACGTACGGAGCGATTGTCGTCGGATGTGATGGCAGCGGCCTCCGCCTCCGTCATGTAAGTGAGCAGAGTGCCAGAGGTAGCTCTGCTACCGACGCTGACACCGGTGGGGTTAGATGACCTCGCGGTTGCTACTGCCGCAGCGCCGCTACTGCCGAAGCTCGTTGCAACCTCACTGCCTGCACCCACAACACCTGACGGCAGCCGACGGAATGCTGCGGAGGCAGCATTGTTACTGACCCATGGTTCGGGCCGCGGCTCTTCCACTGGCGGCAGACACGCCGAGGACATCGTGCTAGTAATCTGTTGCGAAGGACGCGAGGGCACGCCGTAAAGCATTGAGGAGGTCACCAAGAACGAAAGCGGGGGCCTTCTTAAGCGGCTCGACTAAGGTCACGAAACTTCACCGTCTGCGAGGAGCAACACCTGGCGCAGGAATGGGTACGCCCAGGGCCATCCATCACACTCCCATAGCTGTACGGATGCTATTTGGATCTACTTGTTGCCTTCAGGGCACTGGCGATGGGAGCCGTTCCCTGGAGCAGTGGGACCCTAAAAGTAGTCGCACACGCGCACACTCACATACACACACACGCGCGCGCGCACAAGTTCAATCAGTCATTGCAAAAACATCGCTCATCACACACGCAAGTGATCGTTGCCATCGCCGTTGACGCCACCTACCGTCTCTCCCGGAGCATGCAAGTAGCTGTGGCTCGCCTTGCACGACCACCTGCTGCGAGTTCGCCTTTGGCAATTTCACGACGCCACCCACTGAGCCCGTACCGGGGGACACGTCCACCGTGTCGGTGCGGTTACTGGATCCTCGATGCAGGTGCCCCAACAGCCAGCCGGGAAGTGACCGAGAAGAGATGAGGGGCTTCTCGTAGTGGGGCCCTTTGGGGCCCAAGCTGCCACCGCTTTCGGCGTATGCGCCATGGACGCTACCGGCGTGGAGATGGCAAGGGCTGCCGCCACGATAGCTGACGCCGGTGGCGGCGGCGGCAGCGGCAGGACACCGCTCATCAAGGACGCCGCTCTTCACCTGGCTGTTGCCGTAGCCATCAGGGGTGATCGGGCCGCCAGTCTCCGTTCCAACCCTGCCACCGCCCAGCAAGCTACCCATCGTCCAGCTGCCGCCGACGCGGCTGCCACCGTAAGCTGCGGCTGCTGCTGCGGTGGCGTAAAATGGTGAACCAGTGTCGAGCACTTGACGACTCGTCCCGCCGCCACTGCCAGCAGCGGCGCCGCCACCGTGCGAGCCCAGCCACCTCATTGTCCGTACGAAGGTGCCGGCTACTGCCTGCTGTTGGGGCCGCTGCTGCATTTGGTATTGTTGCTGCACTGGTTGCTGCTGTGCCTGCTGCTGTGATGGCGGCACCGTGGGCGTATTCAGGCCTCCCACCAGCCGGGGAGAAGACAGCACCCAGCCCCTAAGCCTGCTGGGTGCCGGGTTGTGGAGTGCACCGGAGAATACGTCGTGAATAGACTCGCGTGATTCGTGTCGTACGCATCCGTCGCGCTGCTCTACCGTACTCTGGTACGGATCAAACTCGAATGTGCAGCCAGGGATTTGCCCACTGGATAATGCAACCTCAGCGGTTGTGCCAGCACAGGCACCGCCAGTGGTGGAATCTGCCCCGTGAAAGCTGCCTGTGGTCATCAGGCAGATCCGTGGGTCGGTAACGGGTTAAAAGGGATAGGGAAAGTCAACTTTCATGTCCTAATCAAGCCCTGCTGGGACAGCGGGACGTTCCGCTATTCCGGACAGGGGATGGTCTTTTCGGCAATTGTGCGAATATTCCGAATATTCCGAAATCGAGAGAAACTGGGAGGAAAACGAATGCGTCTTGGATCTGGTCCTGAAATATGGAAAGGACAGACGTTATGGTTTCGTGCGACTGCGGGAGAGTTACGGCGAATGACGTGTTGGGTTATATACCTGATATGCAGGTTCTGCATCAAGATATGTGCAGCTGCCGTACCGTTCGTATCAGAAGATGATGACAAGAAAAGAAAGCTTGTGGCCGGGGGCCCCACGTTGGTGGGGTAGTTGGGCACCGGCGTAGATGAACTGGCACAGCCCCGGCGCGCCCGCCGCTAGTTGCTGCCGCCCTGGATGCATTCTTTGACGACGGGTTGATGAACGAGTTAACTATATTCCCTACATTACAATTTAGGCACCAACCTAACGACGGTCCCCTCCTGTGTGCAGTTACCTGACGCGTCTGGAGCTGTCTGTCGCGCCTCTAGCGCAGACCTCCCTGGCCTTGGGCAGTGCAGCCGATGACAACTCCAGTACCCTATAATCGGGTGTTGTATTATCCCAGCTAGCAACTCCGACGCCTCCTACCTCTCTCCCTGCCAAGCAGGGGCATGCCCCAAAGGGATGCAAAGGGATCTGGATGCATGTTGCAACCAAGATGGTGTGTACACGACTTAGAGGCTCAGCCTGGGGCCGGGCGGCCGCGGTACAGAACAGGGAGAGGGGCTACCCATGGCAGGTTGGGGAAGGGAGGAGGGGTTCGTGGAAGGTGGGGCGGCGGAGCAGTTTGTACCTACAGGAACATGCGTGTGTGCGTCTATTCGTACCAGGAAAAGACCGGGGGGACATTGAAGAGCAGCAGAATCATGATGGCGGGTAAGCAAGGGGAGAGAAGCTCTTCGGAAGGAGTTGGCCAGCCAAACAATTGGCCCATAGAGAAATGGCATATAATAGTGGCCCAACCGCATGCACCTAACTGCTGAAGAAATACCGCGATGCTGCTGAGTGCATACTACTATTGCATGAGGACACCTGCGTGACAAGAAGTGCGAGCCACCTGCATATAAACGCTGTACAGTATACGAACCAATATTGCAATCTTAAGCGGAGATGGTCTCATCTGACCCGACATGACGTTATGGCGGCAGAGTCCGCCCCAGCGGCAGTGCAACGGCATTTCTCGTCTGGGATATGAGAATGCGGAGGTCGAAGAGCTCATGGTGGTGAGTGGGCAACAGCAAATGACCGCAAGGGGTGTGTGTGTGTGTGTGTGTGTTTCGGCAAGTTGAGCTGCGTATCCACGCGTCGGTTGTAGCACTGGAGGAGAAGGATGTGTCTGTGTACGTCAGCACCAATATTCATGGTGCTGACTTGCGCCAGGTTTGGTATTAATTTCTGATTATAGTGAATGACTATTGTCTTATATATTATGTGTTGGGTTCTGTTGGTCATCTCTGGGGATATCCGTGGGTGGTCGAGGCAGGTGCGGCAAGTGGGGCTTATGTAGTCAGAGCGAAGGTTTATATGACGGAAGCGAGTAACGGGGCGGGCAGCAAAAGTCAAAGCCTGATGCGTATGGTGCCAAAATGTGCGTTGATGTGCCCTGGGTTTTGCAAGAGCAGAGGGTCCGACTGGATGTGGTGAGTGTTGTTCCTGACCGAGGGGGGCTGTACTGAGGCCCCGGACATTACACAAAGGGGGGTAGCCTAGTTAGGAGCCATTGCCAGGGCGGCAGCCCTCTGTTGGCAGCATGTGATCCACCTCCATGTGCCTTCCCCTCCCGGTTCCGCTGGCCAGGAGTACGTCATCCAGCTACTGGCGGGGGGAGGGGAGGATGAGCTTCATTCATGAGCAGGTGAGTGGAAGGGGGAGATGGCGGAGGGGAAGGGGGGCATGACGAGGGACACCGATTTCATAGACCTTTGAACTTGACCAGGTGTACGCGCCACTAGCACAGTATGGGTGGAGTGTGTGGTGCTGACCTTGCCTGGGGCACCTCTTGCTACGAAGCACGGTGGGTTGTGTTGGGAGTTGGGGTCAAGCGACACAATTTGGCCTTCGATGAGCACTTGTGATTTCACTTTTAGGAACTTGACATGAGGAAACTGTCAGAATGTCGGTGCCAGCGTTACTCATCGGTGTTAGCTCGTCTGGCACACTGGACTGGGACGCGCTATTGTTACACGTGGCTTGCTGAGCCACAGATGCTTGTCAAGCCCGCCTGGCCCTTCCCTTTCATCTGCTTCACTCTCTGACGCTCCCTCCTTTTCCATACAGGCGATCCCATTTTGTCCTGCTGCTGCTGTTTCCCATAATCCTGATCCGCTGCCACAAGCACTGTTACTGCAGGTAGGTGCAGCAAGCTTGAAGTTTATCAGCCTTTCTCCAACGGCTGAGTTGAAGGAAGCGTTGTTGATGTTGATATCATGAATGTGTTGTTCATCCATCCACCAGGTGGGGACACCCTGTGACGGACACGGAAGTCTTTTATTTGACAGCAGTCTCGCCTAGTGTGTGTGTGGCTTGTGCTTCACACCTCAAGCACAACCTTGTAACAACCTTTGGGAAGGAGCAGGCTGCAGCTCCGGCAATATCCTACATGCAGCTCAAGCTTATGGAGCTTTGCGGCTCCAATTAGTGGGGGACACGGTCGATCAAGGCCCCCTCACTTGAGGGGCCTCGCAAGAGCCGAATGCCCCCACGCTGAACACATGGCCCTTTCTTGGCGGCCTTCCTAAGAGCTGCCAAGAGAATCACAGAGCCGTATGTTCAGCGTGGGGGCTCTTGTGAGGCCCCTCAAGTGAGGGGGCCTTGATGGACCCTGACACTGATTGTAGGCGCAAAGCTCCATAAGCTTGAGCTGCAAATAGGATATTGCCGGAGCTGCAGCCTGCTCCTTCCCAAAGGTTGTTACAAGGTTGCACAAGGTTGTGCTTGAGGTGTGAAAGCCACCAAGCTGTGGTAGGCCTGACATAGTTTCCTGTTATTTTACCTGCTATTTTCTTAGCCGCCATTTCGTTAGTGGATCCTAATCAGTAGGACCTTGTCAACTCTGTTTATTCGTGGATTTGTTTCCGAGGGACTCTGGACAAGAGATGCTTGGGACAGGACGCGCTCAGGCATGCACTTATGTGCATGTGTATGTGTTATGTGTGTGTGTGCGTACATCTGTGTGTGGGTGTGCAGACAGTACCATCGGATTCGAGCCATGTAGTTTCATCCGGGTCGATTGAAGAGCAGGCCCCCGTGCCACTACTTATCAGGCAATGCGTGGATGCTCTTTTTGAGGGTCTCAGTCTTTCCCCATGCGCCGTCACGCAATACCCCTAGTTTCAATACTCTAGAGTCGGTAGAAAATAGAAGGGAGCCTGCAGAAGCTAGGCATGCCATATAAAGGAAATTAGTGATGCAGAAGGTAGGCCAGTTATGATAAACCTGATAATCTTGGCAGTCAATACAAACCTGATAATCCTGGCAGTACAAGCAGTGTGGGGCATGTGTCATAGCGATTAATTATAGCGATTATGATGCTGATGGAAACGAATTTGCTAGATATTTACGCAGGCTCCTTCGGTTAGCCACACATCTCTTTAATGCAAGTGCAAGATCCATCGATCGGATATGATAATGAGTGCTGTATGGGTTCATGGAAAACACGAAGACACAAAGTCATGTCATACGGAATGCACGATAATACAGTGTGTCAGGCTACTGCGTAGTGTGCTGGATTTCAGTTCCCCGTACCAAATCTAGCCTATCATAAGAAACGTTTATGGAAGTCATGTGCAGGATCAGGTGCACAGTATACTCATGAGCAGGGGTTATCACCCGCATTTGCAACGGTGCAAGTTTAGGCACGATAGGTCCAGTAGTTTCTTCATCTGTATCCGTCATGTATACAAGAAACTGCTATGAACACCTGGGCTGTGGGCTGGCTGCAGCTTCCAAAGTTTAGCGTTATGTTGAATGCGTTAGGTTATGGTTAGGAAAGTAAACCAGCCCTGATGTCGGCTGAATGGATTTTGCCAGCCTCAACTTTCTTTCGTCGACAGGTTCCTGCCGGCAGGGTTAACTAGGCGAAGGAAAGGGGCGCGTTTATGAGGATGGGCCGCGTGAGTGTTGTAAGTATAAATTGTCGGTAGCAGTGTTTATCGCGACAAAAGAGGTCGGCCGCCAAGGCGAATGCGGTGGCAGTAATAAAAATACCAAATTTATTTCAACGTCGAGCGGTGAATACGTTTACAGAGTGTACACCCGGGTAAAGGGTGTACACCCGGATGGAGAATGACGACGTCAATGCTTACCCCGCTTTTATGGAAACCATTGGCATAAACGATAGACGAACGAAATGGCAGCAATGGCATCTACAGCTGCTCTTACCGAGCGTTTTTGCTTTTTGTCCAAAACATCACGCACGCGCCCTGACCCTAATTATGCAACAACGAACCACCACAAGCTGACAACTGCAAAACCTTGAACTACTTCTCTGCCCACACGTGGTGCGTGAGATGATGACGACTGATCAGCGCTACTGATTGCAATCCTTCCTTGCTCGCGGTGCTTACTAACCATGCAACATACAAAAAATGACAAACAGAGCAGTATTCGTGATCATGATGATGACAATGCCTGGAAGGAAGGACATCAAGATATCCGTATACCATACATGCATATGTACTTGTAGGCGGAATTGGCCTTGTACATACACCCATCCAGGCCAGCAGTACTTTAGCATCAAAGCACTGAATGGCTCAATTGTAGGAGCTTAAGAATAAATGGTGCCCAGAGAGAGCGCCCACAAGTGCAAACCATTTATCAGCAATCAGCCCTAATACTTAGTCGCGCTACCTACACATGGCCATACGGATTGACACAGGCAGCAACAGCGCCAAACAATCACGCACATGGTAGGGCACATGGACCCTTGCTCCCCTCATGTGGGACGAGGAGCCGGGTCCCATTCTCTTAACCAAGTCGTATCCCCACGTACACGAAGCATACCTTGACGCCTTCTTCATCCACACATACACTTCGTATGTAGGTTGCAACACTTCACCAGTCTTCTTGCATCGTCCCAGAGGTGTGGCCGCTTCTGCCGCAAAGCAAGCCACCACCGCCTCCCTGCCATGGCTGACCTGTCGTCTGTCCCAAAATCGCTGTCCCAAATAATTGTTCGTCCTCATTGATGACTCGATTGCTGGGCTGCCGACCTACCTGACCCTGGCCCCGCATACATCCCTAATTCATCCACTCAGCCACCTTCTCCACTCAGCAGCCTGCTGCCCACCATCCACCATCCACCCCAGCAATGGCGATTTTGAAACACACAGGGCATTCTGGAGACGAACATAAATTAAAATGATGTTGGCCCGCTCAACTCACCTTACTGGGCGATGTTTCTTTACTAGTTATCCGTACGGCACACACGTGCAACTAACACGATGGTGCATGCAAAATCTTTCTACACTTCTTCTTTGAGCCTCTCCCGCATCTTCATGTGCACGGATGCATGCTAAAAAACACAACAAAGTCTCAAGTCTGAAAGAAACGGGATCGTTCGCTCCACTACCACACCTGGTGCGGAACTAACCGCTGACACAGAGCTGTCACATCCGCGCTCCCTCCCCAGATGATGGCCACCCTCGAATCCCAAACAACATAAACGAGGAAGATTCACTCCTTTGAAGCTTGTGACTTAACACGTCGACGCAATCAGAGTTGTGTGTGCGTGTGTGTTAATAATCATAACCCCTCGCCATCATGCAAGTCATGTACCGCATCGTCCATACTGATGTTGGCTGCATACCGGTATGCCGCACATACCCTCAGAACGGTATCCATGTTTACACAAACCCGTATACATGCACATATATAGCCGCAAGGCTATATATGTGCCATGACGATACAAACCGCTATCGCCACAGGACTGACAACCGTCATGGGAACAGCGATGGCTACTGCCGTAGGGAATGATGCGCCAGCAGTAATGGGCCGCTCGTGATGCGGTGCCGACGACTGCACCGGCGGCGGGGCCACAAGTCCCCTTTAGACCTCGTCCACGACCTGACAGTCGGGGTCATCAACATCCACGAGCCCGTCGCAGCTGCGATGCGGAGGACGAGGGGAGCGGGCTAATGATAACAACGGATTCGCAGACAAAGCAACATACGGCGTACGTACCGGTGATGTCAGGTTTCAGATTTGGATTTGGATTCTATGTTCCGCTCAATAATGGGTTAGATTTTAGGTTGTTCGGATTTGTAATCAGCAGGCGAAACCAGAAACATAATCATAGGACTGCGCATATGTTGAATCAGACTATACCAGAGCACGATGGTTCTCCCCGCCCTATATTTTTCCCACCACTTTGCATGAGGGGTTTGCTCCGAAGGGTTTAGGTCGCTTTCTTTTATGATCTATCAACAAGCTCCTTAAGCAGCAGCGCCATACCCCATCCTAGACGCCCCGTGAACCCCACTCATTGACACCCACTCGTTGTCCAGGCCATCTTCGCATTCTCCACCGGTCTCAGAGAATCCCTGGTAACGGCAAACAGCCACAGTCGCCGAGCCGCCCGTCACGCCGCCCACGTCCTCCGCAACGGGGAAAGTCCGATGGGTGAACCTGGCGAAGTACGGGTGAATAAGGAATGCCAAAATTACATAAAAGAGACTTACTGCATGGGCACAACATTAGGAGTTTTAGGAAGGGTTTCACAAGAGCAAGGTTGCTAACACCGTGGATCCGCACCTCTCCGTCCTCGCTTTATTTGTAGCGGTAAGCCTGCGCACACTTCATGATGCCAACCAACCCCCCCACTCTCAAAATCCTGCCCAGCCTCTCATCGCCATGCAGGCAAGCCCTCGCTCACCTTATCAGCACATTGGCGGGTTGGTACCTGTACGACTGGCCTGCACTTACACAACGGTATACACGGGGAATCTTAGCAACTTAAGTGGGGTATGTATTATGTGGTAATTATGCCAAATCAGCCGCTAAGGCCCGCCAACCAACGGGGAACTACCATCAGGTACGTGAGAACCACCACCACCACCAGAGCAATGAGCATCAGCCAGAGGGAGACCATCCGCATAAAGGAAATTAGAAACGAAACCAATACCTGGGGGACCACCGGGCGCCAACAACCCCAACACAAGACGTGCACGCACACACATACCTACGCCCATCGCTGCCAGAAACACTGTTGGCGGGGCCCCTGTCAGCCCCACCGGCGTCGTCGTCGTGTTGACGGAATGCAGCACCAACCGCCCTGCCGTCGTAGCTGGCAACCCGGCGTCGCCGCCAACAGGTTCACGATATTGCACGTACAGCGGGTGCGGCGCGGCGGATGATGGAGTCTTCCGGTTGAGGAGCACGAGCAGCAGATGATCGGCCGAGAGCGCCGCGGGAGGCAGCGTCACGACTTTAGTGTCGCCGACTATGACCCATGGGTCCACAAGGTTTGGTTTCATTGTCGCGGGATCAAAGGGAAAGGGACACCGTGTGGAGGGTCAGGAACCGAGAACGTCGAGCCTTGTACGGGGTATACAGCAGGATTCTGTGGGGTAGTGCCCAAGTGATGTTTTACTGCGCATCATTGAGCTCGGGTTGGCCTTTGGACATTAACTGTGTGGGTAACATTTTACCATGCATGTTTGTGAGGGTTAACCCCCTGGATAGTCCGACGAGGGGTACTGCATACACCCATCTCGTTCCAACACCCGATAGACGACGCAACAAAACCTGCGAGCTGACCAGTAGCGGAGTTGACGCCTTAGTTGATTCGGCAGATTCCGCTGGATGCTGGTGGTGGGTGCTGAACCTGGGAAAACCACTGATTTCGGAGAAGTCGGCATGGGAGACTGGATTAGGGTGCCCCGAAACACCGGGGAAGGTAGGGACTGCCAGGTTAGTGGCCACGGGTGATGTACCCCCCTATCCTACACACATAAAACCTCTTTGTGGGTAGAAGAAACCTCATGTCAGAAAGGTATGCGCCCTCACCCTCGCCCTCGCCCTCGCGGTATGATTTCTTTCTTCCTTCTCATCCTCTTATGCATGATGTATCGCTCATCTCAACAGTTTATACCCAATGCTGCTAGGTACGGCCTTCCCACCACCCTCGGATTCGCCTTAGCTCTCTGCATGTGATCGGACTGCTCCTCGCGGGACGAGGGGCCAACAAAGACCCGCAATCCGCAAGACCGGACGGCGCACGACGGGGTCGGGGCCACGGCCAGGTGGACTGCTGCAGCGGCTGCAGCCAGCAACGGCGGCAGCGTGTGTGTGCAGCCACCGCACCGCCAGCTAGCCAGCCAGGCTAGCTGCGCCACCAGCCAAGCATCGTACCTTCCCACCCCTTCCGTTCGCACGTCCTTCCGTTCTTGTTTCTCTATCTTGGCTTACTAATAACATCATCATTGGGTGGGGGCCAGCCCGTTACGCCGATACCAAACACGTGCACTACTGCTGCACAACAGTGCGCCTTGTCGAAAATTGCGCCGCATTTACCGACCCCTTCCTGCCAACCCCCTGCCACCAAGCTTGGTGGGTGCATGGCGCGGGTTGGACCCTATGGCCCATTGTTCACCATGCAGTCCAACCAATTCTTCCCGCCAAGCCTGGACAAATACCCCCATACAAATTCCAGCCCCTCTGACCGCCAAGCAACAGAAAAAGTTCAAATACGTTGAACTTTGTTAACTATTAAAATCGCTTCATACCAGTACCAGTATATGTACCCATGGCTCGCAATGCCTCACCTCCAAGGCCGCTCTTACTGTCAATCTGCACCCAAGGATTTGACAAGAGTAGCTTGAACGCGTTGGGACCATTGAAGCACCTGAGCAACGTCACGAAGGTAGTAAAGGGAGGGGAATAAGAAGGTGCGATGGAACGTGAATTGATAACTGCAGGAAGAGTGAAGACGGCGTTGGCCAACACTGAGGGCTGGTGAGGAGGGATGAGGTTACCGGTTAACCGCAAAGGGTAATGAGGTCACTGTCAGCAAACCTCGATATGCTTATAGCTTATTACTTTACAGCTCAATAAAAAGTATCTGCGATGGCCCAAGGCCCTTGCCCCCTTCGAACACACGCATACTCCTGGCGTGCCGCTAGGCATTTTCGCCCAAACCCCATATGCCACACCTGATAACCCCCAGCAGTATTTTGTAACGACTGAGTGTCATGACTGAGCCTCAGATACTCACTGGTAGGTGCCCTCCGCTGCGCCCAGGGCACACGATGGGTCGGTGGGTTGTCCCGAGTTGACCAGCGGGTTGAGCCCGGAGGGATTCGCGCTGGAAGTGGCGGGCTGGAGGAGCATGGACGCGCCGATCTGGGCGACAAGCCACTGCAGCAGATGATCACGTTCACCCTACAGACAGGGAGCGAGGGAAGCAAAGAGGCGTACTTACTCAGAGGAGGGCTTGGAGGAGAAAACACTTTTGCTGGGCGCAAGGGCGTTGCTGGCCCCTGACATTCAAGTACCTTCAGAACAACCTTGGTGAGGTCTGTCTCCAGTAGGGGGCCAAGGTAGGTGTCTCAGGGGGTGACAGAATCGAAATCCCTAGCGACAAGAAAATAGTACTCACTGTGTAACAGTCGCACACGCACAGCAGACGTGTACCCCAGACACCGAAAGGGAATGCCTCACCTCTCCCTCTTCCCAACCCCTTCCGCACCCTCTCACACACGAACACGTGCCTAAGGCTCAGGTGGCTTCTCCAATGCCTATCGCCCACACCACTACCCCGCAAAGCCCCAAGACCGCAGATGCGCCCCTCCCCCCCCCTTACATGCTCCGGGCTGCACTCCTACTCACCCGGATCCAGATATCGCACCCGTGATCCTCATCACATCCGTAGCTTCCCCGCTGCTGCCAGCTGGGACATAAGGACCCTCCGGATCCACCGACAGGTGGCAACACCAGCACGCGGCGGCGGAATTGCGACGTGTCGATGTCCCGAACCTGTAGTTAAGGAAAGGCAGGGGCGGGGCGGAGGATATGATTTTGGTTTTGGGGCCGAAGGATAGGTAGTAAGGACGTCGGGGGACGCAAGGAGCCAGCGGAGTTCTGGGTGAAGGTAGAAGGAACGGACAAGCAGATCCCATCCGTATCTAGACATGCAATACGCAGCCCTACGTACAATAAAGATGGGTTGGATGGTGGCGGGTTCACGAACTAAGACCGTACAACACGACACGGCACGGCAGCTGGATTGGACAGCGCATAAACACGCACGCATAGTCACGTGCGCGCGTGTGACCTCGACCTTTCCGCAGCGACCCAGTGCACATACACGTTCAACACATGCATGCCTCCGTTACTCGCGGTGGGTGCTCTGTTACAAATCATGACACAGAAACACACGTGCACGCACACAACTTTCCTGACGTGTGATTGACACGGCGTATTCCATCCAGCCCCAAAGTTCGTTGTTGCCGCATGCGCCAGTGACTCCCTCTGATCCCGGCGAGGAACTCCACGAAGCACCGTTCGGCCGTGCGCCGCTGCACGGCAGAGCCAGACTGAGGACGACAGTGCTGGATCGCTTGAGAATAAAGTTCCCGTACGAGCATTCGTACAGCAGGCGGTTGAGGCCAAGCAAGGGGAAATGCTGGTCAGGGAGACCAGGGCTGCGGAGAGCTGCGCCCGCGGGAGGACCGAAGAGTACCGCTGACACGTCCTGTGCGTGTGTGTGTATTTCGGGAGGAGGGGGTTTCCGAGGGAGTGCTGTGTCCAGCTTGAGATGAGGGTTAGGGGATAAGAGGTTTAGGCAATGGACACACAGACCGCCCCTGCTGCATGACCCCGTACGAATTATGTTTCATTTCCATTTGATGGCATCGCTATGGCCTCTGTGGGGGTGGCATGGGGGTGCACGCGTGTGCTCCAATCTGGGACTGGATATGAGTCCGCGCACAGCCGGGGACAGCCGTCCGCCGCCGTACACAGACAGTTTAACCGCAGAACGAGTATATCTCGAAAGCGGCGGCCTGCCGCACCTCAACTGTAAGGGCCCTCTCAACGCGCGTCCCGCAGACTTCGTTCACTACCCAAACTGCTGCACTAAGCAGTAGGGGCTTGGAGCCCGTGTAGTACACGTTGCTGACGGGATTCAGCGGATCTGTGGTGCCACCGTAAGACTCTTCCACCCAGGATGTGACGTACAACGTCCCTGGAACGCCAGCAAAGGCGGCTCCTTGGTTGGCGGCGTCGGGTACGATACCTGACAGATCCAGATCCACCGTGAGCTGTACGAGGACCCCTGGAGTTGTGGTAAAACAGATAGGTCAACTTATGGATGCGGGAGATACGCCGACGCTTTTTCCCGCCGATCTGTTTCACAACCCTCGCCCAAATTAGGGTTTCCGTACCTCTACCCCCAACTACAAATCTCAATTTAGAATTCAACCAAGCGAGATCACCTGTCTTGAGCTCAGGTCCCGGCTTAAATGCATCAGGACCGAACACCAAGCTGTACAAAACTAACTCCTGCAAGGAATAGGAGAAGCAGACACATCAGAGGCACATAAGATCGTGCAATCAACTTTTTAGATATCCAGTGTGGCACACTGAGTAAAGCCATGGCAGGTAGAAGAGGGTGCGCAAGTCGGGCGGGGGGGGTCCCAGGCCGCACGTCAGGACGGCGTGCATGGGTATGGAAGGGCGCGGCAGGTACAGAAGACATGCAAACACATTCATACAACTACACTCTAAACAGGGGCACGCGACCACACAACGCCTCACCCCCGTGCTCGAGCGCGTGCGAGCATGGTATGACACGTCGCCAACGAGTTGTCGTCCGTGCCGAGGCGCATTCAGCACCACGAGCTTGGCTTTAAAGCCACCGGGGGTGGGCGGGGACCGGGGGAAATGGCGCAGTGACAGCAGGAAACGGATAGGATTTTGGTTTGTTTGGAGCAGGGCCGGGCATTGATTGTTAAACCCCGTTGCTACGCGGGCCAGTGAATGCATTAAAATGGACAGGCTTGATGTGGAATTCGCATGTGATGTTGATAATTATCCTGACACGAGATGAATTTCCCAACGGACCTGTTTCGTGTTAGCGTACTCGTAAAGCACGGACAGGGTGCAACTGATTTCGATTCGACAAGGACCTGAATTCAATCGACTGCTAAGGAAACACGTGCAGGAAGGCACATGATTCTATCTGCTTGATTTTAATCTTGAGAATTACGGTGTAATTCAGGTGCGCACCTCGAAATGTTTCCAAGATGCGAGCATCAGAATTAAGAGCCAGAAGCACAAGTATCATAAGTTCGATGCATAGGGTACAAGGACTGCAGCTTCGCAACGATGCCGTCCCTGGGCCAGCCATTTTCGCTTTAGCTGTGGAACGTGTGGAAGCGTCAGCGACAAAACAAGGTCTGCTCCAAGCGTTTGACCCTGTAAAACAATCCTTGACCTTGAAGCAGAAACCACCAATTCAGCAAAGAAGGATAGGGGTGTCTGAAGTTAGAAAAATAACGCCTTCTCAAGGCGTGCTCTGACAGCCGGACATCTTTTGTGCTTTGGCAACCGAGGCAAGGGGCTATGAAGCTTCTAGTTAATAAAAACTGCGTTAATGAACCCCAGAAATCAGTCAATAATGTTTTGTCGTCTTCCACAACAGGGGCGGAAATCTACAAATGCTATCCGCAGTGCAGCGATAGTCTCACGGATCAATCGCTGTGAGTATTTGATTAGCACCGTCTTATCTTAAAGGTTGAAATATTCCATTAGCTTTAGTTGATTTCGGTGGAAAGGAAGCATACCAACGTATCATTCCTCACAGTTTTACCCGGAATGCGCAAATAAATGCAATACGACGGGATCTAATAGCCAATTCTTATACAGAATTTAAAATATATTAGTTAGAAGTCATTATATCTAAATCTGTATAAGTAGGCCTAACCAGGCGCGCAAACCTCTGGTGGCCTCGGGTCTCTGACTTTTTTGACACTTAGCGGGACCCAAAAAGGACCGTGCCCGAGATAGAAAACACAATTAACAAATTTGCCTTGATTACAAATTCGATCTGGTCACCCTATTGAACTTTATGTTGCAGGATATTCATGTTTTTTGACGTAGTTAAGGGCGTGCGTATTGGCGGGAAGTGCGCGCCGAAGATAAAGAAACACCGTATAATTCAAATCAATGGCCACCGTATTGACATGATTCATGTGCCATGTAGCAATTATGTATAATCCTGCCAAAAATCTTCGCAGTAATCCTACGCAAATTCCGAAATTTTCGAGACAGGCACAGCCGGTATCAACGCCGTTACTCGACCATTACAGGGCCCTCACGACGACGTCATGCTCCTGCAGTTGATGCAAGCTTAGGACAGTATGATATAAACTGCTGGAAGTAACATCCCGAACCAACTATTTTTAGAGTGGAAGGCGCACATATACCACTGTCTAAACTCGATAGCTGGCCTCCTAAGTACGCACAGTACAACTTGTATCCTGGCTTGCACTTTGCTGGGACCATGTCGATACGCAGACAGGCATTCATTTACTTCCCAGCTGTCACTGGGTTTCTTACCTCCTACTGGCCCTCTAGGGTTTATTACCCTATAAAGCGCGTGACTTCTGAACTCGGGTTACATAACGTGCTGCTCGAACGGTGGCAACTTAGCCGCCTTGCACAATGCCAATTTCTTTCGAGAGTACAGCTCCCAACAATCAGGGACTCTAATGCTGCAGGCCATGTGGTACAACAGCTGTGGCCCAGCCCGCGCCCATCGGCCCCACCTTCGCTGTCACAGGCACCCTACCTCTCTCCTCCGAAGCCATGGTGACACGTCGTCTGTTCCTTTATGAATGAATGAGACACCCGAGGCTTCTGGCCTAAGATCCGGTGGCCTGGATACCTCGTCCATGCCGTATTCCTGATCCCTCAATTAATTAAAGTTATAATACCACAGAGATATTACCAAGGCTTATTCGGCTGCCTTGCCCTCTGGCCGCGACGTACAGCAGCTGGCGGGCAGCTCTTAGGAGGTTAACTTTGTAACACAGGGAGCAGTAGCGCATGATACCCCATTACAATCCTCCCCACCCTGCAGTGAACGTCCTCAGCCGCTTCTGGCACCCCGTAGGGCAGCTTGCGCCTTGCGCCGGACGGATGGGTTATTTGTTTTCCCGCCACTACCGTCCACTTTCTTCATTTAGGGCGGAGGCCCGTAACCCTGACGCAGCACCAGCCCGGGTAAAGTGCATACGGAATAATTTGGCGGATTATGTGTACGGCAAATTTCCCAATTGCTGCCTTCGTCAAATCCCTAAGCGTCCTGTACGCATAACCCCCCACTAATCCGTGCGCTTAACCATTCCAATAATGGCGGTCGTCGAATGCCCTAATTGTGTCGTACAAAAAATCCGCCAAATAATTCCGTATGCATATCCCACCCACCCCAATTGCATATTCCGCACCATTCCCACGGGGGCAGTGCCTGCAGGCAGGAATGCGAAATAGCTGCTGCCACTGCATGCCCCATGCATGTACGGGAGTTTCACCCTAATAAAAGCAAACATCACTATTGTGAGATCGCCTCGCCCCGTGCAAAGTAACACCCCGTAACACCCGACATAAACCGTGGCGATGGAAAGGATAATTCAGCAATCGGGTCGCCTCTGTCACACTGCCCCTCAGCCCATTAGAAGCTTCACCGCATTCCTTAATGACGGGCTTCAAGATCTAAGTCTGACGATTCCGCTTCCGGCATGACTGACAGACGCCTATTCCACAGATAGGGTAAGACATTAAAAAATTGAGCCCAGCTGGAGACAATCAAAAATTAATGGCTGTTACCTCAGATTGATGTTGCTTGTGTAAACCTACTGTAAGCAGGATCGCTGCTTGAAAAGGGTTCGCTGTCGCCCACTCTCAGTTTAGTTTTAACAATATGATTAAGGTTATCAGAACCATTTTTTGTTATCCTTGCCCGCTAGCTGTAAAAGTGTGCCAGCTGACTTCAGACGATGGGATGTATCTCACCTCGAGAGGTCAAACTGAGTAGATAGCGACAGAGAAGTTTGACTAACTCAGTACAAAAACATTTCAAGTTTTGTTTACGAATGCGGCTGGAGAGGATTCGGCCATGGCAGGTGATTCTGCTTGCGGGAGTGGTACGCGCCGTGCTCATCTGCTGGGCCGAGTATCAAGACCATCACTTTACCGTAAAGTATACCGACATCGACTACACTGTGTTCACCGATGCCGCACGGTTTGTGGCTAGAGGAGGCTCACCCTACCAACGGGCGACCTACCGATATAGCCCACTGTTGGCGTACTTGATGCTCCCCAACATTTGGCTTCACCCCGCCTGGGGCAAGGTACGACCCCGTGATATGCCCTTGAATACTTTCTCGGGCTTGTTTCTTTTCAGCCAACTCCGTTCCGATAGGATTCAGGTAGGGGCAGTCCAGCTGTGCCCACTGTCCTGCCCATTATTGGAGAAAGGGGAGAATATCTGAGTCCCGGTTTCGTTGTGGAGGGGGGAGGGTTTCACATTCCTCTCTCTTCCCACCTTTTAACCACCCTCCCACCTCAAACCTTGTGTGTGTGGGGGGGAGGGGGATGATAGGGGAGCTTAGCGGCTTCACCCGCGGCCACTACTTGCCAGTCCCTACCTTCCCCTGTATTTCGGGGCACCCTCATCCATTCAACCCTAGGGATGTTGACTTCTCCGAAATCCTTGTGTAATGTTTGCCTGCCTCTAATGATTGGCTCCCGAGTCTGTCCAGCACACACACACACATACACATACACACACACACATACACACACACATACAGAGCTATTGCGCTCTGCTCCCTTCAGGTTCTGTTTTCCGTTTGCGACCTTGCCGCCGCTGGTCTGTTGGACTTCCTGCTAATCCGATGTGGCGCGTCGCGATCCCTCCGTTCGACTGCCCTACTGATGTGGCTTTTCAATCCGTACACCGCCACCATCTCAACACGAGGCAGCTGCGACGTACTTAGTGCACTGCTGCTGTTGGGCCTCCTAGCTGGCTTACTGTACGGCAGGCCAGTGATGTCAGGAGCACTGTACGGCCTTGCCGTGCATTTCCGTATTTACCCGGTCATTTATGGACCTTCAATTGCTTTATACTTGGTGCGGAGAGCGCTTGTGAAGGTGTGTGTGGGGTGAGGGTGAGTGAACGTGAAGGGCTGGACTAACCATTAGTTACCGGAAGAAGGGACCGAGAACGTAACGGAACCTAACGATAGTCAAAGAGTAATTCATGACGTCATAAATCATATGACGATAACTCTAACAGCGAAGAGAGGGGTGGGTGGGACAAAACACATAGGGTCTGGTTGTGGTGCCGATAGTTGGTGGTGGTGTTGAGGATGATCGACACGTGAAGTGAACCTCAGGCATGTAACCAGGCATCTCCCAGGAGCAAGGGGCAGGAGACAGACTTGTTTTCTTCTCAACGACTCAATCAAAGTTTGTGGGAGTTGCGGTGCCGAAAAGGGGGATCCGTTGCCCTCCCACCCCGCGGTTTTTGGTTACCTCCTCCGTGCATCTCTGCTTTGTCCGCATCCCCGGACGTCCCGACGAATCCTCCAGCTCTCATACCCAGGCCGATCTCGAAACGTCATCGCCACTAAAGGCAGGCATCCATCTTCCCTCCTTTCGCTCGGTGCTGCCGCAGTGGACAGAGAAACAAGAAAAACACGATTGCAGCAACGAAGTAAGAACGGCAGCCGGGGCTCGCACGGTAGCCGTTGCCGTGCAAGGAAGCGCGGGGATGATGTATGATGGGAAGGATATCGAGCCGCACCAGCGGAGGGGAGATTTGAGGCAGGGTGCAGCGGCTGTCGTGTCTTCCGATTCCCCCGCGTTGGTGCAGCGGACCAGCGCCGCCACCCGCGTCGTACAACGGCGGTCGACGCTGGTGACGTGGGCGGCAGCGGCGGCCGCGGCAATGCAACCAGTGGTGCTGTTTGGCGCCGCCGCCGCCACCAGCTTTTCGCTCCTAGGAGGATTGTTCTACAAACTGTACGGCATTGAATTTCTGCAGGAGGCTTTCCTGCACCATTTGAACCGTAAGGATCCCCGCCACAACTTCTCGCCGTATTACTACCCCGTGTACCTTAGTTATGGCAATACCAGCACGACAATGTACGACAGCGAGAGCCTATATGAGGACATTGTAGAAGCTGAGTCTTCGGTTTCACCGCCGCTGCAGCCGCTGCTGCATGTAATGCTTGCAGCGTGGCGTACTGTACGGCGTGTCATACCCGTGTACGAGCCCTGGCGGCTGGCCATGGTGCCTCAGGCTGCGGGGCTGTTGGCGCTGGCAGTCCGTTTTCATGAGGACTTACCATCAGCATGGGTACTGCAGGTACGGCATTACCGTACTCTGTACGAGTGAACCAACATAAAGCTCCCTGGCAAACTCCCTGCCTCCTACGCATCCTACGCTGTCAAGCAAAGGAGGGTGGCTCCCACCCCCTTCATTCCCTAGGACCCAACTATGGAAGCCTTAAGCCCCTTTGTTCTCCAATTGTAATGCTTTGCACCCTCTTGAGGGTTTCGGGTGTTAGGGTTAGGGGGATGGGGGAGGGAGGGGTGGATAGATGGGTTTTAGGGCTGTACCCCACCCACCCAACACTTTGGCCGTGTTACCCTGTGCACTAAGGGCTGGTTGTCAGTGTGTGTGTGTGTATATGTGTATGTGTTTGACAGCAGCCCCCTGGCCTTTCTGTCCTTCATTCCCGTATCCAGTTCCTTTCACTGCCGGTTCGTCCACGCTCCGTCCACAAATCCTGACCCGGATCTGGATCTGGATCCTGCCCTTGATCGGCCCCAACCCGCCCGTTTTGATCTGGATTCTGAATCCCACAGACCTGGTGTTTCGTCACCCTTAACAAAGTGGTCACCGCACAGTACTTCGTTTGGTACCTCAGCCTGCTGCCGCTGGTACTGCCCGCGCTGGCGGCGCAGAGTGCCGTACCAAGTGCGGCACTTGTGGCTGCTGGTGCCGTATGGGTGGTGGCACAGCTGAATTGGCTGGCCTGGGGCTATAAGCTGGAGATGAAGGTGCGAGGCGGAGGGTGTGGGCAGGAAGGGGGCGACCAACTGGGTCGGCACACCCAAGGGAGGGAGGGAGGGAAGATCGCTCAGTTGAACAATCCTTATCCAAAATCTGTAACGTACACGGCATACCATTGATGTAGATGTACATATATGCATATATGCAGGCGCACATTTAATATCTCTAATGCTGTACCTCCCATAATTGTCCATATGCTGCAGGGTCAGTCCGTACATCTACCCCTATGGGTCGCGGGGCTGCTGTTCCAGGCGGCCAATACGGGCCTTATGGTGCTGCTCATCAGGGCCTTATTACCAAGAAAGCTGTCCCGCCACCGCCGGGATGATGGTCGTGGTGACAGCTATAGTGGCGGCACCGGGAGCCGTGAGGATGGAATTGAAGGACGCGCTTTCGTCCGGACGACTTACCTGGAGGCCAGTTTGCTGCTCTGTAGGCGATTCCCAACTCGGGAAATTGTCATACCGGATAATGACAAACGGAAACAGCAGTAGCTAATACTGGGGTTACTGCGTCAACGGAGAAATGGCAAATGGGACATTCGTGCTGCTCGAATCAAAGGCTGTGTCGAAAAAGCATCGTTATAGTCCAATGGGCCATTCGTGCGCCCCCCAACTGCTAATGAATCTGCAATTCAACTGCGCATGTGCAAGTAATGGTGCTACGAAATCAGCAACGAAGACCTAGGACGTCCTGCAGCCCCCTCCTTCCCCATACGAAAAGCAACCAATATACCTTTGTACGATAACTACACGCGGCAAAACACGCACTGCCCTCCTACCCCAACCCCATACGGCCTGCTGCCAACTTCCCGACACAACTCTCAAGCCATCCTCCCCCGTTGCGTTCCGTCACCCGTCTCCTCTCCCGCTTTGGCACCAAACCTTACCAGACCACGGGCGCGTTTAATTGGCGCTGTGTAGCGATATACGTGCAACACACACACACACACACACACACACACACACACACACACACACACACACACAAATCTCCCTGGACCCCAATCCCCGCTTCCAGATATTACTGCACAACGCCCGACGCTGTGTGTCGCCTCGCGTTCCCAAGGCTCTTATGTAGACTTGTGTACGCCTAAAGAAGCGGTTGTCAATGGAGGATTGACTTTTGGCTTGCCATGTCACTTAGTTTCGGAGCCTCTCGTCCTCCAAGCTGCTGGAGGGAGTCCCAAAACTAATCCCCGCAGTCGATTCCGCCACGACCCGTCCGTTGTACCCGGTGCGGGGGTCGTCGGGGTCGGCGGCTGAGGTGCGGCGCTGGTTGAGGAAGACGCATCGGCTTCGAGGCCTTTCGTTTGTGGGGTTTGGGGGATGGTTCCGGAGCTGGACTTTCCAGCAGCAGCAGCGGTTTCAGCGCCGCTCCCCCCAGCGTCTGCTTTGGTAAACGCGGCGGTAGCTGACGCCAGTGCCCTCCGTACGGCAGCTCCCACACCGGTGGTTCTGCCCATGGCGACGTCAGAGGACTTAGGGGCGTTCAGCTCGTCCAGCTCGTCCTCTAACTCGTCCTCCACTTCGTACGACCGTGACTTGCTCAGTGCCTTGGGACAGCGGAGTTTAGAGCGGAGTTCAGATTGAGAAGTTGGACCAAATCACGACGAGGGAAGGGAAGAGCAGAAGGGACAGACCCAACACCTACACAGCACAGTTCATTGGCGACGTAGCCGCACCGGGATACTAAACACATGAATACAAAATAGAACGGTGATGAAGGTTTACGCCTTCTAGGACATCCACCGGACGACACAAGAGATGTCAAAAGACATAAGCTTTGCGCTAGAACACGTTACGGTGGACTTGGCAAGCCGGCAGATCCGGAATTGGGTTGTGGGATGACTTAAGTTCCCGTCATTAAAGCATTGCCCCGGCTGAGTGCCCAGCTGTCGACCGGCCGACCACTGACTCATTGACTCCACTGGCCCGATGACGCTGCGACCCAACTGAGGCACTCCCACGCAACGACCCATCAACTCGCACGATCTCCCAGCCCGTAGACTGACCCACCACAGGCCCGGCATACACCCTTGCCCAATTTTACCTTGAGGAAGGGGGCCCTGAGCTCCCCGAGCACCCCGCTGTTATGATATGCCGCAGCGTCGCCCACAACGTACAGACGAGGCTGCTCCAGGGGGGGCTGCGTTGCCGCTGCCGCCGCCGCCGCCGCTGATGGCTGCTGTGGTGGCGCCGCCGACAAGCAGGTTCTACCGCCAGCGGGCAGCGTTTGCTGCAGCTCCGGCCCCACGTCAACCGCCAGAAGCCTCCAAATGTACCGCCCCTGTTGGGGAAGAAGTTGGCCGGCAATGGCCAATAGCGACTGGTGGATGATCGCTGGAGGAACATTTGCTGATATGAATGGTCTATGGGGGCTCCGTAAAGAGGCAAAACATCTTCGAATCTTTTTTTCTCATCATACACACACGTGACTGGGCAATGCATTGTTGTGGATTGCGTTCGCAGATCGTTGGTCCTCGGTGGCCCTCGCGGCAGGATCATACAACGCTAGCACTCACGCTTCAGCACGCGTACGTGTACGCTAACTGGAACGGCTAACTTCCTGCTTGCAAACAGGAATTGGAACGGAAGAGGAGCCCCGGACAGGAGTGCATCCCCGGTGCTGCCAAGGGGTGGAGGTGGAGTGGCAGCAGCGCCCGTCTGGGGGTGGACTCCACTTTAGTGGCCCTAGGCACACAGCCAACGTATTTGTTCCCGTTTTCGCTTTTCATAGTTCTCAGGGCCACCAGGCCGGGTTCAAGGGCCGATTGCGAGGGCCGTGAGGCCCTCACGTCCCTCCCCCCTTCGCCGCGAGCTTCCTCCGGTCTTTTTGTTCGGGGTTGGTTGGGAGTACCTGCCCTGGAGCCAGTGTCAGGACCAGTACGACATGTAGACAGAGACGGAGACGGGGACGACACGGAGACGCGGCATGCACGCATACAAATACACAAACCCAACTATTCCCCCGCTTCTCTCAATCCCTCCCCACACACACACCTGTTTTCTCTTCGCCTCCAGCGAGACCAGCCCCTTCCGGTCGGTTCCGGAGAGGGGAAACATCATCGCAACGCGCTTAGACCTCAACTGAGGACGAGAGGGGGCCGGGGCCGGGGCGAGAGATAAAGGGATGGGGCAGGAACAAGGCCGAAGAGATGAGACATAGTCCTTTCCGCGGCTGAAAGGAACATAACCTATGTGACACGTAATACGACTGGGTGTGAGTCGGAGCAGAGAAGGTCCAGGAGAAAGCGCCATTGCAAAACACATGTGGAAACGCGGAAGGTGGCGGCGGTCCTAATGGTGGTGATGATGGCAGCAGTGGTGGCGTGTGAGGATATGCGCCACCGCTATCACAGCTGGCTCATTCAAAAATCCCGACTCGTCCAGAAAAAAGTGGGCATCTGCCGTCACGGACATGTCACCCGTACCCTGTGTACAAAAAGACAAACCTTACACAAATATCCAGCACACGAAAAGATAATAAGACACGTGACCACAGCGCGGTTCCGTACCTTGATCCGAAACTTCTTAGAAAGGTAAAGTCCGCCGCCTGTTACAACGTACGCTCTGACGGGACTGCCTGCCAGGGGAGCCCCCATCACCTAAAGCAGCAGCAGTCGCACAACGACGTAAGCAGCACAACATCGTAGCGGCATGACCTATGAGCAGTTGCAATGTTGCAGTACAAGTGGCCACAACAGCAGCGAACGTCAAGCCACGTCAACGGGGGCAACAAGGGCGGGAGGGCAAGACGGGAGAGGGAGCAGATGATTCAGTGCTCATGCATACTGTACGACGCTAATACGACAACAGTGATCTTATAGTGGAATCCACCGATGGGATCGACGATATGTTGGGATATAGGCACGCAGCGGCTTGGTCATTGCGATCGTTTAATGCCAATCTTAGGATACTATATATACATATAATACAATCTTAGGATACTATCATTCCCCTATTTCCGTCCGGCCGCGTTCAATACTGCCACCTCCTTGGCCATAACGCAGCCGACCTGGACGAACTAGCGGGCAGCCGACGATGCCGGTTGGGGTACGGTACCAGCAGACGTTCAAACGTCGCGTTACAACACGGCGGTAGTGGTTAGTAGTTTGTACCCACCACGGCGGTAGTGGTTAGTAGTTTGTACCTACCAGCTCTCGTCCTTTAGCCTTCCCTTCCCCTACCTTTTTATACTCTTTGCCTTCTTCCTAACGTTCTCTGCCTTGCCCTTTTTGGCGCAACTTTTGCGCCGTCGCCGTACTGCCGTACGTATTCGTGTCTTTGTGTTTTTGGCTGTTTGTCTTTGAATGTCCCTGTATTCGTTTTGTTCGTAACTTTGTTTGTGGGTCGGGTCCTCAGCTTACAGCTTCACGCAGTCCAGTCCAGTCCACAGCACCTCAGTCCTAGTCGTTCGCCAATGATGATGATGATGATGGTATTTGTGGTCCCTTATCCGCAAGGTAGCTTACAGCCCCAATACACAGTTCTCAATCCCGTAAGCGTATCCATCTATCCGGATGTCAAGTACCAGCGGAGTCGTTACTCACGATCGTCCCCCTTCACGTTTCCCACCTCCAACACTCCAGGATTGGTATTCAGTCGCACCATGGCCTTGCGATATACAGCAGCCGGGTTGATTTCCGTACGCCAATGAGCGTACAACACTCCCAGCAGAACCAGGCTGGCCGCCAACGCCTGTAAGCGGGTCAGGCCCCGATTCTTAGGATTCCGTTTGTTCAATTCAAATCAAGCATACAATAAGAACGTGTGTCGCTCCATTCAACGTTAAACAGCTAGTTGGGGGGTCTCCCGACGCCCACATACCCGGGTTCCATACAATCTACGCTTCTACGCACGCAAATACGTACCATGATGCCGTACTCGGCCATCCGGTCATTGACGGCGATGAACGTATTGGTCACGCCCCGCATGACCCGCCTGCGTTCGTGGGTAAGTTGAGAGGCGGCCGGGAGTCGGACATTGCCTTTCTAAGAACTTGGTTTGGGGGCTTGCCGGGGAAGCTTACCTGCTAAGTTCTAACGACGTACGATAATGTCTCACACCCAACGTATTATACGGATTAGTCGGCAGCTGCCATGATTAAGTGCCATCCTGAACCAATCATTTTACACCCAATCCCGGCCCCCCGCGCCCCCCATCCTCCTCTCCCTCTTACTACAACCCAATTTGGAAAGATGGAAACTATAAACCCACCAAAGCAGCAACGCTCCCGCCAGCGCCCCCACGGCGTACGCTGCCGTGCCGTACTTGTGCCACGCAGCAGCCAGCTGCAGCCGCAGAGCGGCCCTCATACGGCCTGCGGAGCCAGCCCGGGACATAAGGCCCCGGCGTCCTGCGCCCGCCTCTGCAGCAGATCTGGATGCAGATGCGGTGATTCTAGTTGTCCCGGTCACCTGGGTGGAGGTGTGGGGACAGTTCGGGTGGTCACCTCGGATGGAGGCTTGTGAATGGCGACACAGGTGCGAGGTTTGCCTGCGTGCCGCTATGCATGTCTGTATGTGTTTCGGTCCGTGCCTGTCTGTGGTCTGACAGAGAGGAGAGAAATGAAGTCAAGGGCATTGCTGCGGAGGGGGATGGGAGAACGGAGGATGGATTTCGAGTGAACTGCATGTTGACGAGGTCAAGCGGGGTACAATAACTGCGCAGGAACATTGGCGGTCCTGGAAAACATTAACCCTTCTTGTTGAACACTTCATGGGGAAATGGGGGTCCCTTCATCCGGGCCATTCAAATTTGCGTCAAACAAACCGACTCCTCTTGCCAACTGCGCTGCAATTCACAACACCCGCACCTGTGTCGCCATTCGTCGCACAAGCAGCGGCCGTGGCAGGGCTCCCGCGGGCCCCAGACCCTGACCACCCATACGTCCACCGCAACGGGCCACCGCAGACACCGCCGCTGCTGCGCTCCCCGATACCCTAGTAACAGCCGTAGCTGCTGCGGCCCCGAAAATGCTACAACCGCTCCGAAGGAGTGTCGGCGCTAAGAACAGCTGTTGTGGCTCCCGCTGCGGCTGTAGCTGTAGCTGCTGCCGCAGATGTCCCCAAAGCTTGCTGCTGCTGCCGCCCCTGCCGCTGCGGCCCACGGATCTCAACCCCACACCTGCATCGATATATCCCCGACCCCCCAGTTGGGCCCAGTTGCGAAGATTTTGCAAAATGAATGATCATCCGATTGGGTGGGATGAGGCGAATGGTGAAATCTGATAACCCCCCTGTTAGATGGGAACAACCAGATTTAGTTCAGTCCCGTGCAAGGTAGCTCTGCAGTGCCTCGGCCGCTTCCCTTCACATAGTTAGTGAGGAACACCCCTTACCCCTTCGCGTCCTACCTTTGCAGCACTGAGACCCTCCCGCAGAAAGAAACGCAACAGCAGAAACAGCCGAAGGTATTACAACCAATCACTCTAAGCGAATAGCTCCAGATGTACAAGAACGATATATACTTTGCCGTTTAACTATACCATAGAGGTCGTTCATGCTCCCGAGCATACAGAGTGTATATCATGGTTTGTTGCAATGCGTATTGCGGAGGGGGGAGGGAGAGAGAGATGAGCCGAATCTGGTCGCCATAAGACCGCACGAGATATAGGGAAGGTATATCCTACGTGTGAGCACGAGCTTCGGCGTACCTGTGCGCGCACCAGCACCAGCAGCGGCGTTGGCAAGCATACAGCCGACAGCTTTTGATCTGAAGCTCCGCAAAAGATGGGCGTGTAGCCCCGCTGCGGCAGCCGTCGCCGTCGTGGCTCCAGACGCTTGCAACGAGGAGCCCTCGCTCAGGATGGCGCAATAGCGCAAGGATCGAAAAATCCCTGACCTGCCGCGAATCACACATCCCGGCATCCCGACAACTGCTGAGGCTGCGAGGGCTACGGAGGCTACGAGCGCGGACCCGGCTCCATCTTGATGTTTCGGGAATGGCCCCGTTAAGGCGTCGGAGCGCTGCGCCAAAAATGTTGTTACACAACTGCTCGAGGCAAATTTCTGATCCATTGCGAACTCTTAAGGAAGGCTGCGGTTGGTAAAGCGAAAGGTATTTATTCCGATGGGCCTATTGAAGGTGTTTAATTGCCAATCAAACTGGTGAAGCTGTGATACATGATCCAGGATAACGCGTCTTTTTGAAACGTATCTATGAAAATCCTTACCGACGTTGGGGACAACTAAATAGCAAAATATGCGATGTACCCCGACCAGCACCCCCACCTGACCTAGGCAGAACGTCGCTGCCCGGTGGCATGGGAACTAGATATACAACAAGGATGACATATGACACTGGTATCGCGGTAACTGTCCTGCTCAGTTGGCAACAGTACGACTGCTCGTTAGGGCTGGTTGTGTCCGCGTAGTCAAACGGAAGGTAGGAATTTCGATTTACCAAGGAAGGTCGGAATTTCTGCAAAACATTTATACCCTAATCAACAAACCTTATCAAGCAGCTTCAACCGTTAAACAGCTCAAGCAGCTTGTTACGATCTTTCAGTATCAACGGCATTTCCTAGCAGTTACCACTTGCAAGAGCCACGCGCAGATGCTGTCGTCTCGTGTCATCTGGCGCGCATGCAGCTCCCGCCTGCTACTGATACGGCATCGGACCAGGGCCCCAAAGGCCTGGGAATAGCAAACGGTGGCCAGAAAAGTGTTTGTTATGCGACAGCGAAATAATCAGGAACCCACCCAAGGAATGCATTCAATCTCAGGATGCACTCTATGTTATGTGTACGCACATGCTGGACGAATTCGAACAGGCAACCACTTATCCTAGTGTAGGTTATGTGCCAACGCCAGCCAGGTAAGGCGATTCCCTGGGAAAAGTATAATTAGTTTTCGTGACGGGTTTTGAGTGCCCTGAACAATTGGGGAGTAGAGGGCCTTAGAGACTTTCCTTCCCCCCTCTTCTTTTACTTAATCCTATGTCCTTGTCCTTGTCCTGACTCGTTGGGATTTTCTGATCAATGCCAACTTGTAACATAAGAAGAGGTCATTGCACAAGCATATACTTGAAATAGATATATCAAGCAAGTTTGATACCAATGTTATGATGATGCCGTCCTCGGGAAACCGGTGGGCCTGCTCTCTGATCGCATCAAGCGAAACTAAGGATAGCAATAATATCAGTCAGTGCTGATCTAGGGCATTAATATACTCATGGCTATGGTGGCCATAAGAATGGTCCTAACTTTCATCGAGATCGCAGAAGGGCGACAATAACACTAGGAATAAGCGGTGTCCTGAAACGCAACACCACTGCCGTGATCAGCTAAAAAAAGTATAGTTGCGCCTGGATTCATGTCGATAAGAGTATGAGATGAATTGTGTTAAGTGTGTTTGCCGGCTCCTCCAAGACAGACAACCAATTTCGCAAGTGCTAATGGTTTCAGCATTGTTTCAATTCTTTTACTGGCCTCAGGAATCCAAGGCCTTTTCTTGTAGCTTCAACAGGTTAAAACTAATCAACAAATGTTGCTACCTCTGGGATCGCAGAAATAAACTACTCTTGCGACTCCGAACATAAGATTAGTTTAAAGTTACTAGATTCTGTAGATTATTTCACAAAGAAGCACCATTTTTATTTGGGTACCGTACGGACCATAAGGCGCTCCAACTGCAGGATTGATACCGGATAACGTTCGGCAACTGCGATCTAGGCTGTGTGTCACCCTGTTAAATGGAGACTAATAAATTTAGCAAGGATTGTGTGAGGTGTACGGCCATCCAATCATCGTCCCTTACGAACGGGTTGTCACGCACCCTGGCGGACGGTTCGTGACTGGTGCTTCGCGCCTGTTAATGACAGGTTATAACCTATAAAGGTCGTAACTGACATTGCTGACATTTCCACCAAGTGCCAAAGGCCTATTAAACGACGGTCGAAACTGTTTCCTGTCATTCGTAATCATCGCCACTAGTATAAATTCGCTCATTTTCGTATGATCGGGTTTAAGGTAGTCTGATCAGGCCACGCTTTGCTATTCGCATATCTCGCTACAGCAGTTAACAGCCAAGTGCAGCTGTTGCACTAGTACCCCACCGTCCCGGAGCTCTCAGCGAGCTATCACTTCAATCCTCACAACCCTCAACCTTACCATGACTACGACCTTTTTGAGATCTATCGGGCAACCGCCTTCGCGAGCCTTTACTCAGCGGCCGCAGCCAGCTTTATCATGCCGAACCACCGCGAGCTATCGACCGGGTCGCTTCTCTACCTCCCAAACACCACAGCTCCAAGAACGTTCTTACCATACTCCTGGATTTATCAGGAATGCCAAAGGCGTCAGCCTGCTCCTCCAGCGTTCGGCGCTTTTTCAGCGTAGTCGTAGCACCCCGGACGTCATTGTCGCGGCGGCGGCTGCAGGTGCGCCAACGGGGGGCAACGGTCGTGGCGACTCGGCCGCTGCTGCCACCACTACTTCGGCCCCGCCATCGCGGCCCTTGGACCGGTTCTTATCCATTTTCAACGTCTTTTCCGACGAGCGCTGTAACAGCAAGTTGCTGGCGTTAGCCATAGGTGAGTGAGTAGGTGGGTGGGTGGAAGGCATGAAGAACTGCGTCTGGAAAGCAAAGCTCATGGGTTGGCGTCAGAGTTAGTGAAGGCATTGGAGTCCTCATCGAGCCATATGGTGTACTACTGATTTCCGGAAGCACCTGTCCATGTGTCCCTTCTCCCCTCTTTTGTTCCCTCCATCCCTCCATCCCGATCTTCCTCTTCGACCTCCACTTTCCTTCAGGCCAGATGCTTTGCTCCATAGCCACCCTCATACACGACTCCTACCTCCCCATATACGTCCATGAGGAGCTGGGCCTGTCCACCACCAAGGTGCGAGTCGGTTTGCGGATGGGGTTGGGGACCGGGGAGTTGCATTTTTGATATGGGTTGGTGGTCCATGAGGTACCTCACCCCGAAGCTGTAGTGAAGGTAGTTGAGACCGTTGGACCGCGGACTGAGGTCATCGGGTTTGAGGGCCATGTAGTCACGTACGTACATACGCCGTATGCCACAAGGACAAGGACTGAACCTTCCATACTTGGAAGGAATGGACCTTCCATTTAAATATCATAGCATTCTCGTACGGTTAGCTACAACTCTCCAGGGACGGACTCAATGGATGGACCAGGTGAATCTATGGTCTGACCGTTATACCCACTCCGCCTGTCTCATACCTCACGTTCGTAATCTCCTGCCATGTGCAGATTGGGGCGGTGCAGGGAGCTGCGCAGTTCCTCTGCCAGATCAGCAAAGGCGTCAGCGGCGTCGTGGGAGACATCTTGGGGTCGCAGGTAAAGAGGAGGATGGGAGATACTCAAAATTAAAACGCCTCGAATAAACATGTACGGTAGAGACCCTCAAACCTCCCTCTTGCCTCCCCTTTCCCCACCACAGACTCGTGTGCTCGTGTTCGGAACGTTTCTGACATTAGCCTGCAAGCCCATGTTTGCGCTGCTGAGTACGGTGTACGGCATCTTCGGTGTCACAGCGTGCCTGTACTGGTGAGTTTGGGGTTTCGGTTTGGTTCCGGAACCTGTCAAACCTCACGATGTCCCGCTCCTCATTGGATCTCCCCGCCGACTTCCACCGTTACGGTTCACAGAAGAGTCGTACAGCCGTTCTCGTTCCCCTCCCTCCTTTCTCCGCCGCTCCGTCACCCTTCATTTCTTCATTCCTACTGGCCCCAACCCCGCACCCCAACCTCTTCAGGTTCTTCATGGCTAAGTTGCTGGACCGGCTGTCTAAGGGTATCCGCGAGGCCCCCACCAAGGCCGTCATGAACGAGCTGGCCAAGGAGAGCGGGGACGCACCAGATGCGGCGTACGGTGGGTAACAGTACGAAAGACTCATGAATCTTCTACACTGATGGGACATGCTAGTTTACGCCAACCACTCACCCACCCACGGCTTCTTTCCCCCAGCCCCCCAGCCCCCCAGCCCCCCAGCTGGACGACGTCAGCCATCATCATCCGACCTTCATGGTGGTTAGTCCTCGTTCCTTCAGTACCAGCACCAGCACCAGCACCAGCACCAGCACCAGGATTCGTTTCATTCGCCTTCCCCCCAGCCCCTGACCAGCGGACTGTACTGGAGTCGTGAAGTGAAGTGGACCTTCACTTTGCACTTGCCCCGCGCGTAGCCCCCGTGCTTGTCGGGATCCGGCGGAGTCAGATCCGCGTAACCTCCCCCTTTCCTCCCTGTCGCTTACAGCTCCGCTATTTAGCTGCGGTCTTCGTTTCTCACCTTCCCTTCACCTCCCCTCCCCTCCGCTCAATTTCACTCCTCTCTCTTCCCTCCACACCGCTCCCCCCTTTCCCTTGAAGCATGGGTTTAACAACTTATCCTCAACTTAGCAAAACCTGGCGTAGGTTATTCATGCGTTTCCCCATTGCCCCTTTCCCATCTGCGCCTGTGACGATTGCGTGTTTCCTGACCTCCCACCCCACCCCACCCCACTCCACCCTTTCCCTCCTCCCCGCTCGCTTCCCCCTCACCTTTTATCTCAGGCCTGCGCCAGTCCTTGGCCACTGCGGGCATGTTGATCGGCTCCACCATCGCTTCCCTGACCTTCGCCGCCACCGGGAACAACTACATCCTCACCTTCACAGTGGCGGCCATTCCGCCCGCGCTGGCGCTGCTGTGGCTCGTGGCGGTGAGGAGGAGGAGGAGAGGGAGAGGGAGAGGAGGATACGGAACTGGAAAGTCATTGGGAAATATATACCATGGAAAGGATGGCGGTATGACAATAAGACACGAACCCCACCCCTCTTGATTGATTTCCACGGCCCCATACCTCGGGCGTCCTTATCCCCCTGCATGCCCCTTCCCCCGATGACCTAATACACACACGCTCGCCCATAGAACTTCCGTGATGAGTTATTTGGCGCCTCCAAGGAAACCGCCGCCGTCGTGTCCACAACCACAGCACCGCCGCCGCCGCCGCCGCCAGCGTTGCCCGCCGCAGCGTCTTCCTTTGACGGCGTCGCCACTCCTCCCTCCACCACGTCCTCCCTGGATTCCCCACCGCCCTCTCCCACTGCCTCTATGAACGTCATGTCCGTATCCGTTGATATACCAATCGATAAAACCATCGATTCACCGCTGCCAGCACTGACATCTGCGGCTGTGTCGGGTACGGCCGAGGCGGTTTCGGAGCCTGTTTTGAGTCCATTGGAGAAGGCTATTGCGATTCTCAAGGCCTTCAGACCCGTCTATTGGCAGGTCAGTCTATTAGCATGGGTGCCGTTGTCTTCCTCCCGGGCACTCTCCGGGCAGTTGTGAACACTGACTCACACCCCCCACATCGATCATGCCCCCCCCCAAGGCCCCCCTTCCATGAAGGCTGCCTCGGGGGGTAAAGGGGGAGGGAGGAGGGCGGGAGTGGGAGGGAAAGAGGTAGATGGGGTAAGACGATTAAACGATATGTTCCCGCTGTAGATGCTGGTGTAAAGCAGCCTCAGGCGCCCTGAAGGGGGGTCTTCAGAGCCCGCCGTTCCGCACCACCGTTCCCCCCACCCGCTGCATCCCTCACCTTTCATGACCCAAGGCCAAACCCTCCCAGTACTGATGAAAACGTGTAACGCCCCAACAGGCTCTGATTGTGGTGGCAGTGTTGTACTTCGCCCGGTTCGACGCGTCATTCCTCAGCATCCGGGCTAAGGCGGTGAGGCCATGGGAAGGCCGAGGCAAAGGGGATGGGGGCCCCGGGGGCCTGGATGAGGAACGGGGGTGTACATAGCTTGTTTGTGGCAACAAGGTTGAGTCGCTACGAAGGGACTACAATAGAGAGGATTGTGGCCGCATTCCAGCTGCCCGCTGAGCTGGCAGGTCCCGGCTGAAGCAATCACGAGCTCCGTGTTTCCTAGGTATTTGTTGTGTGTGTGGGATAGGGGGGTACATCACCCGTGGCCACTAACCTGGCAGTCCCTACCTTCCCCGGTATTTCGGGGCACCCTCATCCGGTCGCCCATGCCGACTTCTCCGAAATCAGTGCTTTTCCCGGGTTCAGCACCCACCACCGGCATCCAGCGGAATCTGCCGAATCAACTAAGGCGTCAACTCCGCTCCTGGTCAGCTCGCAGGTCATTATAATTTGGTCCTTCACCGTCCATCGTCATGGGGGCACCCTGCCCTCAATCTGTGGAGGGTCTTTGGCCCGCTCTCGATCGGGGTAGAAACTGGAACCTCCAGGGGCATATTAGTCGTGCCATATCAGTTATGACTGTATACGTTATTGGTTGAATTGGATGCTAGCTCCTTTCCTCCGTTTTCGCCAAGTTGTCCGCATCCTTACATACTGTTGACTGGTGCTGCCCAGGTGATGCCCAAGACGCTGCTGCCCATGATGACCTTGGTCAACACCCTCATCCAGGTAAGGTCGGGGGAGCCTTTGGAGTGAGAGGCGGGATAGGATTGGAGAGAGAGGGGTGGAGGGCAAAGATATGCGGACCGTAAGAGGAAGAAAAGAGGGGCCATGTTCTGTGGTCATGCAGGAAGCGGAGCGGACAATTCGGGTTTCGGAGCATCGAGGGAGATACATACACAATTATACATACACATGAACAGTGGCCCCTGACAACCCTGTTTCCTATGGCGGGTGAGAGTCTGAGAGAGTGCGTCTTCTGTGGGATAGCTGCGCCCTTACTTGGCAACAGAGCTAGACCTGGTTACTTAGTCGGTACCCTGCATCATCAACATACACATAAACACACACGCTGCCTCGTGTTCTCTTCGCCCCTTCCCCCAGATGCTCCTGACCGCTCCCTTGGCTCGCGTCTCCGGTGCTTCCGTACGCAACCGCAACCGGCTGTTGTTGGTTGGCTTCGGTTTCATGGTGCTGGCGGACATCTGCTTCGCATTACCACTCATGGCCAACCCAGCAGGTACGGAACTACACTATTTAATTAGCTGCAACTGACAAAATTCTGACCAATTATATTAGAACTGACCTCATTCTGACGTAGCTAACGTGTACTCATGTTTATTAGCTTTACTTTACTGCAATGCTTTTCGCCGGATCAACACCAGGTGCCACGTGCGCGACCCTCGCCATCCCAACCCCGCCACTTTCACCTCTTATCACCAAAATCACACCCATGGTGATCCTAACTCCCATTTCCAAACTCCCAACCTCAACCTCAACCTCAACCTCAACCAGGCATGTTCATTGGCTCCGCGTTCATCGGACTTCACATGGCCATGACCCACGCCATCACCATCTCCATGATCTCGTCGTACATGCCGACCGGGAAGCTGCCGGGCGTCGGGAAGCTCAGTGGGACGGCCGTGTCGTTCACTGATTTGCTGCTAGGTCAGCGAAGGAAAGAGGGTTAGGAGGAGGGGGTCGGGGAGCAGTTTGGCACGAATTCGGGAAGGGGAGAGGGATCGGAAATGCGTGTTGTTTTTGAGTTTATGGTGAAGGGCGGAGGAGAAGGGCAACTGGCCCAGGAATCCAATCGATCGTGTCGTTCAGAATCATCATCTTCCATCCCATATGATAACAACATCTTCGCCTGCTCGTTAACTCCCTCCTTTCTCCTTCCTGACTCCACCGCCTTCCACTTTCTCTTCTCTCCATCGTTTATTTGTTGCCTCATTAGGCTTCGTGCTCGCGGCCAGCAATGCGGTGGCGGGTATCCTCACCGACATGACGCGCTCATCCGGATTGGGCAACGTGGGATGCTTCATGGGTGAGGGACAATTTAGATGAAAGGGATATCCAGATATCATGGAAGCATCAATATAATCCACTTCGTTAGCATATATGCATCTTCTTACGGCTGCTTCATTGGGCAAGCGGGGGAAGACAGGGAACGTTATCGATTTACATATTTATTAGTAAACGAAGTACAGTTTAACTGGATTCTTACTTGTGAGGGTCTGTTTGCAGTATGAGCACAAAGAAGCAGTTGTGCAATACCCACATTCGCACAAAACACCGCGTCCAACAAGCTCATCAACTTATCAAGCGAACTAAGCTAACCGACCCAACTATCAACTATCCACAGGCGGCGCCACGGCTTGTGTTTTGTCGGGTGTGCTGCTGATCCTGTTCGAACGATTCGGGGACCTGGGCCGTGACGACTTGGTGGTCAAGAAGAGCAAGAAGAAGGTTCCGACAACGCCAACGGTTTCAGTTCCAACGGTCGTGGCGCGACCGGGCTCCGATGCTGTAGATCCCCCGGCCAAGGCGAAGCCGGAGTGATGAGGAGCTCCGTACACTTCGAGGAGATATTTCAGGTTCCGACACAGCACCTACGCACATACATGTCTTGGGTTGACAGAAATGGGGTTTGCTGCAATGGATTTTGTCTGTTCAGAGTCATGCAGGCTGCATGGTAATGTCGGTGTAAGCCCCGATACGGCTTCTGTTGGAGTTTCGGAGCTTTCAATTAAAGACCTTTGGAGGGGAGGTTTTGGACCATGTGGGCCAGGGCGGGGCTGTTGGAGGAGGATAGGGAAATGGCTGGGGGTTTGGGAACTGGGATAAGCCGTCAACAACACCTGGTCCTTTGAGATTTGGATTTCCGATTGCATCAGTTTTAGTTTCTGTCCTGAGCCTGCGTACCTGTCTAGGTTATGGCGCTATTCTTCATTCTTAAATCTTTTGAGGGTATAAATCTTCTTGCGGAGGATTAAAAAATATCAATACTGTGCCATCATCGCGCAGTTGAAGTTTGATACGGGATGAACTCCCCTGGTTTTAATTATTGCTGGAGAAGATCAATGTCTGGAGTTTCGGGGTTTCGGAGGTGGACAGCAAGCCAGCGAACACTCATTGAGTGGCGGCAGCATCTGCTGCACCACTAAACCGCATTCTTATTCTGGCACGTCAGGACTTAACAGCTCAATACCTGTACGGTCCGACACCTCTTTGGCCACATAACGCAATTGCCATCCAACAACTAGTAAATATAATACGTTTTGATCGCCATCGGTTGTCTGTGCCTTTGTAGCGCAGCTTCTGTAAAGTATGCCCGCACTTAACATTATAATGAGATGGAAGTCCTTGGGGTTTTGCAACTCCCGCAACTTCCGGCACACGGCGACATGTAGTTTGGTCAAAACCAACAGCAGCTAGAAAAATTGTTCATGCACTGGACCTGGGAGTCCTTGGGTCACACGGCCGACCCCATTCGGCTGCATCATTGAATTACGGAAGGAGGTCCCGCCAACATCGCCGTCTCGCAGTCTAAGCTAATCATGCAAGATAGCAAGGGTCCCCAGATTGGGCCTGAGGCCCTCTATTTTCCCTTCATGATGCAGGAATAGCGGCAGGTCGTGTGCACCAGCTCTATGATTGCATCATGCAAGCCAAGCAAATACGGCTGCTCTGGGCCTCCGCACCACACGGGTCAGGTAAAGCATTATGGCGGTTGTTTTATCCTTCGTCTGGAAGGATGAACCTGAATGATGCGCTCGTTATCGTCTCTTATTGGAATGACCCCGCCGGAACTTCTACGCCGCCGGATCTGGGTGATCATACACGCTCACCACGGAATCGGGCACGGACGTATATCTGAACACGTGCATGCTCTAGCGGGGCGTCCTTCTCTATCGTCCGTGACCCATTCCGGCCACGCAGCCAGAAGCGGAGGAACAATCAGGGCTCACAAATAAAGCGACAGCGACAAGTAATATAATAGGAAAGACGGATGGGTGGATGCTTGGGTGTGTGTGTGTGGAGTTTGTGCGCCCATAAGCACACACCATTGTGCATAGGTCTTTCTGCGGAGGAAAGGGCAGAAGGTATGCCATCCCTCGGATAAAATGGTAGGCACGGGATGCCATAACTTTGTTTGATATATAGCTTGCATCCGCCCCTCGCAATAGCCGGGTGCCAACCTGTATGAACATCATTCTTCGCATTATCTGGTCCAAGCAATAACGTGGCTTAAGAATGCTATGCTTACCGCCCAAACACAGCACCGGATTTTGCAATCGCCGGATGACTACGCTTCCCTTCGAAGGCTCCTCATTCATGAAGGGCCACTGCACGGCCCAGATCCGCACATTGCTTTTTGATTCCCAGAGAGACTAGGATCAGCCCGCCCTAGACAACGGATGTTGGTCGGACTTATTGATAGGACGGACAGCTGCGGCTGGCTGGTAATGATGTTCCAATTTAGTATCTACTGATCAATGTCATTGCGGCTGCACGTGTAACATAAAGAACTTCATATCAAAAGTAAATATTAGCCCCAAACTTCACGCTTTCAAGGTCTGGACGTATGCAGCCGTGGCGTATGGAGCTATGGACGTTAGGTGATAGGAGTCAATAACCGGTTGAATGGACAAGCCTCTCCGCTTCTTTTTGCACCTTACAAATGGTGATATCCCCCAAACCCAGGTGCTTGGAGCACTCACTGTGCCGTACAGCTTTTTAACAGGCTCTTTGGACTTAGGGTTCATGAACGCTGGCGTTGTGTACACCAACAGATTTTGTTACCTCAGAAGTCCTTCCTTGAACTGAATAAGTCTAAGGTCTGATAAACTTACGCCGTCGGGCTTGATCGACTCCCACTTTACACGGCCTATGTCGGCACGTTAAGTAGTTACAGCCGAACTGGTGGAACAGCTGGCTGGGGAACGGCGCTGTCGGCGGGGCGCGGTTGCCTGTGCGCGCACCAACTTGCACATTGAAGAGGGGTCTTCCAGCGTGGTGTCATGGCGCGCAGCACGTACGATGATTTTGTTATTAAGGAGAAGATCGGCAGTGGAAGTTATGGAGTTGTCTTCAAAGTGATCCGCAAGGTCGACAAGCATGTGTACGCGATGAAGGAAATCGACCTACAGGGCATGTCCCGTAAGGTGCGGCGTTAACCTATCCTCTCAGCTGAATTTACAGCACGCCGGAGACTCCAGCTTGCTTCAAAGGTGAACGCTTCACTTCGGGATTGCCTCGTCATCTTTGCCAGGAGCAAGAAGAGTGCATCCGGGAAACCCGCGTTCTTTCTTCTCTTGATTCGGATTACATCATCAGATATTATGATTCTTTCCTAGAGAAGGTACGCCTCCTTTACGACAGGGTTGATAGCGCGGGGCCGGTACCTAATTATGCCCTTCCGTGCAGGGCAAGCTCTACATTATCACGGAATACGCAGCAAATGGGAACCTGCACGATTACATTAAGAAGCAAAAGTCCCGGCTGACGGAGGAGCTTATATGGAAGCTGTATATTCAGGTCCGAAAGTGCGGGTTCGCTGCCCACGCCAAGTTGGACGGCTCAAACCTGTGTTTTGTTCCTGTAGATCCTGTTGGGTCTTAACCACATGCACTCCAAGAAGATTCTCCACCGTGATATTAAGACCTTGAACGTGTTCCTCGACGAGGACGTGAACGTCAAGCTTGGAGACATGGGCGTCGCAAAGGTCAGTGCGTGTCAAATCCAGCTGCCTCCGTGTTTACCCGTGCATTCCTGACCTGGGGGATTATCCCGGCTCCCCGCAGATCCTGAGCACCAACACCAACTTTGCTAAGACAATAGTGGGCACGCCGTATTACTTGTCCCCGGAGCTTTGCGAGGATAAGCCCTACAACGAGAAGTCGGACGTGTGGGCGCTCGGAGTGGTGTTGTACGAATGCTGCACGCAACGGCATCCCTTCGATGCGGACAACCAGGTATTTTATGCCGTACACTATCTAATTCGCGGCACAAAGCATGTCTGCGACTGAGGCCAACGAAGCTGACCGTATGCCCGACCACGTTGACGGCGCATGCAGGGAGCGTTGATTTTGAAAATCCTTCGGGGCAAGTTCCCGCCCGTCACGGGCTACTCGCCGGATATTTCTGACCTCATTAAGCGTTGCTTGACACAGGTAAAGCTGTGCGATAGTGGAATATCTCCATCCTAGCAGACGGCCAAAGAGTTGCATCCTGTGAATTTGCAGAACGCTAACCGGCGACCAAATACATTCAAGCTGCTGACGCTGCCCAGCATTCGGCAGAAAGCGGAGGAGTTGGGCATCTCATTGCCAGATCAGGCATCGCTTGCGCTTATGGCAGATCGAAACATGGCGGGCGGACCCGGCAAGGTGTGGCGTGAGGGGTCATGTTTTGGGGTTCGAAGAGCCTGTCACAGCATGGTGTCGGAGCCAAATGCTATATTTTTTGTTAGTCTCTTGATCAAAAGCCCCTGCGTCATTTGAAATCAGCTGCGTTAGCTGCATTCTTCGCAATGTCGTTTTGACAGAGTCTCATAACCCACTGTATTTCTCATTGACCTGCGCCCTGATGCGTTACGACCCACAGGCGCGTCCGAAGACGCCACAAGGTGCTTGGACATGGGGGACCCTGCGCGACTCGGATAATTAGGACATATGGGACAGTCGCCGTTAGAAACATCTCAGATCTCAGATCACTGATCTCGACACGGAGCTTGGAATTTCCTACGCACAAATGAAAAGGGCTAAGGGAAAGCTTAAAATGTAATGAGCTAAGCACGATAAGCATGCTTAAGTTAAATTGCGTATCTTCTATAGATTTATTACGTGGCCGCAGACGTCCCTTGTTATAATATGCTACGTTAGCAAAGGAGCCCATTGACAGCCATGCCATGATGTTGTCCAGACTGCGTCAGGTAGGAACCACCATCAAAGTGCACGACTGTCGCATGACTCTGCAGACCGAGCCGGTGAGGGCACGTTACAAGAGCATATCTTGGGTGACTATTACGTCATCTGGAAGGGTGCCTGGGTGTTTTTTGCTGGTGCAGGAGATGGGGCCGTACAGGAGGCTGCAGCCCCCTCGGAATCTGGCGACGCACTTGCGTCCACGATTCGTGCAAGCGAGCCGGTAGGGACGCGTCCTGTGGATGTTACGGTTACGAGCGTGGAGCGCACATCCGGCGAGGGGAGGTCAGTCGGGGCAGCGCCCGCTCCTGTCCAGGCGGCCTGGACCGTTGAAGAGACGAAGCCGAAAGCGCAGCGGCCGCCGGCTTGGGGTTTGGTGCAGCAAATGGGTGAGTGGGTTAATGTGTCCCGGGGCCAATACCAGCAGCTGCAGTCGCGTATTCTGCGTTTAGTGGTGGCGTTGGTGAACGAGTTTAGCAGGATACATGTTCGTGTACAGAGTCGTGCTATGTTACTCCTGGGGGAACCTACGTTACGTGAGCGACTTGAAAGAGGAATTTCGATGTTCTTATTCCTGTTCTGCTGAGCATTAGTGAAAAATCAAATTTCATTACGTTTGGCGTTTGTAGTAGCCTTTTTACGATGTATGTTCAAGCGCATACTGGTCTGCTTTGGTGTTCAATGGCCTTTCAACCTGCATGATTTGTGAAAGGAACCCATAGTAAACTAGGCCGTCGGAAGGCAGCGCGCAGGCGTCGGCTGCTCTCTACCCTAAGGTGCGTGGTCTTGGGGTTGAGCCAGCACGTTAGGAGGTTGGATCAGCGAGATGCGAATTGCTCCCGCGCAATTACCCTTACGTGTCCCCTAGAGAACCTGGATGTGGAGGACGAGGTTGATGATGAGGACGACAATCCCTACCTCAATCCCGCCCAAGGGGATGATGAGGATGGAGAGGAGGAAGAGGACGTGGAGGGCGAGGAAGAGGAGGAGGATTACGAGAACGGGGATTTTGTGGAGGGAGAGGGCGGCGAGGATGGTGCAGGGTGGGCACCTGACCCCACCCGCATCGCCCACATGAAGAGCGCATTGATGATACAACGCGCGGCTTGCCTCGACTTAGTGGGAGAGAAAGCTTTTAACGAGCTGTAAGTGCTGACGCTGGGGCAGGACTCCAAAGACAGACCAAGCAAGAAGTGAATATCTCGAATGTGCGCACTTGGGCCTGTTGCTGTATGGAAATCTCGTAAGTCTATGTTGTTAAGCGAAACCTCTGCTCAAGGTTTGATTGGGAGGGGTTTCTAACAGGCATAGCCGGGACAAGTAGAAGGTAGGATTACGGAGAAAACTGGCTGTGCGCGATTCACGACCTTTTTGCAGTGCAAATTTTATAATTCTTGTATTCGGTTAGATGAGAACGCTACTGGTGCCTTGGTATCCCCCCACTTGTCGTTGCGTACATACGAGCTGTTGTCCACGTCTCTGCGCAGGTATGCCTTGTTGAAGAGCAATCAGGTAGACGAGGCTAGCATGACAGATTTGTCACGGCTGGTGTTCAAAATCATCCCGTACGACAAGTCGGAGGTGATCCAAATGATGTATAAGCTGCTGTACCTTGAGTCGCAGCTAGAAGGACACTAAAGCGGCAGGAGCGGAAGAAGGGATGGAGCTAGATGCGGCGGGGTCAAGCAATGCCATCGCAATGGCCGCCAGCAGCGGTGGCCGTGGCCGCGGCGACAGAGCAGACAAAACCTTCCTGGCCTTTGGGCAAAGGAAAAGCACTGGCCGGGCTGGTCGGCGAGCTGTAATACGCTAGGACGGCTTTGGCTACTACGAGGCGTTGAAGACCCACATGTTCCAGGCCAAGCACACCAGGTGCTGAACACATCTCAACCAGGTCCTGTACTTACAAATGGCAGCCTACAAGAATAGCCCCTGCTCCGGCAGTGACTCAGCAGGGGATTACGTAGTAGCGGCGCCGAGCGCGTATCAGTTAATGAAGGGCAGTAGCATGTCGGACGGAGAGGGAAATTGCTGATGGAAGGCATGCAGTACATCATATTGGTGGTGGAGAAAGCAATGGGACGACGCGGCGGCAATGCTCCCACGATCACGACCCCGATTTGAACTCCATTGCGGTTTGGACTAGTGGTGATTGTACTGGGGTGGAGTGGAGGGCGTTCGGAGAAGAGTCCTAGAAGATGCAAGAAGAGAGTGTTTCAAGATCGTCCCCTGTTTCGCAACGGGAGAGTTTCGTGTGCCTCGGGGCGGCTGTCCATCTTGTGTTAGCGAGACTGCTGAATGCACGCCCAGTCAGACAACGGACAGTAGGCTCCACTGGGCATGGGTGGCTCTGCTGGCCTTGCAACGCGTGCGTCAATTGAAGTGGGCGCGCGCACATCCTCTGCAAAGTGAGCGAAGTGGTCTGCAAACGGAGCGGCCCGGTTGCACTGTAGATATGCAGGGGTGACTGCCCCTTGAATCCCTGGTCAACGCTTGGTGGGTCCTGTGACCCACTTATTATGTTGTCCGATGGCCAGCTGCCCTTTTTAGGTCTTGTCGTTTGCTTTACAAGACTTGTCACACTGATCATGTGGGTGAACGTGACGGGTGAGGCTTTCCAATGTGCTGCACGGGGCTGGGATTTAGCATGCACACGATGCACATGCACCCAGTGCGAACAGTCATGGAGGACAATGGGAGTGAGGAATGACTAGCTGCTTGGGCTGCTCTGTATGGCTGCTGCTGCTTTCTGGTTTACTTGTATGCATTGTGATTACTGTATATCTCTGCACAGTCGTTCAGAGCAGGTTCCCGGTCAGTTTCAATTAGGTGTCTCGTGTCACAGGTTCATGCAAGTTCGTGGAAAGCTTTGGATTTGGGGCTTGGGGACCTGAGGGGTAGGAACAAAGCGTGGGGTTAATATACACGCCGCACACATGACACAGCCGTTCTCATCGTGCTGGGAGGTAGATGCAGCTCGGATGTGGTGGCTTGATGCTGCACGGCGGGGATCTCGTGCCCGCCATCAGCGCTGGTTTCGACGGTGGAAGGCTGCTGTGACATCCACGGTCCGCGTGCGTGCTAAAGACTGGTAAAGACTGGTAACGCGTGTGGGTTCAACAAGTGGGTCAAGTGTCTGCCGTTTACCAATCCACGAAGGAGACTAGGACCGCCACCTTTGTGTGCACGAGTAGTGCGGCTGCAGGTTGATGTCCTATGCGGAACACGTCCTTTGGTGTCTTCAAAATTGTGGGACCTCACCAGTGTGTGGTGTGTGGTTGGATGGTACTCAGTTTGGTGGGAGATAAATGGAGGGCGAGATGAACACACCTAGAGAATCTGGACCCGTGCCTTTTTTAGTGCTCTTGGCATGCAACTACTTGTAGGTAACGTGCCACTGGCTTGCAGAATATAAATGGAGTAGCAGTCCACCCATCACAGCCAGACCTCCATTGTCCAAGTGCCCATCTACTGAACATCTACTGAACCATATCCATTGGTCATAATGAGGTGGCCAGCACGCTGTATCTGATGCTCCGCTGTGCACCCCTGGTGGAGTGGTCATTGTTATTGCGACCCAGCTTCTCAAGACAAAGAGACCAGAACCGCATGGTAACGCCACGAAGCTTGCATGACATATAGGTATGACAAAGACAAATTGTAGTCACAGTAGTCAAGCTCGAGAATGATTGGACTTAGGGTTTGCACGCCAGGACAAGTGCTTTATCTGGCTGCACCTCTGCCTCAGTTCTGCACGCAGGATATGCATATTATGGTTGACCCTTCATAAGGGGGTCTTCACATCATGCTGATGGAGGGATAGATGACAAAGCAGGGCTTACGTCCTGCGTTGTCATCTACACACAAACTCAGTATGAACTTCGACAGAAGATACATGCCCTGGGAAAAACATACCGCCACTCTCCTTGCTGTGTCCCTTGAGGCGACAATATCCCAGACATGTATGCGTTCCAAATGTTGAGTTTCATGTTTGCAGTGAATCTGGGAATGCCAAAGAAGAATATCAGGATAATTATATGTGTGCGTGCCCAATCCGCCCTTTTATGCTGCATATGTAATGTTGGCTAATAACATAACATAATAAAAATATAATATATATAGCATATATAATAATATATAATAATATATAATAATATATAATAATATAATATAATATAATATAATATAATATAATATAATATAATATAATATAATATAATATAATATAACATACTATACTATACTATACTATACTATACTATACTATACTATACTATAATATATAAATACAACATAAGCCCTAAAACCCTACACAGGCAGTGCCTCGTCAAAGCCCTATTATGAAACAGCGTACAAGTATTCCAACTGGTACCTTGGCACCTGCCATTGAAATGAAGATGCTATCTTGTGATCCAGTTGTCATTTACTAGAATACCTGGCAAATCCGTTTGATACCTAGGGTATGGCTTTCAAAGCAGATAGCCGTACCTTTCACTCTTGGCAGTCTTTTTCTCATATCCTGCTTGACACGTCAGAAAACTGTTCCATTGTAGGAGTTATCTTAACGATGCTAGGGTTTCTATGCGGAAGTGTCAACTTTGTCGGCTTAGGAATGGCTCGCAAGTATGAGAATGCACCAAACTGGTACATCTAACAAAAATCGGTTGCAGTGGAGTCTGGAACTCCGAACAACTCCATGTATCGTTATCTTCCGGTTGGGCCTTTGTAGGCGGACACAACAGATGTACAACAAATTGGTATCGAGACAGCAAAGGACTGACCCGGGTCCAAATCCATGTGGTGTCTGGTGGATGCAGGAAGCCATGCCGCATGAAGTGTGATTATACCTTGAAGGGATCTGTCTATCCAGCGTGGTGATTCACCCTGCCCTCGGATATGAGGACATCCATGAGAAGGGTGATAATTGTAGTATCCTTGGATATCTACGGGTAGTGTTGTACCTCTCGTTCGCGTTTGCTCATAAGTATCTGCACGTCTGGGGACTTTCGACACCGATGCGCGAGCACTTGCAAGTACAGCAAGGCAAGCGAGAGCAAACAGAGACAGCGGAAGACTTCAAGACGAAGAGAGATATAACTTACAGTCTTACAGATCGGAACGATGCAATGGACGAAATCGCCGTCAGCGCCGGAAGCAAGCAATCATCACGCGGCGGTGATTAGCGAAGTTCAGGCTTAGCTCGGGCTAAGTAGAATATCGTATAGCAATAGTAATGTAGAACACACGAGTGTTCTCCGGTATCGAATGTCTTATTCTGCTTAGCCGTCCTTGCATCTGTTATACTCGCAGCATCGCAATGCCGTACGATTCACATCAGGAGGCCGATCCTAGATGTGACAACCCTACTGCGTCTAGGCGATGTCTACGCATAACAACGTATAAGCCTTTCCGGCATTCGCATGATGCAAGGGTCCGGATAACGATATCCGGTTGCAGGGCATGTATTGCGACGAGTGCGGCGCTCTCAACGTGTGCTGTAATGAAGTAATATTATATCAGATAATATTACTTATCGTTTCGTAGCACGAGCATAATGCGCACTTCAATGCTTCGGGCTTTCATGCATGCTAGGCGGATTTGCCATGGTGCGATGTCGCGATGGGTAATGACAACATGCCAAATGCATATATAAATGTACACGAATACATTTATATCATGCAGATTCATTCATATGCAATGTGTTCATCACAATAGCACTTCGCCTTGTAGGATCACATTGACCTACGCATCAGCGGGAAACTAACCGTAGCACAACAGGTAGTGTCCAGGATGAACCGTGTATAGTCATCTTCCGATTGGGATTTTGTAGAAGGACATAACAGACAAACAACACTCTCGACGAGATTTCCTTTGCCACACATGGACTGAGATATCCCTGTGGTCTACAATTGCTTGAACCATGTCGTACGGCTCACCCTCGATTGAGAGTGGTGATGGAGGTTGTCGCTAAGTGTCCTCCTTAAAGGTTTTAGGAGTGACACAGAATGGCTATGATGTGACATTATGTGATTTGGTTGAGACAGTGCATGAGGCCTTGTGCAAGCTTATAGCCATGGTGTGAACCTTCAGGTTTTCCTGAGGCAACATGAGAGCCCACACATTGATGAGCATCCTGGATGAGCGTTCTGCTCAGCCGCGCAGGCAGCTCACGCTGAGATTTGTACTCAGGTCAGCGGATTCAGAGTCCACAGTGCTAACCACTACACCACGCGAGCGTATCATGGGATGAGAACCTGTTCAACCACACACTCACACCTGTTCCGCAGCAGAGCTCCATCGTTGAGCACCGCCCTCCCCTCTCATTCAGTTTGTCCACCCATGCAGCTGTCCCCCCTGCTTATAACGCACGCACCTGAATGATAGATGAAGCAAGAATGGTGAATTCCAGCGCTGAAGAGCAGGTGCGTGGCTTGCTTGCTTCATATGCGTGGCTTGCTTGTCAGTTCATTCGCAAGATAGGGCGGCATGCCATATGCATGCGATATGCCATCACGGCCGCCCCGTGAAGCACATACATGCATGCTTGCTTGCTTATGATGATGGATGGACTCACACATGGAAAGAGCACAACCGCTCCACCAAGATCAAGCAGACCTGCATGGGTGCAAAAATGGTTTTAAACACAGTCGTGCAGCGGCAGGTTGGGATGCATGTCAAACCTGTACTCCTTGGGAAACGAATTCTGATAGCTAGCAACAGGTGCAAGAGGCACAAGTCAAGCTAGCGGCACAAATCTAGCTAGCGGCACAAGTCTAGCTAGTGGCACCAGTCTAGCTAGCGGCACCAGTCTAGCTGGCGGCACAAGTCTAGCTAGCCACATGTGCCACTTGCTAGCCTGCCCGCTTGATGGTGCAGACGTGTAGATACTACAAGCAAACCATTGGAAGGTCAAAAGAACATCACGCATGCACCGTCTGGTTGATGCACCTGGTTGAACTGTCAGTAGTGGCTATCCATGCAAGCCACAGCTGTGTTTCTGTCATATGCATGCATGCACCATCTATCTGTCTTTTCCGGATGACATAGGACACACACGCTGCAACATGATGGATCTCTCTGCCACCAGATCCCGATGTGATGTGATGTGATGTGACGCGATGTGATTTGGTTGAGACCAGTGCATGAGGCCTTGTGCAAGCTTACAGCCATGATGTGATCCTTCAGAATTTCCAGAATTTAGCAAACAATTGCTCCCGCCTCATCACATCAAGTACGAGCCGAAGATGCTCCAAGTGCTCCTCGCGTGTCTTAGAATAAACCAAGATGTCATCCAGGTAGCAAACAACGAACCTGTCGATAAACGGGCTAAACATGCGGTCCATGACCGCCTGAAACGTCGCAGGGGCATTGGTCAACCCAAACGATAGGACCGTATACTCGAAGTGACCGAAGGGAGTCCGAAAAGCGGTTTTCGGAATATCAGAGGCAGCGATGCGAATCTGATTATAGCCCTGTTGCAAGTCAATCGAGGAAAAACAAGCCGAGCCCTTCAGCTTATCCAACAGGTCGTCAACGCGTGGCAAAGGGTAGCGATTCTTCACCGTGCTTGCATTCAGACCCCGATAATCGATGCACATGTGCAAGGTCCCATCCTTCTTACCGACAAACAAAATCGGCACAGAATACGGGGATGTGCTGGGGCGTATCATACCCTTTGCAACCAAATCCGTCACCTGGCGCTTCACCTCATCCAGGTCCAATGGACTCAACCTGTACATTAGCCGGGCCACAGGCTGCGCTCCAGGCATGAGAGGGATTGTGTGATCAACAGGACGCTTAGGTGGTAGCTGTTGTGCTACGGTTAGTTTCCCGCCGATGCGTAGGTCAATGTGATCCTACAAGGCGAAGTGCTATTGTGATGAACACATTGCATATGAATGAATCTGCATGATATAAATGTATTCGTGTACATTTTTATATACATTTGGCATGTTGTCATTATCCATCGCGACATCGCATCATGGCAAATCCGCCTAGCATGCATGAAAGCCCGAAGCATTGAAGTGCACATTATGCTCGTGCTACGAAACGATAAGTAATATTATCTGATATAATATTACTTCATTACAGCACACGTTGAGAGCGCCGCACTCGTCGCGATACATGCCCTGCAACCGGATATCGTTATCCGGACCCTTGCATCATGCGAATGCCGGAAAGGCTTATACGTTGTTATGCGTAGACATCGCCTAGACGCAGTAGGGTTGTCACATCTAGGATCGGCCTCCTGATGTGAATCGTACGGCATTGCGATGCTGCGAGTATAACAGATGCGAGGACGGCTAAGCAAAAGAGACATTCGATACCGGAGAACACTCGTGTGTTCTATATTATTATTGCTATACGCTATTCTACTTAGCCCGAGCTAAGCCTGAACTTCGCTAATCACCGCCGCGTGATGATTGCTTGCTTCCGGCGCTGACGGCGATTTCGTCCATTGCATCGTTCCGATCTGTAAAACTGTAAGTTATATCTCTCTTCGTCTTGAAGTCTTCCGCTGTCTCTGTTTGCTCTCGCTTGCCTTGCTGTACTTGCAAGTGCTCGCGCATCGGTGTCGAAAGTCTCCAGACGTGCAGATACTTATGAGCAAACGCGAACGAGAGGTACAACAGTAGCCCAGGGATATCTTTGAAGACGTCCTCATACTGTGACAGTAGGGCCTCAACCTCAGGATCCACAGAAGTCTGCGCGGTGGTGGCACTACAGCCTACCCGTGGCCTCAAAAGCAGTCCGTGGGCACCCTTCCGTAACAAACGGACAGCTTCCTTACGCCCGACTAGCTCCGGTTTGATTCACGCGGCCATCACGATCACGGCGAAATTAACCATAGGCACCGCCTCAGCTTTGCCCCCCTCAGGTGTGACATGTTCGAACGACAGGAAAGGTACCTTAATCGACAGAGTACCCTTGCACAAATGCAGGGTTGCGGCCTCCATGTCGATGCGCGCGCGGTACTGTCGTAATGTCGCAGACCCCATTATGTACGGTGCAGTCTCTGTCAAGCTCTGCAGCACGTACGGCTGGGTCACAACACGCAAAGGGCCTAACGATAGGCTAAGGGTGATCCTGCCCACGATGGGATGCTTACCCCCGTTAGCAAGGGTAACCTGTGGACAATCAGACGACTCTGGGGTCAACCCCAGCGCATTCACCTCTGCGACAGAGATGAAGTCGTCGCTGGCACCGGTGTCAACGAGTGCCTTCAGAGTGCGGCCATTTAAATCGATCTGAATCACTGGGACACGGTTATCTACGAGCGACTGCCCGGCAGACAACGTCAGTGCACTTAGGGCGGGTTCTGAACTTACGGAACCCTCATCAGGAGCTTCGTACCAAACGTCAACCGAGTAGGATGTCCCTGGCCACGGAGCCAGCATACCCTCCCGATCCACACCGTTAAACAAAACGGTGCCCGGCTCGAACCAGTGGACACACCGCATACCCCTTAACGATGCCTCTGCCTTGCGCCAACAGAAAGCAGGGAGTAATACACATGCAGCGGTGCCTGGATATTGACGCCTACACCTCCTGTATATGGCCAACTGTTCCGACATCTCACGCAGAGACGAGGGGATGAACAAAACCACGTGGTTAGACAGATCGATAGACGACAGGGGACGGTGAGGTGTAAACAAATTACACAACGGATCGAAGCAGAGAAGTCCCGTGCGTCCGTCAAGCGTGATGCGTCGCGCAATGACTCGCTCGATGTGTCCAAGTACGCAAGGCAACAATGCCTTCATGGCTGGCCGTAAGGATGACCACCAACCACGTGTTAGTTCAGAAATCCCGGGTGGTGCCCCCTCCGCAGGAACCCGGGCAAACCCCTATTTCGGCTGAGGTACAAACGGCGGCAGCAACGGGCAATCCTTGCTAGGATGGCTCTCCGCGCACCGTAGACAAACATTGGCCGCTTTCCGACGTTCGAACTTGGAACGATTGCAATTCCATTTTGGCATCAACGGGTCATCCGTGCGAGTCCGTTTTGCATTGGGGTCAGAGCGCTGTGCGGCTGCCGTCGACGGTGCGCCCCCATGCTTCCTGCCCATAGCTGGGTCCGAGCTTGGACCTGCTCCTCCTGACCCATGGACACCTGAGCTAGCGACCCCGCGCGCCTTGCGTTGCCGGTTGCTGCGTCGAGCCGTGGCAGTAGGCGCGGGGCGGGTAGCTCCAAGTTCCTGGTCCAGAGCCACAGCTTCCCCAAGCGGATCCTGCACTTGCACAGCATTTGCACGAGGGGTAGACTTGACTTCTTCTTCACCGGCAAGGAGTCGTACCTCTGTCCCCTTAGCAAATGTGACCAAGGCATTGTACGACTTGAAAGGCACCCCACACAAGTCAGTAGCGCACCATTTAGCCAAAAGTTTCGTAAGGCCTCGCTTAAACCAAAAGACACGCTCATTCTCGGTGAGGTCAGCGATGGGGGTCACTAGTGCTTCGAAGTGTGACTGGTACGCAGGTACATTTTCACCCCGACACATGTGATAGGTACCGGCCGCCAAAACCTTGCGAGCCTCCACATCACGTGCTTGCACCTCGGTAGCAAACCGTGCAAGCAGAGCGGAAATCAACTCGTCAAAAGTATAGTCGATCCGGGCGGTGGTCCATTCGTGATACCAGTCCTTCGCTGAGCCCTCGAGGGTGTTGCCAACGAAGAGACACCTGATACCATCATTATCGCCACCATGAACAGCCTGGAGATACTTCTTAGCGTCACGCACGTACGCACGAGTTGCATCGGCTATGCTAGGGCCTGGTGTCTTTTCACCCAGCGAGATCTTAAGCCTAGGAACGGGAATTGTCAATCTCATCACCTCAGGAATGGCAGCGTGCCCTTGCGATTGAGGTAATGGCAGAACCCGTGGTCCAGCAGTGTTGTCCATATTCGTATTAAATGCGGCACAATTAAGTGGGCAGGGGTCTGAAGGACAAGGGGCTCTTGAGTGGCTCGCGTGCCAACAATCTCAAGACCTCTATCTGGAGCTCTAGCAGCCACAACAAATTCAGGTTGGCTTGCTAAGCTAGTGAGTGGCGTATCGTCGCGTTCCACAGACATGGAACACAAAGCAATACCCTAGGTTTGCGTAATAGAAGACGACTTCTACCGCAAAGGCAAGAGTACAAATGATTCGGTGAGGCTACCGACAGTACTCTTGAGGATATTCAGCAAATTCAGCAGGTACTTGCCCAGCTGACTTCGAATCTCCGAAGTTTGTGCAATAAGAGTTGCCAACTGGTCCGGACGAAAGCCGGTCTCAGTCATGGCGGCAAGCAATGCCGGAGCGCTGAGATTACCTGCGACTCAGAGCGTACACTTACACAACAAGTGCAGCAATCTAGACAAAAGCAATCACAGGATATTTATTATCCCATTTAGCAGCAAACGATTTTAGCTCCAGGTAGCCTATTTCTTCGCTGTTTGCAGTGTAAATCCTTTTAAGATCCGCTGACCAAAGACTTAGCACCGGGAGGAGCATGTCCATTTTTAGGAAAAGAAGCCTGGGTAAATCCTGCAGGAAAATTTAGCCCTTGTTGTGCTCCTGATGAATTAAGGAACCAACTAGGAAATTTTGGTAATGTTAATGAAACAAAGTTAGAAGAAATATGGCAAGGTACGATGTACAAGAACTTGCAAAAAAATTATTTAAATTACAACTTATGCAAAACATGCAATATGAGAAAACCCTTATTCAATCAAGTAAATTAAAAGAATTAAGCCATATAGAAATTTCTGACTGTTACATATGTTTTATATTTTAAAATTTTATCGCTAATTGCCTGTTCGATTGTTCCCGCTATATAAAGATCTGATTTATCTGATGGGAAACTTATAGTTAACTCATCAAGAACATTTTTTTATACTTAATTGCAATTCTGATACCACTTGTTTCAGTAATATCATACCATATTGTTACGACAAATCAAATACAGAGTCTGTAATATAGTTTGTGTAAGTTGCAAAAGGGTATAGTAGAAAATACTATAAAAAAGCAACTTAAATACAGAGGAAAAAATGGCTAAAAAATTTTAAATTTAAACAAAGCATCTATTCCAATAACGTTTTCTATTTGCTCTTTAACCCTTTCTGGTTCTGCTGCCGGCAAATCAATTTTATTTAAAACCGGAACAATTTCATGGTTATTATCAATTGCCTGATAAACATTAGCTAAGGTCTGAGCCTCCACACCCTGGCTTGCATCAACTACCAAGAGCGACCCCTCACATGCAGCAAGCGACCTGCTAACCTCATAAGAAAAGACGACATGGCCAGGGGTATCCATAAGGTTAAGCTGGTACGTTGTGCTAATTTTCTCCTAACAAACGCAGGGCAAGCCACCATACATCACCCGCAGTACCTTGAACATATTTTTGTGTTCCGGCAAAGTGACAAAGGGAGTTAACAAAAAATGTTACTTGTTGTTGCACAGCACGTCCAAGGCCAATAAATATGAGACCATAACACCATCTTTCTTTAGTTCATTAGATACTCTTAATTGACCGTAAGCAGGATATTCTATTGCCATAGCTAACACTGCTTGTTTGACTTTTGGATCTACTCTGTTAGCTATTATCGGTTTCTTGCGAGTCATATCTAAAAGCGCTTCTGCATCCACACTACAGTCCAGCTTATTACCGCCGCAGTTAGTAAAATAACACCCGAATCAAATACTTCGTCACCGTAACTACCATATGTTGTGATATTCGGTCAGACTTCTTCATGTTCATTGGTTGAACGCATCGTCAGGAACGTACTGCGGCTACATTTCAAATGCGAAGGGTCTTATGTACGATCCTTCACCAAGTCGCTATTTATTCCCCCAAGCTGACTTGCTTCTTTAGCTGTTTGTAACGATCTATTGCTTGCCCGGACTTTGGAGTGTCCTTGTGGCTGGAGGCATAGTGGCAGCTCGCTTGTCCAGCTTGTGCTGAACTGGACTTTTCTCAACTGTTGCGACGACAGTTTTCACAACAGGTTATGAGCCCCGCGTGACGCGGTGGCCGTTGTTATAGGACTTCGTTTGTCCTGAGTTGTTTTCGAGTTTTGTGAAAGTTGAATTTACCGCCATGTCGCTTTCAAGGGAGTACGTCAAGGAGCTCTCTTCAAGCAACACCAGGAGCTGGTTCCACAAAATGGAATCAATTCTAGACTTCGATGGTTATGGCGACTACATTTCGCCTACGTTCGTCATGCCTGCGGTGGGTGACGCGAACTACGCAAAGGAAAAGGAGATGGTGAGGAAGGCTCGAGCTGCCATTACTTTTCGTCTTGATCCGGCAACAAATGCAAGTGAGATTGCGTCTACTACTGGGGCGCTTGATTTGTGGGAAAGGTTAAAGGCGTGGGCGAAGAACATAGAGGGAGCAGTCGTTATTTCTGCTTCGCACGCCTGGGCGCACCTTGCCAAGCAGGGTGATGAAAGTATGACAGATTTTCTCACGAGGGCTGAAGACTTGTTCCGAAAGTTAGACCTTGATACTAACTACAAGATCACCGAGGCGGCGGCCATTATGCACATTGTGGGGAAATTGCCCCCTGCATACTCACATTTTGACAGTATGTTCGTTGCTTTTGGATATCCAAAGTCTTTTGCTGACTTAAGGAAAGTGCTCGTCGCGGAGGAGGCTAAGAGGATGACCGACGTCAAATCTGAGGTCAAGGAGTCAACGCCGGCGCTGTTTGCTGGGCGTGAAAGAAAGTGCTATACTTGTGGCGAGGTTGGGCACATTGCTCACTTTTGCCCGAAGAAGAACCGTTCATCGGCGGGCGCCGGTATGTCGACCAGTGAGTCATCCGGTGGGTCACGTATGCGAAGCAAAGGTCCGGTGTGAAGTGCACTTGGTGTGGAAGGTGTTGTGCTACGGTTCATTTCCCGCCGACGCGTAGGTCGACACGATTCTACGAGGCGAAGTGCTTTTGTGATGAACGCATTACATATGAATGAATCTGCATGATATAAATGTATTCGCATACATTTATATATGCATCTGGCATGTTGTCATTATCCATCGCGACTTCGTATCATGGCAAATCCGCCTAGCATGCATGAATGACTAAATCATTGAAGTGCGCATTATGCTCGTGCTACGAAACGATAAGTAATATTATCTGATATAATATTACTTCATTTAAGCACACGTTGAGAGCGCCGCGATACATGCCCTGCAACCGGATATCGTTATCCGGACCCTTGCATCATGCGAATGCCGGAAAGGCTTATACGTTGTTACGAGTAGACATCGCCCATACGCAGTAGGGTTGTCACATCTAGGATCGGCCTCCTAATGTGAATCGTACGGCACTGCGATGCTGCGAGTATAACAGATGCGAGGACGGCTAAGCTAGAGAGACATTCAATACCGGAGAACACTTGTGTGTTCTACATTACTATTGCTATACGCTATTCTACTTAGCCCGAGCTAAGCCTGAACTTCGCTAATCACCGCCGCGTGATGATTGCTTGCTTCCGGCGCTGACGGCGATTTCGTCCATTGCATCATTCCGATCTGTAAGACCGTAAGTTATATCTCTCTTCGCCTTGAAGTCTTCCGCTGTCTCTGTTTGCTCTCGCTTGCCTTGCTGTACTTGCAAGTGCTCGCGCATCGGTGTCGATAGTCTCCAGACGTGCAGATACTTATGAGCAAACGCGAACGAGAGGTACAACAGAAGGCCGGGTCACGTTGAGGAGAAGTGCTGGAAGAAGCGGGATGGTGTGGCCAAAGCCGTTGAAACGGAGAGAACTGATGTAGTTGCACTCACATTGGTGTCACGAATATGTGAGTTTATCCCACATGTGACTGACCAGACTAAGAAGTTGATTGCTGAGTTAGAGTCTGGCGTGAAGTGCATCAGGTATCTCCCGTGGCGGATGGAGAAAGTTGCTGCGTTGAGTGCAGCGGTAAAGAAGGAGATCTCTGTTCCGGACCCTTGGTGGCTTGATTCTGGTAGTAAATACCACATTACTGGAAATAGGCTGGTCCTACATAATTTCCGCCCTTTGCCCTCGGGGTTAAAGATCAACATAGAGGTGGGAAACGGGTGTGTTTTGCCCGCTGAGGGGTATGGGGATGTAGTCCGGACCCGTGCACCTGGAGTCACCATTGAGCATGTGTTTTATGTACCGGGTTTTAAGCACAACCTAGTGTCTGTATCCAGCCTGACAGATAAGGGCTTCAATGTGCTATTTAATCAATTGGAGGCTAGGATTACGCGTGGCAATATTTCCATTGTTGCTGCTCGCTGCACTACTGGGCTATATAAATTCATGTCCAGTGCATCCCAAGTTGCCGCTGACTTCGCCTCCCTTGCTAAGTTCCCGGATGCCCCTACATTCCTGGCGTCTGAGGCCAAGTCGGCATCACTCTGGCACCGACGGCTTGGACATTTGGGCCTCACAAACATGAAGCGGTTGGTGCAAGAGGGGATGGTGAAAGGCTTAGAGGTTACTGATAAGGAATTAAGAGAGTTTGAGGGTCGGAGATGTGAGACATGTATCTTAGGCAAGCATGCTCGTGATCCCTTCCCTGCGTCTGAGGGTAAGACACAGAAAGCTTTGCAACTGCTGCACTTGGATGTGTGTGGGCCTTTGCCCCTGTCTTCATGTGGTTACAAGTATTTCGTGACCATGCTTGATGACTATACTGGAGCATCACTTGTGCAGCCCATTAAGGAAAAGTCAGATGTTGCTAACTTTATGGAGAGAGCAATCACCATGCTGCAGGTGCAAAGCAACGGCACATTGCAGTGTATCCGTACAGATGGTGGAGGCGAGTTTGTTAATCGCCAGGTTCAGTCGTACTGTGCTTCGAATGGTGTACGACACCAGTTGTCCGCGCCGTACACCCCCCAGCAGAACGGCAAGGCCGAGAGGCTAAACCGTACCTTGCTGGATAAGGTTAGGGCCATGTTGGCTGAGTCTGCTGTACCAAAGGAGTATTGGCATGAGGCGTTGATGGTCGCGAATTTTGTGCGCAATCGTTCACCAGTAGCGGGGAAGCCTAAAACCCCATATGAACTTTTAACTGGTGTGGTGCCAGATGTTTCGCTACTGCGTGTGTTTGGCTGTGTTGCTTACGCGCATGTGCCTAAGGGCAAGTGTGACAAGCTAGATTCAAGGGCGCAGAAGGGCACATTCCTTGGATATGAGGCCAACTCCAAGGCATACCGCATTCTGTTGGGAGACGGGCGTATCCAGATCACACGTGATGTTGTGTTCCTTGAGGATCAGTTTGCTTTTAGTAATCATGTTCGGCCAGAGTTGGAGGTGTTTAGCATCAGGGATGGTCCATCAGTCCCTGTTGCTGGTGCCGCTGCGGGAAATGCAGGACAGGCCGGCGGGGCTGGTGTGGTTGATGCAGGTGTCCTTGCTGCTACTCACGCTGCTGGTGCCCCCGCGGGAAATGCGGGTGTGGCCGGCGTGGGTGCTACAGGTGGTGCTCCCGTCATACCTGCTGCTGGTGCCCCCGCGGGAGATGCGGGTGTGGCGGGCATGGATGACGGTGAGGTCCCTCCTTTAATGGAGGATGATGATGAAGGGGAGGAAGTAGATTATGGCATGTCAGAGACGGACGTTGGTGGCGACTATGGCGACGATGCTGGTGGTGATGTAGCCAGCAGTTCTGGCTCAGAAACGGGACAGGGCTCTAGTGGACATACTGGGGAGTCTGGTAACCTGGATCCAACCCCACCTCGTCCAATTCGTCAGAGGAAGCCACCCGGATGGCAGAAGGACTATGCCATGCTAGCTTCGGAACTGGAGATGAAGGAGCCTAAAAGTCTGGAAGAGGCTCAGTCCCGTGTTGATTGGCCGCAGTGGAAGGCGGCAATGGATGAGGAAATGGCATCACTTCAAGAAAATCGCACGTGGGAGCTGGAGGAGATTCCCATGGGTGCGCGGAAAATTGGGCTAAAATGGGTTTTCAAGTTAAAGCGTGATGCTGATGGAAATGTTGAGCGGTATAAGGCTCGCCTGGTTGCAAAAGGATTTACTCAAAAGGAAGGAGTTGATTTTGGGGAGGTTTTCGCCCCTGTTGGGAAGTATGCCAGCTTTCGTGCTTTGCTGGCTGTCGCTGCAGATCGTGATCTTGAGCTTCATCAGCTTGACATCAAGACTGCGTTCTTGCACGGTGAGCTAAAAGAGGAAGTGTACACTGAGCAGCCGCCTGGTTATAATTTAGGTGGTCCTAATGTAGTGTGCAAGTTACGTCGGGCTTTGTACGGCCTTCGCCAGGCCCCTCGTGCCTGGTATATTCGTTTGCGCAAGGAGCTGGAAAGCATGGGTTTCAAGCCATCTCTGGCTGACCCTGGCTTATTTGTGAAGATTGAAAATGGTGAACCAGTCTACGTTCTTGTTTACGTTGATGATTTGCTGTTGGCGTGTAAGTCTATGGCAGTAATTGGGCAAGTGAAGGCCCAGCTGTTACGTGCGTTTGCAATGCGAGATCTGGGGGAGACCCGGTTTTATCTGGGTTTTGAAATTGAGCGCGACCGGACTGCCCGGACCATCTCAGTCACTCAAAGGCGGTATATCTCAAACATCTTGGAGAAGTTTGGGATGAAGGGGGCAAACTCGCGTTCCACCCCTATGGACGCGAATTTGCACCTAACGGCAGAAGGTGATCCACTTGACACATCCGTTCATCCGTACAGTGAGGTAGTTGGAAGCCTACTGTATTTGGCCGTCTGCTCACGGCCTGATATTTCTTTTGCGGTTGGTTCATTGGCAAGGTTCATGGCAAAGCCAACTATCAACCACTGGAACGCAGCAAAGGGTGTGCTGCGGTACTTGAAGGGAACACAGGGTCTAGGAATTAAGTTTGGTGGTGGAGCCCATGTTCAGGGCTACTGTGATTCGGATCTGGCGGGAGCTGAGGGCCGCCCATCAACCACAGGCTTTGTATATTTACTAAACGGAGGAGCCATAGTTTGGTCGTCGAAGCTTCAGCCTACCGTGGTTACATCTACAGCGGAGGCCGAGTACATGGCGACTGCAGCGTCTATTAAGGACGCACTGTGGCTGCGTCACTTGTTGCACGATTTGGGTGTTTCCGTGGGCGTGGTTCCAATGAAGTGTGATAGCACCGCATGCATTGCGATGCTAGAAAGCCCAATGTCCACGGCTCGCACAAAGCACCTGGACATCTGCCATCATTTTGCACGGGAGCGCATTGAGCGGGGTGAAATCCGCATGGTTCATTGCTCCACTGCGGAGCAGTTGGCGGATATGTTCACTAAATCCCTACCTAAGGGGAAGTTTAAGTTTTGTGTTGCAGGGATGGGTCTGAGGTAGTTTTCCCGATTGACACTACGTGGGAGGTAGATTCGTTTTACCACTCTAGATCCGCGTGGGAGTTTTTTCAAAGGCTTCTATTTTTCTATCGGTCACCAACGTTGCGCCTCGTCGTCACAGTTGAGCTTTAATGCTGTCTTTGTTTGAATTCACAGACGCAATTGTCATATCATATGCTTGCAGTGCGTACGGGAAGTCTGCCCGCGTGGGAGTGTTGTGATATTCGGTCAGACTTCTTCATGTTCATTGGTTGAACGCATCGTCAGGAACGTACTGCGGCTACATTTCAAATGCGAAGGGTCTTATGTACGATCCTTCACCAAGTCGCTATTTATTCCCCCAAGCTGACTTGCTTCTTTAGCTGTTTGTAACGATCTATTGCTTGCCCGGACTTTGGAGTGTCCTTGTGGCTGGAGGCATAGTGGCAGCTCGCTTGTCCAGCTTGTGCTGAACTGGACTTTTCTCAACTGTTGCGACGACAGTTTTCACAACACCATAAGCTTTTGTTACAGTTCTTATAAAAAAAGCAAATAGCGAAGCTAGAATGGTACCGGTCATAGATGAAGTAGATGGCATGCTTATAGACGAGAGCGGCAAAATAGCTATGCTTGCGTCTCACTTGCCTGGTAGCCTAGAAGCTAAGATGGCGCAAGACGGTATTATTCTTACAGAAGCTCAATTACAGGCTTTAGGGAAGCGTAAGAATATGAAAGAGGCTAACGGCGAAATTTTTTAATTCCAGTAAATCCTGCCTAAAATCCCCGCATAAATTTGCAGTAATTAATGACCCGGATTTCATCCCGGCTTCAATTACTATCGTTGCCAGTGCAAGCCCTGATATAATCCTATTACGCTGAGGAAAATGCTGACTAAGCGGTTTAGCAAACGATTTTAGCTCCAGGTAGCCTATTTCTTCGCTGTTTGCAGTGTAAATCCTTTTAAGATCCGCTGTAACCGCTTTTAAATCCAAAGCCACAAATATGGAATGCCGTATTATGAAACGATAAGTAAGTCTGGCCTTGCCCATATGCCCGAGTTTACGGTTCGGGTATCAGCCGGAACTTATAAAGAAATTTTTAAACGATTACAAACCGGAAACAGCGGCGTCCAATACGGCGCGGCCTAGGTCTTCGGCGAAAGTATCTAGCGGTCCTCGTGTGTAACAGAGGGGTCGCCTAGCTGTTAGGGGTAGCTATAACGGCGAGCTCCGAGTCATGGTGCCGTAGGGCACGAGGTGTAAGGGTGACTCCGTGTAGATTACATTATTGTAAGTTATTACAATGGAAAAGGAAGTGTCTGTCTCAATAATCCGGGCGCCTTAAATAGCGCTGCCTGGCACCTAAGGGGGCTTTACGTCTATTCAAAACTGGCGCGCATTCTACAACTGACACCGTTGTACGAATGCTCGCATGCAAGTAGTCCCATGCGACTTGTCCAAGTTCTATGCGTTAGATTTATAATAACTAATCTATTATCACGCAATTAAGTTATTGTCATACAAACCAGAAATGCGACAAGTCAGTTTCACTCGTTCTGGCGCTTCTGCGCCATTCGCCCTGTTACACCATCCCCCCTCCGCGAAGGGTTGCGTCCCCGCAACTCTAACTCCAGCGAACTCCACGAAGTGGTAGGTAACAGGCGTGTTGAAATGACCAAGGGTCTAGTTACGTTTGCGAAAACTGCTGCGTCACTGCCGGGTTTTGGCCACAGAACGGGGGTGGTCGCGTTCGTACTGCGCGATCAGTTCCGGGACATCCTCCAGTAGGGTAGCTTCGTCGATAAAGATGTTCTCGGACTCATCATAGCCCTTGAACTTGACGCCATATGTGACGCGACCAGTGATGGGGGTTATATGGCGGCTGACAATGGCCTCCACATGCCACCACAGGTCTCCAGTGGAGTTGACGAAGGGCTCAGGTGTGGCTTGGGCCACGGCTCGGTCCGGAAAAGCGTCATCCGCCGTCCTGAATGGGCGGAGTTGCCTCACGTTGACGACCGGGTGGATGCGCATGTGCACCGGAAGCTTCAGCCGTGCTGCGTTCTTGGAAACCATGGCCTCGATGGTGAAGGGGCCGACATAGCGCGAGTTGAATTTCGTGCGGGAGTCGCCAGTTACCAGCTTGAGGTGGGCCGTGGATAAGAGCACCTTGTCGCCCGCCGCGAAGGTGTGATCTGCACGTCGCTTGTCAGCGTAGGCAGCCTGGCGGTGTTGTGCGGCCTTGATATGCAGCTTGGCTTGGGAGAGCGCAATTTCGCGGTCGATCATGAACGATGTGACCGACGGGTTAGTGGGCTCCCAGTTGGGGTGCTTGGCAAGTAGCTGTAGCGGGGTAGTGGGCTCATAGCCCAGGACTAGCTTGAACGGGGTGAAGCCCGTCGAAGCTTGGACGCTCGAGTTGTAGGCGAACTCGAGTTGGGGTAGGAGATCACACCAGTTGGTGTGGTTGGCATCCACGTAGTGGCGGAGCATCTCTAGGGTGCGGTTGGCTCGCTCTGTCTGGCCGTCCGTCTGCGGGTAGTGTGCAGTGGACATGTCGAGGCTTGTGCCAGACAGCTTGAACAAGGTTTGCCAGAAGGTGCCTGTGAACTTGGGGTCACGGTCGGAGACAATGCTCTCTGGCTGACCGTAGAACAGGAACACCCAGTCGTAGGCGACCTCTGCTAGGCGCTCGGCTGTGATGTTCGTGTTGACAGGGATGACGCGCATCATCTTGGAAAGCCGGCATACAAAGACGGCGATGGCGTCGTCGCCACGGTGCGATTTTGGCAGGTCCGTGATTAGGTCCAGGGAAATGGACTGCCAGGGCCGCTCGGGGATGGGCAGTGGTTGAGATTTGCCCAGGGGGCGGCCATGCCTGTGTTTGCACCGTTGGCACGAGGGGCAGGTGGTGGTGTAGGTATCCACCGATCTGTCCATGTTCGGCCAGTAGTATAATCTGCTGAGCCGGGCAAGGGTCTTGTCGCGGCCCAGGTGGCCTGCAATGGGGATGTCATGGGCCTCACGCAGCAGCTTGGCGCGCAGGCCCGGGATGTCTGGGATGTACAGGCGAGCCCGCAGGGCACCACGCGGCTTGAAGTACAGCAAGCTCTTGTATAGTTTGAACGGGGGGTCCTCTTTGGAGTTCTTGGCGGCTTGCTCCTTGAGGCGAGTGTAGGTCTCATCCTGTGTACCATCTCTGCGTATGGTGGTGGCCAGGTCGTTGGCAGCCTTGGCCACAGAGACCGTCATGGTGTGGACCCGCAGGTCCGGTCGTCGGCTGATTGCATCAGCCACGACGTTGGTCTTGCCCGGCTTGTGCTCGATGACGTAGTTGAATTCCTCGAGCTCCGCAAGCCAGCGCACTTGGCGCCGGTTTAACCGGGGTTGCGTTTTGAACGCCGAGACTGCCGAGTTATCGGTCCAGATGGTCACCGGGTGAGGTCCCTTGAGGTGGTGTCACCAGACACGAAGGCAGTGGACAACCGCGAGCATCTCGCGGTCATGTGCAGGGTAGTTGCGCTCCGCCGGGGTGAGCTTCCGGCTCTCGTAAGCAATCACTCGCTCGACGCCGTTTTGGACTTGGGACAGAACTCCGCCTGTGGCGTAGTCTCAGGCGTCGGTGGTGAGCATGAAGGGCGCATTGGGGTCTGGGGGTGCCATGACAGGGGCCGAGGTTAGGGTGTCCTTAAGCACTTGGAAAGCTTTTTCACAGGACTTGTCCCACTTGGTGATGGCCTGTTTGTGGCCTTTGCCTGTGTGTCCGGCCACGAGGTTGGTGAGGGGGTGTGCGATGTCCGCGAAGCCCTTCACCATGCGGCGGTAGAACTGCGCCAGTCCGAGGAAGGAGCGCAGATCCGTGATGGTCTGCAGGGTAGGCCAATCTTGGATTGCCTTGACTTTGCGTGGGTCGGCGCTGATGCTGTCTTTGCTCACAATGTGGCCTAGGAAGTCGATCTTGGTAATCCCAAAGGCGCACTTGGATGCCTTGGCGTAGAGCTGGTGTTCACGTAGCACTTGTAGCACGGTCTCGAGGTGTTGGGCATGTTCATCTGCCGTCTTGGAGTAGATGAGGATGTCATCAAGGTAGATGAGCACGAAGGTGTCCAGGTAGGGGCGGAAGATGTCATTCATCAGCCGCTGGAACGTGGCTGGTGCATTGGTGAGACCGAAGGGCATAACTGTGAACTCAAAGTGTCCGTAGCGTGTGTTGATGGCCGTCTTGGGGATGTCCTGCGCTGCAACTCGGATCTGGTGGTAACCGGACTGGAGGTCGATTTTGCTGAACACGGCGGCGCCATGTAGTCAGTCCAGTAGTTCATCGATGCGAGGCAGGGGATAAGCGTTGCGGACGGTGGCCTTATTGAGGGCCCGGTAGTCGATGCACATGCGTAGTCCGCCATCCTTCTTTTGGGCGAACAGCACCGGGGCACCGTACGGCGATACGCTAGGGTGGATCCAGCCCTTCTCCAGGAGCGAGGTGATTTGGTTTTTGAGCTCGGCCAACTCGTCCTGGGACATGCGGTACGAGTTGCGGCTCATGGGTACGGAGGTGGTGAGCTCGATTGAGTGGTCGACAGCACGCGTGGGAGGCATGTCCGTTGGTTCTGCAAAGACGTCGGCGTACTGGGAGGTGATGTGCGTCATATCGACGCCCGGGGTGCTGATGTCTTGGGTGTTGACCTCATGTACAACACAAAGGCTGTACTGCTTGGTAGCTCACACAACGCGCTTGAACTGCAGTGCAGACAGGAGCTTGGGGGCGCGTTCGTTAACGGCCTCGGGTGGGTCGCCCCGAAGCACGTGCTTGGTGAGAGTGGTCCGCAGCGTGACCGTGTTGGTCCTCCAGCATACGTGCGGGTTCCACTGTGCGAGCCAGTCCTTGCCCAGCACCACATCAAAGTCACCCAGGTCAGTGGCGACCAGGGTGCTACGACATTTGAAGGTGCGTATGGTGACGGAAGCGTTGGGTAGGACTTACGGGCAGTCTTGTTCTTGGCCGTTAGCCAGCTTCACCGACATGTGGCTGACGGTCTTGGCGGCCTTGACTTCCCTGCGGGCAAGCCACTGAGTGTGGACAAAACTGCCGGTGGCTCCACCGTCGATCAGGATGACGGCTGTACGGCCGTTGACGGTGCCCTTGAATGCCAGTTGCTGGTGTGCTGCATTGCATACCATGCTGGTTAACTTGGTTGCGCTGAGTTTAAGCGCAGGGTCGGCCGCTGGGTCGGCCTCTGGGTCGGCCTCTGGGTTGGCCTCTGGGTTGGCCACTGGGTTGGCCTCTGGGTTGGCCTCTGGGTTGGCCTCTGGGTTGGCCACTGGGTTGGCCACTGGGTTGGCCTCTGGGATGGCCACTGGGTTGGCCACTGGGTTGGCCTCTGGGTTGGCCTCTGGGATGGCCACTGGGTTGGCCACTGGGTTGGCCACTGGGTTGGCCGCTGGGTTGGCCGCTGGGCTGGCCGCTGGGTTGGCCTCTGGGTTGGCCTCTGGGTTGGCCTCTGGTGCGGCCACAAGTGCCACGGGTGTGGCCACGGGTGCTATCGCTGGGGTGGGCCGGTGTGTAGACGCCTTGAACGTCCATGTCGGTGCCGGCATAGGTAGCTTGGGGGTCTGGGTACCTAGGTGCGCCGATGCGTGCACACCTAGGTTCACTAGCGGTTTTTTTGGAATGAACTTGGTGCAGTGGGCGGTGTCATGTCCCACCTCACGGCAGCGGAAGCAACGGCCCTCGTCGAGGCATTTTTGCCTCTCTTCTGGTGTCAACTTGGGGAGCTGGGGTACTGCCACGTGGGAGCGGCCGCCCTTGCTGCCGTTGCCCTTGGGTTTGCCTTTGGGCACGAAGCGCGAGGTATTGAGGGCGTGGAGTTCCATGGGCGTTGCCTTGGATGCGGGGCGGCTGCTGTCCATCGCTCCTTTGATGGCACTGTCCAGGCGGTTGGCAGTGTTGGCGACATCCAGGTAGGTCATGGAGTCCACACCCTGCGGGCTAACGCAAGACCCTTGCGGATGTCCGTGGGCAGGACAGCCAGGAGGCGGTCCTTTTTCTCCGCGTCAGACATGTTGTGGATATGTAGGCACAGTCGATCAATATGGGAGACCAGTTGCGTTACGGACCCTTTGTACTGCACCTTGCGTAATTTGTCGCTTGCCTTGTCCTCCTCCAGGTGGACCGTGAATTGGTCGCGCAACCGGGCGAGTGCTTGGTCGAAGGTGTAAGCGTGGGACTCGATATGGGCGCGCCAGTACAAGCTGGCGTCGCCCGTAAGCAGGTGAGGCAGGGCGCATCGGCGTGCCTCAGGCAGCATCTGTAGTCCATCGAAGTACTTGAGTGCCTTGTACTCAAACTCGTCCCAGGTGTAGGCGTCCTTCTTGGGGTCGCCAGCGTAGAGGGCGGGACGCATGTGCTTGAGCATGTCCTTGAGCAGGGTGTTATGCATGGGGGCGTTCAAGACTTGGGCGGAAGCATGATACGCGGCTTGTTGCGCCGCCTGTTGAGCGGCGTGTTGGGCGGCCTGTTGCACCGTGTGGTGTGCAGCTTGTTGTGCTGTAGCCGCCGCTGTGCTGGTGACTGGGGCTTGCAGCTGGACTAACAACAAGGGGAGGGCGGCCTCCAGCTTCTGATGGAGCAGGCGCTCCACGTAGGTGCCAATGTGATCGATGGTGAAGGCAGTGGGGAGCAAGGTGGAGCTGGCCGCCGAGGGGGTGGCAGCGGTGTGGGCTGGATGGTGATCGGCCTGTGTGAGCTCATGTCGCAGCTGCTCGACTTCAAGTTGGAGGGCAGTGATCCGGGCGGCACTGTCACTCTGGGGTGGTACGCTAGCACGACTGACACGTGAGTGTGAGCGGGACCGGGACCGGGACACTGGGGACGACATAGTTCTTGTCTGGATTTACGTATGGGCGACAGAGTCCTGGTCCACGAGCGGTTGGGCTGAGAGGTATATTGGGTGCGTCGGCCGAGGAGACACCGTAGGGAGGGTGGGTGGGAAAAAAATTTCCTCAAAGCGACTTGATGACGCGATGATGGCTTGGTCCAGCAGGGTGCGGGAAGTCGCCCGCGCAATTGCCGAAGCCAACCCACAGGCGTGGGTTGGGTTGTCTTGGAGGTTTTGGTGTTCGAGCGACTTGGGAAGCTCGAACAAAAAGGTCTTGGATCTTCAAGGTCTCGATCCAGTGTAACAGAGGGGTCGCCTAGCTGTTAGGGGTAGCTATAACGGCGAGCTCCGAGTCATAGGGCACGAGGTGTAAGGGTGACTCCGTGTAGATTACATTATTGTAAGTTATTACAATGGAAAAGGAAGTGTCTGTCTCAATAATCCGGGCGCCTTAAATAGCGCTGCCTGGCACCTAAGGGGGCTTTACGTCTATTCAAAACTGGCGTGCATTCTACAACTGACACCGTTGTACGAATGCTCGCATGCAAGTAGTCCCATGCGACTTGTCCAAGTTCTATGCGTTAGATTTATAATAACTAATCTATTATCACGCAATTAAGTTATTGTCATACAAACCAGAAATGCGACAAGTCAGTTTCACTCGTTCTGGCGCTTCTGCACTATTCGCCCTGTTACATCGTGGTTCGTCACTGGAACTCGCCATAGAGAGAACCTACTTCTGATTTGACACAAAGAGACAGTTAGGCAACGAACCTGTCTCGATACCAATTTGTTGTACCTCTCCTTCGGGTTTGCTAATAAGTATCTGCGCGTCTGAAGGTGTAGAAAGCCTTCAGACGGCTTTCTACACCGATGCGCGAGCACTTGCAAGTACAGCAAGGCAAGCGAGAGCAAACAGAGACAGCGGAAGACTTCAGGACAAGAAGGGATATAACTTACATTCTTACAGACCGAAGTGATGCAATGGACGTAATCGCCGTCAGCACCGGAAGCAAGCAATCATCACACGGCGGTGATAAGCGAAGTTCAGGCTTAGCTCGGGCTAAGTAAAAGAGCGTGTAGCAATAATAATGTTGAACACACAAATGTTCTCCGGTATCGAATGTCTTATCTTACTTAGCTGTCCTCGCATCTGTTATACTCGCAGCATCGCGACGCCATACAACTCACACTAGGAGGCCGATCCTAAGTGTGACAACCCTACTGCGTATAGGCGATGTTCACGTATAACAACCGATAAGCCTTTCCGGCATTCACATGATGCAAGTGTCCGAATAACGATATTCGGTTACAAGGCATGTATCGCGATGAGTGCGGCGCTCTCAACGTGTGCTGTAATGAAGTAATATTATACCAGATAATATTCCTTATCGTTCCATAGCACGAGCATAATGCACTTCTCGATCGTTCGGGATTTCGTGCATGCTAGGCGGATCAGCCATGATGCGATGTCGCGATATATAATGGTAACATGCCAAAGCAGACATAAATGTATGCGAATACATTTATGTCATGCAAGTGCATTCATATGCATAAGTCAGTCATGCATTCATCAAGACAGCACTTCGCCTCGTAGCGCCGCATCGACCTACGCATCGGCGGGAAACGAACCGTAGCACAACAGCTAGCGGCACAAGTCTAGCTAGCCACATGTGCCACTTGCTAGCCTGCCCGCTTGATGGTGCAGACGTGTAGATACTACAAGCAAACCATCGGAAGGTCAAAAGAACATCACGCATGCGCCGTCTGGTTGATGCACCTGGTTGAACTGTCAGTAGTGGCTATCCATGCAAGCCACAGCTGTGCTTCTGTCATATGCATGCATGCACCATCTATCTGTCTTTTCCGGATGACGTAGGACACACACGCTGCAACATGATGGATCTCTCTGCCACCAGATCCCGATGTGATGTGATGTGATGTGATTTGGTTGAGACCAGTGCATGAGACCTTGTGCAAGCTTACAGCCAAGATGTGATCCTTCAGATTTTCCTGCGGCAACATGAGAGCCCACACATTGATGAGCATCCTGGATGAGCGTTCTGCTCAGCCGTGCAGGCAGCTCACGCTGCGATTTGTACTCAGGTCGGCGGATTCAGAGTCCACAGTGCTAACCACTACACCACGCGAGCGTATCATGGGATGAGAATCTGTTCAACCACACACTCACACCTGTTCCGCAGCAGAGCTCCATCGTTGACCACCGCCCTTCCCTCTGTTGTACACCAGTTTGATCACCGTTTGCACCAAAGTAGGCCGGAATGCATTCGAGCATGATGAGGCATAATACAATCATATTAGCATGATATACTCGAGTATATCTAGCTAATCAGGCATGCTGCATTATCATCTACGACATTGCGCTGTCGGTCAACATGTTTGACTCAAGGCTGGTAATTAACGCGCGATCTATCCATTGGCATATTATATCACGTAATAAGGTAATAATATTTTAAATATTATTACCTTATTTACGTCATAAATCATACGTGTATGCGAGAAGGCGACGATTGTGATGGTTGGGTCGGCAACCGAATATTAATATTCGGACCTTTGCATATTGCATGCGTTGCATCCAATAACATCACAGATTACGCGGTATTTAGAACAGTGCTACGAAGGTATTCACACTTGAGATCGGAATCCAGTGAGACCTGTACTGCACATCAGTATCACGACATGATAGGTGCGAGGATGGCCGCCTAGAGGCCGAAGTCGGCTCGACGCTACTTTAGACTAAGTACCTGTGTACTTAACTCTATATAATTCGCATACATACGATATACTCATACATATTCGGCCTGAGCTATTCTAGCATCTCATTTGCAGCCGAGTGATGAACATTGCCCACGGGGTCTGACGGCAGACTTCTAATTTGCAATTGAAGAACATTGTAAGTTGAATCTTTCCTTATTGTTGAGTCTTCTGCTGTCTATTACTCACATTGGATTGCCTTGCTTTTCGTAAGCTTGGTATGCACTCAGCTAACATCCAGACGTGCAGATCTAATGCATGATTGAAGAAGGAAGGATACAACAAATTTGGTAGCGAGACGGTTCAACTCACAGCTGTCTCATCGTCGCTATTGGAGAGTAGATTCTTGCACGAGCGAATGGCGGCAAGGGGCATCACGGGATAACCTCGTCAGAAAATCGGTATTGTATTATATTCTCCCTGAACTTTTGATATAACATCTGTCCGTTAATACTAATCGTTTTTTCGCTACCCGGAAAGGTCTTGAATCCACAGAAGGAATTTCTTTGCCATCATACTTGGAATCGCTTCCCCAATAAGTTGGATATCTGACAGGACCAGCTACTAAGGATATACCCATTTGAAGGTGACTACGCATTGGTGGATTACATTCTTGCTCGCGTCGGAGTTTACTCGAGCACGAACGGTACACGAGAGAAAATTCCTAAGGTATAGTCCTACCTTTATCTCTTTATCTGTTGTACCCCTCCTTCGTGTTTGCTCATCAGTATCTGCGCATCTGAAAGCTTGCGACACCAATGCGCGAGCACTTGCAAGTACAGCAAGGCAAACGCAAGCAAACAGAGACAGCGGAAGACTTCAAGACAAGAAGAGATATAACTTACAGTCTTACAGATCGAAGCGGTGCAATGGACGTAATCGCCGTCAGCGCCGGAAGCAAGCAGTCATCACGCGGCGGTGATAGCGAAGTTTAGGCTTAGCTCGGGCTAAGTAGAGTAACGTATAGCAATGATAATGTAGAACACACGAGTGTTCTCCGGTATCGAATGTCTTGTCTTGCTTAGCCGTCCTCGCATCTGTTATACTCGTAGCATCACGATGCCGTACGATTCACACTAGGAGGCCGATCCTAAGTGTGACAACCCTACTGCGTATAGGCGATGTCCATGTATAACAACGTATAAGCCTTTCCGGCATTTGCATGATGCAAGGGTCCGAATAACGATATTCGGTTGCAAGGCATGCATCGCGACAAGTGCGGCGCTCTCAACGTGTGCTGTAATGAAGTAATATTATATCAGATAATATTACTTATCGTTTTGTAGCACGAGCATAATGCGCACTTCAATGATTCGGGATTTCATGCATGCTAGGCGGATTTGCCATGATGCGATGTCGCGATGGACAATGATGACATGCCAAATGCATATATAAATATATACGAATACATTTATATCATGCAAGTTCATTCATATGCATTGATCGTTCATGCGTTCATCAAGATAGCATTTCGCCTCGTAGGATCGCATCGACCTACGCATCGGCGGAAACGAACCGTAGCACAACAATTATCCCCCCTCCCGTATGCAGCGTCCTCGCTGCTTCACACAGCATCGACTGCAAGGGTCACTGGGCTTGCGTGGCACGGTTGCGGGCTTCTTCGAGCAGGGGCTTCATGTCCTGCGAGAAGTTGCGTGCCGGTTTCCATGAGTTGTGCTCGCTGGTATACCCTGTCCACTTGACCAAGTACTCGTGTACTGTCCGCTTACGTCAGTGTTGGCCCACACGACGCGCGCGATAATCTAACACCCGCTCCACATTGTAAAACTTCTGTTTACCAGCGATCCAGGTCTCGGGAACTGGTTCGATCGCTGCGGGGGCGTAGAAGGCTCAGGGACAGGTTCCGTACCACGGTAGGGACGGACAAGCGATACGTGAAACGTGGGGTGAATGGTCATATCAGCGGGCAATGCGAGCTCCACAGCCACATTCCCAACCATGCGCACGACAGGATACGGACCAATCCAGCGGGGTAAGAGTTTTCGGGACCCGTCGGCCAAGGAACGCAAGTTCTTGGTGCTTAGCAACACGAGTTGCCCTTCCGAAAACGTCACATCCTGCCTGGATTTGTTGTAGTATTCCGTCGTTCGTTGCTGCGCCGCGTCCAAACACGACTTCGCGTCTGTGATTCGGGACATAAAAGACTTGGCAAAAAGTTTAGCAGCAGGCACGTTCACTTCCAACTCATGCCACACGGGTAGCGCGGGATGAAACCCGTAGTTAAGAAAGAACGGACTTTTGCCTGTAGAGCGGTTAACAGTGTTGTTAAGCGCGAATTCTGCCGCAGTCAAATACGTATCCCAAACGAGTGGTGTGCGACCAGCATAATTGCGCAACATATCACCCAACGTGCGGTTTGTGCGTTCGGTTTGACCATCAGTCTGCGGGTGGTACGCTGTGCTCAGGTTGACGCACATGCCAACTAGTTTGCAGAGCGCTTCCCAAAACTTAGACGTGAACTGTCCACCGCGGTCCGAGATCACGTTTTTGGGAACCCCGTGTAACCGAACCATATTGTGGAAAAACAAGCGTGCGGTTTGTTCAGCAGTGCAGGACGATGTGCATGGTGCTAGGTGGACCATCTTAGTCAGGCGATCGACCATTACGAACACCGCATCATATCCCCCCTCAGTTTTGGGCAGCGCGACTACGAAGTCCATGGAAACACTTTCCCAAGGCACATGCGGGACAGGCAACGGTTGCAACAACCCATGGCCCTTACCGGACAAAGCCTTATTGCGCTGGCACAGACTGCATGTCTGTACGAAATTCGCCGCATCGTTAGCCAAACGAGGCCACCAAAAGGAACGTTGCACCAACTCGACCAACCGCTTGCTACCAGGGTGTCCTGCTAACGGGTCCTCGTGGAACCGCGCAAGGATGTCGTAGCGTAGCGCGTCGTTGTTCGGAACGACGATTTGCGTAGCTGCACCCTCCGTCCGTAGCCAAAGGCCATTCTGCTTGCGAAGGTTTTCTACATTAGCCGGGTCCGCGAACCAGGCGTCTGCGTTGTAGGCAACCTTCAACCGCTCCGCGAGGTCCGTCGCGATCGGTACCTCCTCGCTACGCGGCCGCACGACGGGCGCTGCCAAAATTGCAGCGTGTAGCGACGGATGTCGACTGAGAGCATTGGCAATATTCAATTTACCAGAAATATACTCCCAGGTGCAGTTGAACCTAGCTAGGTATTCCATCCACCTAGCCTGACGGCGGTTCAACGTCGGAACGCTTTGCAAAAACGTTAGGGGCTTGTGGTCAGTCTTTAAAGTAAATGGGCGTCCCTCGAGGTAACAGCGCCATTCCTTTAAAGCATGCAACACTGCCAGAAGCTCCTGTTCCCCGGTGGTGTAGCGAATTTCCGCACCAGAAAACTTCTTACTCGTGAAAGTGATCGGTCGCCCTTCCTGTAACAATACAGCGCCGCTTCCAAATATTGAGGCATCAGACACCACCTCAACACGAAACGGCAACGAGTAATCAGGGAATGCAAGGGTGACATCTTCGGCAACGGTTCGCTTGAGCTCTTCGAATGCCCGCTGGCATTGCGACGTCCACGACTCGAGCAAAACGAAAACGCCTTTGCGAGTTAAGTTAGTAAGCGGGGCCGCAATGATGGAATATTTTTCAATGAACTTTCGGAAATAATTGGTCAAGCCAAGGAACTTACGCAGCTCCGTGAGGTTATGAGGCGTGGGCCAATCGCGAACCACGGCGACCTTCCGCGGGTCCATCTTCACACCAGTGGCCTACACAATGTGGCCCAAATATTCCACCTGAGGCTGCGCCCAAAAGCATTTGGCGCGTTTAGCAAACAGTTGCTCCCGCCTCATAACGTCGAGCACGAGCCGAAGATGCTCCAAGTGCTCCTCGCGCGTCTTAGAATAAACCAAAATGTCATCCAGGTAGCAAACAACGAACCTGTCGATAAACGGCCTAAACATTCGGTCCATAACCGCCTGAAACGTCGCAGGGGCATTAGTCAAACCAAACGATAGGACCGTATACTCGAAATGACCGAAGGGCGTCTGAAAAGCGGTTTTCGGAATATCAGAGGCAGCGATGTGGATCTGATTATAGCCCTGTTGCAAGTCAATCGAGGAAAAACAATCCGATCCCTTCAGCTTATCCAACAGGTCGTCAACGCGTGGCAAAGGGTAGCGATTTTTCACCGTACTCGCATTTAACCCCCGGTAATCGATGCACATGCGCAAGGTCCCATCCTTCTTACCGACAAACAAAATCGGTGCAGAATACGGGGATGTGCTGGGGCGTATCATACCCTTTGCGAGTAAATCCGTCACCTGGCGCTTCACCTCGTCCAGCTCCAATGGACTCAACCTGTACATTGGCCGGGCCGTAGGCTGCGCTCCGGGCATGAGAGGGATTGTGTGATCAACAGGACGCATAGGTGGTAGGCCAGGGATATCTTTAAAGACGTCCTCATACTGCGACAGTAGGGCCTCAACCTCAGGATCCACAGAAATCTGCGCGGTGGTGGCACAACAGCCCACCCGTGGCCTCAAAAGCAGTCCGTGGGCACCCTTCTGTAACAAACGGACGGCCTCCTTACGCCCGACTAGCTCTGGTTCGATTCGCGCGGCCATTGCGGTCACAGCGAAATTAACCATAGGCACCGCCTCAGTTTCGCCCTCCTTTGGTGTGACATGTTCGAACGACAGGAAAGGTACCTTAATCGACAGAGTACCCTTGCACATATGCAGGGTTGCGGTCTCCATGTTGATGCACGCGCGGTACTGCCGTAATGTCGAAGACCCCATTATGTACGGTGCAGTCTCTGCTAAGCCCTGCAGCACGTACGGCCGGGTCACAACACGCAAAGGGCCTATCGATAGGCTAAGGGTAATCCTGCCCATGATGGGATGCTTACCCCCGTCAGCAAGGGTAACCTGTGGACAATCAGACGACTCTGGGGTCAACCCCAGCGCATTCACCTCTGCGACAGAGATGAAGTCGTCGCTGGCACCGGTGTCAACAAGTGCCTTCAGAGTACGGCCGTTCAAACCGATCTGAACCACTGGGACACGGTTATCTACGAGCGACTGCCCAGCAAATAACGTCAGTGCACTTAGGGCGGGTCCGTAACCTACGGCACCCTCATCAGGAGCTTCGTACCAAACGTCAACCGAGTAGGATGTCCCTGGCCACGGAGCCAGCATACCCTCCCGATCCACACCATTAAACAAAACGGTGCCCGGCTCGAACCGGTGGACATGCCGCATACCCCTTAACGATGCCTCTGCCTTGCGCCGACAGAAAGCGGGGAGTAATACACATGCGGCGGTGCCTGGATATTGACGCCTTGTTGTATATGGTACCCACGAAGGGTGGTATCAAAAGATACCGGTTGTTGTGCCAGAGCCCGATTAAGTAGAGCCGCCGACTAGGTCGTACTTGAGAGACCATAAGGCCTCGAACCGGGCGTGACCTTCAGAAGTCACCACTACAACCGGAGATTCAGTGAACCAGGAACCAGATGTTCCACCATTTACCATTCAGGCGGTAAATGGCCCATTCCATACAGGTTATGGAGTAACCGACAGGTTCGGATGTTTCAGGAAGTCGGTTAGTATTGGTCGTCGACAGCCGAGACCAAATCCACAAATCGAATGCCAGATGGAAACATGAAACAGTTAATATGATAATTAAATATATTAAATTATAAAATAATAAACAGATAATTATTATATCTTAATGAATTACCGAAATGCATTAAGGATACAACAATTGTTCCCCCTCTAGATGCAGCGTCCCGATGCATAAGAAGAGAGCAGACAGGTTGAAGTAGGACAGCGTCAGAGAGGTCCGTCCTTAGACTGTGCCCGCAGCCTAGCTTCATCAAGCAGGGGTTTCATGTCAGGGGTGAAGTTACGTGCCGGTTCCCAGCTATTGTGCTCAGATGAATACCCAGACCATTTAACCAGGTACTCATGCACATTGCGCTTACGCCTGCCCTTGCCAACGCGTCGTGCACGGTAATCTAGGATACGTTCGACAGCATACAGGGTCTGCTTACCCGATAACCAGGTAGAGGGATTAGCTTCCGTAACAGGAGGGATGCTATCGTTAGCCTCAGGCAGAGTACCCCGATATGGACGTACGAGAGATACATGAAATGTGGGATGAATGCGTAGGTCAGATGGGAGTTGTAACTCTACAGCCACCGACCCTACCATGCGTACGACAGGATAAGGCCCCACAAAGCGCGGTAATAACTTGCGAGACCCATCAGCCAGGGAACGAAGGTTCTTCGTGCTCAACATAACCAGCTGGCCCTTGGTGAACGTGACGTCCTTTTTGGACTTGTTATAATAGTCCATAGCCCGTTGCTGTGCAGCTTCCAGGCAAGCTTTAGCGTCAGTTAGTCGGGACACGAAAGACTTAGCAAACGTTTTTGCAGCTGGAACATTTACGTCCAACTCCCGCCAAACAGGCAAAGCAGGGTTAAAACCGTAATTCAGGAAAAACGGACTATTACCAACGGACCGGTTAGTAGCGTTATTAATGGCAAACTCAGCAGCGGCTAGGTAGGTATCCCATGCAGTAGGGGTGCGTCCTGCAAAGTTACGGAGCATATCACCCAGGACACGGTTAACACGCTCTGTTTGCCCATCAGATTGGGGGTGGTAGGCGGTGGACAGGTTCACCCGCATTCCTACCAGAGTCCCCAGGGCGCCCCAAAACTTACTTGCAAATTGAGTGCCGCGGTCAGATACCACGGACTTGGGGACCCCATGCAAACGTACCACATTGTCGAAAAATAGACGGGCCGTTTGCTCAGCTGTGCAGGATGATGTCGTGGGGGCCAGGTGGACCATCTTGGTGAAACGGTCGACCAGGACCAGCACGGCATCGTATCCTCCCTCAGTTTTGGGCAGCGCAACAATAAAGTCCATAGAGACGCTTTCCCACGGAGCGTCAGGAATAGGAAGAGGTTGGAGATGCCCATGTGCTTTACCAGACTGGGCCTTATTGCGCTGGCACAGGTCACAACAGAGGACATAATTTTCGGTGTCCTTAGCCATGCGGGGCCACCAGAATTGACGCCGCAAAAGCTCTAGTAACCGCGTGCAGCCAGGATGCCCAGCAAGAGGGCCGTCATGAAAACGTGAGAGAAGTTCACGACGTAATGAATCGTCGTTAGGTACAACAATCTGACGGTGGGATCCTTCCGATCGGATCCATAAGCCATGCTCCTGTACCAAGTGCCCCGTGTTGTTGTGAATTGTGAACCACGGGTCGGCTGCATAAGCCTGTTTCAAGCGCTTGGTAAAATCGGAGGGCACGAAGTTAGGTTTTGCCTGAGACCTACTCCGTGTGCTTACCGCCAGAATGGCTGCATGCAGTGAGGGGTGCCTACTGAGAGCATCAGCTATGTTAAGTGAGCCGCTCAGGTACTCCCAATCAAAGTTAAACCGTGCCAGGTATTCCATCCAGCGGGCCTGGCGTCGGTTAAGGGAGGGCACACCTTGCAGAAACGTAAGGGGTTTGTGATCAGTCTTGAGGGCAAAAGGCCGGCCCTCAAGGTAACATCGCCATTCCTTCAAGGCATGTAGGACCGCCAGAAATTCCTGTTCCCCAGTGGTATAACGGGTTTCAGCCCCCGAAAACTTCTTACTCGTGTATGCAATGGGGCGTCCCTGCTGCAACAGAACTGCCCCCGTCCCATGTATAGATGCATCAGTTATGACCTCTACACGGAACGGCAATGAGTAGTCAGGGAAGTGCAGGATAATATCATCAGAGATAGCACGCTTCAAAGCATCAAAAGCTTCTTGGCATGCGGGGGTCCAGGCCTCAGGTGAAGAGAAGGCTCCCTTACGTGTGAGGTTTGTTAGCGGTGCAGCAATGACTGAGTAGCGCTCTATGAACTTACGAAAGTAGTTGGTCAGGCCCAAAAACTTACGCAGTTCCTGAAGGTTGGAGGGCACTGGCCAATCCCGAACAACAGCAGTTTTCCGGGGGTCCATCTGTATGCCACCCTGAGACACTATATGCCCCAGATACTCCACCTGTGGTTGTGCCCAGTGGCACTTAGAACGCTTAGCATACAGCTGCTCACGCCGCAGAACCTCAAAGACCAGGCGGAGGTGTTGTATGTGCTCCTCACGGGTCTTTGAAAACACCAGGATATCGTCCAGATAACAGATGACGAATTTGTCGATGTATGGCCTGAAGATGCGGTCCATGACGGCTTGGAACGTTGCAGGGCCGTTCGTCAGTCCGAAACTAAGGACGGTATATTCAAAATGGCCAAACGGCGTACGGAAAGCCGTTTTAGGGATGTCAGATTCTGCTATACGAATCTGATTATACCCCTGCTGGAGGTCAATAGAGCTAAAGAATGCAGAATCTTTTAGCTTATCCAGCAGATCATCGACACGTGGGAGGGGGTAACGGTTCTTAACTGTTGCGGCATTTAACCCCCTATAGTCAATGCACATTCTCAGAGTCCCATCCTTCTTTCCCACAAACAGAATAGGGGCGGAGTATGGGGATGTGCTTGGCCGTATCATACCTTTTTTCAGCAGCTCAGTAACCTGTCGTTTGACCTCGTCCAGCTCCAAGGGGCTTAGCCGATACATGGGGCGGGAAACGGGTACTGCACCAGGCACCAAAGGTATGGTGTGATCCACAGGCCGCATTGGAGGCTTACCAGGGACCTCCTGGAATATATCTGCATATTCCTGTAACAGGGCCTCAAGCTCAGGGTCAGTGGCATCAGCTGGGATAGAAGTTGCACTCAGGTGCAACTTGGGCCGTACTAGTAAAGCATGGGCCCCCTTGCGAATCATGCGAACTGCTGCTTTTCTGCCAACAACTTCAGGTTCAGTATGCTGACAGATAGCAGTGGTTGCATAATTAAAGCAAGGCGCAGGTGTCATCTGATCTGGTGGCTGTCCGGCAGTAGTAAAGGGTACCTTGCAGACTAGATTCCCCTTGCGCAGGCGCAAAGATTTAGCCTCATAGTCAAGGACAGCCCCATACTGTGCTAGCGTGGAAGAACCCAAGATATACGTGGCAGCGTCAGTTAGCTCAGGCAACACGTATGGGCGGACATTTAACCTTAAAGGACCTGCAGATAGACGAAGATTAACCTGCCCCAAGATAGCCTGCTTACCCCCATCAGCAAGGGTAACTTCTGACCAGGAGCATGGGCTAGGTTTCAGGCCAAGCTGCGTAACCACTAAAGCCGAAATGAAATCATCACTGGCTCCAGAGTCAGCTAGGGCGGTGAACGTACGACCTGCCGTACTTACGGTGATCAGAGGTACGCCAGCACCTATCAGGGCAGCAGCTTTAGGCAAGCAGAGAACTGAAATACAGGGTTCAGTCTCAGGCAAGCCCTCCTGAACCGATTTAGGAGCAGCAAACCAGACGTCAACAGAGTATGGGCTTCCAGGGAGTTGAACAACCTCACCTGCCATATCAAGGCTATGGAAAAGAGCCGTCCCTGGATTAAACCTTAAGACCCGTTGCATTCCCGACAGAAAAGAAGGGTTGCGTCGGGACACATACTCAGGCAGCAAGATGCATGCTGAGGTATCAGGGTGTTGACGTTTGCATGCCCTAAAGAGAGCTAATTGCTTCTGTAGCTCGCAGAGTGAAGAGGGAGTGAACAAGATAGTATGCCCACCCAAGTTAGCGGAGGATAGGGGGCGACCTTGAGGCTCAAACAGATTACAAAAGCCATCAAAGCCGGCACGGACAGTTCGTGCATCAAAAGAAAAACGTCTCCCTATCACCTGCTCCACTTGGTTTAAAACAGAGGGCAAAAGAGCCCGTACTGCACGGCACTTTGCTACCATCTGGCCCACAGCAAAGACCCCAGGTGGTGATCCCTCTATACCAGCCTGGGCAAGTTCCTAGTGGTCCTTACCCTTATTTTTCTCCGCCCCCAGCATTGGGCAGGAGTCAACCCTATGTTGGTCGGAACCGCAACGGAGGCACATCCCATGTTGTTTACGGAAATGGAACTCCCGTCTAGTACATTTGAATGTGGTTAAATATTCCGCTAGGTTCTGCTTGGGCCCCTTCTTCTGCACGTGGCCCCCTTTTGGGGCCAAGTGCCTCCCCTGCTGTCCGCCGCCCCTCTTAGACTTACCGGCGCCCTTAACCTGCCGCGGCTGATCCTCGTGCCCGGTGATGCCTGGACGAACGGATGCAACCCGCGGTTTTTTGGTCGGGGGCGCCGGGGTCTCCTCGTCAGGGTCGTCGCAGGCCATGTCCTGTACCGACAGCATGTTCATTTTGGGACGGGCCAGTTTGTCAGATTCCCGTCGGGCCAGTAACCTAAGTTCAGCTCCCAGGGAGAACTGAACCAAGTCTGTATATGACTTAAAGGTTTTACCCGACAGGTCAGTTGCACAGTCCCCACTAAGGTCGGATGAGAGGCCCTGCTGAAACCAAAACACACGCTCACTATCAGACAGGTCCGCAATGGGCGTGACAAGAGCCTCAAAGCGGCTCTGATAGGCAGAGACAGTTTCTCCAGGGCGCATGCGATATTTGCCAGCATTTAATTTCAGGCGTGCCTCAGTGTCACGTGACTGGACCTGGGGTGCAAAACGGACAAGCAGTGCTTCTAGCAGTTCCTCAGATGTATAAGAATCCCTTGCGTTAGTCCATTGATCGTGCCATAATCTTGCCGCGCCTTCAAAGGCAGTGGCCAAGAAAAGACGGCGCGTAGAGTCCTGTTGACCCCCACGGGCTGTGGCAAAGTAGTTCCTAACATTACGGACAAAGGCCCGTGTTAGAGGCGCAGCAACTCGTCCTAAATCAGAAAGCTTAACATCCATAGGGATATTCAGCTTAGGCACTGCGATCGCTATTTTTATCACCTCGTCCTCATGTCCAGTATGAGGAGGCCCAGGTGGCCTGGAAGAGGTGCCCGCAACAGCAGCACAAGTTGTTGCGGCAGCAGCGGGAGCCATCCCAGGAATATCCACGGCACCAGGTGTCAAATGGTTTGACACTACAGCAGGGCCATGAACATAAAAAGGGGATGGGGCATAAATAGGTGATGTAGGTGCCTCAGGGGATGCTGTGCCGCCTTGCCTGGGAATAGGTGAAGGCTGGTTCGGAAGGTCGATACCGCCTGCCACAGCAGCATTTGGTGGCTGTGTCAACCTAGAGAGCCATTCCCACCTATTCGCTTGGCTAGCATTAGCAGCAATCCGGCCAACAAACTGAAAGGTGTTGGCAGCAAGAGCCGAGACAGCATTCGCTAAGTTCGAGGCTTGCATATTGTATGCCTGAAAGCCTAACAGATCGAACTGCGAGTGACTGTTCTGGCGAAAGGCAAAGCAAAGGCAAGGACCAGGGCCTACCCAACGCTTGGATGCCTTCGATGAACTTCAAAAATTTTGAAGTCCGCGCGTGAAGTTGATTTGCGATGGATCGGAGTGACTGGGCAGAGGTGCCGCTCCGAAGGGTCTGAGGTGTTGACACTGCAGAAGCACTCACGGCGGTTGGAACAAACACAATACCTTTCAAGTAATAGAGATATATATGTATTAGTGAAAGCCGAAGTGAATTCACGAAGTCGACTCCTCGTTGGATTCGATGCGAAGGTACTATCGAACCCGCAACTACAGGGATTCCTCAGCAAAACTGCAATACAAGTTCTAGATAGAAAGCAGTGTTGCAGGAAGATATTACCTAACAGAGAAGGCAGAATTGTCTAGGTCGCGAGCCACGTTGACCGCGACTAACTTAGAGATTGACTTTAACAGAAAGCACAGCCAAACTCACAGAGAGCAGGTTCTAAGTGTCACTAGACTAATTTCGTGAATATTACAGACCGGTGGTAGCCGCAGCGAAAATGGCGGCGCTCAGCTCCTCAGGCAATGTCTCCATGTCCAGAGGGATGTCGGCAGGAGGAAGATCGTGGTCGATGTCCATTTATAAAAGGGCAGCTTGAGTGGCTTGAGCGCGTTGCGCGGTTAGAGTGGCTTGAGCAGTTACCACAGAAAGACTTGAGAAGGCTTGAACGATTTCAGCGGAAGACTTGACGAGACGTCCCAGGGAGGAACGGTCTCGATACCAGCTTGTTGTATATGGTACCCACGAAGGGTGGTATCAAAAGATACCGGTTGTTGTGCCAGAGCCCGATTAAGTAGAGCCGCCGACTAGGTCGTACTTGAGAGACCATAAGGCCTCGAACCGGGCGTGACCTTCAGAAGTCACCACTACAACCGGAGATTCAGTGAACCAGGAACCAGATGTTCCACCATTTACCATTCAGGCGGTAAATGGCCCATTCCATACAGGTTATGGAGTAACCGACAGGTTCGGATGTTTCAGGAAGTCGGTTAGTATTGGTCGTCGACAGCCGAGACCAAATCCACAAATCGAATGCCAGATGGAAACATGAAACAGTTAATATGATAATTAAATATATTAAATTATAAAATAATAAACAGATAATTATTATATCTTAATGAATTACCGAAATGCATTAAGGATACAACACGCCTACATCTCCTATAAACGGCCAACTGTTCCGACATCTCACGCAGAGACGAGGGGATGAACAAAACCACGTGGTTAGACAGATCGATAGACGACAGGGGACGGTGAGGTGTAAACAAATTACACAACGGATCGAAGCAGAGAAGTCCCGTGCGTCCGTCAAGCGTGATGCGTCGCGCAATGACTCGCTCGATGTGTCCAAGTACGCAAGGCAACAATGCCTTCACGGCTGGCCGTAAGGATGACCACCGACCACGTGTGAGTTCAGAAATCCCGGGCGGTGCCCCCTCCACAGGAACCCGGGCAAGCCCCTATTTCGGCTGAGGTACAAACGGCGGCAGTAACGGGCAATCCTTCGTAGGATGACTCTCCGCGCACCGTAGACAAACATTGGCCGCTTTCCGACGTTCGAACTCGGAGCGATTGCAATTCCATTTTGGCATAAACGAGTCATCCGTGCGAGTCCGCTTTGCATTGGGGTCAGAGCGCTGTGCGGCTGCCGACAACGGCACACCACCACGCTTCCTGCTCTTAGCCGGGTCCGAGCTCGGACCTGCTTCTCCTGACCCGCGGACACCCGAGCTAGCGCCCCCGCGCGCCTGGCGTTGCCGGTTGCTGCGTCACGTCGCGGCAGTAGGCGTGGGGCGGGTCGCTCCGAGTTCCTGGTCGAGAGCTACAGCTTCCCCAAGCGGATCCTGCACTTGCACGGCATTTGCACGAGGGACAGACTTGACTTCTTCCTCACCGGCAAGGAGTCGTATCTCCGTACCCTTAGCAAAACTGACCAAGGCATCATACGACTTGATCGGCACCCCAGCCAAGTCAGTAGCGCACCATTTAGCCAAAAGTTTCGTCAGGCCTCGCTTAAACCAAAAGACACGCTCGGTTTCGGTGAGATCAGCAATGGGGGTCACTAGTGCTTCGAAGCGTGACTGGTACGCAGGTACATTTTCACCCCGACGCATGTGGTAGCTACCGGCTGCCAAAACCTTACGAGCCTCCACATCACGTGCTTGAACCTCAGTAGCGAACCGTGCGAGCAAAGCGGCGATCATCTCGTCAAAAGTATAGTCGCCCCGGGCGGTGGTCCATTCGCGATACCAGTCCTTCGCTGAGCCCTCGAGGGTGTTACCAACGAAGAGACACCTGATACCATCATTATCGCCACCATGAACAGCCTGGAGATACTTTTTAGCGTCACGCACGTACGCACGAGTTGCATCGGCTATGCTATGTCCTGCTGTCTTTTCAGTTAGCGAGATATTGAGCCTAGGAACGGGAATTGACAATCTCATCACCTCAGGGATGTCATCATGCCCTCGAGCTTGAGGTAATGGCAGAACCCTTGGTCCAGCAGTGTTGTCCATATTGGTGTTAACTGCTGAATGCGGCACAATTAAGTGAGCAGGGGTCTGAAGGACAAGGGGCTCTTGAGTGGCTCGCGTGCCAACAGTCTCAAGACCTCTATCCGGCGCTCTAGCAGCCACAACAAAATCGGGTTGGCTAGCTAGGCTAGTGTGCGGCGTATCGTCGTGTTCCGCGGACATGGAGCACGAAACGATACCCTAGGTTTGCGTAATAGAAGCCGACTTCTATCGCAAAGGCAAGAGTACAAAACGATTCGGTGAGCCTACCGACAGTACTCTTGAGAAGATTCAGTAAACTCAGCAAGTACTTGCCCAGCTGAGTCCTGATCTCCGTAGTTTGGGCAATGAGAGTCGCCAACTGGTCCGGACGAAAGCCGGTCTCAGTCGCCGCGGCAAGCAATGCCGGTGCACTGAGATTACCTGCGACTCAGAGCGTACACTTACACAACAAGTGCAGCAATCTAAGCAAAAGCAATTAAACAATTACAAACCGGAAGCGGCGGCGTCCAAAACGGCGCGGCCTAGGTCTTCGGCAAAAGTATCTAGCGGTCCTCGTGGTTCGTCGCTGGAACTCGCCATAGAAAAAACCTACTTCCGATTAGACAAAGAGAGACAGTTAGACAACGAACCTGTCTCAATACCAATTTGTTGTACCCCTCCTTCGTGTTTGCTCATCAGTATCTGCGCGTCTGAAAGCTTGCGACACCAATGCGCGAGCACTTGCAAGTACAGCAAGGCAAACGCGAGCAAACAGAGACAGCGGAAGACTTCAAGACAAGAAGAGATATAACTTACAGTCTTACAGATCGAAGCGGTGCAATGGACGTAATCGCCGTCAGCGCCGGAAGCAAGCAGTCATCACGCGGCGGTGATAGCGAAGTTTAGGCTTAGCCGTCCTCGCATCTGTTATACTCGTAGCATCACGATGCCGTACGATTCACACTAGGAGGCCGATCCTAAGTGTGACAACCCTACTGCGTATAGGCGATGTCCATGTATAACAACGTATAAGCCTTTCCGGCATTCGCATGATGCAAGGGTCCGAATAACGATATTCGGTTGCAAGGCATGCATCGCGACGAGTGCGGCGCTCTCAACGTGTGCTGTAATGAAGTAATATTATATCAGATAATATTACTTATCGTTTTGTAGCACGAGCATAATGCGCACTTCAATGATTCGGGATTTCATGCATGCTAGGCGGATTTGCCATGATGCGATGTCGCGATGGACAATGATGACATGCCAAATGCATATATAAATATATACGAATACATTTATATCATGCAAGTTCATTCATATGCATTGATCGTTCATGCGTTCATCAAGATAGCATTTCGCCTCGTAGGATCGCATCGACCTACGCATCGGCGGAAACGAACCGTAGCACAACATTATCTATTTAAGGTACTAATTGGAATACATGTCGTGTAATCAGTATCCACCAACTATAGGGGAGAGTGATCAGGCTAATATTAGTGTCCATGATGAAGGATTGGAGACCGCACCGAATGTTGATAACTTATATAATCCCCAATCAGATGTTCCCCAGTCAAACTACCATCTCAGGATCCCCCTGAGACGCCAGATTATGTGAGGCCCACCGAGGCGGAACAGGACCTAGCGATAGTATCGCTGCAGCAACTTATGGATGGAGGTGGGGTCCCCGGTTTCGTCGTTCCAACACCTCAACTTCATATTCATCACGACACTGAACCCAAGATTATCGCAAGCGCCACCCGCTCCTATGTCCGTGATGCTAAGAGGTATCTGAAGTTGGTAAAGGGTGGTGATCACGACGAGGTGAAGTGTCTATTCATCGGGGCCACACTAAGCGGCGTCGCGAGGGAATGGTATGATCATTGGACCACTGTACAGGAGCACTTTACGTTCGAAGAATTAATTAACGTGCTTCTTACTCGTTTCCCGGGAATCAGTCGCAAGTAGCTGCCATGTACCGAGAATTACACACAGGTACTTATCGAATGCGACCTAACGAGTCCGTGGAGGACTACCGGTTGCGTCTTGAAGAATTAACAGCACCCATGATTGGCTTCTCAGAAGGAGACTACATTTATTGGTTTCAACGTGGTCTCTCACTTCAATTAGCCCGAGCGAGCACTATGGACCTGACACTGGAAGGGACGAGGTCGTACACGTGATGGGTTCAGATCGTTTGTGACGTCGAAGTTTGCCTTAGAACGGGACAAGAATGCCCGACATCTTTGGCACCGCTATCAGTTGACACGACGCAAGATATTACTGACGAGACTGATCCAGCACCTGAGACTACTGGTATTCCTCTACCGCCAGCTCCTATGCGCCAGGGTGATATTCCTTCGACCGGTCACGCTCATATCCCTGGTACCCATGGATTAATCCCAAGAGATTCTCAGATGACTCGGAGTACACGGAAAAGGAAGAACGCCCTACAAAATACCGCCGAGTCACACGGAGCTGCGTCAGAATTGAAGCGGTCAAGAATACAAAACCGATGGCTTACCAAGTGGGGATGTATGCAAACAGAGTTTGCGCAGCGACGACAATTGGGAGTTTGCCTTCGGTGGGCATCAAATCATCCTACGAGGGATTGCCCGCTTCTACCCCCGTTAGCTGTGGGGCCACGTTCGGCGGACGAAGTACCTGGCACGACCTCCGTCGACATTACCGGAACACCAAGTCCACATTAACGGGGGAATGTTACCTAATATAGGATTATGAATTATGTACTGACTCGGATTAATTCTGATTGCATCCCGCGAAGTTTGTGTGAGGAGATCCTTCGCTACTTTGACTGATGATTAGTATGTGTGTATTTCTAACGAATCCTTCTCTGTTGAGCATCATGGATTGTAGGAAGGATGCGGAGGTACACCACGTCTGACTCCTTTGGACGGTAACGAAGTCGATTTTGTTGATCGGAATCTCAGGACACCTATGTGCTACAGGTGTCACTGACGACCTTATCTTGAGAAGTGATAAGCGTGATGGGGTTGACCCCATAGTCGTCTAATCGTTCAGGTTACCCTCGTTGATGAGGGTAAGCATCCCATCGTGGGCAGAATCACCCTTAGTCGTCGGGAGACCCTCTGCATGTTAGGGCCCAATGGGTGCAACAAGGTCTCTCGCAGACAGCACCACATGGACATTGGGTGCTGCGACATAACGACAGTACCACGCGTGCATCGATATGGAGTCCAGCACAATTGGCCATTGTGCAAAAGGGAACCTATCGCCTAAGGTACCTTGTCTGTCGTACTAAGATGTCACACCAGAGGAGGGCGGAACTGTGCGGAGCCTGTGGTCCATTTCGTTTAGCGGCGTTCGTCCGCCGAAATAAAGAACCCAAGCTTGAAGGATGTAAGAGCAGCTTATCAAATGATAAGGGAAGGCATCCATGAATTGCTTGCGAGGCCTTGGGTGCAATCGATTGCTACCACCACGCAGTCACTTGTGAAAGATTCTGAGGTCGCAGCCCCCTTATTGCCAAATTATACTGATGCATTTGTCATCCTGGGGCTCCCACCTATGTTACCTGCTGACAATGCGATCCCCTTTGTGCTCGAGCACAACCCGTTTCACAACCTATATACAGGTTAGGCTGCCAAAATTGAGCGGATGAAGCGGCAAGTGGGGATCTGCTCGCAAAGGGTATGATTTGGCCCAGCACTTCGCCATATTCTGCACCGATATTGTTTGTCGGTAAGAAAGATGGGACGTTGCGCATGTGCATTGATTATCGGGGCTTGAATGCGACCACGATTAAAAATTGCTACCCTTTGCCGCGCGTCGATGACCTGCTCGATAAGCTGAAAGACTCAGCTTATTTTTCCTTGATTGACCTCCAACAAGGGTATAATCAGATACGCAGTGCTGCCTCTGATATTCCGAAAACCGCTTTCCGGACCCCCTTTGGTCACTTCGAGTACACGGTCTTGTCGTTTGGACTTACTAATGCGCCCGCCACATTTCAAGCAGTGATGGATCGCATGTTCAGACCGTATATCGACAGGTTCGTCGTTTGTTATTTGGATGATATTTTAATATATTCCAAGACGCGCGAGGAGCACCTGAAGCATCTCGAGCTCGTGCTTGAGGTGATGAAGCGGGAGCAATTGTTTGCTAAACGCGCCAAGTGTTTTTGAGCGCAGCCTCAAGTGGAGTATTTGGGCCACATCGTGTCGGCCACTGGGATAAGGATGGACCCACGGAAAGTAGCTGTGGTTCACGAGTGGCCTGCGCCACAGAACCTCATCGAACTACACCAGTTCTTGGGTTTGACCAACTACTTCCGTGAGTTTATCAAAAAATACTCCATTATTGCGGCCCCACTTACGAATTTGATGCAGAAAGGAAGTTTCGCTTCCCTTGAAGCCTGGACATCTGCGTGTCAGCGGGCATTTGAAGAGCTCAAGCGAATCGTCGCCGACGACGTTACCCTCTCTTTCCCTGATTACTCGTTGCCATTCCGTGTTGAAGTTGTATCGGATGCTTCCTTGCATGGAAGCGGCCCTGTATTGTCGCAGGAAGGATGACCGATCACCTTCACGAGTAAAAAGTTTTCGGGTCCGGAGACCCGATATACGACCGGAGAGCAAGAGCTGTTGGCGGCTCTACATGCTTTGAAGGAATGGCGCTGTTACCTCGAAGGCCGCCCTTTTACACTGAAGACTGATCATCAACCGCTGACATTCTTGCAGAGTGTCCCTACGCTTAACCGACGACAAGCCCGATGGATGGAGTATCTGTCTCGTTTTGACTGTACGTGGTAGTACATCGCCGGCAGAATTAATATTGCTGACGCCCTTAGTCGACATCCATAATTACATGCTGCGATTCTGGCAGCGCCGGTCATTCGTTCGCGCAGTCAGGAGGTACCGATGGCAACGGATCTCACGCAATGACTCAAGATGACGTATCAGGCCGATCCATGGTTTGCTTCACCAAGTAATGTGGAACATTTGCAATAGCGCAACGATTTGTGGCTACGGAAGGATGGCTCGATTACACAAATTGTCGTACCGAACGATGACGCTTTGCACTACGATATTCTTGCGCGGTTCCACGAGGACCCGTTAGCAGGACATCCTGGAAGTACGTGTCCGGCAGAGCTCGTACGACGCTCGTTCTGGTGGCCACGCGTGGTGAAGGATGCGGAAAACTTCGTGCAAAGGTGCAGTTTATGCCAGCGCAATAAAGCACTATCCGGTAAGGGCCAGGGTTTATTACAACCTTTACCTATACCAAATGCCCCTTGGGAAAGTGTTTCAATGGACTGCCCAAAACTGAGGGGGGATACGACTCGGTGTTCGTTATGGTTGATCGGTTGACCAAGATGGTTCACTTAGCCCCCTGCACCTCGTCTTGCACCGCTGAGCAAACAGCACGATTATTTTTCAATAACGTGGTACGATTGCATGGCGTTCCTATTATTATTATTATTATTATTATTATTATTATTATTATTATTATTATTATTATTATTATTATTATTATTATTATTATTATTATTATTATTATTATTATTATTATTATTATTATTATTATTATTATTATTATTATTATTATTATTATTATTATTATTATTATTATTATTATTATTATTATTATTATTATTATTATTATTATTATTATTATTATTATTATTATTATTATTATTATTATTATTATTATTATTATTATTATTATTATTATTATTATTATTATTATTATTATTATTATTATTATTATTATTATTATTATTATTATTATTATTATTATTATTATTATTATTATTATTATTATTATTATTATTATTATTATTATTATTATTATTATTATTATTATTATTATTATTATTATTATTATTATTATTATTATTATTATTATTATTATTATTATTATTATTATTATTATTATTATTATTATTATTATTATTATTATTATTATTATTATTATTATTATTATTATTATTATTATTATTATTATTATTATTATTATTATTATTATTATTATTATTATTATTATTATTATTATTATTATTATTATTATTATTATTATTATTATTATTATTATTATTATTATTATTATTATTATTATTATTATTATTATTATTATTATTATTATTATTATTATTATTATTATTATTATTATTATTATTATTATTATTATTATTATTATTATTATTATTATTATTATTATTATTATTATTATTATTATTATTATTATTATTATTATTATTATTATTATTATTATTATTATTATTATTATTATTATTATTATTATTATTATTATTATTATTATTATTATTATTATTATTATTATTATTATTATTATTATTATTATTATTATTATTATTATTATTATTATTATTATTATTATTATCCGCCCTTGCGGGCTGGCGTGTATTATGGGGATCTCCGGAATTTTAACCGAGTGGGCACGCGTACCTCAGCGTCTTCATCTGAGGCCGCTAGAGATCACCTGTTTTTTGGTTATGTAGTGTTTCCTTTCTATGTACGGCCCCTATGCATGTGCCAGCCCCTTCGGATCTACTGGCATTTAGGTAGGTGTTAAGCCACCCCGCACCATTAGCCCAGTTACGGGCCTCAGACGCGCACTTCACGGGCTATGCATTTAACCATCTCAGACGCCGGAGGCGGACTCGGACCCAACTCTGTAGAATCGGGCTCTCCAAGCTGCATTCCCCCTACGCCATTTTGCCCCGACCCAGATTCGAACTGCCCAGATCCAGGTCGCAAGCCCAGATCCTTAGGGAATGGCCTCGAGAGTGATATGCCGTTCCTAAAAATGTGCTATCCGATCGCGGTGGTCAATTCACGTCTAAGTTTTGGGAAGCGCTATGTCAACTCGTCGGTATGCGCGTTCATTTGAGCACAGCATATCATCCACAATCCGATGGGCAAACCGAATGCACAAATCGCACGCTGGGCGACATGTTGAGGAATTTTGTGGGACGCACACCCAAATGTATGGGATACATTTCTGACTTTGGCAGAATTCATGCTTAACAATGCTGTTAATTGCTCTACAGGTCAAAGCCCTTTCTTTCTGAATTATGGATTCCATCCTGCGCTACCTGTGTGGCGAGAATTGGAAATAAATATCCCTGCGGCTAAAACCTTTGCCAAGTCATTCCTATCCCACATGACAGACGCGAAGGCATGTTTGGATGCGGCACAACAATGGACGACGGACTATTATAATAAATCCAAACGAGACGTAACATTTTCGGTGGGACAAATGGTATTATTGAGCACTACGAACTTGCATTCGCTCGCCGACGGTTCCCATAAATTACTACCTTGCTGGATTGGTCCATATCCCATTGTTCACATGGTAGGGAATGTAGCTGTGGAGCTATCCCTACCCTCTGACATGAATATCCATCCCACATTTCATATTTCCCTCATCCGCCCTTATCACACCGACACCGATGCCCCTGCATAATTCGTGGGAGCCGATGCATAACTTCTTGCTGGAAATGAAGCCCCTATTGGAGGAAGCTCGCCTACGTGCCATGCAGACCCAATGATCTCTGCAGTCGATGCTGTCTGATGCAGCGAGGACGCTGCATACGGGAGGGGGGATAGTTGTTGTGTGTGGGATAGGGGGTTACATCACCCGTGGCCACTAACCTGGCAGTCCCTACCTTCCCCGGTATTTCGGGGCACCCTCATCCAGTCTCCCATGCCGACTTCTCCGAAATCAGTGGTTTTCCCAGGTTCAGCACCTACCACCAGCATCCAGCGGAATCTGCCGAATCAACTAAGGCGTCAACTCCGCTACTGGTCAGCTCGCAGGTCACCAGTTGTTGTATGCCAGTTCGATCACCGTTTGCACCGAAGTAGGCCGCAATGCATTCGAGCATGATGAGGCATAATACAATCATATTAGCATGATATACTCGAGTATATCTAGCTAATCAGGCATGCTGCATTATCATCTACGACATTGCGCTGTCGGTCAACATGTTTGACTCAAGGCTGGTAATTAACGCGCGATCTATCCATTGGCATATTATATCACGTAATAAGGTAATAATATTTTAAATATTATTACCTTATTTACATCATAAACCATACGCTTATGCGAGAAGGCGACGATCGCGATGGTTGGGTCGGCAACCGAATATCGATATTCGGACCTTTGCATATTGCATGCGTTGCATCCAATAATACCACGGATTACGCGGTATTTAGAACAGTGCTACGAAGGTACTCACACTTGAGATCGGAATCCAGTGAGACCTGTACTGCACATCGGTATCATAGGTGCGATAGGACGGCCGCCTAGAGACCGAAGTCGGCTCGACGCTACTTTGGACTAAGTACCCGTCTACTTAACTCTATATAATTCGCATACATACGATATACTCATATATATTCGGCCTGAGCTATTCTAGCATCTCATTTGCAGCCGAGTGATGAACATTGCCCACGGGGTCTGACGGTGTTGTGCTACGGTTCGTTTCCGCCGATGCGTAGGTCGATGCGATCCTACGAGGCGAAATGCTATCTTGATGAACGCATGAACGATCAATGCATATGAATGAACTTGCATGATATAAATGTATTCGTATATATTTATATATGCATTTGGCATGTCATCATTCCATCACGACATCGCATCATGGCAAATCCGCCTAGCATGCATGAAATCCCGAATCATTGAAGTGCGCATTATGCTCGTGCTACAAAACGATAAGTAATATTATCTGATATAATATTACTTCATTACAGCACACGTTGAGAGCGCCGCACTCGTCGCGATGCATGCCTTGCAACCGAATATCGTTATTCGGACCCTTGCATCATGCGAATGCCGGAAAGGCTTATACGTTGTTATACATGGACATCGCCTATATGCAGTAGGGTTGTCACACTAAGGATCGGCCTCCTAGTGTGAATCGTACGGCATCGCGATGCTATGAGTATAACAGATGCGAGGACGGCTAAGCAAGACAAGACATTCGGTACCGGAGAACACTCGTGTGTTCTACATTATCATTGCTATACGTTACTCTACTTAGCCCGAGCTAAGCCTAAACTTCGCTATCACCGCCGCGTGATGACTGCTTGCTTCCGGCGCTGACGGCGATTACGTCCATTGCACCGCTTCGATCTGTAAGACTGTAAGTTATATCTCTTCTTGTCTTGAAGTCTTCCGCTGTCTCTGTTTGCTCGCGTTTGCCTTGCTGTACTTGCAAGTGCTCGCGCATTGGTGTCGCAAGCTTTCAGACGCGCAGATACTGATGAGCAAACACGGAGGGGTACAACAAATTGGTATGGAGACAGGTTCGTTGCCTAACTGTCTCTCTTTGTCTAATCGGAAGTAGGTTTTTTCTATGGCGAGTTCCAGCGACGAACCACGAGGACCGCTAGATACTTTTGCCGAAGACCTAGGCCGCGCCGTTTTGGACGCCGCCACTTCCGGTTTGTAATTGTTTAATTGCTTTTGCTTAGATTGCTGCACTTGTTGTGTAAGTGTACGCTCTGAGTCGCAGGTAATCTCAGTGCACCGGCATTGCTTGCCGCGGCGACTGAGACCGGCTTTCGTCCAGACCAGTTGGTGACTCTCATTGCCCAAACTACGGAGATCAGGACTCAGCTGGGCAATTACTTGCTGAGTTTACTGAATCTTCTCAAGAGTACTGTCGGTAGGCTCACCGAATCGTTTTGTACTCTTGCCTTTGCGATAGAAGTCGGCTTCTATTACGCAAACCTAGGGTATCGTTTCGTGCTCCATGTCCGCGGAACACGACGATACGCCGCACACTAGCCTAGCTAGCCAACCCGATTTTGTTGTGGCTGCTAGAGCGCCGGATAGAGGTCTTGAGACTGTTGGCACGCAGCCACTCAAGAGCCCCTTGTCCTTCAGACCCCTGCTCACTTAATTGTGCCGCATTCAGCAGTTAACACCAATATGGACAACACTGCTGGACCAAGGGTTCTGCCATTACCTCAAGCTCGAGGGCATGATGACATCCCTGAGGTGATGAGATTGTCAATTCCCGTTCCTAGGCTCAATATCTCGCTAACTGAAAAGACAGCAGGACATAGCATAGCCGATGCAACTCGTGCGTACGTGCGTGACGCTAAAAAGTATCTCCAGGCTGTTCATGGTGGCGATAATGATGGTATCAGGTGTTGTTGTACCTCTCGTTCGCGTTTGCTCATAAGTATCTGCACGTCTGGAGACTTTCGACAACGATGCGCGAGCACTTGCAAGTACAGCAAGGCAAGCGCGAGCAAACAGAGACAGCGGAAGACTTCAAGACGAAGAGAGATATAACTTACGGTCTTACAGGTCGGAATGATGCAATGGACGAAATCGCCGTCAGCGCCGGAAGCAAGCAATCATCACGCGGCGGTGATTAGCGAAGTTCAGGCTTAGCTCGGGCTAAGTAGAATATCGTATAGCAATAGTAATGTAGAACACACAAGTGTTCTCCGGTATCGAATGTCTCCTCTAGCTTAGCCGTCCTCGCATCTGTTATACTCGCAGCATCGCAGTGCCGTACGATTCACATTAGGAGGCCGATCCTAGATGTGACAACCCTACTGCGTATGGGCAATGTCTACTCGTAACAACGTATAAGCCTTTCCGGCATTCGCATGATGCAAGGGTCCGGATAACGATATCCGGTTGCAGGGCATGTATCGCGGCGCTCTCAACGTGTGCTTAAATGAAGTAATATTATATCAGATAATATTACTTATCGTTTCGTAGCACGAGCATAATGCGCACTTCAATGATTTAGTCATTCATGCATGCTAGGCGGATTTGCCATGATGCGATGTCGCGATGGATAATGACAACATGCCAGATGCATATATAAATGTATGCGAATACAATTATATCATGCAGATTCATTCATATGTAATGCGTTCATCACAAAAGCACTTCGCCTCGTAGAATCGTGTCGACCTACGCGTCGGCGGGAAATGAACCGTAGCACAACAATTATCCCCCCTCCCGTATGCAGCGTCCTCGCTGCATCATACAGCATCGACTGCAGGGGTCATTGGGCTTGCGTGGCACGTTTGCGGGCTTCTTCGAGCAGGGGTTTCATGTCCTGTGAGAAGTTGCGTGCCGGTTCCCATGAGTTGTGCTCGTCGGTATACCCTGTCCACTTAACCAAGTACTCGTGTACTGTCCGCTTACGTCGGTGTCGGCCCACACGACGCGCGCGATAATCTAACACCCGCTCCACATCATAAAACTTCTGTTTACCAGCGATCCAGGTCTCGGGAACTGGTTCGATCGCTGCGGGGGCGTTAGCAGGCTCAGGGACGGGTTCCGTACTACGATACGGACGAACAAGCGATACGTGAAACGTGGGGTGAATGGTCATATCAGTGGGCAATGCAAGCTCCACAGCCACATTCCCAACCATGCGCACGACAGGATACGGACCAATCCAGCGGGGTAAGAGTTTTCGGGATCCGTCGGCCAAGGAACGCAAGTTCTTGGTGCTTAGCAACACGAGTTGCCCTTCCGAAAACGTCACATCCTGCCTGGATTTGTTGTAGTATTCCGTCGTTCGTTGCTGCGCCGCGTCCAAACACGACTTAGCGTCTGTGATTCGGGACATAAAAGACTTGGCAAAAAGTTTAGCAGCAGGCACATTCACTTCCAACTCACGCCACACGGGTAGCGCGGGATGAAATCCGTAGTTAAGAAAGAACGGACTTTTGCCTGTAGAGCGGTTAACAGCATTGTTAAGCGCGAATTCTGCCGCAGTCAAATACGTATCCCAAACGAGTGGTGTGCGACCAGCATAATTGCGCAACATATCACCCAACGTGCGGTTTGTGCGTTCGGTTTGACCATCAGTCTGCGGGTGATACGCCGTGCTCAGGTTGACGCGCATGCCAACTAGTTTGCAGAGCGCTTCCCAAAACTTAGACGTGAACTGTCCACCGCGGTCCGAGATCACATTTTTGGGAATCCCGTGTAACCGAACCACATTATCGAAAAACAAACGTGCGGTTTGCTCAGCCGTGCAGGATGATGTGCATGGTGCTAGGTGAACCATCTTAGTCAGACGATCGACCATTACGAACACCGCATCGTATCCCCCCTCAGTTTTGGGCAGCGCGACTACGAAGTCCATGGAAACACTTTCCCAAGGCGCATCCGGGACAGGCAACGGTTGCAACAACCCATGGCCCTTACCGGACAAAGCCTTATTGCGCTGGCACAGACTGCATGTATGGACGAAGTTCGCCGCATCCTTAGCCAAACGAGGCCACCAAAAGGAACGTTGCACCAAGTCGATCAATCGCTTGCTACCAGGGTGTCCTGCTAACGGGTCCTCGTGGAACCGCGCAAGGATGTCGTAGCGTAGCGCGTCGTCGTTCGGAACGACGATTTGCGTAGCTGCACCCTCCGTCCGTAGCCAAAGGCCATTCTGCTTGCGAAGGTTTTCTACATTAGCCGGGTCCGCAAACCAGGCGTCTGCGTTGTAGGCAACCTTCAACCGCTCCGCGAGGTCCGTCGCGATCGGTACCTCCTCGCTACGCGGCCGCACGACGGGCGCTGCCAAAATTGCAGCGTGTAGCGACGGATGTCGACTGAGAGCATCGGCAATATTCAATTTACCAGAAATATACTCCCAGGTGCAGTTGAACCTAGCTAGATATTCCATCCACCTAGCTTGACGGCGGTTCAACGTTGGAACGTTTTGCAAAAACGTTAGGGGCTTGTGGTCAGTCTTTAAAGTAAACGGGCGTCCCTCGAGGTAACAGCGCCATTCCTTTAAAGCATGCAGCACGGCCAGAAGCTCCTGTTCCCCGGTGGTGTAGCGAATCTCCGCATCAGAAAACTTCTTACTCGTGAAGGCGATTGGTCGCCCTTCCTGTAACAATACAGCGCCGCTTCCAAATATTGAGGCATCAGACACTACCTCAACACGAAATGGCAACGAGTAATCAGGGAATGCAAGGGTGACATCTTCGGCAATGATTCGTTTGAGCTCTTCGAATGCCCGCTGGCATTGCGACGTCCACGACTCGAGCGAAACGAAAACGCCTTTGCGAGTTAAGTTAGTAAGCGGGGCCGCAATGATGCAATATTTTTCAATGAACTTTCGGAAATAATTGGTCAAGCCAAGGAACTTACGCAGCTCCGTGAGGTTCTGAGGCGCGGGCCAATCGCGAACCACGGCGACCTTCCGCGGGTCCATCTTCACACCGGTGGCCGACACAATGTGGCCCAAATATTCCACCTGAGGCTGCGCCCAAAAGCATTTGGCGCGTTTAGCAAACAATTGCTCCCGCCTCATAACGTCGAGCACGAGCCGCAGATGCTCCAAGTGCTCCTCGCGCGTCTTAGAATATACCAAGATGTCATCCAGGTAGCAAACAACGAACCTGTCGATAAACGGCCTAAACATTCGGTCCATAACCGCCTGAAACGTCGCAGGGGCATTAGTCAAACCAAACGATAGGACCGTATACTCGAAATGACCGAAGGGCGTCCGAAAAGCGGTTTTCGGAATATCAGAGGCAGCGATGTGGATCTGATTATAGCCCTGTTGCAAGTCAATCGAGGAAAAACAATCCGATCCCTTCAGCTTATCCAACAGGTCGTCAACGCGTGGCAAAGGGTAGCGATTTTTCACCGTACTCGCATTTAACCCCCGGTAATCGATGCACATGCGCAAGGTCCCATCCTTCTTACCGACAAACAAAATCGGTGCAGAAAACGGGGATGTGCTGGGGCGTATCATACCCTTCGCGAGCAAATCCGTCACCTGGCGCTTCACCTCGTCCAGTTCCAATGGACTCAACCTGTACATTGGCCGGGCCGTAGGCTGCGCTCCAGGCATGAGAGGGATTGTGTGATCAACAGGACGCATAGGTGGTAGGCCAGGGATATCTTTAAAGACGTCCTCATACTGCGACAGTAGGGCCTCAACCTCAGGATCCACAGAAATCTGCGCGGTGGTGACACAACAGCTCACCCGCGGCCTTAAAAGCAGTCCGTGGGCACCCTTCCGTAACAAACGGACGGCCTCCTTACGCCCGACTAGCTCTGGTTCGATTCGTGCGGCCATTGCGGTCACAGCGAAATTAACCATAGGCACCGCCTCAGTTTCGCCCTCCTTTGGTGTGACATATTCGAACGACAGGAAAGGTACCTTAATCGACAGAGTACCCTTGCACATATGCAGGGTTGCGGTCTCCATGTCGATGCGCGCGCGGTACTGTCGTAATGTCGACGACCCCATTATGTACGGTGCAGTCTCTGCTAAGCCCTGCAGCACGTACGGCCGGGTCACAACACGCAAAGGGCCTATCGATAGGCTAAGGGTAATCCTGCCCATGATGGGATGCTTACCCCCGTCAGCAAGGGTAACCTGTGGACAATCAGACGACTCTGGGGACAACCCCAGCGCATTCACCTCTGCGACAGAGATGAAGTCGTCACTGGCACCGGTGTCAACAAGTGCCTTCAGAGTACGGCCATTCAAACCGATCTGAACCACAGGGACACGGTTATCTATGAGCGACTGCCCAGCAGACAACGTCAGTGCACTTAGGGCGGGTCCGTAACCTACGGCACCCCCGTCAGGAGCTTCGTACCAAACGTCAACCGAGTAGGACGTGCTTGGCCACGGAGCCAGCGTACCCTCCTGATCCACACCATTAAACAAAACGGTGCCCGGCTCGAACCGGTGGACATGCCGCATACCCCTTAACGATGCCTCTGCCTTGCGCCGACAGAAAGCGGGGAGTAAAACACATGCGGCAGTGCCTGGGTATTGACGCCTACACCTCCTGTATATGGCCAACTGTTCCGACATCTCACGCAGAGACGAGGGGATGAACAAAACCACGTGGTTAGACAGATCGATAGACGACAGGGGACGGTGAGGTGTAAACAAATTACACAACGGATCGAAGCAGAGAAGTCCCGTGCGTCCGTCAAGCGTGATGCGTCGCGCAATGACTCGCTCGATGTGTCCAAGTACACAAGGCAACAATGCCTTAATGGCTGGCCGTAAGGATGACCACCGACCACGCGTTAGTTCAGAAATCCCAGGTGGTGTCCCCTCCACAGGAACCCGGGCAAGCCCCTATTTCGGCTGAGGTACAAACGGCGGCATTAGAGGGCAATCCTTCGTGGAATGGTTCTCCGCACACCGTAGACAAACGTTGGCCAATTTTCGACGCTGGAATTCGGAACGATTGCAATTCCATTTTGGCATAAATGTGTCGTCCGTACGAGTACGCTTCGCGTTGGGGTCGGAACGCTGTGCGGCTGCCGACGACGGCGCACCACCACGCTTCCTGTTCCTAGCTGGGTCCGAGCTCGGACCTGCTCCTCCTGTACCACGGACACCCGAGCTAGCGCCCCCGCGCGCCTTGCGTTGCCCGTTGCTGCGTCGCGTCGCGGCAGTAGGCGTGGGGCGGGTCGCTCCGAGTTCCTGGTCGAGAGCTACAGCTTCCCCAAGCGGATCCTGCACTTGCACGGCATTCGCACGAGGGGCAGACTTGACTTCTTCCTCGCCGGCAAGGAGTCGTATCTCCGCGCCCTTAGCAAAAGCGACCAACGCGTCATACGACTTGATCTGCGCCCCAACCAAGTCAGTGTCGCACCATTTAGCCAAAAGTTTCGTTAGGCCTCGCCTAAACCAAAAGACACGCTCGGATTCGGTGAGGTCAGCAATGGGAGTCACAAGTGCTTCGAAGCGTGACTGGTACGCAGGTACATTTTCATCCCGACGCATGTGGTAGCTACCGGCTGCCAAAACGTTACGAGCCTCCACATCGCGTGCTTGAACCTCAGTAGCGAATCGTGCGAGCAAAGCGGCGACCAACTCGTCAAAAGTATAGCTGCCCCGGGCGTTGGTCCAATTGCGATACCAGTCCTTCGCTGCGCCCTCGAGGGTGTTACCAACGAAGAGACACCTGATACCGTCATTATCGCCACCATGAACAGCCTGGAGATACTTTTTAGCGTCACGCACGTACGCACGAGTTGCATCGGCTATGTTATGCCCTGGTGTCTTGTCGGTCAGCGAAATATTGAGCCTAGGAACGGGAATCGACAATCTCATCACCTCAGGGATGTCATCATGCCCTCGAGCTTGAGGTAATGGCAGAACCCTTGGTCCAGCAGTGTTGTCCATATTCGTGTTCACTGCTGAATGCGGCACAATTAAGTGAGCAGGGGTCTGAAGGAAAAGGGGCTCTTGAGTGGCTCGCGCGCCAACAGTCTCAAGACCTCTATCCGGTGCTCTAGCAGCCACAACAAAATCGGGTTGGCTAGCTAGGCTAGTGTGCGGCGTATCGTCGTGTTCCGCGGACATGAAGCACGAAACGATACCCTAGATTTGCGTAATAGAAGCCGACTTCTATCGCAAAGGCAAGAGTACAAAGCGATTCGGTGAGCCTACCGACAGTACTCTTGAGAAGATTCAGCAAACTCAGGAAGTACTTGCCCAGCTGAGTCCTGATCTCCGTAGTTTGGGCAATGAGAGTCGCCAACTGGTCCGGACGAACGCCGGTCTCAGTCGCCGGGGCAAGCAATGCCGGTGCACTGAGATTACCTGCGACTCAGAGCGTACACTTACACAACAAGTGCAGCAATCTAAGCAAAAGCAATTAAACAATTACAAACCGGAAGCGGCGGCGTCCAAAACGGCGCGGCCTAAGTCCTCGGCAAAAGTATCTAGCGGTCCTCGTGGTTCGTCGCTGGAACTCGCCATAGAAAGAACCTACTTCCGATTAGACAGAGAGAGACAGTTAGGCAACGAACCTGTCTCGATACCAAATTGTTGTACCTCTGGTTCGCGTTTGCTCATAAGTATCTGCACGTCTGGAGACTTTCGACAACGATGCGCGAGCACTTGCAAGTACAGCAAGGCAAGCGCGAGCAAACAGAGACAGCGGAAGACTTCAAGACGAAGAGAGATATAACTTACGGTCTTACAGGTCGGAATGATGCAATGGACGAAATCGCCGTCAGCGCCGGAAGCAAGCAATCATCACGCGGCGGTGATTAGCGAAGTTCAGGCTTAGCTCGGGCTAAGTAGAATATCGTATAGCAATAGTAATGTAGAACACACAAGTGTTCTCCGGTATCGAATGTCTCCTCTAGCTTAGCCGTCCTCGCATCTGTTATACTCGCAGCATCGCAGTGCCGTACGATTCACATTAGGAGGCCGATCCTAGATGTGACAACCCTACTGCGTATGGGCGATGTCTACTCGTAACAACGTATAAGCCTTTCCGGCATTCGCATGATGCAAGGGTCCGGATAACGATATCCGGTTGCAGGGCATGTATCGCGGCGCTCTCAACGTGTGCTTAAATGAAGTAATATTATATCAGATAATATTACTTATCGTTTCGTAGCACGAGCATAATGCGCACTTCAATGATTTAGTCATTCATACATGCTAGGCGGATTTGCCATGATGCGATGTCGCGATGGATAATGACATGCCAGATGCATACATAAATGTATGCGAATACATTTATATCATGCAGATTCATTCATATGTAATGCGTTCATCACAAAAGCACTTCGCCTCGTAGAATCGTGTCGACCTACGCGTCGGCGGGAAATGAACCGTAGCACAACAGGTGTCTCTTCGTTGGTAACACCCTCGAGGGCTCAGCGAAGGACTGGTATCGCGAATGGACCACCGCCCGGGGCGACTATACTTTTGACGAGATGATCGCTGCTTTGCTCGCACGGTTCGCTACTGAGGTTAAAGCACGTGATGTGGAGGCTCGTAAGCTTTTGGCAGCCGGTAGCTACCACATGCGTCGGGGTGAAAATGTACCTGCGTACCAGTCACGCTTCGAAGCACTAGTGACCCCCATTGCTGATCTCACCGAAACCGAGCGTGTCTTTTGGTTTAAGCGAGGCCTGAAGAAACTTTTGGCTAAATGGTGCGCTACTGACTTGGCTGGGGTGCCGATCAAGTCGTATGATGCCTTGGTCAGTTTTGCTAAGGGTACGGAGATACGACTCCTTGCCGGTGAGGAAGAAGTCAAGTCTGTCCCTCGTGCAAATGCCGTGCAAGTGCAGGATCCGCTTGGGGAAGCTGTAGCTCTCGACCAGGAACTCGGAGCGACCCGCCCCACGCCTACTGCCGCGACGCGACGCAGCAACCGGCAACGCCAGGCGCGCGGGGGCGCTAGCTCGGGTGTCCGCGGGTCAGGAGGAGCAGGTCCGAGCTCGGACCCGGCTAAGAGCAGGAAGCGTGGTGGTGTGCCGTTGTCGGCAGCCGCACAGCGCTCTGACCCCAATGCAAAGCGGACTCGCACGGATGACTCGTTTATGCCAAAATGGAATTGCAATCGCTCCGAGTTCGAACGTCGGAAAGCGGCCAATGTTTGTCTACGGTGCGCGGAGAGTCATCCTACGAAGGATTGCCCGTTACTGCCGCCGTTTGTACCTCAGCCGAAATAGGGGCTTGCCCGGGTTCCTGTGGAGGGGGCACCGCCCGGGATTTCTGAACTCACACGTGGTCAGTGGTCATCCTTACGGCCAGCCGTGAAGGCATTGTTGCCTTGCGTACTTGGACACATCGAGCGAGTCATTGCGCGACGCATCACGCTTGACGGACGCACGGGACTTCTCTGCTTCGATCCGTTGTGTAATTTGTTTACACCTCGCCGTCCCCTGTCGTCTATCGATCTGTCTAACCACGTGGTTTTGTTCATCCCCTCGTCTCTGCGTGAGATGTCGGAACAGTTGGCCATATACAGGAGGTGTAGGCGTCAATATCCAGGCACCGCCACATGTGTATTACTCCCCGCTTTCTGTCGGCGCAAGGCAGAGGCATCGTTAAGGGGTATGCGGCATGTCCACCGGTTCGAGCCGGGCACCGTTTTGTTTAATGGTGTGGATCGGGAGGGTATGCTGGCTCCGTGGCCAGGGACATCCTACTCGGTTGACGTTTGGTACGAAGCTCCTGATGAGGGTGCCGTAGGTTACGGACCCGCCCTAAGTGCACTGACGTTATTTGCTGGGCAGTCGCTCATAGATAACCGTGTCCCAGTGGTTCAGATCGGTTTGAACGGCCGTACTCTGAAGGCACTTGTTGACACCGGTGCCAGCGACGACTTCATCTCTGTCGCAGAGGTGAATGCGCTGGGGTTGACCCCAGAGTCGTCTGATTGTCCACAGGTTACCCTTGCTGACGGGGGTAAGCATCCCATCGTGGGCAGGATTACCCTTAGCCTATCGATAGGCCCTTTGCGTGTTGTGACCCGGCCGTACGTGCTGCAGGGCTTAGCAGAGACTGCACCGTACATAATGGGGTCGTCGACATTACGGCAGTCCCGCGCGCGCATCGACATGGAGACCGCAACCCTGCATATGCGCAAGGGTACTCTGTCGATTAAGGTACCTTTCCTGTCATTCGAACATGTCACACCAAAGGAGGGCGAAGCTGAGGCGGTGCCTATGGTTAATTTCGCTGTGACCGCAATGGCCGCGCGAATCGAACCAGAGCTAGTCGGGCGTAAGGAGGCCGTCCGTTAGTTACGGAAGGGTGCCCACGGACTGCTTTTGAGGCCACGCTTACTAACTTAACTCGCAAAGGCGTTTTCGTTTCACTCAAGTCGTGGACGTCGCAATGCCGCTGGCTTACTAACTTAACTCGCAAAGGCGTTTTCGTTTCGCATTCGAAGAGCTCAAGCGAACCGTTGCCGAAGATGTCACCCTTGCATTCCCTGATTACTCGTTGCCGTTTCGTGTTGAGGTGGTGTCTGATGCCTCAATATTTGGAAGCGGCGCTGTATTGTTACAGGAAGGGCGACCGATCACTTTCACGAGTAAGAAGTTTTCTGGTGCGGAAATTCGCTACACCACCGGGGAACAGGAGCTTCTGGCAGTGTTGCATGCTTTAAAGGAATGGCGCTGTTACCTCGAGGGACGCCCATTTACTTTAAAGACTGACCACAAGCCCCTAACGTTTTTGCAAAGCGTTCCGACGTTGAACCGCCGTCAGGCTAGGTGGATGGAATACCTAGCTAGGTTCGACTGCACCTGGGAGTACATTTCTGGTAAACTGAATATTGCCGATGCTCTCAGTCGACATCCGTCACTACACGCTGCAATTTTAGCAGTGCCCGTCGTGCGACCGCATAACGAGGAGGTGCCGATCGCGACGGACCTCGCGGAGCGGTTGAAGGTTGCCTACAACGCAGATGCCTGGTTCTCGGAGCCGGCTAATGTAGAAAATCTTCGCAAGCAGAATGGCCTTTGGCTACGGACGGAGGGTGCAGCTACGCAAATCGTCGTTCCGAACGACGACGCGCTACGCTACGACATCCTTGCGCGGTTCCACGAGGACCCGTTAGCAGGACACCCTGGTAGCAAGCGATTGATCGACTTGGTGCAACGTTCCTTTTGGTGGCCTCGTTTGGCTAAGGATGCGGCGAACTTCGTCCATACATGCAGTCTGTGCCAGCGCAATAAGGCTTTGTCCGGTAAGGGCCATGGGTTGTTGCAACCGTTGCCTGTCCCGGATGCGCCTTGGGAAAGTGTTTCCATGGACTTCGTAGTCGCGCTGCCCAAAACTGAGGGGGGATATGATGCGGTGTTCGTAATGGTCAATCGCCTGACTAAGATGGTCCACCTAGCACCATGCACATCGTCCTGCACGGCTGAACAAACCGCACGCTTGTTTTTCGACAATATGGTTCGATTACACAGGGTTCCCAAAAACGTGATCTCGGACCGCGGTGGACAGTTCACGTCTAAGTTTTGGGAAGTGCTCTGCAAGCTAGTTGGCATGCGCGTCAACCTGAGCACAGCGTACCACCCGCAGACTGATGGTCAAACCGAACGCACAAACCGCACGTTGGGTGATATGTTGCGCAATTATGCTGGTCGCACACCACTCGTTTGGGATACGTATTTGACTGCGGCAGAATTCGCGCTTAACAATGCTGTTAACCGCTCTACAGGCAAAAGTCCGTTCTTTCTTAACTACGGGTTTCATCCCGCGCTACCCGTGTGGCATGAGTTGGAAGTGAACGTGCCTGCTGCTAAACTTTTTGCCAAGTCTTTTATGTCCCGAATCACAGACGCGAAGTCGTGTTTGGACGCGGCGCAGCAACGAACGACGGAATACTACAACAAATCCAGGCAGGATGTGACGTTTTCGGAAGGGCAACTCGTGTTGCTAAGCACCAAGAACTTGCGTTCCTTGGCCGACGGGTCCCGAAAACTCTTACCCCGCTGGATTGGTCCGTATCCTGTCGTGCGCATGGTTGGGAATGTGGCTGTGGAGCTCGCATTGCCCGCTGATATGACCATTCACCCCACGTTTCACGTATCGCTTGTCCGTCCCTACCGTGGTACGGAACCCGTCCCTGAGCCTTCTAACGCCCCCGCAGCGATCGAACCAGTTCCCGAGACCTGGATCGCTGGTAAACAGAAGTAATACGATGTGGACCGGGTGTTAGATTATCGCGCGCGTTGTGTGGGCCGACACCGACGTAAGCGGACAGTACACGAGTACTTGGTCAAGTGGACAGGGTATACCAGCGAGCACAACTCATGGGAACCGGCACGCAACTTCTCGCAGGACATGAAGCCCCTGCTCGAAGAAGCCCGCAACCGTGCCACGCAAGCCCAGTGACCCTTGCAGTCGATGCTGTGTGAAGCAGCGAGGACGCTGCATACGGGAGGGGGGATAATTGTTGTGCTACGGTTCGTTTCCGCCGATGCGTAGGTCAATGCGATCCTACGAGGCGAAATGCTATCTTGATGAACGCATGAACGATCAATGCATATGAATGAACTTGCATGATATAAATGTATTCGTATATATTTATATATGCATTTGGCATGTCATCATTGTCCATCGCGACATCGCATCATGGCAAATCCGCCTAGCATGCATGAAATCCCGAATCATTGAAGTGCGCATTATTGCTATACGCTATTCTACTTAGCCCGAGCTAAGCCTAAACTTCGCTATCACCGCCGCATGATGACTGCTTGCTTCCGGCGCTGACGGCGATTACGTCCATTGCACCGCTTCGATCTGTAAGACTGTAAGTTATATCTCTTCTTGTCTTGAAGTCTTCCGCTGTCTCTGTTTGCTCGCGTTTGCCTTGCTGTACTTGCAAGTGCTCGCGCATTGGTGTCGCAAGCTTTCAGACGCGCAGATACTGATGAGCAAACACGAAGGAGGGGTACAACAGACGGCAGACTTCTAATTTGCAATTGAAGAACATTGTAAGTTGAATCTTTCCTTATCGTTGAGTCTTACGCTGTCTATTACTCGCATTGGATTGCCTTGCTGTTCGTAAGCTTAGTATGCACTCAGCTAACATCCAGACGTGCAGATCTAATGCATGATTGAAGAAGGAAGGATACAACACCCTCTCATTCAGTTTGTCCACCCATGCAGCTGTCCCCCCTGCTCATAACGCACGCACCTGAATGATAGATGAAGCAAGAATGGTGAATTCCAGCGCTGAAGAGCAGGTGCGTGGCTTGCTTGCTTCATATGCGTGGCTTGCTTGTCAGTTCATTCGCAAGATAGGGCAGCATGCCATATGCATGCGATATGCCATCATGGCCGCCCCGTGAAGCACATACATGCATGCTTGCTTGCTTATGATGATGGATGGACTCACACATGGAAAGAGCACAACCGCTCCACCAAGATCAAGCAGACCTGCATGGGTGCAAAAATGGTTTTAAACACAGTCGTGCAGCGGCGGGTTGGGATGCATGCCAAACCTGTATTGCTTGGGAAACGAATTCTGCTAGCTAGTAACAGGTGCAAGAGGCACAAGTCAAGCTAGCGGCACAAGTCTAGCTAGTGGCACAAGTCAAGCTAGCGGCACCAATCTAGCTGGCAGCACCAGTCTAGCTAGCGGCACAAGTCTAGCTAGCGGCACAAATCTAGCTAGCGGCACCAGTCTAGCTGGCGGCACCAGTCTAGCTAGCGGCACCAGTCTAGCTAGTGGCACCAATCTAGCTGGCGGCACCAGTCTAGCTAGTGTTGTACCTCTCCTTCGGGTTTGCTCATAAGTATCTGCGCGTCTGAAGGCTTTTGACACCGATGCGCGAGCACTTGCAAGTACAGCAAGGCAAGCGAGAGCAAACAGAGACAGCGGAAGACTTCAAGGCGAAGAGAGATATAACTTACGGTCTTACAGATCGGAATGATGCAATGGACGAAATCGCATCGGTGTAGAAAGCCTTCAGACGGCTTTCTACACCGATGCGCGAGCACTTGCAAGTACAGCAAGGCAAGCGAGAGCAAACAGAGACAGCGGAAGACTTCAGGACAAGAAGGGATATAACTTACATTCTTACAGACCGAAGCGATGCAATGGTCGTAATCGCCGTCAGCACCGGAAGCAAGCAATCATCACACGGCGGTGATAAGCGAAGTTCAGGCTTAGCTCGGGCTAAGTAAAAGAGTGTTTAGCAATAATAATGTTGAACACACAAGTGTTCTCCGGTATCGAATGTCTTATCTTACTTAGCCGTCCTCGCATCTGTTATACTCGCAGCATCGCGACGCCGTACAACTCACACAAGGAGGCCGATCCTAAGTGTGACAACCCTACTGCGTATAGGTGATGTTCACGTATAACAACCGATAAGCCTTTCCGGCATTCGCATGATGCAAGTGTCCGAATAACGATATTCGGTTGCAAGGCATGTATCGTGATGAGTGCGGCACTCTCAACGTGTGCTGTAATGAAGTAATATTATACCAGATAATATTACTTATCGTTCCATAGCACGAGCATAATGCACTTCTCGATCGTTCGGGATTTCGTGCATGCTAGGCGGATCAGCCATGATGCGATGTCGCGATATATAATGGTAACATGCCAAAGCAGACATAAATGTATGCGAATACATTTATGTCATGCAAGTTCATTCATATGCATAAGTCATTCACTCTGGGAAAAGCCATCCTCCATATTTTTCGTTGGATCCATAAAGTCCATATGGACTTCCATAAAACCATATGGACTTCCATAAAACCCATATGGAAGGCAATAATATCCACATACAGCCATGAAAAACGTTTTTAAGTAGATATGCCCTGTCATGACAGCTTGTGGAAAATTGTTTTTCTGTGACTTGGGGTCGTTAGGGTTCTGGTAGCCTGACACCTTCCATAATCCATTGTCCCAATTCCATAAAATACACTTCCTAGTGCAGTGCTTATAGCTTATAACCAGCCTGAGCTCAGGCTAAGATAATAGAGCAACTAGCAATAGTTGAGTTGAACACAGGAGCGTTCCAAAGCTGAAATGGTATATCAGTTGGATATAGCGATCCATACAAGCAACAATCCCGCTGTTGTAGATGTACTCGGCGGTAGGCTATCGACCCGCGGTCATACTGTTTGTAGTTCTATACACGCAAGTATATGTGCTGACTCCAGAATGAACTATTCGGACTTCTTTACTATCAGATAATATGTAACTTATACTTTCTCGTTATTACGTCAGGCTTCCTAATGTCTGATAGTCTACGTCTCAATAGGTTATGAGCCCCGGTCATCGTTGACTGCGGAGCCTGACATCTTTTGCCCATTCTAGTGTTGATCTTCGCGTTTATAGGTCTTCACAATGGGAAAGGATAGGCTGGACGAGCCGCTGGACCTACACAACTACTCAACTTGGAAACTACGATTCCAATTGTTGTGCGCGGAGCTTGGATACAGTCGCGCCCTGCTACAAGCACCAATTGCAGAGGCGGATGTCATCATCTCCGACAAGGTCAAGAGTGTGATGGCCAAGAACGTTAAAAACCAGCACCTCCAAACAATTGTTCGGGCGGCAAATGCGAAGGCTGCCTGGGACGCATTGGCGGCTACGTTCGCATCAACCTGCAACACGAGAAAGGTAGCACTACGACAGGAGCTAAGTGATTTTAAAATGGCCAATGGAGAGGAGCTGCCAATATATATCAGTCGCGACTACGAGGAAAATGGCGCTACAAAGGAGATCAACGATCAGCTTATGGTTCCTTCTGAGGACACCTTAAAAGCGCGGAGAAATTTTACTGGTCGTTCACGAGCTACAACGATGCCGACGCAAAGATGGAGCGGATTGGCGGTAACTTCACAGTGAATTCGAACCTTTGCCGCATTTACACGTTGAAAGCTTTTTGACTATGCCTTTATTTACTGGGCAGCTCGCGGTGCGGCGCTTTGTAAGTTTGTAGTTCGAGCAAGGTGGATTTCAGCTACATTGATAACAGCTCAGGCGACGTTTTGATAGGTGCTTTATTGCTATGTTTTGTCAGAGCACCCCATAGCAGTTCAAGGCAATTGATGTGCCTGCCGAGCCATAGACCTCGCCTGTGAGTGGCCTGTGCCTGTCAGCCGCACGTTATCTCATGGAGAACTCTTGTTAGGAAACGCTAACGATGCAAGAGGTGGCGTTCTCTTGGTGAGAACAACTTTGTTTTGTGCAGTTCAGAGTACTGCATAATTGCAGCTTCTAATTAATGGTGGCCAAGCGCGTGGTAGGGGGGCATCAACTGGACGGCGGGGCATGCATCAGGCAGCAAGTAACCGCCACCGTACAGGGGGTGACGCAGAGGAGGAGGACGAATACTGAGGGGGAGGCGGCAAGTGCGGACACCTCTGCAAGTAGCGGCGATATGGCACCATCATCGGGGGTCTCAAGTGGCACGGGAAGCAGTGGGGGCAATGCACATCAACCGGTATTGAGGTCCTCACGCCGGGGTACCAGAGGAATCGTGGTGTCTGACGAGATAAGACTCCGACCTTGCTTTCCTTATTTGTGGCAGTGTGGATTGCGGTTACAATAACCTTTACTTGTAGCAGTATGTATTTAGATAGTTACAAAATAGAGAGCATCATTAGGTGACGATAGATAGGTATGAAGGTAGTTAGTTAGTTAGGGTTTTAGGTATGTAGATAGGTGGCCAGAGATACCCTATCTACATATCATGCATATTATTGGTTGGCCGAATAATAATAGGACACGAAGCTAATGACAGTATGTGATGCTGAATAATCGCCGTATTTTGCATGCAAAATGAACGCTTCCTTTTGTGCCCTCCATGCCAGCCATTGTAACTTTCCATAAAATGCCGTTTCCATACCATAAAATGCCTTCCATAAAATATCTTCCATAACCTGGTGGCAGGATTATGGATTCCATATCAAAATAATATGGAGGCCACTTTATGGAAAAGGACGCTGGATTTTATGGAAGCTGGACCCCCCTGTTTTCCCAGAAAGATTCATGCGTTCATCAAGACAGCACTTCGCCTCGTAGTGTCGCATCAACCTACTCATCGGCGGGAAACGAACCGTGGCACAACAGCTAGCGGCACAAGTCTAGCTAGCCACATGTGCCACTTGCTAGCCTGCCCGCTTGATGGTGCAGATGTGTAGATACTACAAGCAAACCATTGGAAGGTCAAAAGAACATCACGCATGCGCCGTCTGGTTGATGCACCTGGTTGAACTGTCAGTAGTGGCTATCCATGCAAGCCACAGCTGTGTTTCTGTCATATGCATGCATGCACCATCTATCTGTCTTTTCCGGATGACGTAGGACACACACGCTGCAACATGATGGATCTCTCTGCCACCAGATCCAGATGTGATGTGATGCGATGTGATTTGGTTGAGACCAGTGCATGAGGCCTTGTGCAAGCTTACAGCGAAGATGTGATCCTTCAGATTTTCCTGCGGCAACGTGAGAGCCCACACATTGATGAGCATCCTGGATGAGCGTTCTGCTCAGCCGCGCAGGCAGCTCACGCTGCGTTTTGCACTCAGGTCGGCGGATTCAGAGTCCACAGTGCTAACCACTACACCACGCGAGCGTATCATGGGATGAGAAGCTGTCCAACCACACACTCACACCTGTTCCGCAGCAGAGCTCCATCGTTGAGCACCGCCCTCCCCTCTCATTCAGTTTGTCCACCCATGCAGCTGTCCCCCCTGCTCATAACGCACGCACCTGAATGATAGATGAAGCAAGAATGGTGAATTCCAGCGCTGAAGAGCAGGTGCGTGGCTTGCTTGCTTCATATGCGTGGCTTGCTTGTCAGTTCATTCGCAAGATAGGGCGGCATGCCATATGCATGCGATATGCCATCATGGCCGCCCCGTGAAGCACATACATGCATGCTTGCTTGCTTATGATGATGGATGGACTCACACATGGAAAGAGCACAACCGCTCCACCAAGATCAAGCAGACCTGCATGGGTGCAAAAATGGTTTTAAACACAGTCGTGCAGCGGCGGCACACAAATCTAGCTGGCGGCACCAGTCTAGCTGGCGGCACAAGTCTAGCTAGCCACATGTGCCACTTGCTAGCCTGCCTGCTTGATGGTGCAGACGTGTAGATACTACAAGCAAACCATTGGAAGGTCAAAAGAACATCACGCATGCGCCGTCTGGTTGATGCACCTGGTTGAACTGTCAGTAGTGGCTATCCATGCAAGCCACAGCTGTGTTTCTGTCATATGCATGCATGCACCATCTATCTGTCTTTTCCGGATGACGTAGGACACACACGCTGCAACATGATGGATCTGTCTGCCACCAGATCCCGATGTGATGTGATGCGATGTGATTTGGTTGAGACCAGTGCATGAGGCAATGTGCAAGCTTACAGCCAAGATGTGATCCTTCAGATTTTCCTGCGGCAACGTGAGAGCCCACACATTGATGAGCATCCTGGATGAGCGTTCTGCTCAGCCGCACAGGCAGCTCACGCTGCGTTTTGTACTCAGGTCGGCGGATTCAGAGTCCACAGTGCTAACCACTACACCACGCGAGCGTATCATGGGATGACAACCTGTCCAACCACACACTCACACCTGTTCCGCAGCAGAGCTCCATCGTTGAGCACCGCCCTCCCCTCTCATTCAGTTTGTCCACCCATGCAGCTGTCCCCCCTGCTCATAACGCACGCACCTGAATGATAGATGAAGCAAGAATGGTGAATTCCAGCGCTGAAGAGCAGGTGTGTGGCTTGCTTGCTTCATATGCGTGGCTTGCTTGTCAGTTCATTCACAAGATAGGGCGGCATGCCATATGCATGCGATATGCCATCATGGCCGCCCCGTGAAGCACATACATGCATGCTTGCTTGCTTATGATGATGGATGGACTCACACATGGAAATAGCACAACCGCTCCACCAAGATCAAGCAGACCTGCATGGGTGCAAAAATGGTTTTAAACACAGTCGTGCAGCGGCGGGTTGGGATGCATGCCACACCTGTATTGCTTGGGAAACGAATTCTGCTAGCTAGCAACAAGTGCAAGAGGCACAAGTCAAGCAAGCGGCACAAGTCTAGCTAGTGGCACAAGTCTAGCTAGCGGCACAAGTCTAGCTAGTGGCACAAGTCAAGCTAGTGGCACCAATCTAGCTGGCGGCACCAGTCTAGCTAGCGGCACCAGTCTAGCTAGCCACATGTGCCACTTGCTAGCCTGCCCGCTTGATGGTGCAGACGTTCTACACTTCTAGCTAGCCACATGTGCCACTTCTAGATACTACAAGCAAACCATCGGAAGGTCAAAAGAACATCACGCATGCGCCGTCTGGTTGATGCACCTGGTTGAACTGTCAGTAGTGGCTATCCATGCAAGCCACAGCTGTGTTTCTGTCATATGCATGCATGCACCATCTATCTGTCTTTTCCGGATGACGTAGGACACACACGCTGCAACATGATGGATCTCTCTGCCACCAGATCCCGATGTGATGTGATGCGATGTGATTTGGTTGAGACCAGTGCATGAGGCCTTGTGCAAGCTTACAGCCAAGATGTGATCCTTCAGATTTTCCTGCGGCAATGTGAGAGCCCACACATTGATGAGCATCCTGGATGAGCGTTCTGCTCAGCCGCACAGGCAGCTCACGCTGCGTTTTGTACTCAGGTCGGCGGATTCAGAGTCCACAGTGCTAACCACTACACCACGCGAGCGTATCATGGGATGACAACCTGTCCAACCACACACTCACACCTGTTCCGCAGCAGAGCTCCATCGTTGAGCACCGCCCTCCCCTCTCATTCAGTTTGTCCACCCATGCAGCTGTCCCCCCTGCTCATAACGCACGCACCTGAATGATAGATGAAGCAAGAATGGTGAATTCCAGCGCTGAAGAGCAGGTGCGTGGCTTGCTTGCTTCATATGCGTGGCTTGCTTGTCAGTTCATTTGCAAGATAGGGCGGCATGCCATATGCATGCGATATGCCATCATGGCCGCCCCGTGAAGCACATACATGCATGCTTGCTTGCTTATGATGATGGATGGACTCACACATGAAGAGAGCACAACCGCTCCACCAAGATCAAGCAGACCTGCATGGGTGCAAAAATGGTTTTAAACACAGTCGTGCAGCGGCGGGTTGGGATGCATGCCACACCTGTATTGCTTGGGAAACGAATTCTGCTAGCTAGCAACAGGTGCAAGAGGCACAAGTCAAGCTAGCGGCACAAGTCTAGCTAGTGGCACAAGTCAAGCTAGCGGCACACAAATCTAGCTGGCGGCACCAGTCTAGCTAGCGGCACAAGTCTAGCTAGCCAAATGTGCCACTTGCTAGCCTGCCCGCTTGATGGTGCAGACGTGTAGATACTACAAGCAAACCATTGGAAGGTCAAAAGAACATCACGCATGCGCCGTCTGGTTGATGCACCTGGTTGAACTGTCAGTAGTGGCTATCCATGCAAGCCACAGCTGTGTTTCTGTCATATGCATGCATGCACCATCTATCTGTCTTTTCCGGATGACGTAGGACACACACGCTGCAACATGATGGATCTCTCTGCCACCAGATCCAGATGTGATGTGATGCGATGTGATTTGGTTGAGACCAGTGCATGAGGCCATGTGCAAGCTTACAGCCAAGATGTGATCCTTCAGATTTTCCTGCGGCAATGTGAGAGCCCACACATTGATGAGCATCCTGGATGAGCGTTCTGCTCAGCCGCACAGGCAGCTCACGCTGCGTTTTGTACTCAGGTCGGCGGATTCAGAGTCCACAGTGCTAACCACTACACCACGCGAGCGTATCATGGGATGACAACCTGTCCAACCACACACTCACACCTGTTCCGCAGCAGAGCTCCATCGTTGAGCACCGCCCTCCCCTCTCATTCAGTTTGTCCACCCATGCAGCTGTCCCCCCTGCTCATAACGCACGCACCTGAATGATAGATGAAGCAAGAATGGTGAATTCCAGCGCTGAAGAGCAGGTGTGTGGCTTGCTTGCTTCATATGCGTGGCTTGCTTGTCAGTTCATTCACAAGATAGGGCGGCATGCCATATGCATGCGATATGCCATCATGGCCGCCCCGTGAAGCACATACATGCATGCTTGCTTGCTTATGATGATGGATGGACTCACACATGGAAATAGCACAACCGCTCCACCAAGATCAAGCAGACCTGCATGGGTGCAAAAATGGTTTTAAACACAGTCGTGCAGCGGCGGGTTGGGATGCATGCCACACCTGTATTGCTTGGGAAACGAATTCTGCTAGCTAGCAACAAGTGCAAGAGGCACAAGTCAAGCAAGCGGCACAAGTCTAGCTAGTGGCACAAGTCTAGCTAGCGGCACAAGTCTAGCTAGTGGCACAAGTCAAGCTAGTGGCACCAATCTAGCTGGCGGCACCAGTCTAGCTAGCGGCACCAGTCTAGCTAGCCACATGTGCCACTTGCTAGCCTGCCCGCTTGATGGTGCAGACGTTCTACACTTCTAGCTAGCCACATGTGCCACTTCTAGATACTACAAGCAAACCATCGGAAGGTCAAAAGAACATCACGCATGCGCCGTCTGGTTGATGCACCTGGTTGAACTGTCAGTAGTGGCTATCCATGCAAGCCACAGCTGTGTTTCTGTCATATGCATGCATGCACCATCTATCTGTCTTTTCCGGATGACGTAGGACACACACGCTGCAACATGATGGATCTCTCTGCCACCAGATCCCGATGTGATGTGATGCGATGTGATTTGGTTGAGACCAGTGCATGAGGCCTTGTGCAAGCTTACAGCCAAGATGTGATCCTTCAGATTTTCCTGCGGCAATGTGAGAGCCCACACATTGATGAGCATCCTGGATGAGCGTTCTGCTCAGCCGCACAGGCAGCTCACGCTGCGTTTTGTACTCAGGTCGGCGGATTCAGAGTCCACAGTGCTAACCACTACACCACGCGAGCGTATCATGGGATGACAACCTGTCCAACCACACACTCACACCTGTTCCGCAGCAGAGCTCCATCGTTGAGCACCGCCCTCCCCTCTCATTCAGTTTGTCCACCCATGCAGCTGTCCCCCCTGCTCATAACGCACGCACCTGAATGATAGATGAAGCAAGAATGGTGAATTCCAGCGCTGAAGAGCAGGTGCGTGGCTTGCTTGCTTCATATGCGTGGCTTGCTTGTCAGTTCATTTGCAAGATAGGGCGGCATGCCATATGCATGCGATATGCCATCATGGCCGCCCCGTGAAGCACATACATGCATGCTTGCTTGCTTATGATGATGGATGGACTCACACATGAAGAGAGCACAACCGCTCCACCAAGATCAAGCAGACCTGCATGGGTGCAAAAATGGTTTTAAACACAGTCGTGCAGCGGCGGGTTGGGATGCATGCCACACCTGTATTGCTTGGGAAACGAATTCTGCTAGCTAGCAACAGGTGCAAGAGGCACAAGTCAAGCTAGCGGCACAAGTCTAGCTAGTGGCACAAGTCAAGCTAGCGGCACACAAATCTAGCTGGCGGCACCAGTCTAGCTAGCGGCACAAGTCTAGCTAGCCAAATGTGCCACTTGCTAGCCTGCCCGCTTGATGGTGCAGACGTGTAGATACTACAAGCAAACCATTGGAAGGTCAAAAGAACATCACGCATGCGCCGTCTGGTTGATGCACCTGGTTGAACTGTCAGTAGTGGCTATCCATGCAAGCCACAGCTGTGTTTCTGTCATATGCATGCATGCACCATCTATCTGTCTTTTCCGGATGACGTAGGACACACACGCTGCAACATGATGGATCTCTCTGCCACCAGATCCAGATGTGATGTGATGCGATGTGATTTGGTTGAGACCAGTGCATGAGGCCATGTGCAAGCTTACAGCCAAGATGTGATCCTTCAGATTTTCCTGCGGCAATGTGAGAGCCCACACATTGATGAGCATCCTGGATGAGCGTTCTGCTCAGCCGCACAGGCAGCTCACGCTGCGTTTTGTACTCAGGTCGGCGGATTCAGAGTCCACAGTGCTAACCACTACACCACGCGAGCGTATCATGGGATGACAACCTGTCCAACCACACACTCACACCTGTTCCGCAGCAGAGCTCCATCGTTGAGCACCGCCCTCCCCTCTCATTCAGTTTGTCCACCCATGCAGCTGTCCCCCCTGCTCATAACGCACGCACCTGAATGATAGATGAAGCAAGAATGGTGAATTCCAGCGCTGAAGAGCAGGTGTGTGGCTTGCTTGCTTCATATGCGTGGCTTGCTTGTCAGTTCATTTGCAAGATAGGGCGGCATGCCATATGCATGCGATATGCCATCATGGCCGCCCCGTGAAGCACATACATGCATGCTTGCTTGCTTATGATGATGGATGGACTCACACATGGAAATAGCACAACCGCTCCACCAAGATCAAGCAGACCTGCATGGGTGCAAAAATGGTTTTAAACACAGTCGTGCAGCGGCGGGTTGGGATGCATGCCACACCTGTATTGCTTGGGAAACGAATTCTGCTAGCTAGCAACAAGTGCAAGAGGCACAAGTCAAGCAAGCGGCACAAGTCTAGCTAGTGGCACAAGTCTAGCTAGCGGCACAAGTCTAGCTAGTGGCACAAGTCAAGCTAGTGGCACCAATCTAGCTGGCGGCACCAGTCTAGCTAGCGGCACCAGTCTAGCTAGCCACATGTGCCACTTGCTAGCCTGCCCGCTTGATGGTGCAGACGTTCTACACTTCTAGCTAGCCACATGTGCCACTTCTAGATACTACAAGCAAACCATCGGAAGGTCAAAAGAACATCACGCATGCGCCGTCTGGTTGATGCACCTGGTTGAACTGTCAGTAGTGGCTATCCATGCAAGCCACAGCTGTGTTTCTGTCATATGCATGCATGCACCATCTATCTGTCTTTTCCGGATGACGTAGGACACACACGCTGCAACATGATGGATCTCTCTGCCACCAGATCCCGATGTGATGTGATGCGATGTGATTTGGTTGAGACCAGTGCATGAGGCCTTGTGCAAGCTTACAGCCAAGATGTGATCCTTCAGATTTTCCTGCGGCAATGTGAGAGCCCACACATTGATGAGCATCCTGGATGAGCGTTCTGCTCAGCCGCACAGGCAGCTCACGCTGCGTTTTGTACTCAGGTCGGCGGATTCAGAGTCCACAGTGCTAACCACTACACCACGCGAGCGTATCATGGGATGACAACCTGTCCAACCACACACTCACACCTGTTCCGCAGCAGAGCTCCATCGTTGAGCACCGCCCTCCCCTCTCATTCAGTTTGTCCACCCATGCAGCTGTCCCCCCTGCTCATAACGCACGCACCTGAATGATAGATGAAGCAAGAATGGTGAATTCCAGCGCTGAAGAGCAGGTGCGTGGCTTGCTTGCTTCATATGCGTGGCTTGCTTGTCAGTTCATTTGCAAGATAGGGCGGCATGCCATATGCATGCGATATGCCATCATGGCCGCCCCGTGAAGCACATACATGCATGCTTGCTTGCTTATGATGATGGATGGACTCACACATGAAGAGAGCACAACCGCTCCACCAAGATCAAGCAGACCTGCATGGGTGCAAAAATGGTTTTAAACACAGTCGTGCAGCGGCGGGTTGGGATGCATGCCACACCTGTATTGCTTGGGAAACGAATTCTGCTAGCTAGCAACAGGTGCAAGAGGCACAAGTCAAGCTAGCGGCACAAGTCTAGCTAGTGGCACAAGTCAAGCTAGCGGCACACAAATCTAGCTGGCGGCACCAGTCTAGCTAGCGGCACAAGTCTAGCTAGCCAAATGTGCCACTTGCTAGCCTGCCCGCTTGATGGTGCAGACGTGTAGATACTACAAGCAAACCATTGGAAGGTCAAAAGAACATCACGCATGCGCCGTCTGGTTGATGCACCTGGTTGAACTGTCAGTAGTGGCTATCCATGCAAGCCACAGCTGTGTTTCTGTCATATGCATGCATGCACCATCTATCTGTCTTTTCCGGATGACGTAGGACACACACGCTGCAACATGATGGATCTCTCTGCCACCAGATCCAGATGTGATGTGATGCGATGTGATTTGGTTGAGACCAGTGCATGAGGCCATGTGCAAGCTTACAGCCAAGATGTGATCCTTCAGATTTTCCTGCGGCAATGTGAGAGCCCACACATTGATGAGCATCCTGGATGAGCGTTCTGCTCAGCCGCACAGGCAGCTCACGCTGCGTTTTGTACTCAGGTCGGCGGATTCAGAGTCCACAGTGCTAACCACTACACCACGCGAGCGTATCATGGGATGACAACCTGTCCAACCACACACTCACACCTGTTCCGCAGCAGAGCTCCATCGTTGAGCACCGCCCTCCCCTCTCATTCAGTTTGTCCACCCATGCAGCTGTCCCCCCTGCTCATAACGCACGCACCTGAATGATAGATGAAGCAAGAATGGTGAATTCCAGCGCTGAAGAGCAGGTGTGTGGCTTGCTTGCTTCATATGCGTGGCTTGCTTGTCAGTTCATTCACAAGATAGGGCGGCATGCCATATGCATGCGATATGCCATCATGGCCGCCCCGTGAAGCACATACATGCATGCTTGCTTGCTTATGATGATGGATGGACTCACACATGGAAATAGCACAACCGCTCCACCAAGATCAAGCAGACCTGCATGGGTGCAAAAATGGTTTTAAACACAGTCGTGCAGCGGCGGGTTGGGATGCATGCCACACCTGTATTGCTTGGGAAACGAATTCTGCTAGCTAGCAACAAGTGCAAGAGGCACAAGTCAAGCAAGCGGCACAAGTCTAGCTAGTGGCACAAGTCTAGCTAGCGGCACAAGTCTAGCTAGTGGCACAAGTCAAGCTAGTGGCACCAATCTAGCTGGCGGCACCAGTCTAGCTAGCGGCACCAGTCTAGCTAGCCACATGTGCCACTTGCTAGCCTGCCCGCTTGATGGTGCAGACGTTCTACACTTCTAGCTAGCCACATGTGCCACTTCTAGATACTACAAGCAAACCATCGGAAGGTCAAAAGAACATCACGCATGCGCCGTCTGGTTGATGCACCTGGTTGAACTGTCAGTAGTGGCTATCCATGCAAGCCACAGCTGTGTTTCTGTCATATGCATGCATGCACCATCTATCTGTCTTTTCCGGATGACGTAGGACACACACGCTGCAACATGATGGATCTCTCTGCCACCAGATCCAGATGTGATGTGATGCGATGTGATTTGGTTGAGACCAGTGCATGAGGCCTTGTGCAAGCTTACAGCCAAGATGTGATCCTTCAGATTTTCCTGCGGCAATGTGAGAGCCCACACATTGATGAGCATCCTGGATGAGCGTTCTGCTCAGCCGCACAGGCAGCTCACGCTGCGTTTTGTACTCAGGTCGGCGGATTCAGAGTCCACAGTGCTAACCACTACACCACGCGAGCGTATCATGGGATGACAACCTGTCCAACCACACACTCACACCTGTTCCGCAGCAGAGCTCCATCGTTGAGCACCGCCCTCCCCTCTCATTCAGTTTGTCCACCCATGCAGCTGTCCCCCCTGCTCATAACGCACGCACCTGAATGATAGATGAAGCAAGAATGGTGAATTCCAGCGCTGAAGAGCAGGTGCGTGGCTTGCTTGCTTCATATGCGTGGCTTGCTTGTCAGTTCATTTGCAAGATAGGGCGGCATGCCATATGCATGCGATATGCCATCATGGCCGCCCCGTGAAGCACATACATGCATGCTTGCTTGCTTATGATGATGGATGGACTCACACATGGAAAGAGCACAACCGCTCCACCAAGATCAAGCAGACCTGCATGGGTGCAAAAATGGTTTTAAACACAGTCGTGCAGCGGCGGGTTGGGATGCATGCCACACCTGTATTGCTTGGGAAACGAATTCTGCTAGCTAGCAACAAGTGCAAGAGGCACAAGTCAAGCAAGCGGCACAAGTCTAGCTAGTGGCACAAGTCTAGCTAGCGGCACAAGTCTAGCTAGTGGCACAAGTCAAGCTAGTGGCACCAATCTAGCTGGCGGCACCAGTCTAGCTAGCGGCACCAGTCTAGCTAGCCACATGTGCCACTTGCTAGCCTGCCCGCTTGATGGTGCAGACGTTCTACACTTCTAGCTAGCCACATGTGCCACTTCTAGATACTACAAGCAAACCATCGGAAGGTCAAAAGAACATCACGCATGCGCCGTCTGGTTGATGCACCTGGTTGAACTGTCAGTAGTGGCTATCCATGCAAGCCACAGCTGTGTTTCTGTCATATGCATGCATGCACCATCTATCTGTCTTTTCCGGATGACGTAGGACACACACGCTGCAACATGATGGATCTCTCTGCCACCAGATCCCGATGTGATGTGATGCGATGTGATTTGGTTGAGACCAGTGCATGAGGCCTTGTGCAAGCTTACAGCCAAGATGTGATCCTTCAGATTTTCCTGCGGCAATGTGAGAGCCCACACATTGATGAGCATCCTGGATGAGCGTTCTGCTCAGCCGCACAGGCAGCTCACGCTGCGTTTTGTACTCAGGTCGGCGGATTCAGAGTCCACAGTGCTAACCACTACACCACGCGAGCGTATCATGGGATGACAACCTGTCCAACCACACACTCACACCTGTTCCGCAGCAGAGCTCCATCGTTGAGCACCGCCCTCCCCTCTCATTCAGTTTGTCCACCCATGCAGCTGTCCCCCCTGCTCATAACGCACGCACCTGAATGATAGATGAAGCAAGAATGGTGAATTCCAGCGCTGAAGAGCAGGTGCGTGGCTTGCTTGCTTCATATGCGTGGCTTGCTTGTCAGTTCATTTGCAAGATAGGGCGGCATGCCATATGCATGCGATATGCCATCATGGCCGCCCCGTGAAGCACATACATGCATGCTTGCTTGCTTATGATGATGGATGGACTCACACATGAAGAGAGCACAACCGCTCCACCAAGATCAAGCAGACCTGCATGGGTGCAAAAATGGTTTTAAACACAGTCGTGCAGCGGCGGGTTGGGATGCATGCCACACCTGTATTGCTTGGGAAACGAATTCTGCTTGCTAGCAACAGGTGCAAGAGGCACAAGTCAAGCTAGCGGCACAAGTCTAGCTAGTGGCACAAGTCAAGCTAGCGGCACACAAATCTAGCTGGCGGCACCAGTCTAGCTAGCGGCACAAGTCTAGCTAGCCAAATGTGCCACTTGCTAGCCTGCCCGCTTGATGGTGCAGACGTGTAGATACTACAAGCAAACCATTGGAAGGTCAAAAGAACATCACGCATGCGCCGTCTGGTTGATGCACCTGGTTGAACTGTCAGTAGTGGCTATCCATGCAAGCCACAGCTGTGTTTCTGTCATATGCATGCATGCACCATCTATCTGTCTTTTCCGGATGACGTAGGACACACACGCTGCAACATGATGGATCTCTCTGCCACCAGATCCAGATGTGATGTGATGCGATGTGATTTGGTTGAGACCAGTGCATGAGGCCATGTGCAAGCTTACAGCCAAGATGTGATCCTTCAGATTTTCCTGCGGCAATGTGAGAGCCCACACATTGATGAGCATCCTGGATGAGCGTTCTGCTCAGCCGCACAGGCAGCTCACGCTGCGTTTTGTACTCAGGTCGGCGGATTCAGAGTCCACAGTGCTAACCACTACACCACGCGAGCGTATCATGGGATGACAACCTGTCCAACCACACACTCACACCTGTTCCGCAGCAGAGCTCCATCGTTGAGCACCGCCCTCCCCTCTCATTCAGTTTGTCCACCCATGCAGCTGTCCCCCCTGCTCATAACGCACGCACCTGAATGATAGATGAAGCAAGAATGGTGAATTCCAGCGCTGAAGAGCAGGTGCGTGGCTTGCTTGCTTCATATGCGTGGCTTGCTTGTCAGTTCATTCACAAGATAGGGCGGCATGCCATGTGCATGCGATATGCCATCATGGCCGCCCCGTGAAGCACATACATGCATGCTTGCTTGCTTATGATGATGGATGGACTCACACATGGAAAGAGCACAACCGCTCCACCAAGATCAAGCAGACCTGCATGGGTGCAAAAATGGTTTTAAACACAGTCGTGCAGCGGCGGCACACAAATCTAGCTGGCAGCACCAGTCTAGCTGGCGGCACAAGTCTAGCTAGCCACATGTGCCACTTGCTAGCCTGCCTGCTTGATGGTGCAGACGTGCAGACTACAAGCAAACCATTGGAAGGTCAAAAGAACATCACGCATGCGCCGTCTGGTTGATGCACCTGGTTGAACTGTCAGTAGGGGCTATCCATGCAAGCCACAGCTGTGTTTCTGTCATATGCATGCATGCACCATCTATCTGTCTTTTCCGGATGACGTAGGACACACACGCTGCAACATGATGGATCTCTCTGCCACCAGATCCCGATGTGATGTGATGCGATGTGATTTGGTTGAGACCAGTGCATGAGGCAATGTGCAAGCTTAAAGTCAAGATGTGATCCTTCAGATTTTCCTGCGGCAACGTGAGAGCCCACACATTGATGAGCATCCTGGATGAGTGTTCTGCTCAGCCGCGCAGGCAGCTCACGCTGCTTTTTGTACTCAGGTCGGCGGATTCAGAGTCCACAGTGCTAACCACTACACCACGCGAGCGTATCATGAGATGACAACCTGTCCAACCACACACTCACACCTGTTCCGCAGCAGAGCTCCATCGTTGAGCACCGCCCTCCCCTTTCATTCAGTTTGTCCACCCATGCAGCTGTCCCCCCTGCTCATAACGCATGCACCTGAATGATAGATGAAGCAAGAATGGTGAGTTCCAGCGCTGAAGAGCAGGTGCGTGGCTTGCTTGCTTCATATGCGTGGCTTGCTTGTCAGTTCATTCGCAAGATAGGGCGGCATGCCATATGCATGCGATATGCCATCATGGCCGCCCCGTGAAGCACATACATGCATGCTTGCTTGCTTATGATGATGGATGGACTCACACATGGAAAGAGCACAACCGCTCCACCAAGATCAAGCAGACCTGCATGGGTGCAAAAATGGTTTTAAACACAGTCGTGCAGCGGCGGGTAGGGATGCATGCCACACCTGTATTGCTTGGGAAACGAATTCTGCTAGAATAACAAGTGCAAGAGGCACAAGTCAAGCTAGCGGCACAAGTCTAGCTAGTGGCACAAGTCTAGCTAGCGGCACAAGTCTAGCTAGTGGCACAAGTCAAGCTAGTGGCACCAATCTAGCTGGCGGCACCAGTCTAGCTAGCGGCACCAGTCTAGCTAGCCACATGTGCCACTTGCTAGCCTGCCCGCTTGATGGTGCAGACGTTCTACACTTCTAGCTAGCCACATGTGCCACTTCTAGATACTACAAGCAAACCATCGGAAGGTCAAAAGAACATCACGCATGCGCCGTCTGGTTGATGCACCTGGTTGAACTGTCAGTAGTGGCTATCCATGCAAGCCACAGCTGTGTTTCTGTCATATGCATGCATGCACCATCTATCTGTCTTTTCCGGATGACGTAGGACACACACGCTGCAACATGATGGATCTCTCTGCCACCAGATCCCGATGTGATGTGATGCGATGTGATTTGGTTGAGACCAGTGCATGAGGCCTTGTGCAAGCTTACAGCCAAGATGTGATCCTTCAGATTTTCCTGCGGCAATGTGAGAGCCCACACATTGATGAGCATCCTGGATGAGCGTTCTGCTCAGCCGCACAGGCAGCTCACGCTGCGTTTTGTACTCAGGTCGGCGGATTCAGAGTCCACAGTGCTAACCACTACACCACGCGAGCGTATCATGGGATGACAACCTGTCCAACCACACACTCACACCTGTTCCGCAGCAGAGCTCCATCGTTGAGCACCGCCCTCCCCTTTCATTCAGTTTGTCCACCCATGCAGCTGTCCCCCCTGCTCATAACGCACGCACCTGAATGATAGATGAAGCAAGAATGGTGAATTCCAGCGCTGAAGAGCAGGTGCGTGGCTTGCTTGCTTCATATGCGTGGCTTGCTTGTCAGTTCATTCGCAAGATAGGGCGGCATGCCATATGCATGCGATATGCCATCATGGCCGCCCCGTGAAGCACATACATGCATGCTTGCTTGCTTATGATGATGGATGGACTCACACATGGAAATAGCACAACCGCTCCACCAAGATCAAGCAGACCTGCATGGGTGCAAAAATGGTTTTAAACACAGTCGTGCAGCGGCGGCTCACAAATCTAGCTGGCGGCACCAGTCTAGCTGGCGGCACAAGTCTAGCTAGCCACATGTGCCACTTGCTAGCCTGCCTGCTTGATGGTGCAGACGTGTAGATACTACAAGCAAACCATTGGAAGGTCAAAAGAACATCACGCATGCGCCGTCTGGTTGATGCACCTGGTTGAACTGTCAGTAGTGGCTATCCATGCAAGCCACAGCTGTGTTTCTGTCATATGCATGCATGCACCATCTATCTGTCTTTTCCGGATGACGTAGGACACACACGCTGCAACATGATGGATCTCTCTGCCACCAGATCCAGATGTGATGTGATGTGATGTGATTTGGTTGAGACCAGTGCATGAGGCAATGTGCAAGCTTACAGCCAAGATGTGATCCTTCAGATTTTCCTGCGGCAATGTGAGAGCCCACACATTGATGAGCATCCTGGATGAGCGTTCTGCTCAGCCGCACAGGCAGCTCACGCTGCCTTTTGTACTCAGGTCGGCGGATTCAGAGTCCACAGTGCTAACCACTACACCACGCGAGCGTATCATGAGATGACAACCTGTCCAACCACACACTCACACCTGTTCCGCAGCAGAGCTCCATCGTTGAGCACCGCCCTCCCCTTTCATTCAGTTTGTCCACCCATGCAGCTGTCCCCACTGCTCATAACGCACGCACCTGAATGATAGATGAAGCAAGAATGGTGAATTCCAGCGCTGAAGAGCAGGTGCGTGGCTTGCTTGCTTCATATGCGTGGCTTGCTTGTCAGTTCATTCGCAAGATAGGGCGGCATGCCATATGCATGCGATATGCCATCATGGCCGCCCCGTGAAGCACATACATGCATGCTTGCTTGCTTATGATGATGGATGGACTCACACATGGAAAGAGCACAACCGCTCCACCAAGATCAAGCAGACCTGCATGGGTGCAAAAATGGTTTTAAACACAGTCGTGCAGCGGCGGCACACAAATCTAGCTGGCGGCACCAGTCTAGCTGGCGGCACAAGTCTAGCTAGCCACATGTGCCACTTGCTAGCCTGCCTGCTTGATGGTGCAGACGTGTAGATACTACAAGCAAACCATTGGAAGGTCAAAAGAACATCACGCATGCGCCGTCTGGTTGATGCACCTGGTTGAACTGTCAGTAGTGGCTATCCATGCAAGCCACAGCTGTGTTTCTGTCATATGCATGCATGCACCATCTATCTGTCTTTTCCGGATGACGTAGGACACACACGCTGCAACATGATGGATCTCTCTGCCACCAGATCCCGATGTGATGTGATGCGATGTGATTTGGTTGAGACCAGTGCATGAGGCAATGTGCAAGCTTACAGCCAAGATGTGATCCTTCAGATTTTCCTGCGGCAATGTGAGAGCCCACACATTGATGAGCATCCTGGATGAGCGTTCTGCTCAGCCGCACAGGCAGCTCACGCTGCGTTTTGTACTCAGGTCGGCGGATTCAGAGTCCACAGTGCTAACCACTACACCACGCGAGCGTATCATGGGATGACAACCTGTCCAACCACACACTCACACCTGTTCCGCAGCAGAGCTCCATCGTTGAGCACCGCCCTCCCCTTTCATTCAGTTTGTCCACCCATGCAGCTGTCCCCCCTGCTCATAACGCACGCACCTGAATGATAGATGAAGCAAGAATGGTGAATTCCAGCGCTGAAGAGCAGGTGCGTGGCTTGCTTGCTTCATATGCGTGGCTTGCTTGTCAGTTCATTCGCAAGATAGGGCGGCATGCCATATGCATGCGATATGCCATCATGGCCGCCCCGTGAAGCACATACATGCATGCTTGCTTGCTTATGATGATGGATGGACTCACACATGGAAAGAGCACAACCGCTCCACCAAGATCAAGCAGACCTGCATGGGTGCAAAAATGGTTTTAAACACAGTCGTGCAGCGGCGGCACACAAATCTAGCTGGCGGCACCAGTCTAGCTGGCGGCACAAGTCTAGCTAGCCACATGTGCCACTTGCTAGCCTGCCTGCTTGATGGTGCAGACGTGTAGATACTACAAGCAAACCATTGGAAGGTCAAAAGAACATCATGCATGCGCCGTCTGGTTGATGCACCTGGTTGAACTGTCAGTAGTGGCTATCCATGCAAGCCACAGCTGTGTTTCTGTCATATGCATGCATGCACCATCTATCTGTCTTTTCCGGATGACGTAGGACACACACGCTGCAACATGATGGATCTCTCTGCCACCAGATCCAGATGTGATGTGATGCGATGTGATTTGGTTGAGACCAGTGCATGAGGCAATGTGCAAGCTTACAGCCAAGATGTGATCCTTCAGATTTTCCTGCGGCAATGTGAGAGCCCACACATTGATGAGCATCCTGGATGAGCGTTCTGCTCAGCCGCACAGGCAGCTCACGCTGCGTTTTGTACTCAGGTCGGCGGATTCAGAGTCCACAGTGCTAACCACTACACCACGCGAGCGTATCATGGGATGACAACCTGTCCAACCACACACTCACACCTGTTCCGCAGCAGAGCTCCATCGTTGAGCACCGCCCTCCCCTCTCATTCAGTTTGTCCACCCATGCAGCTGTCCCCCCTGCTCATAAGGCACGCACCTGAATGATAGATGAAGCAAGAATGGTGAGTTCCAGCGCTGAAGAGCAGGTGCGTGGCTTGCTTGCTTCATATGCGTGGCTTGCTTGTCAGTTCATTCGCAAGATAGGGCGGCATGCCATATGCATGCGATATGCCATCATGGCCGCCCCGTGAAGCACATACATGCATGCTTGCTTGCTTATGATGATGGATGGACTCACACATGGAAATAGCACAACCGCTCCACCAAGATCAAGCAGACCTGCATGGGTGCAAAAATGGTTTTAAACACAGTCGTGCAGCGGCGGCACACAAATCTAGCTGGCGGGACCAGTCTAGCTGGCGGCACAAGTCTAGCTAGCCACATGTGCCACTTGCTAGCCTGCCTGCTTGATGGTGCAGACGTGTAGATACTACAAGCAAACCATTGGAAGGTCAAAAGAACATCATGCATGCGCCGTCTGGTTGATGCACCTGGTTGAACTGTCAGTAGTGGCTATCCATGCAAGCCACAGCTGTGTTTCTGTCATATGCATGCATGCACCATCTATCTGTCTTTTCCGGATGACGTAGGACACACACGCTGCAACATGATGGATCTCTCTGCCACCAGATCCAGATGTGATGTGATGCGATGTGATTTGGTTGAGACCAGTGCATGAGGCAATGTGCAAGCTTACAGCCAAGATGTGATCCTTCAGATTTTCCTGCGGCAATGTGAGAGCCCACACATTGATGAGCATCCTGGATGAGCGTTCTGCTCAGCCGCACAGGCAGCTCACGCTGCGTTTTGTACTCAGGTCGGCGGATTCAGAGTCCACAGTGCTAACCACTACACCACGCGAGCGTATCATGGGATGACAACCTGTCCAACCACACACTCACACCTGTTCCGCAGCAGAGCTCCATCGTTGAGCACCGCCCTCCCCTCTCATTCAGTTTGTCCACCCATGCAGCTGTCCCCCCTGCTCATAAGGCACGCACCTGAATGATAGATGAAGCAAGAATGGTGAGTTCCAGCGCTGAAGAGCAGGTGCGTGGCTTGCTTGCTTCATATGCGTGGCTTGCTTGTCAGTTCATTCGCAAGATAGGGCGGCATGCCATATGCATGCGATATGCCATCATGGCCGCCCCGTGAAGCACATACATGCATGCTTGCTTGCTTATGATGATGGATGGACTCACACATGGAAATAGCACAACCGCTCCACCAAGATCAAGCAGACCTGCATGGGTGCAAAAATGGTTTTAAACACAGTCGTGCAGCGGCGGCACACAAATCTAGCTGGCGGGACCAGTCTAGCTGGCGGCACAAGTCTAGCTAGCCACATGTGCCACTTGCTAGCCTGCCTGCTTGATGGTGCAGACGTGTAGATACTACAAGCAAACCATTGGAAGGTCAAAAGAACATCATGCATGCGCCGTCTGGTTGATGCACCTGGTTGAACTGTCAGTAGTGGCTATCCATGCAAGCCACAGCTGTGTTTCTGTCATATGCATGCATGCACCATCTATCTGTCTTTTCCGGATGACGTAGGACACACACGCTGCAACATGATGGATCTCTCTGCCACCAGATCCAGATGTGATGTGATGCGATGTGATTTGGTTGAGACCAGTGCATGAGGCAATGTGCAAGCTTACAGCCAAGATGTGATCCTTCAGATTTTCCTGCGGCAATGTGAGAGCCCACACATTGATGAGCATCCTGGATGAGCGTTCTGCTCAGCCGCACAGGCAGCTCACGCTGCGTTTTGTACTCAGGTCGGCGGATTCAGAGTCCACAGTGCTAACCACTACACCACGCGAGCGTATCATGGGATGACAACCTGTCCAACCACACACTCACACCTGTTCCGCAGCAGAGCTCCATCGTTGAGCACCGCCCTCCCCTCTCATTCAGTTTGTCCACCCATGCAGCTGTCCCCCCTGCTCATAAGGCACGCACCTGAATGATAGATGAAGCAAGAATGGTGAGTTCCAGCGCTGAAGAGCAGGTGCGTGGCTTGCTTGCTTCATATGCGTGGCTTGCTTGTCAGTTCATTCGCAAGATAGGGCGGCATGCCATATGCATGCGATATGCCATCATGGCCGCCCCGTGAAGCACATACATGCATGCTTGCTTGCTTATGATGATGGATGGACTCACACATGGAAATAGCACAACCGCTCCACCAAGATCAAGCAGACCTGCATGGGTGCAAAAATGGTTTTAAACACAGTCGTGCAGCGGCGGGTAGGGATGCATGCCACACCTGTATTGCTTGGGAAACGAATTCTGCTAGCTAGCAACAAGTGCAAGAGGCACAAGTCAAGCTAGCGGCACAAGTCTAGCTAGTGGCACAAGTCAAGCTAGCGGCACAAGTCTAGCTAGTGGCACAAGTCAAGCTAGTGGCACCAATCTAGCTGGCGGCACCAGTCTAGCTAGCGGCACCAGTCTAGCTAGCCACATGTGCCACTTGCTAGCCTGCCCGCTTGATGGTGCAGACGTTCTACACTTCTAGCTAGCCACATGTGCCACTTCTAGATACTACAAGCAAACCATCGGAAGGTCAAAAGAACATCACGCATGCGCCGTCTGGTTGATGCACCTGGTTGAACTGTCAGTAGTGGCTATCCATGCAAGCCACAGCTGTGTTTCTGTCATATGCATGCATGCACCATCTATCTGTCTTTTCCGGATGACATAGGACACACACGCTGCAACATGATAGATCTCTCTGCCACCAGATCCAGATGTGATGTGATGCGATGTGATTTGGTTGAGACCAGTGCATGAGGCAATGTGCAAGCTTACAGTCAAGATGTGATCCTTCAGATTTTCCTGCGGCAATGTGAGAGCCCACACATTGATGAGCATCCTGGATGAGTGTTCTGCTCAGCCGCGCAGGCAGCTCACGCTGAGATTTGAAGTCAGGTCCGCGGATTCAGAGTCCACAGTGCTAACCACTACACCACGCGAGCGTATCATGGGATGACAACCTATTCAACCACACACTCACACCTGTTCCGCAGCAGAGCTCCATCGTTGAGCACCGCCCTCCCCTCTCATTCAGTTTGTCCACCCATGCAGCTGTCCCCCCTGCTCATAACGCACGCACCTGAATGATAGATGAAGCAAGAATGGTGAATTCCAGCGCTGAAGAGCAGGTGCGTGGCTTGCTTGCTTCATATGCGTGGCTTGCTTGTCAGTTCATTCGCAAGATAGGGCGGCATGCCATATGCATGCGATATGCCATCATGGCCGCCCCGTGAAGCACATACATGCATGCTTGCTTGCTTATGATGATGGATGGACTCACACATGGAAATAGCACAACCGCTCCACCAAGATCAAGCAGACCTGCATGGGTGCAAAAATGGTTTTAAACACAGTCGTGCAGCGGCGGGTTGGGATGCATGCCACACCTGTATTGCTTGGGAAACGAATTCTGCTAGCTAGCAACAAGTGCAAGAGGCACAAGTCAAGCTAGCGGCACAAGTCTAGCTAGTGGCACAAGTCAAGCTAGCGGCACAAGTCTAGCTAGTGGCACAAGTCAAGCTAGTGGCACCAATCTAGCTGGCGGCACCAGTCTAGCTAGCGGCACAAGTCTAGCTAGCCACATGTGCCACTTGCTAGCCTGCCCGCTTGATGGTGCAGACGTTCTACACTTCTAGCTAGCCACATGTGCCACTTCTAGATACTACAAGCAAACCATCGGAAGGTCAAAAGAACATCACGCATGCGCCGTCTGGTTGATGCACCTGGTTGAACTGTCAGTAGTGGCTATCCATGCAAGCCACAGCTGTGTTTCTGTCATATGCATGCATGCACCATCTATCTGTCTTTTCCGGATGACGTAGGACACACACGCTGCAACATGATGGATCTCTCTGCCACCAGATCCAGATGTGATGTGATGCGATGTGATTTGGTTGAGACCAGTGCATGAGGCCATGTGCAAGCTTACAGCCAAGATGTGATCCTTCAGATTTTCCTGCGGCAATGTGAGAGCCCACACATTGATGAGCATCCTGGATGAGCGTTCTGCTCAGCCGCACAGGCAGCTCACGCTGCGTTTTGTACTCAGGTCGGCGGATTCAGAGTCCACAGTGCTAACCACTACACCACGCGAGCGTATCATGGGATGACAACCTGTCCAACCACACACTCACACCTGTTCCGCAGCAGAGCTCCATCGTTGAGCACCGCCCTCCCCTTTCATTCAGTTTGTCCACCCATGCAGCTGTCCCCACTGCTCATAACGCATGCACCTGAATGATAGATGAAGCAAGAATGGTGAGTTCCAGCGCTGAAGAGCAGGTGCGTGGCTTGCTTGCTTCATATGCGTGGCTTGCTTGTCAGTTCATTCGCAAGATAGGGCGGCATGCCATATGCATGCGATATGCCATCATGGCCGCCCCGTGAAGCACATACATGCATGCTTGCTTGCTTATGATGATGGATGGACTCACACATGGAAAGAGCACAACCGCTCCACCAAGATCAAGCAGACCTGCATGGGTGCAAAAATGGTTTTAAACACAGTCGTGCAGCGGCGGGTAGGGATGCATGCCACACCTGTATTGCTTGGGAAACGAATTCTGCTAGCTAGCAACAAGTGCAAGAGGCACAAGTCAAGCTAGCGGCACAAGTCTAGCTAGTGGCACAAGTCAAGCTAGTGGCACCAATCTAGCTGGCGGCACCAGTCTAGCTAGCGGCACCAGTCTAGCTAGCCACATGTGCCACTTGCTAGCCTGCCCGCTTGATGGTGCAGACGTTCTACACTTCTAGCTAGCCACATGTGCCACTTCTAGATACTACAAGCAAACCATCGGAAGGTCAAAAGAACATCACGCATGCGCCGTCTGGTTGATGCACCTGGTTGAACTGTCAGTAGTGGCTATCCATGCAAGCCACAGCTGTGTTTCTGTCATATGCATGCATGCACCATCTATCTGTCTTTTCCGGATGACATAGGACACACACGCTGCAACATGATAGATCTCTCTGCCACCAGATCCAGATGTGATGTGATGCGATGTGATTTGGTTGAGACCAGTGCATGAGGCAATGTGCAAGCTTACAGTCAAGATGTGATCCTTCAGATTTTCCTGCGGCAATGTGAGAGCCCACACATTGATGAGCATCCTGGATGAGTGTTCTGCTCAGCCGCGCAGGCAGCTCACGCTGAGATTTGAAGTCAGGTCGGCGGATTCAGAGTCCACAGTGCTAACCACTACACCACGCGAGCGTATCATGGAATGACAACCTGTTCAACCACACACTCACACCTGTTCCGCAGCAGAGCTCCATCGTTGAGCACCGCCCTCCCCTCTCATTCAGTTTGTCCACCCATGCAGCTGTCCCCCCTGCTCATAACGCACGCACCTGAATGATAGATGAAGCAAGAATGGTGAATTCCAGCGCTGAAGAGCAGGTGCGTGGCTTGCTTGCTTCATATGCGTGGCTTGCTTGTCAGTTCATTCACAAGATAGGGCGGCATGCCATATGCATGCGATATGCCATCATGGCCGCCCCGTGAAGCACATACATGCATGCTTGCTTGCTTATGATGATGGATGGACTCACACATGGAAAGAGCACAACCGCTCCACCAAGATCAAGCAGACCTGCATGGGTGCAAAAATGGTTTTAAACACAGTCTTGCAGCGGCGGGTAGGGATGCATGCCACACCTGTATTGCTTGGGAAACGAATTCTGCTAGCTAGCAACAAGTGCAAGAGGCACAAGTCAAGCTAGCGGCACAAGTCTAGCTAGTGGCACAAGTCAAGCTAGCGGCACAAGTCTAGCTAGTGGCACAAGTCAAGCTAGTGGCACCAATCTAGCTGGCGGCACCAGTCTAGCTAGCGGCACCAGTCTAGCTAGCCACATGTGCCACTTGCTAGCCTGCCCGCTTGATGGTGCAGACGTTCTACACTTCTAGCTAGCCACATGTGCCACTTCTAGATACTACAAGCAAACCATCGGAAGGTCAAAAGAACATCACGCATGCGCCGTCTGGTTGATGCACCTGGTTGAACTGTCAGTAGTGGCTATCCATGCAAGCCACAGCTGTGTTTCTGTCATATGCATGCATGCACCATCTATCTGTCTTTTCCGGATGACATAGGACACACACGCTGCAACATGATAGATCTCTCTGCCACCAGATCCAGATGTGATGTGATGCGATGTGATTTGGTTGAGACCAGTGCATGAGGCAATGTGCAAGCTTACAGTCAAGATGTGATCCTTCAGATTTTCCTGCGGCAATGTGAGAGCCCACACATTGATGAGCATCCTGGATGAGTGTTCTGCTCAGCCGCGCAGGCAGCTCACGCTGAGATTTGAAGTCAGGTCGGCGGATTCAGAGTCCACAGTGCTAACCACTACACCACGCGAGCGTATCATGGAATGACAACCTGTTCAACCACACACTCACACCTGTTCCGCAGCAGAGCTCCATCGTTGAGCACCGCCCTCCCCTCTCATTCAGTTTGTCCACCCATGCAGCTGTCCCCCCTGCTCATAACGCACGCACCTGAATGATAGATGAAGCAAGAATGGTGAATTCCAGCGCTGAAGAGCAGGTGCGTGGCTTGCTTGCTTCATATGCGTGGCTTGCTTGTCAGTTCATTCACAAGATAGGGCGGCATGCCATATGCATGCGATATGCCATCATGGCCGCCCCGTGAAGCACATACATGCATGCTTGCTTGCTTATGATGATGGATGGACTCACACATGGAAATAGCACAACCGCTCCACCAAGATCAAGCAGACCTGCATGGGTGCAAAAATGGTTTTAAACACAGTCGTGCAGCGGCGGGTAGGGATGCATGCCACACCTGTATTGTGTTGTGCTACGATTCATTTCCCGTCGACGTGTAGGTCGACGCGATCCTATGAGTCGAAGTGCTTTTGTGATGAACGCATTACATATGAATGAATCTGCATGATATAAATGTATTCGCATACATTTATATATGCATCTGGCATGTTGTCATTATCCATCGCGACATCGCACCATGGCAAATTCGCCTAGCATGCATGAATGACCTAATCATTGAAGTGCGCATTATGCTCGTGCTACGAAACGATAAGTAATATTATCTGATATAATATTACTTCATTAAAGCACACGTTGAGAGCGCCGCACTCGTCGCGATGCATGCCCTGCAACCGGATATCGTTATCCGGACCCTTGCATCATGCGAATGCCGGAAAGGCTTATACGTTGTTATGCGTAGACATCGCCTAGACGCAGTAGGGTTGTCACATCTAGGATCGGCCTCCTAATGTGAATCGTACGGCATTGCGATGCTGCGAGTATAACAGATGCGAGGACGGCTAAGCTAGCCAAGATATCCGATACCGGAGAACACTCGTGTGTTCTAAATTACTATTTCTATACACTATTCTACTTAGCCCGAGCTAAGCCTTAACTTCGCTAATCACCGCCGCGTGATGATTGCTTGCTTCCGGCGCTGACGGCGATTTCGTCCATTGCATCATTCCGACCTGTAAGACCGTAAGTTATATCTCTCTTCGTCTTGAAGTCTTCCGCTGTCTTTGTTTGCTCTCGCTTGCCTTGCTGTACTTGCAAGTGCTCGCGCATCGGTGTCGATAGTCTCCAGACGTGCAGATACTCATGAGCAAACGCGAACGAGAGGTACAACAATTTGGTATCGAGACAGGTTCGTTGCCTAACTGTCTCTCTTTGTCTAATCGGAAGTAGGTTCTTTCTATGGCGAGTTCCAGCGACGAACCACGAGGACCGCTAGATACTTTTGCCGAAGACTTAGGCCGCGCCGTTTTGGACGCCGCCGCTTCCGGTTTGTAATTGTTTAATTGCTTTTACTTAGATTGCTGCACTTGTTGTGTAAGTGTACGCTCTGAGTCGCAGGTAATCTCAGTGCACCGGCATTGCTTGCCGCGGCGACTGAGACCGGCGTTCGTCCGGACCAGTTGGCGACTCTCATTGCTCAAACTACGGAGATCAGGACTCAGCTGGGCAATTACTTGCTGAGTTTGCTGAATCTTCTCAAGAGTACTGTCGGTAGGCTCACCGAATCGCTTTGTACTCTTGCCTTTGCGATAGAAGTCGGCTTCTATTACGCAAAACTAGGGTATCGTTTCGTGCTCCATGTCCGCGGAACACGACGATACGCCGCATACTAGCCTAGCTAGCCAACCCGATTTCGTTGTAGCTGCTAGAGCGCCGGATAGAGGTCTTGAGACTGTTGGCGCGCGAGCCACTCAAGAGCCCCTTTTCCTTCAGACCCCTGCTCACTTAATTGTGCCGCATTCAGCAGTGAACACGAATATGGACAACACTGCTGGACCAAGGGTTCTGCCATTACCTCAAGCTCGAGGGCATGATGACATCCCTGAGGTGATGAGATTGTCGATTCCCGTTCCTAGGCTCAATATTTCGCTGACCGACAAGACACCAGGGCATAGCATAGCCGATGCAACTCGTGCGTACGTGCGTGACGCTAAAAAGTACCTCCAAGCTGTTCATGGTGGCGACAATGACGGTATCAGGTGTCTCTTCGTTGGTAACACCCTCGAGGGCGCAGCGAAGGACTGGTATCGCAATTGGACCAACGCCCGGGGCAGCTATACTTTTGACGAGTTAGTCGCCGCTTTGCTCGCACGATTCGCTACTGAGGTTCAAGCACGCGATGTGGAAGCTCGTAACGTTTTGGCAGCGGGTAGCTACCACATGCGTCGGGATGAAAATGTACCTGCGTACCAGTCACGCTTCGAAGCACTTGTGACTCCCATTGCTGACCTCACCGAATCTGAGCGTGTCTTTTGGTTTAGGCGAGGCCTAACGAAACTTTTGGCTAAATGGTGCGCCACTGACTTGGTTGGAGCGCAGATCAAGTCGTATGACGCGTTGGTCGCTTTTGCTAAGGGCGCGGAGATACGACTTCTTGCCGGCGAGGAAGAAGTCAAGTCTGCCCCTCGTGCAAATGCCGTGCAAGTGCAGGATCCGCTTGGGGAAGCTGTGGCTCTCGACCAGGACCTCGGCGCGACCCGCCCCACGCCTACTGCCGCGACGCGACGCAGCAACGGGCAACGCAAGGCGCGCGGGGGCGCTAGCTCGGGTGTCCGTGGTACAGGAGGGGCAGGTCCGAGCTCGGACCCAGCTAGGAACAGGAAGCGTGGTGGTGCGCCGTCGTCGGCAGCCGCACAGCGTTCCGACCCCAACGCGAAGCGTACTCGTACGGACGACACATTTATGCCAAAATGGAATTGCAATCGTTCCGAATTCGAGCGTCGAAAATTGGCCAACGTTTGTCTACGGTGTGCGGAGAGCCATTCTACGAAGGATTGCCCTCTAATGCCGCCGTTTGTACCTCAGCCGAAATAGGGGCTTGCCCGGGTTCCTGCGGAGGGGGCTCTACCTGGGTTTTCTGAACTAACGCGTGGTCGGTGGTCATCCTTACGGCCAGCCGTTAAGGCATTGTTGCCTTGTGTACTTGGACACATCGAGCGAGTCATTGCGCGACGCATCACGCTTGACGGACGCACGGGACTTCTCTGCTTCGATCCGTTGTGTAATGTGTTTACACCTCGCCGTCCCCTGTCGTCTATTGATCTGTCCAACCACGTGGTTTTGTTCATCCCCTCGTCTCTGCGTGAGATGTCGGAACAGTTGGCCATGTACAGGAGGTGTAGGCGTCAATATCCAGACACTGCCGCATGTGTTTTACTCCCCGCTTTCTGTCGGCGCAAGGCAGAGGCATCGTTAAGGGGTATGCGGCATGTCCACCGGTTCGAGCCGGGCACCGTTTTGTTTAATGGTGTGGATCGGGAGGGTACGTTGGCTCCGTGGCCACACCTATCCTACTCGGTTGACGTTTGGTACGAAGCTCCTGATGGGGGTGCCGTTGGTTACGGGCCCGCCTTAAGTGCACTGACGTTGTCTGCTGGGCAGTCGCTCGTAGATAACCGTGTCCCTGTGGTTCAGATCGGTTTGAATGGCCGTACTCTGAAGGCACTTGTTGACACCGGTGCCAGCGACGACTTCATCTCTGTCGCAGAGGTGAATGCGCTGGGGTTGTCCCCAGAGTCGTCTGATTGTCCACAGGTTACCCTTGCTGACGGGGGTAAGCATCCCATCGTGGGCAGGATTACCCTTAGCCTATCGATAGGCCCTTTGCGTGTTGTGACCCGGCCGTACGTGCTGCAGGGCTTAGCAGAGACTGCACCGTACATAATGGGGTCGTCGACATTACGACAGTACCGCGCGCGCATCGACATGGAGACCGCAACCCTGCATATGTGCAAGGGTACTCTGTCGATTAAGGTACCTTTCCTGTCGTTCGAACATGTCACACCAAAGGAGGGCGAAACTGAGGCGGTGCCTATGGTTAATTTCGCTGTGACCGCAATGGCCGCGCGAATCGAACCAGAGCTAGTCGAGCGTAAGGAGGCCGTCCGTTTGTTACGGAAGGGTGCCCACGGACTGCTTTTAAGGCCGCGGGTGAGCTGTTGTGTCACCACCGCGCAGATTTCTGTGGATCCTGAGGTTGAGGCCCTACTGTCGCAGTATGAGGACGTCTTTAAAGATATCCCTGGCCTACCACCTATGCGTCCTGTTGATCATACAATCCCTCTCATGCCTGGAGCGCAGCCTACAGCCCGGCCAATGTACAGGTTGAGTCCATTGGAGCTGGATGAGGTGAAGCGCCAGGTGACGGATTTGCTCGCGAAGGGTATGATACGCCCCAGCACATCCCCGTATTCTGCACCGATTTTGTTTGTCGGTAAGAAGGATGGGACCTTGCGCATGTGCATCGATTACCGGGGGTTAAATGCGAATACGGTGAAAAATCGCTACCCTTTGCCTCGCGTCGACGACCTGTTGGATAAGCTGAAGGGCTCGGCTTATTTTTCCTCAATTGACTTACAACAGGGCTACAATCAGATTCGCATCGCTGCCTCTGATATCCCGAAAACCGCTTTTCGGACGCCCTTCGGTCACTTTGAGTATACGGTCCTATCGTTTGGTTTGACTAATGCCCCTGCGACGTTTCAGGCGGTTATGGACCGAATGTTTAGGCCGTTTATCGACAGGTTCGTTGTTTGCTACCTGGATGACATCTTGGTATATTCTAAGACGCGCGAGGAGCACTTGGAGCATCTGCGGCTCGTGCTCGACGTTATGAGGCGGGAGCAATTGTTTGCTAAACGCGCCAAATGCTTTTGGGCGCAGCCTCAGGTGGAATATTTGGGCCACATTGTGTCGGCCACCGGTGTGAAGATGGACCCGCGGAAGGTCGCCGTGGTTCGTGATTGGCCCGCACCTCAGAACCTCACGGAGCTGCGTAAGTTCCTTGGCTTGACCAATTATTTCCGGAAGTTCATTGAAAAATATTCCATCATTGCGGCCCCGCTTACTAACTTAACTCGCAAAGGCGTTTTCGTTTCACTCGAGTCGTGGACGTCGCAATGCCAGCGGGCATTCGAAGAGCTCAAACGGATCGTTGCCGAAGATGTCACCCTTGCATTCCCCGATTACTCGTTGCCATTTCGTGTTGAGGTAGTGTCTGATGCCTCAATATTTGGAAGCGGCGCTGTATTGTTACAGGAAGGGCGACCGATCGCCTTCACGAGTAAGAAGTTTTCTGGAGCGGAGATTCGCTACACCACCGGGGAACAGGAGCTTCTGGCTGTGCTGCATGCTTTAAAGGAATGGCGCTGTTACCTCGAGGGACGCCCGTTTACTTTAAAGACTGACCATAAGCCCCTAACGTTTTTGCAAAGCGTTCCGACGTTGAACCGCCGTCAAGCTAGGTGGATGGAATATCTAGCTAGGTTCAACTGCACCTGGGAGTATATTTCTGGTAAATTGAATATTGCCGATGCTCTCAGTCGACATCCGTCGCTACACGCTGCAATTTTGGCAGCGCCCGTCGTGCGGCCGCGTAGCAAGGAGGTTCCGATCGCGACGGACCTCGCGGAGCGGTTGAAGGTTGCCTACAGCGCAGACGCCTGGTTCGCGGACCCGGCTAATGTAGAAAACCTTCGCAAGCAGAATGGCCTTTGGCTACGGACGGAGGGTGCAGCTACGCAAATCGTCGTTCCGAACGACGACGCGCTACGCTACGACATCCTTGCGCGGTTCCACGAGGACCCGTTAGCAGGACACCCTGGTAGCAAGCGATTGGTCGACTTGGTGCAACGTTCCTTTTGGTGGCCTCGTTTGGCTAAGGATGCGGCGAACTTCGTCCAGACATGCAGTCTGTGCCAGCGCAATAAGGCTTTGTCCGGTAAGGGCCATGGGTTGTTGCAACCGTTGCCTGTCCCGGATGCGCCTTGGGAAAGTGTTTCCATGGACTTCGTAGTCGCGCTGCCCAAAACTGAGGGGGGATACGATGCGGTGTTCGTAATGGTCGATCGTCTGACTAAGATGGTTCACCTAGCACCATGCACATCATCCTGCACGGCTGAGCAAACCGCACGTTTGTTTTTCGATAATGTGGTTCGGTTACACGGGATTCCCAAAAATGTGATCTCGGACCGCGGTGGACAGTTCACGTCTAAGTTTTGGGAAGCGCTCTGCAAACTAGTTGGCATGCGCGTCAACCTGAGCACGGCGTATCACCCGCAGACTGATGGTCAAACCGAACGCACAAACCGCACGTTGGGTGATATGTTGCGCAATTATGCTGGTCGCACACCACTTGTTTGGGATACATATTTGACTGCGGCAGAATTCGCGCTTAACAACGCTGTTAACCGCTCTACAGGCAAAAGTCCGTTCTTTCTTAACTACGGGTTTCATCCCGCGCTACCCGTGTGGCGTGAGTTGGAAGTGAACGTGCCTGCTGCTAAACTTTTTGCCAAGTCTTTTATGTCCCGAATCACAGACGCGAAGTCGTGTTTGGACGCGGCGCAGCAACGAACGATGGAATACTATAACAAATCTAAGCAGGATGTGACGTTTTCGGAAGGGCAACTCGTGTTGCTAAGCACCAAGAACTTGCGTTCCTTGGCCGACGGATCCCGAAAACTCTTACCCCGCTGGATTGGTCCGTATCCTGTCGTGCGCATGGTTGGGAATGTGGCTGTGGAGCTTGCATTGCCCGCTGATATGCCCATTCACCCCACGTTTCACGTATCGCTTGTTCGTCCGTATCGTGGTACGGAACCCGTCCCTGAGCCTGCTAACGCCCCCGCAGCGATCGAACCAGTTCCCGAGACCTGGATCGCTGGTAAACAGAAGTTTTACGATGTGGAGCGGGTGTTAGATTATCGCGCGCGTCGTGTGGGCCGACACCGACGTAAGCGAACAGTACACGAGTACTTGGTTAAGTGGACAGGGTATACCGACGAGCACAACTCATGGGAACCGGCACGCAACTTCTCACAGGACATGAAACCCCTGCTCGAAGAAGCCCGCAAACGTGCCACACAAGCCCAATGACCCCTGCAGTCGATGCTGTATGATGCAGCGAGGACGCTGCATATGGGAGGGGGGATAATTGTTGTGCTACGATTCATTTCCCGTCGACGTGTAGGTCGACGCGATCCTATGAGTCGAAGTGCTTTTGTGATGAACGCATTACATATGAATGAATCTGCATGATATAAATGTATTCGCATACATTTATATATGCATCTGGCATGTTGTCATTATCCATCGCGACATCGCACCATGGCAAATTCGCCTAGCATGCATGAATGACCTAATCATTGAAGTGCGCATTATGCTCGTGCTACGAAACGATAAGTAATATTATCTGATATAATATTACTTCATTAAAGCACACGTTGAGAGCGCCGCACTCGTCGCGATGCATGCCCTGCAACCGGATATCGCTATCCGGACCCTTGCATCATGCGAATGCCGGAAAGGCTTATACGTTGTTATGCGTAGACATCGCCTAGACGCAGTAGGGTTGTCACATCTAGGATCGGCCTCCTAATGTGAATCGTACGGCATTGCGATGCTGCGAGTATAACAGATGCGAGGACGGCTAAGCTAGCCAAGATATCCGATACCGGAGAACACTCGTGTGTTCTAAATTACTATTTCTATACACTATTCTACTTAGCCCGAGCTAAGCCTTAACTTCGCTAATCACCGCCGCGTGATGATTGCTTGCTTCCGGCGCTGACGGCGATTTCGTCCATTGCATCATTCCGACCTGTAAGACCGTAAGTTATATCTCTCTTCGTCTTGAAGTCTTCCGCTGTCTTTGTTTGCTCTCGCTTGCCTTGCTGTACTTGCAAGTGCTCGCGCATCGGTGTCGATAGTCTCCAGACGTGCAGATACTCATGAGCAAACGCGAACGAGAGGTACAACATATTGCTTGGGAAACGAATTCTGCTAGCTAGCAACAAGTGCAAGAGGCACAAGTCAAGCTAGCGGCACAAGTCTAGCTAGTGGCACAAGTCAAGCTAGCGGCACAAGTCTAGCTAGTGGCACAAGTCAAGCTAGTGGCACCAATCTAGCTGGCGGCACCAGTCTAGCTAGCGGCACCAGTCTAGCTAGCCACATGTGCCACTTGCTAGCCTGCCCGCTTGATGGTGCAGACGTTCTACACTTCTAGCTAGCCACATGTGCCACTTCTAGATACTACAAGCAAACCATCGGAAGGTCAAAAGAACATCACGCATGCGCCGTCTGGTTGATGCATCTGGTTGAACTGTCAGTAGTGGCTATCCATGCAAGCCACAGCTGTGTTTCTGTCATATGCATGCATGCACCATCTATCTGTCTTTTCCGGATGACATAGGACACACACGCTGCAACATGATAGATCTCTCTGCCACCAGATCCAGATGTGATGTGATGCGATGTGATTTGGTTGAGACCAGTGCATGAGGCAATGTGCAAGCTTACAGTCAAGATGTGATCCTTCAGATTTTCCTGCGGCAATGTGAGAGCCCACACATTGATGAGCATCCTGGATGAGTGTTCTGCTCAGCCGCGCAGGCAGCTCACGCTGAGATTTGAAGTCAGGTCGGCGGATTCAGAGTCCACAGTGCTAACCACTACACCACGCGAGCGTATCATGGAATGACAACCTGTTCAACCACACACTCACACCTGTTCCGCAGCAGAGCTCCATCGTTGAGCACCGCCCTCCCCTCTCATTCAGTTTGTCCACCCATGCAGCTGTCCCCCCTGCTCATAACGCACGCACCTGAATGATAGATGAAGCAAGAATGGTGAATTCCAGCGCTGAAGAGCAGGTGCGTGGCTTGCTTGCTTCATATGCGTGGCTTGCTTGTCAGTTCATTCACAAGATAGGGCGGCATGCCATATGCATGCGATATGCCATCATGGCCGCCCCGTGAAGCACATACATGCATGCTTGCTTGCTTATGATGATGGATGGACTCACACATGGAAATAGCACAACCGCTCCACCAAGATCAAGCAGACCTGCATGGGTGCAAAAATGGTTTTAAACACAGTCGTGCAGCGGCGGGTTGGGATGCATGCCACACCTGTATTGCTTGGGAAACGAATTCTGCTAGCTAGCAACAGGTGCAAGAGGCACAAGTCAACCTAGCGGCACAAGTCTAGCTAGTGGCACAAGTCAAGCTAGCGGCACATAAATCTAGCTGGCGGCACCAGTCTAGCTAGCGGCACAAGTCTAGCTAGCCACATGTGCCACTTGCTAGCCTGCCCGCTTGATGGTGCAGACGTTCTACACTTCTAGCTAGCCACATGTGCCACTTCTAGATACTACAAGCAAACCATCGGAAGGTCAAAAGAACATCACGCATGCGCCGTCTGGTTGATGCACCTGGTTGAACTGTCAGTAGTGGCTATCCATGCAAGCCACAGCTGTGTTTCTGTCATATGCATGCATGCACCATCTATCTGTCTTTTCCGGATGACGTAGGACACACACGCTGCAACATGATGGATCTCTCTGCCACCAGATCCCGATGTGATGTGATGCGATGTGATTTGGTTGAGACCAGTGCATGAGGCAATGTGCAAGCTTACAGCCAAGATGTGATCCTTCAGATTTTCCTGCGGCAATGTGAGAGCCCACACATTGATGAGCATCCTGGATGAGCGTTCTGCTCAGCCGCACAGGCAGCTCACGCTGCGTTTTGTACTCAGGTCGGCGGATTCAGAGTCCACAGTGCTAACCACTACACCACGCGAGCGTATCATGGGATGAGAAGCTGTCCAACCACACACTCACACCTGTTCCGCAGCAGAGCTCCATCGTTGAGCACCGCCCTCCCCTTTCATTCAGTTTGTCCACCCATGCAGCTGTCCCCCCTGCTCATAACGCATGCACCTGAATGATAGATGAAGCAAGAATGGTGAGTTCCAGCGCTGAAGAGCAGGTGCGTGGCTTGCTTGCTTCATATGCGTGGCTTGCTTGTCAGTTCATTCGCAAGATAGGGCGGCATGCCATATGCATGCGATATGCCATCATGGCCGCCCCGTGAAGCACATACATGCATGCTTGCTTGCTTATGATGATGGATGGACTCACACATGGAAAGAGCACAACCGCTCCACCAAGATCAAGCAGACCTGCATGGGTGCAAAAATGGTTTTAAACACAGTCTTGCAGCGGCGGGTAGGGATGCATGCCACACCTGTATTGCTTGGGAAACGAATTCTGCTAGCTAGCAACAAGTGCAAGAGGCACAAGTCAAGCTAGCGGCACAAGTCTAGCTAGTGGCACAAGTCAAGCTAGCGGCACAAGTCTAGCTAGTGGCACAAGTCAAGCTAGTGGCACCAATCTAGCTGGCGGCACCAGTCTAGCTAGCGGCACCAGTCTAGCTAGCCACATGTGCCACTTGCTAGCCTGCCCGCTTGATGGTGCAGACGTTCTACACTTCTAGCTAGCCACATGTGCCACTTCTAGATACTACAAGCAAACCATCGGAAGGTCAAAAGAACATCACGCATGCGCCGTCTGGTTGATGCACCTGGTTGAACTGTCAGTAGTGGCTATCCATGCAATACACAGCTGTGCTTCTGTCATATGCATGCATGCACCATCTATCTGTCTTTTCCGGATGACATAGGACACACACGCTGCAACATGATAGATCTCTCTGCCACCAGATCCAGATGTGATGTGATGCGATGTGATTTGGTTGAGACCAGTGCATGAGGCAATGTGCAAGCTTACAGTCAAGATGTGATCCTTCAGATTTTCCTGCGGCAATGTGAGAGCCCACACATTGATGAGCATCCTGGATGAGTGTTCTGCTCAGCCGCACAGGCAGCTCACGCTGAGATTTGAAGTCAGGTCGGCGGATTCAGAGTCCACAGTGCTAACCACTACACCACGCGAGCGTATCATGGAATGACAACCTGTTCAACCACACACTCACACCTGTTCCGCAGCAGAGCTCCATCGTTGAGCACCGCCCTCCCCTCTCATTCAGTTTGTCCACCCATGCAGCTGTCCCCCCTGCTCATAACGCACGCACCTGAATGATAGATGAAGCAAGAATGGTGAATTCCAGCGCTGAAGAGCAGGTGCGTGGCTTGCTTGCTTCATATGCGTGGCTTGCTTGTCAGTTCATTCACAAGATAGGGCGGCATGCCATATGCATGCGATATGCCATCATGGCCGCCCCGTGAAGCACATACATGCATGCTTGCTTGCTTATGATGATGGATGGACTCACACATGGAAATAGCACAACCGCTCCACCAAGATCAAGCAGACCTGCATGGGTGCAAAAATGGTTTTAAACACAGTCGTGCAGCGGCGGGTTGGGATGCATGCCACACCTGTATTGCTTGGGAAACGAATTCTGCTAGCTAGCAACAGGTGCAAGAGGCACAAGTCAACCTAGCGGCACAAGTCTAGCTAGTGGCACAAGTCAAGCTAGCGGCACATAAATCTAGCTGGCGGCACCAGTCTAGCTAGCGGCACAAGTCTAGCTAGCCACATGTGCCACTTGCTAGCCTGCCCGCTTGATGGTGCAGACGTTCTACACTTCTAGCTAGCCACATGTGCCACTTCTAGATACTACAAGCAAACCATCGGAAGGTCAAAAGAACATCACGCATGCGCCGTCTGGTTGATGCACCTGGTTGAACTGTCAGTAGTGGCTATCCATGCAAGCCACAGCTGTGTTTCTGTCATATGCATGCATGCACCATCTATCTGTCTTTTCCGGATGACGTAGGACACACACGCTGCAACATGATGGATCTCTCTGCCACCAGATCCCGATGTGATGTGATGCGATGTGATTTGGTTGAGACCAGTGCATGAGGCAATGTGCAAGCTTACAGCCAAGATGTGATCCTTCAGATTTTCCTGCGGCAATGTGAGAGCCCACACATTGATGAGCATCCTGGATGAGCGTTCTGCTCAGCCGCACAGGCAGCTCACGCTGCGTTTTGTACTCAGGTCGGCGGATTCAGAGTCCACAGTGCTAACCACTACACCACGCGAGCGTATCATGGGATGAGAAGCTGTCCAACCACACACTCACACCTGTTCCGCAGCAGAGCTCCATCGTTGAGCACCGCCCTCCCCTTTCATTCAGTTTGTCCACCCATGCAGCTGTCCCCCCTGCTCATAACGCATGCACCTGAATGATAGATGAAGCAAGAATGGTGAGTTCCAGCGCTGAAGAGCAGGTGCGTGGCTTGCTTGCTTCATATGCGTAGCTTGCTTGTCAGTTCATTCGCAAGATAGGGCGGCATGCCATATGCATGCGATATGCCATCATGGCCGCCCCGTGAAGCACATACATGCATGCTTGCTTGCTTATGATGATGGATGGACTCACACATGGAAAGAGCACAACCGCTCCACCAAGATCAAGCAGACCTGCATGGGTGCAAAAATGGTTTTAAACACAGTCGTGCAGCGGCGGGTAGGGATGCATGCCACACCTGTATTGCTTGGGAAACGAATTCTGCTAGCTAGCAACAAGTGCAAGAGGCACAAGTCAAGCTAGCGGCACAAGTCTAGCTAGTGGCACAAGTCAAGCTAGCGGCACAAGTCTAGCTAGTGGCACAAGTCAAGCTAGTGGCACCAATCTAGCTGGCGGCACCAGTCTAGCTAGCGGCACCAGTCTAGCTAGCCACATGTGCCACTTGCTAGCCTGCCCGCTTGATGGTGCAGACGTTCTACACTTCTAGCTAGCCACATGTGCCACTTCTAGATACTACAAGCAAACCATCGGAAGGTCAAAAGAACATCACGCATGCGCCGTCTGGTTGATGCACCTGGTTGAACTGTCAGTAGTGGCTATCCATGCAAGCCACAGCTGTGTTTCTGTCATATGCATGCATGCACCATCTATCTGTCTTTTCCGGATGACATAGGACACACACGCTGCAACATGATAGATCTCTCTGCCACCAGATCCAGATGTGATGTGATGCGATGTGATTTGGTTGAGACCAGTGCATGAGGCAATGTGCAAGCTTACAGTCAAGATGTGATCCTTCAGATTTTCCTGCGGCAATGTGAGAGCCCACACATTGATGAGCATCCTGGATGAGTGTTCTGCTCAGCCGCGCAGGCAGCTCACGCTGAGATTTGAAGTCAGGTCCGCGGATTCAGAGTCCACAGTGCTAACCACTACACCACGCGAGCGTATCATGGGATGACAACCTGTTCAACCACACACTCACACCTGTTCCGCAGCAGAGCTCCATCGTTGAGCACCGCCCTCCCCTCTCATTCAGTTTGTCCACCCATGCAGCTGTCCCCCCTGCTCATAACGCACGCACCTGAATGATAGATGAAGCAAGAATGGTGAATTCCAGCGCTGAAGAGCAGGTGCGTGGCTTGCTTGCTTCATATGCGTGGCTTGCTTGTCAGTTCATTCACAAGATAGGGCGGCATGCCATATGCATGCGATATGCCATCATGGCCGCCCCGTGAAGCACATACATGCATGCTTGCTTGCTTATGATGATGGATGGACTCACACATGGAAAGAGCACAACCGCTCCACCAAGATCAAGCAGACCTGCATGGGTGCAAAAATGGTTTTAAACACAGTCTTGCAGCGGCGGGTAGGGATGCATGCCACACCTGTATTGCTTGGGAAACGAATTCTGCTAGCTAGCAACAAGTGCAAGAGGCACAAGTCAAGCTAGCGGCACAAGTCTAGCTAGTGGCACAAGTCAAGCTAGCGGCACAAGTCTAGCTAGTGGCACAAGTCAAGCTAGTGGCACCAATCTAGCTGGCGGCACCAGTCTAGCTAGCGGCACCAGTCTAGCTAGCCACATGTGCCACTTGCTAGCCTGCCCGCTTGATGGTGCAGACGTTCTACACTTCTAGCTAGCCACATGTGCCACTTCTAGATACTACAAGCAAACCATCGGAAGGTCAAAAGAACATCACGCATGCGCCGTCTGGTTGATGCACCTGGTTGAACTGTCAGTAGTGGCTATCCATGCAAGCCACAGCTGTGTTTCTGTCATATGCATGCATGCACCATCTATCTGTCTTTTCCGGATGACATAGGACACACACGCTGCAACATGATAGATCTCTCTGCCACCAGATCCAGATGTGATGTGATGCGATGTGATTTGGTTGAGACCAGTGCATGAGGCAATGTGCAAGCTTACAGTCAAGATGTGATCCTTCAGATTTTCCTGCGGCAATGTGAGAGCCCACACATTGATGAGCATCCTGGATGAGTGTTCTGCTCAGCCGCGCAGGCAGCTCACGCTGAGATTTGAAGTCAGGTCCGCGGATTCAGAGTCCACAGTGCTAACCACTACACCACGCGAGCGTATCATGGGATGACAACCTGTTCAACCACACACTCACACCTGTTCCGCAGCAGAGCTCCATCGTTGAGCACCGCCCTCCCCTCTCATTCAGTTTGTCCACCCATGCAGCTGTCCCCCCTGCTCATAACGCACGCACCTGAATGATAGATGAAGCAAGAATGGTGAATTCCAGCGCTGAAGAGCAGGTGCGTGGCTTGCTTGCTTCATATGCGTGGCTTGCTTGTCAGTTCATTCACAAGATAGGGCGGCATGCCATATGCATGCGATATGCCATCATGGCCGCCCCGTGAAGCACATACATGCATGCTTGCTTGCTTATGATGATGGATGGACTCACACATGGAAATAGCACAACCGCTCCACCAAGATCAAGCAGACCTGCATGGGTGCAAAAATGGTTTTAAACACAGTCATGCAGCGGCGGGTTGGGATGCATGCCACACCTGTATTGCTTGGGAAACGAATTCTGCTAGCTAGCAACAGGTGCAAGAGGCACAAGTCAAGCTAGCGGCACAAGTCTAGCTAGTGGCACAAGTCAAGCTAGCGGCACACAAATCTAGCTGGCGGCACCAGTCTAGCTAGCGGCACAAGTCTAGCTAGCCACATGTGCCACTTGCTAGCCTGCCCGCTTGATGGTGCAGACGTTCTACACTTCTAGCTAGCCACATGTGCCACTTCTAGATACTACAAGCAAACCATTGGAAGGTCAAAAGAACATCATGCATGCGCCGTCTGGTTGATGCACCTGGTTGAACTGTCAGTAGTGGCTATCCATGCAAGCCACAGCTGTGTTTCTGTCATATGCATGCATGCACCATCTATCTGTCTTTTCCGGATGACGTAGGACACACACGCTGCAACATGATGGATCTCTCTGCCACCAGATCCCGATGTGATGTGATGCGATGTGATTTGGTTGAGACCAGTGCATGAGGCAATGTGCAAGCTTACAGCCAAGATGTGATCCTTCTGATTTTCCTGCGGCAACGTGAGAGCCCACACATTGATGAGCATCCTGGATGAGCGTTCTGCTCAGCCGCACAGGCAGCTCACGCTGCGTTTTGTACTCAGGTCGGCGGATTCAGAGTCCACAGTGCTAACCACTACACCACGCGAGCGTATCATGGGATGACAACCTGTCCAACCACACACTCACACCTGTTCCGCAGCAGAGCTCCATCGTTGAGCACCGCCCTCCCCTTTCATTCAGTTTGTCCACCCATGCAGCTGTCCCCCCTGCTCATAACGCATGCACCTGAATGATAGATGAAGCAAGAATGGTGAGTTCCAGCGCTGAAGAGCAGGTTCGTGGCTTGCTTGCTTTATATGCGTGGCTTGCTTGTCAGTTCATTCGCAAGATAGGGCGGCATGCCATATGCATGCGATATGCCATCATGGCCGCCCCGTGAAGCACATACATGCATGCTTGCTTGCTTATGATGATGGATGGACTCACACATGGAAAGAGCACAACCGCTCCACCAAGATCAAGCAGACCTGCATGGGTGCAAAAATGGTTTTAAACACAGTCGTGCAGCGGCGGGTAGGGATGCATGCCACACCTGTATTGCTTGGGAAACGAATTCTGCTAGCTAGCAACAAGTGCAAGAGGCACAAGTCAAGCTAGCGGCACAAGTCTAGCTAGTGGCACAAGTCAAGCTAGCGGCACAAGTCTAGCTAGTGGCACAAGTCAAGCTAGTGGCACCAATCTAGCTGGCGGCACCAGTCTAGCTAGCGGCACCAGTCTAGCTAGCCACATGTGCCACTTGCTAGCCTGCCCGCTTGATGGTGCAGACGTTCTACACTTCTAGCTAGCCACATGTGCCACTTCTAGATACTACAAGCAAACCATCGGAAGGTCAAAAGAACATCACGCATGCGCCGTCTGGTTGATGCACCTGGTTGAACTGTCAGTAGTGGCTATCCATGCAAGCCACAGCTGTGTTTCTGTCATATGCATGCATGCACCATCTATCTGTCTTTTCCGGATGACGTAGGACACACATGCAGCTGTGCCCCCTGCTCATAACGCACGCACCTGAATGATAGATGAAGCAAGAATGGTGAATTCCAGCGCTGAAGAGCAGGTTCGTGGCTTGCTTGCTTCATATGCGTGGCTTGCTTGTCAGTTCATTCGCAAGATAGGGCGGCATGCCATATGCATGCGATATGCCATCATGGCCGCCCCGTGAAGCACATACATGCATGCTTGCTTGCTTATGATGATGGATGGACTCACACATGGAAATAGCACAACCGCTCCACCAAGATCAAGCAGACCTGCATGGGTGCAAAAATGGTTTTAAACACAGTCATGCAGCGGCGGGTTGGGATGCATGCCACACCTGTATTGCTTGGGAAACGAATTCTGCTAGCTAGCAACAGGTGCAAGAGGCACAAGTCAAGCTAGCGGCACAAGTCTAGCTAGTGGCACAAGTCAAGCTAGCGGCACACAAATCTAGCTGGCGGCACCAGTCTAGCTAGCGGCACAAGTCTAGCTAGCCACATGTGCCACTTGCTAGCCTGCCCGCTTGATGGTGCAGACGTTCTACACTTCTAGCTAGCCACATGTGCCACTTCTAGATACTACAAGCAAACCATTGGAAGGTCAAAAGAACATCATGCATGCGCCGTCTGGTTGATGCACCTGGTTGAACTGTCAGTAGTGGCTATCCATGCAAGCCACAGCTGTGTTTCTGTCATATGCATGCATGCACCATCTATCTGTCTTTTCCGGATGACGTAGGACACACACGCTGCAACATGATGGATCTCTCTGCCACCAGATCCCGATGTGATGTGATGCGATGTGATTTGGTTGAGACCAGTGCATGAGGCAATGTGCAAGCTTACAGCCAAGATGTGATCCTTCTGATTTTCCTGCGGCAACGTGAGAGCCCACACATTGATGAGCATCCTGGATGAGCGTTCTGCTCAGCCGCACAGGCAGCTCACGCTGCGTTTTGTACTCAGGTCGGCGGATTCAGAGTCCACAGTGCTAACCACTACACCACGCGAGCGTATCATGGGATGACAACCTGTCCAACCACACACTCACACCTGTTCCGCAGCAGAGCTCCATCGTTGAGCACCGCCCTCCCCTTTCATTCAGTTTGTCCACCCATGCAGCTGTCCCCCCTGCTCATAACGCATGCACCTGAATGATAGATGAAGCAAGAATGGTGAGTTCCAGCGCTGAAGAGCAGGTTCGTGGCTTGCTTGCTTTATATGCGTGGCTTGCTTGTCAGTTCATTCGCAAGATAGGGCGGCATGCCATATGCATGCGATATGCCATCATGGCCGCCCCGTGAAGCACATACATGCATGCTTGCTTGCTTATGATGATGGATGGACTCACACATGGAAAGAGCACAACCGCTCCACCAAGATCAAGCAGACCTGCATGGGTGCAAAAATGGTTTTAAACACAGTCGTGCAGCGGCGGGTAGGGATGCATGCCACACCTGTATTGCTTGGGAAACGAATTCTGCTAGCTAGCAACAAGTGCAAGAGGCACAAGTCAAGCTAGCGGCACAAGTCTAGCTAGTGGCACAAGTCAAGCTAGCGGCACAAGTCTAGCTAGTGGCACAAGTCAAGCTAGTGGCACCAATCTAGCTGGCGGCACCAGTCTAGCTAGCGGCACCAGTCTAGCTAGCCACATGTGCCACTTGCTAGCCTGCCCGCTTGATGGTGCAGACGTTCTACACTTCTAGCTAGCCACATGTGCCACTTCTAGATACTACAAGCAAACCATCGGAAGGTCAAAAGAACATCACGCATGCGCCGTCTGGTTGATGCACCTGGTTGAACTGTCAGTAGTGGCTATCCATGCAAGCCACAGCTGTGTTTCTGTCATATGCATGCATGCACCATCTATCTGTCTTTTCCGGATGACGTAGGACACACATGCAGCTGTGCCCCCTGCTCATAACGCACGCACCTGAATGATAGATGAAGCAAGAATGGTGAATTCCAGCGCTGAAGAGCAGGTTCGTGGCTTGCTTGCTTCATATGCGTGGCTTGCTTGTCAGTTCATTCGCAAGATAGGGCGGCATGCCATATGCATGCGATATGCCATCATGGCCGCCCCGTGAAGCACATACATGCATGCTTGCTTGCTTATGATGATGGATGGACTCACACATGGAAATAGCACAACCGCTCCACCAAGATCAAGCAGACCTGCATGGGTGCAAAAATGGTTTTAAACACAGTCGTGCAGCGGCGGGTAGGGATGCATGCCACACCTGTATTGCTTGGGAAACGAATTCTGCTAGCTAGCAACAGGTGCAAGAGGCACAAGTCAAGCTAGCGGCACAAGTCTAGCTAGTGGCACAAGTCAAGCTAGCGGCACACAAATCTAGCTGGCGGCACCAGTCTAGCTAGCGGCACAAGTCTAGCTAGCCACATGTGCCACTTGCTAGCCTGCCCGCTTGATGGTGCAGACGTGTAGATACTACAAGCAAACCATTGGAAGGCCAAAAGAACATCACGCATGTTTCGTCTGGTTGATGCACCTGGTTGAACTGTCAGTAGTGGCTATCCATGCAAGCCACAGCTGTGTTTCTGTCATATGCATGCATGCACCATCTATCTGTCTTTTCCGGATGACGTAGGACACACATGCAGCTGTCCCCACTGCTCATAACGCACGCACCTGAATGATAGATGAAGCAAGAATGGTGAATTCCAGCGCTGAAGAGCAGGTGCGTGGCTTGCTTGCTTCATATGCGTGGCTTGCTTGTCAGTTCATTCGCAAGATAGGGCGGCATGCCATATGCATGCGATATGCCATCATGGCCGCCCCGTGAAGCACATACATGCATGCTTGCTTGCTTATGATGATGGATGGACTCACACATGGAAAGAGCACAACCGCTCCACCAAGATCAAGCAGACCTGCATGGGTGCAAAAATGGTTTTAAACACAGTCGTGCAGCGGCGGGTAGGGATGCATGCCACACCTGTATTGCTTGGGAAACGAATTCTGCTAGCTAGCAACAGGTGCAAGAGGCACAAGTCAAGCTAGCGGCACAAGTCTAGCTAGTGGCACAAGTCAAGCTAGCGGCACACAAATCTAGCTGGCGGCACCAGTCTAGCTAGCGGCACAAGTCTAGCTAGCCACATGTGCCACTTGCTAGCCTGCCCGCTTGATGGTGCAGACGTGTAGATACTACAAGCAAACCATTGGAAGGCCAAAAGAACATCACGCATGTTTCGTCTGGTTGATGCACCTGGTTGAACTGTCAGTAGTGGCTATCCATGCAAGCCACAGCTGTGTTTCTGTCATATGCATGCATGCACCATCTATCTGTCTTTTCCGGATGACGTAGGACACACATGCAGCTGTCCCCACTGCTCATAACGCACGCACCTGAATGATAGATGAAGCAAGAATGGTGAATTCCAGCGCTGAAGAGCAGGTGCGTGGCTTGCTTGCTTCATATGCGTGGCTTGCTTGTCAGTTCATTCGCAAGATAGGGCGGCATGCCATATGCATGCGATATGCCATCATGGCCGCCCCGTGAAGCACATACATGCATGCTTGCTTGCTTATGATGATGGATGGACTCACACATGGAAAGAGCACAACCGCTCCACCAAGATCAAGCAGACCTGCATGGGTGCAAAAATGGTTTTAAACACAGTCGTGCAGCGGCGGGTTGGGATGCATGCCACACCTGTATTGCTTGGGAAACGAATTCTGCTAGCTAGCAACAGGTGCAAGAGGCACAAGTCAACCTAGCGGCACAAGTCTAGCTAGTGGCACAAGTCAAGCTAGCGGCACACAAATCTAGCTGGCGGCACCAGTCTAGCTAGCGGCACAAGTCTAGCTAGCCACATGTGCCACTTGCTAGCCTGCCCGCTTGATGGTGCAGACGTGTAGATACTACAAGCAAACCATCGGAAGGTCAAAAGAACATCACGCATGCGCCGTCTGGTTGATGCACCTGGTTGAACTGTCAGTAGTGGCTATCCATGCAAGCCACAGCTGTGTTTCTGTCATATGCATGCATGCACCATCTATCTGTCTTTTCCGGATGACATAGGACACACACGCTGCAACATGATAGATCTCTCTGCCACCAGATCCAGATGTGATGTGATGCGATGTGATTTGGTTGAGACCAGTGCATGAGGCAATGTGCAAGCTTACAGTCAAGATGTGATCCTTCAGATTTTCCTGCGGCAATGTGAGAGCCCACACATTGATGAGCATCCTGGATGAGCGTTCTGCTCAGCCGCACAGGCAGCTCACGCTGCGTTTTGTACTCAGGTCGGCGGATTCAGAGTCCACAGTGCTAACCACTACACCACGCGAGCGTATCATGGGATGACAACCTGTCCAACCACACACTCACACCTGTTCCGCAGCAGAGCTCCATCGTTGAGCACCGCCCTCCCCTTTCATTCAGTTTGTCCACCCATGCAGCTGTCCCCCCTGCTCATAACGCATGCACCTGAATGATAGATGAAGCAAGAATGGTGAGTTCCAGCGCTGAAGAGCAGGTTCGTGGCTTGCTTGCTTTATATGCGTGGCTTGCTTGTCAGTTCATTCGCAAGATAGGGCGGCATGCCATATGCATGCGATATGCCATCATGGCCGCCCCGTGAAGCACATACATGCATGCTTGCTTGCTTATGATGATGGATGGACTCACACATGGAAAGAGCACAACCGCTCCACCAAGATCAAGCAGACCTGCATGGGTGCAAAAATGGTTTTAAACACAGTCGTGCAGCGGCGGGTAGGGATGCATGCCACACCTGTATTGCTTGGGAAACGAATTCTGCTAGCTAGCAACAAGTGCAAGAGGCACAAGTCAAGCTAGCGGCACAAGTCTAGCTAGTGGCACAAGTCAAGCTAGCGGCACAAGTCTAGCTAGTGGCACAAGTCAAGCTAGTGGCACCAATCTAGCTGGCGGCACCAGTCTAGCTAGCGGCACCAGTCTAGCTAGCCACATGTGCCACTTGCTAGCCTGCCCGCTTGATGGTGCAGACGTTCTACACTTCTAGCTAGCCACATGTGCCACTTCTAGATACTACAAGCAAACCATCGGAAGGTCAAAAGAACATCACGCATGCGCCGTCTGGTTGATGCACCTGGTTGAACTGTCAGTAGTGGCTATCCATGCAAGCCACAGCTGTGTTTCTGTCATATGCATGCATGCACCATCTATCTGTCTTTTCCGGATGACGTAGGACACACATGCAGCTGTCCCCACTGCTCATAACGCACGCACCTGAATGATAGATGAAGCAAGAATGGTGAATTCCAGCGCTGAAGAGCAGGTGCGTGGCTTGCTTGCTTCATATGCGTGGCTTGCTTGTCAGTTCATTCGCAAGATAGGGCGGCATGCCATATGCATGCGATATGCCATCATGGCCGCCCCGTGAAGCACATACATGCATGCTTGCTTGCTTATGATGATGGATGGACTCACACATGGAAAGAGCACAACCGCTCCACCAAGATCAAGCAGACCTGCATGGGTGCAAAAATGGTTTTAAACACAGTCGTGCAGCGGCGGGTAGGGATGCATGCCACACCTGTATTGCTTGGGAAACGAATTCTGCTAGCTAGCAACAGGTGCAAGAGGCACAAGTCAAGCTAGCGGCACAAGTCTAGCTAGTGGCACAAGTCAAGCTAGCGGCACACAAATCTAGCTGGCGGCACCAGTCTAGCTAGCGGCACAAGTCTAGCTAGCCACATGTGCCACTTGCTAGCCTGCCCGCTTGATGGTGCAGACGTGTAGATACTACAAGCAAACCATTGGAAGGCCAAAAGAACATCACGCATGTTTCGTCTGGTTGATGCACCTGGTTGAACTGTCAGTAGTGGCTATCCATGCAAGCCACAGCTGTGTTTCTGTCATATGCATGCATGCACCATCTATCTGTCTTTTCCGGATGACGTAGGACACACATGCAGCTGTCCCCACTGCTCATAACGCACGCACCTGAATGATAGATGAAGCAAGAATGGTGAATTCCAGCGCTGAAGAGCAGGTGCGTGGCTTGCTTGCTTCATATGCGTGGCTTGCTTGTCAGTTCATTCGCAAGATAGGGCGGCATGCCATATGCATGCGATATGCCATCATGGCCGCCCCGTGAAGCACATACATGCATGCTTGCTTGCTTATGATGATGGATGGACTCACACATGGAAAGAGCACAACCGCTCCACCAAGATCAAGCAGACCTGCATGGGTGCAAAAATGGTTTTAAACACAGTCGTGCAGCGGCGGGTTGGGATGCATGCCACACCTGTATTGCTTGGGAAACGAATTCTGCTAGCTAGCAACAGGTGCAAGAGGCACAAGTCAAGCTAGCGGCACACAAATCTAGCTGGCGGCACCAGTCTAGCTAGCGGCACAAGTCTAGCTAGCCACATGTGCCACTTGCTAGCCTGCCCGCTTGATGGTGCAGACGTGTAGATACTACAAGCAAACCATCGGAAGGTCAAAAGAACATCACGCATGCGCCGTCTGGTTGATGCACCTGGTTGAACTGTCAGTAGTGGCTATCCATGCAAGCCACAGCTGTGTTTCTGTCATATGCATGCATGCACCATCTATCTGTCTTTTCCGGATGACATAGGACACACACGCTGCAACATGATAGATCTCTCTGCCACCAGATCCAGATGTGATGTGATGCGATGTGATTTGGTTGAGACCAGTGCATGAGGCAATGTGCAAGCTTACAGTCAAGATGTGATCCTTCAGATTTTCCTGCGGCAATGTGAGAGCCCACACATTGATGAGCATCCTGGATGAGCGTTCTGCTCAGCCGCACAGGCAGCTCACGCTGCGTTTTGTACTCAGGTCGGCGGATTCAGAGTCCACAGTGCTAACCACTACACCACGCGAGCGTATCATGGGATGAGAACCTGTCCAACCACACACTCACACCTGTTCCGCAGCAGAGCTCCATCGTTGAGCACCGCCCTCCCCTTTCATTCAGTTTGTCCACCCATGCAGCTGTCCCCCCTGCTCATAACGCATGCACCTGAATGATAGATGAAGCAAGAATGGTGAGTTCCAGCGCTGAAGAGCAGGTTCGTGGCTTGCTTGCTTTATATGCGTGGCTTGCTTGTCAGTTCATTCGCAAGATAGGGCGGCATGCCATATGCATGCGATATGCCATCATGGCCGCCCCGTGAAGCACATACATGCATGCTTGCTTGCTTATGATGATGGATGGACTCACACATGGAAAGAGCACAACCGCTCCACCAAGATCAAGCAGACCTGCATGGGTGCAAAAATGGTTTTAAACACAGTCGTGCAGCGGCGGGTAGGGATGCATGCCACACCTGTATTGCTTGGGAAACGAATTCTGCTAGCTAGCAACAAGTGCAAGAGGCACAAGTCAAGCTAGCGGCACAAGTCTAGCTAGTGGCACAAGTCAAGCTAGCGGCACAAGTCTAGCTAGTGGCACAAGTCAAGCTAGTGGCACCAATCTAGCTGGCGGCACCAGTCTAGCTAGCGGCACCAGTCTAGCTAGCCACATGTGCCACTTGCTAGCCTGCCCGCTTGATGGTGCAGACGTTCTACACTTCTAGCTAGCCACATGTGCCACTTCTAGATACTACAAGCAAACCATCGGAAGGTCAAAAGAACATCACGCATGCGCCGTCTGGTTGATGCACCTGGTTGAACTGTCAGTAGTGGCTATCCATGCAAGCCACAGCTGTGTTTCTGTCATATGCATGCATGCACCATCTATCTGTCTTTTCCGGATGACGTAGGACACACATGCAGCTGTCCCCCCTGCTCATAACGCACGCACCTGAATGATAGATGAAGCAAGAATGGTGAATTCCAGCGCTGAAGAGCAGGTTCGTGGCTTGCTTGCTTCATATGCGTGGCTTGCTTGTCAGTTCATTCGCAAGATAGGGCGGCATGCCATATGCATGCGATATGCCATCATGGCCGCCCCGTGAAGCACATACATGCATGCTTGCTTGCTTATGATGATGGATGGACTCACACATGGAAATAGCACAACCGCTCCACCAAGATCAAGCAGACCTGCATGGGTGCAAAAATGGTTTTAAACACAGTCGTGCAGCGGCGGGTAGGGATGCATGCCACACCTGTATTGCTTGGGAAACGAATTCTGCTAGCTAGCAACAGGTGCAAGAGGCACAAGTCAAGCTAGCGGCACAAGTCTAGCTAGTGGCACAAGTCAAGCTAGCGGCACACAAATCTAGCTGGCGGCACCAGTCTAGCTAGCGGCACAAGTCTAGCTAGCCACATGTGCCACTTGCTAGCCTGCCCGCTTGATGGTGCAGACGTGTAGATACTACAAGCAAACCATTGGAAGGCCAAAAGAACATCACGCATGTTTCGTCTGGTTGATGCACCTGGTTGAACTGTCAGTAGTGGCTATCCATGCAAGCCACAGCTGTGTTTCTGTCATATGCATGCATGCACCATCTATCTGTCTTTTCCGGATGACGTAGGACACACATGCAGCTGTCCCCACTGCTCATAACGCACGCACCTGAATGATAGATGAAGCAAGAATGGTGAATTCCAGCGCTGAAGAGCAGGTGCGTGGCTTGCTTGCTTCATATGCGTGGCTTGCTTGTCAGTTCATTCGCAAGATAGGGCGGCATGCCATATGCATGCGATATGCCATCATGGCCGCCCCGTGAAGCACATACATGCATGCTTGCTTGCTTATGATGATGGATGGACTCACACATGGAAAGAGCACAACCGCTCCACCAAGATCAAGCAGACCTGCATGGGTGCAAAAATGGTTTTAAACACAGTCGTGCAGCGGCGGGTTGGGATGCATGCCACACCTGTATTGCTTGGGAAACGAATTCTGCTAGCTAGCAACAGGTGCAAGAGGCACAAGTCAACCTAGCGGCACAAGTCTAGCTAGTGGCACAAGTCAAGCTAGCGGCACACAAATCTAGCTGGCGGCACCAGTCTAGCTAGCGGCACAAGTCTAGCTAGCCACATGTGCCACTTGCTAGCCTGCCCGCTTGATGGTGCAGACGTGTAGATACTACAAGCAAACCATCGGAAGGTCAAAAGAACATCACGCATGCGCCGTCTGGTTGATGCACCTGGTTGAACTGTCAGTAGTGGCTATCCATGCAAGCCACAGCTGTGTTTCTGTCATATGCATGCATGCACCATCTATCTGTCTTTTCCGGATGACATAGGACACACACGCTGCAACATGATAGATCTCTCTGCCACCAGATCCAGATGTGATGTGATGCGATGTGATTTGGTTGAGACCAGTGCATGAGGCAATGTGCAAGCTTACAGTCAAGATGTGATCCTTCAGATTTTCCTGCGGCAATGTGAGAGCCCACACATTGATGAGCATCCTGGATGAGTGTTCTGCTCAGCCGCGCAGGCAGCTCACGCTGAGATTTGAAGTCAGGTCCGCGGATTCAGAGTCCACAGTGCTAACCACTACACCACGCGAGCGTATCATGGGATGACAACCTGTTCAACCACACACTCACACCTGTTCCGCAGCAGAGCTCCATCGTTGAGCACCGCCCTCCCCTCTCATTCAGTTTGTCCACCCATGCAGCTGTCCCCCCTGCTCATAACGCACGCACCTGAATGATAGATGAAGCAAGAATGGTGAATTCCAGCGCTGAAGAGCAGGTGCGTGGCTTGCTTGCTTCATATGCGTGGCTTGCTTGTCAGTTCATTCACAAGATAGGGCGGCATGCCATATGCATGCGATATGCCATCATGGCCGCCCCGTGAAGCACATACATGCATGCTTGCTTGCTTATGATGATGGATGGACTCACACACGGAAAGAGCACAACCGCTCCACCAAGATCAAGCAGACCTGCATGGGTGCAAAAATGGTTTTAAACACAGTCGTGCAGCGGCGGGTTGGGATGCATGCCACACCTGTATTGCTTGGGAAACGAATTCTGCTAGCTAGCAACAGGTGCAAGAGGCACAAGTCAAGCTAGCGGCACAAGTCTAGCTAGTGGCACAAGTCTAGCTAGTGGCACAAGTCAAGCTAGTGGCACCAATCTAGCTGGCGGCACCAGTCTAGCTAGCGGCACCAGTCTAGCTAGCCACATGTGCCACTTGCTAGCCTGCCCGCTTGATGGTGCAGACGTTCTACACTTCTAGCTAGCCACATGTGCCACTTCTAGATACTACAAGCAAACCATCGGAAGGTCAAAAGAACATCACGCATGCGCCGTCTGGTTGATGCACCTGGTTGAACTGTCAGTAGTGGCTATCCATGCAAGCCACAGATGTGCTTATGTCATATGCATGCATGCACCATCTATCTGTCTTTTCCGGATGACGTAGGACACACACGCTGCAACATGATGGATCTCTCTGCCACCAGATCCCGATGTGATGTGATGCGATGTGATTTGGTTGAGACCAGTGCATGAGGCAATGTGCAAGCTTACAGCCAAGATGTGATCCTTCAGATTTTCCTGCGGCAATGTGAGAGCCCACACATTGATGAGCATCCTGGATGAGCGTTCTGCTCAGCCGCGCAGGCAGCTCACGCTGCGTTTTGTACTCAGGTCGGCGGATTCAGAGTCCACAGTGCTAACCACTACACCACGCGAGCGTATCATGGGATGACAACCTGTTCAACCACACACTCACACCTGTTCCGCAGCAGAGCTCCATCGTTGAGCACCGCCCTCCCCTTTCATTCAGTTTGTCCACCCATGCAGCTGTCCCCCCTGCTCATAACGCATGCACCTGAATGATAGATGAAGCAAGAATGGTGAGTTCCAGCGCTGAAGAGCAGGTGCGTGGCTTGCTTGCTTCATATGCGTGGCTTGCTTGTCAGTTCATTCGCAAGATAGGGCGGCATGCCATATGCATGCGATATGCCATCATGGCCGCCCCGTGAAGCACATACATGCATGCTTGCTTGCTTATGATGATGGATGGACTCACACATGGAAAGAGCACAACCGCTCCACCAAGATCAAGCAGACCTGCATGGGTGCAAAAATGGTTTTAAACACAGTCGTGCAGCGGCGGCACACAAATCTAGCTGGCAGCACCAGTCTAGCTGGCGGCACAAGTCTAGCTAGCCACATGTGCCACTTGCTAGCCTGCCTGCTTGATGGTGCAGACGTGTAGATACTACAAGCAAACCATTGGAAGGTCAAAAGAACATCACGCATGCGCCGTCTGGTTGATGCACCTGGTTGAACTGTCAGTAGTGGCTATCCATGCAAGCCACAGCTGTGTTTCTGTCATATGCATGCATGCACCATCTATCTGTCTTTTCCGGATGACGTAGGACACACACGCTGCAACATGATGGATCTCTCTGCCACCAGATCCCGATGTGATGTGATGCGATGTGATTTGGTTGAGACCAGTGCATGAGGCAATGTGCAAGCTTACAGCCAAGATGTGATCCTTCTGATCTTCCTGCGGCAATGTGAGAGCCCACACATTGATGAGCATCCTGGATGAGCGTTCTGCTCAGCCGCACAGGCAGCTCACGCTGCCTTTTGTACTCAGGTCGGCGGATTCAGAGTCCACAGTGCTAACCACTACACCACGCGAGCGTATCATGAGATGACAACCTGTCCAACCACACACTCACACCTGTTCCGCAGCAGAGCTCCATCGTTGAGCACCGCCCTCCCCTTTCATTCAGTTTGTCCACCCATGCAGCTGTCCCCACTGCTCATAACGCACGCACCTGAATGATAGATGAAGCAAGAATGGTGAATTCCAGCGCTGAAGAGCAGGTGCGTGGCTTGCTTGCTTCATATGCGTGGCTTGCTTGTCAGTTCATTCGCAAGATAGGGCGGCATGCCATATGCATGCGATATGCCATCATGGCCGCCCCGTGAAGCACATACATGCATGCTTGCTTGCTTATGATGATGGATGGACTCACACATGGAAATAGCACAACCGCTCCACCAAGATCAAGCAGACCTGCATGGGTGCAAAAATGGTTTTAAACACAGTCGTGCAGCGGCGGGTAGGGATGCATGCCACACCTGTATTGCTTGGGAAACGAATTCTGCTAGCTAGCAACAAGTGCAAGAGGCACAAGTCAAGCTAGCGGCACAAGTCTAGCTAGTGGCACAAGTCAAGCTAGCGGCACAAGTCTAGCTAGTGGCACAAGTCAAGCTAGTGGCACCAATCTAGCTGGCGGCACCAGTCTAGCTAGCGGCACCAGTCTAGCTAGCCACATGTGCCACTTGCTAGCCTGCCCGCTTGATGGTGCAGACGTTCTACACTTCTAGCTAGCCACATGTGCCACTTCTAGATACTACAAGCAAACCATCGGAAGGTCAAAAGAACATCACGCATGCGCCGTCTGGTTGATGCACCTGGTTGAACTGTCAGTAGTGGCTATCCATGCAAGCCACAGCTGTGTTTCTGTCATATGCATGCATGCACCATCTATCTGTCTTTTCCGGATGACATAGGACACACACGCTGCAACATGATAGATCTCTCTGCCACCAGATCCAGATGTGATGTGATGCGATGTGATTTGGTTGAGACCAGTGCATGAGGCAATGTGCAAGCTTACAGTCAAGATGTGATCCTTCAGATTTTCCTGCGGCAATGTGAGAGCCCACACATTGATGAGCATCCTGGATGAGTGTTCTGCTCAGCCGCGCAGGCAGCTCACGCTGAGATTTGAAGTCAGGTCCGCGGATTCAGAGTCCACAGTGCTAACCACTACACCACGCGAGCGTATCATGGGATGACAACCTGTTCAACCACACACTCACACCTGTTCCGCAGCAGAGCTCCATCGTTGAGCACCGCCCTCCCCTCTCATTCAGTTTGTCCACCCATGCAGCTGTCCCCCCTGCTCATAACGCACGCACCTGAATGATAGATGAAGCAAGAATGGTGAATTCCAGCGCTGAAGAGCAGGTGCGTGGCTTGCTTGCTTCATATGCGTGGCTTGCTTGTCAGTTCATTCACAAGATAGGGCGGCATGCCATATGCATGCGATATGCCATCATGGCCGCCCCGTGAAGCACATACATGCATGCTTGCTTGCTTATGATGATGGATGGACTCACACATGGAAAGAGCACAACCGCTCCACCAAGATCAAGCAGACCTGCATGGGTGCAAAAATGGTTTTAAACACAGTCGTGCAGCGGCGGGTAGGGATGCATGCCACACCTGTATTGCTTGGGAAACGAATTCTGCTAGCTAGCAACAAGTGCAAGAGGCACAAGTCAAGCTAGCGGCACAAGTCTAGCTAGTGGCACAAGTCAAGCTAGCGGCACAAGTCTAGCTAGTGGCACAAGTCAAGCTAGTGGCACCAATCTAGCTGGCGGCACCAGTCTAGCTAGCGGCACCAGTCTAGCTAGCCACATGTGCCACTTGCTAGCCTGCCCGCTTGATGGTGCAGACGTTCTACACTTCTAGCTAGCCACATGTGCCACTTCTAGATACTACAAGCAAACCATCGGAAGGTCAAAAGAACATCACGCATGCGCCGTCTGGTTGATGCACCTGGTTGAACTGTCAGTAGTGGCTATCCATGCAAGCCACAGCTGTGTTTCTGTCATATGCATGCATGCACCATCTATCTGTCTTTTCCGGATGACATAGGACACACACGCTGCAACATGATAGATCTCTCTGCCACCAGATCCAGATGTGATGTGATGCGATGTGATTTGGTTGAGACCAGTGCATGAGGCAATGTGCAAGCTTACAGTCAAGATGTGATCCTTCAGATTTTCCTGCGGCAATGTGAGAGCCCACACATTGATGAGCATCCTGGATGAGTGTTCTGCTCAGCCGCGCAGGCAGCTCACGCTGAGATTTGAAGTCAGGTCCGCGGATTCAGAGTCCACAGTGCTAACCACTACACCACGCGAGCGTATCATGGGATGACAACCTGTTCAACCACACACTCACACCTGTTCCGCAGCAGAGCTCCATCGTTGAGCACCGCCCTCCCCTCTCATTCAGTTTGTCCACCCATGCAGCTGTCCCCCCTGCTCATAACGCACGCACCTGAATGATAGATGAAGCAAGAATGGTGAATTCCAGCGCTGAAGAGCAGGTGCGTGGCTTGCTTGCTTCATATGCGTGGCTTGCTTGTCAGTTCATTCACAAGATAGGGCGGCATGCCATATGCATGCGATATGCCATCATGGCCGCCCCGTGAAGCACATACATGCATGCTTGCTTGCTTATGATGATGGATGGACTCACACATGGAAAGAGCACAACCGCTCCACCAAGATCAAGCAGACCTGCATGGGTGCAAAAATGGTTTTAAACACAGTCGTGCAGCGGCGGGTAGGGATGCATGCCACACCTGTATTGCTTGGGAAACGAATTCTGCTAGCTAGCAACAAGTGCAAGAGGCACAAGTCAAGCTAGCGGCACAAGTCTAGCTAGTGGCACAAGTCAAGCTAGCGGCACAAGTCTAGCTAGTGGCACAAGTCAAGCTAGTGGCACCAATCTAGCTGGCGGCACCAGTCTAGCTAGCGGCACCAGTCTAGCTAGCCACATGTGCCACTTGCTAGCCTGCCCGCTTGATGGTGCAGACGTTCTACACTTCTAGCTAGCCACATGTGCCACTTCTAGATACTACAAGCAAACCATCGGAAGGTCAAAAGAACATCACGCATGCGCCGTCTGGTTGATGCACCTGGTTGAACTGTCAGTAGTGGCTATCCATGCAAGCCACAGCTGTGTTTCTGTCATATGCATGCATGCACCATCTATCTGTCTTTTCCGGATGACATAGGACACACACGCTGCAACATGATAGATCTCTCTGCCACCAGATCCAGATGTGATGTGATGCGATGTGATTTGGTTGAGACCAGTGCATGAGGCAATGTGCAAGCTTACAGTCAAGATGTGATCCTTCAGATTTTCCTGCGGCAATGTGAGAGCCCACACATTGATGAGCATCCTGGATGAGTGTTCTGCTCAGCCGCGCAGGCAGCTCACGCTGAGATTTGAAGTCAGGTCCGCGGATTCAGAGTCCACAGTGCTAACCACTACACCACGCGAGCGTATCATGGGATGACAACCTGTTCAACCACACACTCACACCTGTTCCGCAGCAGAGCTCCATCGTTGAGCACCGCCCTCCCCTCTCATTCAGTTTGTCCACCCATGCAGCTGTCCCCCCTGCTCATAACGCACGCACCTGAATGATAGATGAAGCAAGAATGGTGAATTCCAGCGCTGAAGAGCAGGTGCGTGGCTTGCTTGCTTCATATGCGTGGCTTGCTTGTCAGTTCATTCACAAGATAGGGCGGCATGCCATATGCATGCGATATGCCATCATGGCCGCCCCGTGAAGCACATACATGCATGCTTGCTTGCTTATGATGATGGATGGACTCACACATGGAAAGAGCACAACCGCTCCACCAAGATCAAGCAGACCTGCATGGGTGCAAAAATGGTTTTAAACACAGTCGTGCAGCGGCGGGTAGGGATGCATGCCACACCTGTATTGCTTGGGAAACGAATTCTGCTAGCTAGCAACAAGTGCAAGAGGCACAAGTCAAGCTAGCGGCACAAGTCTAGCTAGTGGCACAAGTCAAGCTAGCGGCACAAGTCTAGCTAGTGGCACAAGTCAAGCTAGTGGCACCAATCTAGCTGGCGGCACCAGTCTAGCTAGCGGCACCAGTCTAGCTAGCCACATGTGCCACTTGCTAGCCTGCCCGCTTGATGGTGCAGACGTTCTACACTTCTAGCTAGCCACATGTGCCACTTCTAGATACTACAAGCAAACCATCGGAAGGTCAAAAGAACATCACGCATGCGCCGTCTGGTTGATGCACCTGGTTGAACTGTCAGTAGTGGCTATCCATGCAAGCCACAGCTGTGTTTCTGTCATATGCATGCATGCACCATCTATCTGTCTTTTCCGGATGACATAGGACACACACGCTGCAACATGATAGATCTCTCTGCCACCAGATCCAGATGTGATGTGATGCGATGTGATTTGGTTGAGACCAGTGCATGAGGCAATGTGCAAGCTTACAGTCAAGATGTGATCCTTCAGATTTTCCTGCGGCAATGTGAGAGCCCACACATTGATGAGCATCCTGGATGAGTGTTCTGCTCAGCCGCGCAGGCAGCTCACGCTGAGATTTGAAGTCAGGTCCGCGGATTCAGAGTCCACAGTGCTAACCACTACACCACGCGAGCGTATCATGGGATGACAACCTGTTCAACCACACACTCACACCTGTTCCGCAGCAGAGCTCCATCGTTGAGCACCGCCCTCCCCTCTCATTCAGTTTGTCCACCCATGCAGCTGTCCCCCCTGCTCATAACGCACGCACCTGAATGATAGATGAAGCAAGAATGGTGAATTCCAGCGCTGAAGAGCAGGTGCGTGGCTTGCTTGCTTCATATGCGTGGCTTGCTTGTCAGTTCATTCACAAGATAGGGCGGCATGCCATATGCATGCGATATGCCATCATGGCCGCCCCGTGAAGCACATACATGCATGCTTGCTTGCTTATGATGATGGATGGACTCACACATGGAAATAGCACAACCGCTCCACCAAGATCAAGCAGACCTGCATGGGTGCAAAAATGGTTTTAAACACAGTCATGCAGCGGCGGGTTGGGATGCATGCCACACCTGTATTGCTTGGGAAACGAATTCTGCTAGCTAGCAACAGGTGCAAGAGGCACAAGTCAACCTAGCGGCACAAGTCTAGCTAGTGGCACAAGTCAAGCTAGCGGCACACAAATCTAGCTGGCGGCACCAGTCTAGCTAGCGGCACAAGTCTAGCTAGCCACATGTGCCACTTGCTAGCCTGCCCGCTTGATGGTGCAGACGTTCTACACTTCTAGCTAGCCACATGTGCCACTTCTAGATACTACAAGCAAACCATCGGAAAGTCAAAAGAACATCACGCATGCGCCGTCTGGTTGATGCACCTGGTTGAACTGTCAGTAGTGGCTATCCATGCAAGCCACAGCTGTGTTTCTGTCATATGCATGCATGCACCATCTATCTGTCTTTTCCGGATGACGTAGGACACACACGCTGCAACATGATGGATCTCTCTGCCACCAGATCCAGATGTGATGTGATGCGATGTGATTTGGTTGAGACCAGTGCATGAGGCAATGTGCAAGCTTACAGCCAAGATGTGATCCTTCAGATTTTCCTGCGGCAATGTGAGAGCCCACACATTGATGAGCATCCTGGATGAGCGTTCTGCTCAGCCGCACAGGCAGCTCACGCTGCGTTTTGTACTCAGGTCGGCGGATTCAGAGTCCACAGTGCTAACCACTACACCACGCGAGCGTATCATGAGATGACAACCTGTCCAACCACACACTCACACCTGTTCCGCAGCAGAGCTCCATCGTTGAGCACCGCCCTCCCCTTTCATTCAGTTTGTCCACCCATGCAGCTGTCCCCCCTGCTCATAACGCACGCACCTGAATGATAGATGAAGCAAGAATGGTGAGTTCCAGCGCTGAAGAGCAGGTGCGTGGCTTGCTTGCTTCATATGCGTGGCTTGCTTGTCAGTTCATTCGCAAGATAGGGCGGCATGCCATATGCATGCGATATGCCATCATGGCCGCCCCGTGAAGCACATACATGCATGCTTGCTTGCTTATGATGATGGATGAACTCACACATGGAAAGAGCACAACCGCTCCACCAAGATCAAGCAGACCTGCATGGGTGCAAAAATGGTTTTAAACACAGTCGTGCAGCTGCGGCACACAAATCTAGCTGGCGGCACCAGTCTAGCTAGCGGCACCAGTCTAGCTAGCCACATGTGCCACTTGCTAGCCTGCCCGCTTGATGGTGCAGACGTTCTACACTTCTAGCTAGCCACATGTGCCACTTCTAGATACTACAAGCAAACCATCGGAAGGTCAAAAGAACATCACGCATGCGCCGTCTGGTTGATGCACCTGGTTGAACTGTCAGTAGTGGCTATCCATGCAAGCCACAGCTGTGTTTCTGTCATATGCATGCATGCACCATCTATCTGTCTTTTCCGGATGACGTAGGACACACACGCTGCAACATGATGGATCTCTCTGCCACCAGATCCCGATGTGATGTGATGCGATGTGATTTGGTTGAGACCAGTGCATGAGGCAATGTGCAAGCTTACAGCCAAGATGTGATCCTTCTGATTTTCCTGCGGCAACGTGAGAGCCCACACATTGATGAGCATCCTGGATGAGCGTTCTGCTCAGCCGCACAGGCAGCTCACGCTGCGTTTTGTACTCAGGTCGGCGGATTCAGAGTCCACAGTGCTAACCACTACACCACGCGAGCGTATCATGGGATGACAACCTGTCCAACCACACACTCACACCTGTTCCGCAGCAGAGCTCCATCGTTGAGCACCGCCCTCCCCTTTCATTCAGTTTGTCCACCCATGCAGCTGTCCCCCCTGCTCATAACGCATGCACCTGAATGATAGATGAAGCAAGAATGGTGAGTTCCAGCGCTGAAGAGCAGGTTCGTGGCTTGCTTGCTTTATATGCGTGGCTTGCTTGTCAGTTCATTCGCAAGATAGGGCGGCATGCCATATGCATGCGATATGCCATCATGGCCGCCCCGTGAAGCACATACATGCATGCTTGCTTGCTTATGATGATGGATGGACTCACACATGGAAAGAGCACAACCGCTCCACCAAGATCAAGCAGACCTGCATGGGTGCAAAAATGGTTTTAAACACAGTCGTGCAGCGGCGGGTAGGGATGCATGCCACACCTGTATTGCTTGGGAAACGAATTCTGCTAGCTAGCAACAAGTGCAAGAGGCACAAGTCAAGCTAGCGGCACAAGTCTAGCTAGTGGCACAAGTCAAGCTAGCGGCACAAGTCTAGCTAGTGGCACAAGTCAAGCTAGTGGCACCAATCTAGCTGGCGGCACCAGTCTAGCTAGCGGCACCAGTCTAGCTAGCCACATGTGCCACTTGCTAGCCTGCCCGCTTGATGGTGCAGACGTTCTACACTTCTAGCTAGCCACATGTGCCACTTCTAGATACTACAAGCAAACCATCGGAAGGTCAAAAGAACATCACGCATGCGCCGTCTGGTTGATGCACCTGGTTGAACTGTCAGTAGTGGCTATCCATGCAAGCCACAGCTGTGTTTCTGTCATATGCATGCATGCACCATCTATCTGTCTTTTCCGGATGACGTAGGACACACATGCAGCTGTCCCCCCTGCTCATAACGCACGCACCTGAATGATAGATGAAGCAAGAATGGTGAATTCCAGCGCTGAAGAGCAGGTTCGTGGCTTGCTTGCTTCATATGCGTGGCTTGCTTGTCAGTTCATTCGCAAGATAGGGCGGCATGCCATATGCATGCGATATGCCATCATGGCCGCCCCGTGAAGCACATACATGCATGCTTGCTTGCTTATGATGATGGATGGACTCACACATGGAAATAGCACAACCGCTCCACCAAGATCAAGCAGACCTGCATGGGTGCAAAAATGGTTTTAAACACAGTCGTGCAGCGGCGGGTAGGGATGCATGCCACACCTGTATTGCTTGGGAAACGAATTCTGCTAGCTAGCAACAGGTGCAAGAGGCACAAGTCAAGCTAGCGGCACAAGTCTAGCTAGTGGCACAAGTCAAGCTAGCGGCACACAAATCTAGCTGGCGGCACCAGTCTAGCTAGCGGCACAAGTCTAGCTAGCCACATGTGCCACTTGCTAGCCTGCCCGCTTGATGGTGCAGACGTGTAGATACTACAAGCAAACCATTGGAAGGCCAAAAGAACATCACGCATGTTTCGTCTGGTTGATGCACCTGGTTGAACTGTCAGTAGTGGCTATCCATGCAAGCCACAGCTGTGTTTCTGTCATATGCATGCATGCACCATCTATCTGTCTTTTCCGGATGACGTAGGACACACATGCAGCTGTCCCCCCTGCTCATAACGCACGCACCTGAATGATAGATGAAGCAAGAATGGTGAATTCCAGCGCTGAAGAGCAGGTGCGTGGCTTGCTTGCTTCATATGCGTGGCTTGCTTGTCAGTTCATTCGCAAGATAGGGCGGCATGCCATATGCATGCGATATGCCATCATGGCCGCCCCGTGAAGCACATACATGCATGCTTGCTTGCTTATGATGATGGATGGACTCACACATGGAAAGAGCACAACCGCTCCACCAAGATCAAGCAGACCTGCATGGGTGCAAAAATGGTTTTAAACACAGTCGTGCAGCGGCGGCACACAAATCTAGCTGGCAGCACCAGTCTAGCTGGCGGCACAAGTCTAGCTAGCCACATGTGCCACTTGCTAGCCTGCCTGCTTGATGGTGCAGACGTGTAGATACTACAAGCAAACCATTGGAAGGTCAAAAGAACATCACGCATGCGCCGTCTGGTTGATGCACCTGGTTGAACTGTCAGTAGTGGCTATCCATGCAAGCCACAGCTGTGTTTCTGTCATATGCATGCATGCACCATCTATCTGTCTTTTCCGGATGACGTAGGACACACACGCTGCAACATGATGGATCTCTCTGCCACCAGATCCAGATGTGATGTGATGCGATGTGATTTGGTTGAGACCAGTGCATGAGGCCTTGTGCAAGCTTACAGCCAAGATGTGATCCTTCAGATTTTCCTGCGGCAACGTGAGAGCCCACACATTGATGAGCATCCTGGATGAGCGTTCTGCTCAGCTGCGCAGGCAGCTCACGCTGAGATTTGAAGTCAGGTCGGCGGATTCAGAGTCCACAGTGCTAACCACTACACCACGCGAGCGTATCATGGGATGACAACCTGTTCAACCACACAGTCACACCTGTTCCGCAGCAGAGCTGCATCGTTGAGCACCGCCCTCCCCTCTCATTCAGTTTGTCCACCCATGCAGCTGCCCCCCTGCTCATAACGCACGCATCTGAATGATAGATGAAGCAAGAATGGTGAATTCCAGCGCTGAAGAGCAGGTGCGTGGCTTGCTTGCTTCATATGCGTGGCTTGCTTGTCAGTTCATTCGCAAGATAGGGCGGCATGCCATATGCATGCGATATGCCATCATGGCCGCCCCGTGAAGCACATACATGCATGCTTGCTTGCTTATGATGATGGATGGACTCACACACGGAAAGAGCACAACCGCTCCACCAAGATCAAGCAGACCTGCATGGGTGCAAAAATGGTTTTAAACACAGTCGTGCAGCGGCGGGTTGGGATGCATGCCACACCTGTATTGCTTGGGAAACGAATTCTGCTAGCTAGCAACAGGTGCAAGAGGCACAAGTCAAGCTAGCGGCACAAGTCTAGCTAGTGGCACAAGTCTAGCTAGTGGCACAAGTCAAGCTAGTGGCACCAATCTAGCTGGCGGCACCAGTCTAGCTAGCGGCACCAGTCTAGCTAGCCACATGTGCCACTTGCTAGCCTGCCCGCTTGATGGTGCAGACGTTCTACACTTCTAGCTAGCCACATGTGCCACTTCTAGATACTACAAGCAAACCATCGGAAGGTCAAAAGAACATCACGCATGCGCCGTCTGGTTGATGCACCTGGTTGAACTGTCAGTAGTGGCTATCCATGCAAGCCACAGATGTGCTTATGTCATATGCATGCATGCACCATCTATCTGTCTTTTCCGGATGACGTAGGACACACACGCTGCAACATGATGGATCTCTCTGCCACCAGATCCCGATGTGATGTGATGCGATGTGATTTGGTTGAGACCAGTGCATGAGGCAATGTGCAAGCTTACAGCCAAGATGTGATCCTTCAGATTTTCCTGCGGCAATGTGAGAGCCCACACATTGATGAGCATCCTGGATGAGCGTTCTGCTCAGCCGCGCAGGCAGCTCACGCTGCGTTTTGTACTCAGGTCGGCGGATTCAGAGTCCACAGTGCTAACCACTACACCACGCGAGCGTATCATGGGATGACAACCTGTTCAACCACACACTCACACCTGTTCCGCAGCAGAGCTCCATCGTTGAGCACCGCCCTCCCCTTTCATTCAGTTTGTCCACCCATGCAGCTGTCCCCCCTGCTCATAACGCATGCACCTGAATGATAGATGAAGCAAGAATGGTGAGTTCCAGCGCTGAAGAGCAGGTGCGTGGCTTGCTTGCTTCATATGCGTGGCTTGCTTGTCAGTTCATTCGCAAGATAGGGCGGCATGCCATATGCATGCGATATGCCATCATGGCCGCCCCGTGAAGCACATACATGCATGCTTGCTTGCTTATGATGATGGATGGACTCACACATGGAAAGAGCACAACCGCTCCACCAAGATCAAGCAGACCTGCATGGGTGCAAAAATGGTTTTAAACACAGTCGTGCAGCGGCGGGTTGGGATGCATGCCACACCTGTATTGCTTGGGAAACGAATTCTGCTAGCTAGCAACAGGTGCAAGAGGCACAAGTCAACCTAGCGGCACAAGTCTAGCTAGTGGCACAAGTCAAGCTAGCGGCACACAAATCTAGCTGGCGGCACCAGTCTAGCTAGCGGCACAAGTCTAGCTAGCCACATGTGCCACTTGCTAGCCTGCCCGCTTGATGGTGCAGACGTGTAGATACTACAAGCAAACCATCGGAAGGTCAAAAGAACATCACGCATGCGCCGTCTGGTTGATGCACCTGGTTGAACTGTCAGTAGTGGCTATCCATGCAAGCCACAGCTGTGTTTCTGTCATATGCATGCATGCACCATCTATCTGTCTTTTCCGGATGACATAGGACACACACGCTGCAACATGATAGATCTCTCTGCCACCAGATCCAGATGTGATGTGATGCGATGTGATTTGGTTGAGACCAGTGCATGAGGCAATGTGCAAGCTTACAGTCAAGATGTGATCCTTCAGATTTTCCTGCGGCAATGTGAGAGCCCACACATTGATGAGCATCCTGGATGAGTGTTCTGCTCAGCCGCGCAGGCAGCTCACGCTGAGATTTGAAGTCAGGTCCGCGGATTCAGAGTCCACAGTGCTAACCACTACACCACGCGAGCGTATCATGGGATGACAACCTGTTCAACCACACACTCACACCTGTTCCGCAGCAGAGCTCCATCGTTGAGCACCGCCCTCCCCTCTCATTCAGTTTGTCCACCCATGCAGCTGTCCCCCCTGCTCATAACGCACGCACCTGAATGATAGATGAAGCAAGAATGGTGAATTCCAGCGCTGAAGAGCAGGTGCGTGGCTTGCTTGCTTCATATGCGTGGCTTGCTTGTCAGTTCATTCACAAGATAGGGCGGCATGCCATATGCATGCGATATGCCATCATGGCCGCCCCGTGAAGCACATACATGCATGCTTGCTTGCTTATGATGATGGATGGACTCACACACGGAAAGAGCACAACCGCTCCACCAAGATCAAGCAGACCTGCATGGGTGCAAAAATGGTTTTAAACACAGTCGTGCAGCGGCGGGTTGGGATGCATGCCACACCTGTATTGCTTGGGAAACGAATTCTGCTAGCTAGCAACAGGTGCAAGAGGCACAAGTCAAGCTAGCGGCACAAGTCTAGCTAGTGGCACAAGTCTAGCTAGTGGCACAAGTCAAGCTAGTGGCACCAATCTAGCTGGCGGCACCAGTCTAGCTAGCGGCACCAGTCTAGCTAGCCACATGTGCCACTTGCTAGCCTGCCCGCTTGATGGTGCAGACGTTCTACACTTCTAGCTAGCCACATGTGCCACTTCTAGATACTACAAGCAAACCATCGGAAGGTCAAAAGAACATCACGCATGCGCCGTCTGGTTGATGCACCTGGTTGAACTGTCAGTAGTGGCTATCCATGCAAGCCACAGATGTGCTTATGTCATATGCATGCATGCACCATCTATCTGTCTTTTCCGGATGACGTAGGACACACACGCTGCAACATGATGGATCTCTCTGCCACCAGATCCAGATGTGATGTGATGCGATGTGATTTGGTTGAGACCAGTGCATGAGGCCTTGTGCAAGCTTACAGCCAAGATGTGATCCTTCAGATTTTCCTGCGGCAATGTGAGAGCCCACACATTGATGAGCATCCTGGATGAGCGTTCTGCTCAGCCGCGCAGGCAGCTCACGCTGCGATTTGAAGTCAGGTCGGCGGATTCAGAGTCCACAGTGCTAACCACTACACCATGCGAGCGTATCATGGGATGACAACCTGTTCAACCACACACTCACACCTGTTCCGCAGCAGAGCTCCATCGTTGAGCACCGCCCTCCCCTCTCATTCAGTTTGTCCACCCATGCAGCTGTCCCCCCTGCTCATAACGCACGCACCTGAATGATAGATGAAGCAAGAATGGTGAATTCCAGCGCTGAAGAGCAGGTGCGTGGCTTGCTTGCTTCATATGCGTGGCTTGCTTGTCAGTTCATTCGCAAGATAGGGCGGCATGCCATATGCATGCGATATGCCATCATGGCTGCCCCGTGAAGCACATACATGCATGCTTGCTTGCTTATGATGATGGATGGACTCACACATGGAAAGAGCACAACCGCTCCACCATTATCAAGCAGACCTGCATGGGTGCAAAAATGGTTTTAAACACAGTCGTGCAGCGGCAGGTTGGGATGCATGCCACACCTGTACTGCTTGGGAAACGAATTCTGCTAGCTAGCAACAAGTGCAAGAGGCACAAGTCAAGCTAGCGGCACCAATCTAGCTAGCGGCACAAGTCTAGCTAGTGGCACAAGTCAAGCTAGTGGCACCAATCTAGCTGGCGGCACCAGTCTAGCTAGCGGCACCAGTCTAGCTAGCCACATGTGCCACTTCTAGATACTACAAGCAAACCATCGGAAGGTCAAAAGAACATCACGCATGCGCCGTCTGGTTGATGCACCTGGTTGAACTGTCAGTAGGGGCTATCCATGCAAGCCACAGCTGTGCTTCTGTCATATGCATGCATGCACCATCTATCTGTCTTTTCCGGATGACGTAGGACACACACGCTGCAACATGATGGATCTCTCTGCCACCAGATCCAGATGTGATGTGATGCGATGTGATTTGGTTGAGACCAGTGCATGAGGCCTTGTGCAAGCTTACAGCCAAGATGTGATCCTTCAGATTTTCCTGCGGCAATGTGAGAGCCCACACATTGATGAGCATCCTGGATGAGCGTTCTGCTCAGCCGCGCAGGCAGCTCACGCTGCGATTTGAAGTCAGGTCGGCGGATTCAGAGTCCACAGTGCTAACCACTACACCATGCGAGCGTATCATGGGATGACAACCTGTTCAACCACACACTCACACCTGTTCCGCAGCAGAGCTCCATCGTTGAGCACCGCCCTCCCCTCTCATTCAGTTTGTCCACCCATGCAGCTGTCCCCCCTGCTCATAACGCACGCACCTGAATGATAGATGAAGCAAGAATGGTGAATTCCAGCGCTGAAGAGCAGGTGCGTGGCTTGCTTGCTTCATATGCGTGGCTTGCTTGTCAGTTCATTCGCAAGATAGGGCGGCATGCCATATGCATGCGATATGCCATCATGGCTGCCCCGTGAAGCACATACATGCATGCTTGCTTGCTTATGATGATGGATGGACTCACACATGGAAAGAGCACAACCGCTCCACCAAGATCAAGCAGACCTGCATGGGTGCAAAAATGGTTTTAAACACAGTCGTGCAGCGGCAGGTTGGGATGCATGCCACACCTGTACTGCTTGGGAAACGAATTCTGCTAGCTAGCAACAAGTGCAAGAGGCACAAGTCAAGCTAGCGGCACCAATCTAGCTAGCGGCACAAGTCTAGCTAGTGGCACAAGTCAAGCTAGTGGCACCAATCTAGCTGGCGGCACCAGTCTAGCTAGCGGCACCAGTCTAGCTAGCCACATGTGCCACTTCTAGATACTACAAGCAAACCATCGGAAGGTCAAAAGAACATCACGCATGCGCCGTCTGGTTGATGCACCTGGTTGAACTGTCAGTAGGGGCTATCCATGCAAGCCACAGCTGTGCTTCTGTCATATGCATGCATGCACCATCTATCTGTCTTTTCCGGATGACGTAGGACACACACGCTGCAACATGATGGATCTCTCTGCCACCAGATCCAGATGTGATGTGATGCGATGTGATTTGGTTGAGACCAGTGCATGAGGCAATGTGCAAGCTTACAGCCAAGATGTGATCCTTCAGATTTTCCTGCGGCAATGTGAGAGCCCACACATTGATGAGCATCCTGGATGAGCGTTCTGCTCAGCCACGCAGGCAGCTCACGCTGCGATTTGAAGTCAGGTCGGCGGATTCAGAGTCCACAGTGCTAACCACTACACCATGCGAGCGTATCATGGGATGACAACCTGTTCAACCACACACTCACACCTGTTCCGCAGCAGAGCTCCATCGTTGAGCACCGCCCTCCCCTCTTATTCAGTTTGTCCACCCATGCAGCTGTCCCCCCTGCTCATAACGCACGCACCTGAATGATAGATGAAGCAAGAATGGTGAATTCCAGCGCTGAAGAGCAGGTGCGTGGCTTGCTTGCTTCATATGCGTGGCTTGCTTGTCAGTTCATTCGCAAGATAGGGCGGCATGCCATATGCATGCGATATGCCATCATGGCCGCCCCGTGAAGCACATACATGCATGCTTGCTTGCTTATGATGATGGATGGACTCACACATGGAAAGAGCACAACCGCTCCACCATTATCAAGCAGACCTGCATGGGTGCAAAAATGGTTTTAAACACAGTCGTGCAGCGGCAGGTTGGGATGCATGCCACACCTGTATTGCTTGGGAAACGAATTCTGCTAGCTAGCAACAAGTGCAAGAGGCACAAGTCAAGCTAGCGGCACCAATCTAGCTAGCGGCACAAGTCTAGCTAGTGGCACAAGTCAAGCTAGTGGCACCAATCTAGCTGGCGGCACCAGTCTAGCTAGCGGCACCAGTCTAGCTAGCCACATGTGCCACTTCTAGATACTACAAGCAAACCATCGGAAGGTCAAAAGAACATCACGCATGCGCCGTCTGGTTGATGCACCTGGTTGAACTGTCAGTAGTGGCTATCCATGCAATACACAGCTGTGCTTCTGTCATATGCATGCATGCACCATCTATCTGTCTTTTCCGGATGACGTAGGACACACACGCTGCAACATGATGGATCTCTCTGCCACCAGATCCAGATGTGATGTGATGCGATGTGATTTGGTTGAGACCAGTGCATGAGGCCTTGTGCAAGCTTACAGCCAAGATGTGATCCTTCAGATTTTCCTGCGGCAATGTGAGAGCCCACACATTGATGAGCATCCTGGATGAGCGTTCTGCTCAGCCGCGCAGGCAGCTCACGCTGAGATTTGAAGTCAGGTCGGCGGATTCAGAGTCCACAGTGCTAACCACTACACCACGCGAGCGTATCATGGGATGAGAACCTGTTCAACCACACACTCACACCTGTTCCGCAGCAGAGCTCCATCGTTGAGCACCGCCCTCCCCTCTCATTCAGTTTGTCCACCCATGCAGCTGTCCCCCCTGCTCATAACGCACGCACCTGAATGATAGATGAAGCAAGAATGGTGAATTCCAGCGCTGAAGAGCAGGTGCGTGGCTTGCTTGCTTCATATGCGTGGCTTGCTTGTCAGTTCATTCGCAAGATAGGGCGGCATGCCATATGCATGCGATATGCCATCATGGCCGCCCCGTGAAGCACATACATGCATGCTTGCTTGCTTATGATGATGGATGGACTCACACATGGAAATAGCACAACCGCTCCACCAAGATCAAGCAGACCTGCATGGGTGCAAAAATGGTTTTAAACACAGTCTTGCAGCGGCGGGTTGGGATGCATGCCACACCTGTATTGCTTGGGAAACGAATTCTGCTAGCTAGCAACAGGTGCAAGAGGCACAAGTCAAGCTAGCGGCACAAGTCTAGCTAGTGGCACAAGTCAAGCTAGCGGCACACAAATCTAGCTCGTGGCACCAGTCTAGCTAGCGGCACAAGTCTAGCTAGCCACATGTGCCACTTGCTAGCCTGCCCGCTTGATGGTGCAGACGTGTAGATACTACAAGCAAACCATTGGAAGGCCAAAAGAACATCACGCATGCGCCGTCTGGTTGATGCACCTGGTTGAACTGTCAGTAGTGGCTATCCATGCAAGCCACAGCTGTGCTTCTGTCATATGCATGCATGCACCATCTATCTGTCTTTTCCGGATGACGTAGGACACACACGCTGCAACATGATGGATCTCTCTGCCACCAGATCCAGATGTGATGTGATGCGATGTGATTTGGTTGAGACCAGTGCATGAGGCAATGTGCAAGCTTACAGCCAAGATGTGATCCTTCAGATTTTCCTGCGGCAATGTGAGAGCCCACACATTGATGAGCATCCTGGATGAGCGTTCTGCTCAGCCACGCAGGCAGCTCACGCTGAGATTTGAAGTCAGGTCGGCGGATTCAGAGTCCACAGTGCTAACCACTACACCACGCGAGCGTATCATGGGATGAGAACCTGTTCAACCACACACTCACACCTGTTCCGCAGCAGAGCTCCATCGTTGAGCACCGCCCTCCCCTCTCATTCAGTTTGTCCACCCATGCAGCTGTACCCCTGCTCATAACGCACGCACCTAAATGATATGAAGCAAGAATGGTGAGTTCCAGCGCTGAAGAGCAGGTGCGTGGCTTGCTTGCTTCATATGCGTGGCTTGCTTGTCAGTTCATTCGCAAGATAGGGCGGCATGCCATATGCATGCGATATGCCATCATGGCCGCCCCGTGAAGCACATACATGCATGCTTGCTTGCTTATGATGATGGATGGACTCACACATGGAAAGAGCACAACCGCTCCACCATTATCAAGCAGACCTGCATGGGTGCAAAAATGGTTTTAAACACAGTCGTGCAGCGGCAGGTTGGGATGCATGCCACACCTGTATTGCTTGGGAAACGAATTCTGCTAGCTAGCAACAAGTGCAAGAGGCACAAGTCAAGCTAGCGGCACCAATCTAGCTAGCGGCACAAGTCTAGCTAGTGGCACAAGTCAAGCTAGTGGCACCAATCTAGCTGGCGGCACCAGTCTAGCTAGCGGCACCAGTCTAGCTAGCCACATGTGCCACTTCTAGATACTACAAGCAAACCATCGGAAGGTCAAAAGAACATCACGCATGCGCCGTCTGGTTGATGCACCTGGTTGAACTGTCAGTAGGGGCTATCCATGCAAGCCACAGCTGTGCTTCTGTCATATGCATGCATGCACCATCTATCTGTCTTTTCCGGATGACGTAGGACACACACGCTGCAACATGATGGATCTCTCTGCCACCAGATCCAGATGTGATGTGATGCGATGTGATTTGGTTGAGACCAGTGCATGAGGCAATGTGCAAGCTTACAGCCAAGATGTGATCCTTCAGATTTTCCTGCGGCAATGTGAGAGCCCACACATTGATGAGCATCCTGGATGAGCGTTCTGCTCAGCCACGCAGGCAGCTCACGCTGCGATTTGAAGTCAGGTCGGCGGATTCAGAGTCCACAGTGCTAACCACTACACCATGCGAGCGTATCATGGGATGACAACCTGTTCAACCACACACTCACACCTGTTCCGCAGCAGAGCTCCATCGTTGAGCACCGCCCTCCCCTCTTATTCAGTTTGTCCACCCATGCAGCTGTCCCCCCTGCTCATAACGCACGCACCTGAATGATAGATGAAGCAAGAATGGTGAATTCCAGCGCTGAAGAGCAGGTGCGTGGCTTGCTTGCTTCATATGCGTGGCTTGCTTGTCAGTTCATTCGCAAGATAGGGCGGCATGCCATATGCATGCGATATGCCATCATGGCCGCCCCGTGAAGCACATACATGCATGCTTGCTTGCTTATGATGATGGATGGACTCACACATGGAAAGAGCACAACCGCTCCACCATTATCAAGCAGACCTGCATGGGTGCAAAAATGGTTTTAAACACAGTCGTGCAGCGGCAGGTTGGGATGCATGCCACACCTGTATTGCTTGGGAAACGAATTCTGCTAGCTAGCAACAAGTGCAAGAGGCACAAGTCAAGCTAGCGGCACCAATCTAGCTAGCGGCACAAGTCTAGCTAGTGGCACAAGTCAAGCTAGTGGCACCAATCTAGCTGGCGGCACCAGTCTAGCTAGCGGCACCAGTCTAGCTAGCCACATGTGCCACTTCTAGATACTACAAGCAAACCATCGGAAGGTCAAAAGAACATCACGCATGCGCCGTCTGGTTGATGCACCTGGTTGAACTGTCAGTAGTGGCTATCCATGCAATACACAGCTGTGCTTCTGTCATATGCATGCATGCACCATCTATCTGTCTTTTCCGGATGACGTAGGACACACACGCTGCAACATGATGGATCTCTCTGCCACCAGATCCAGATGTGATGTGATGCGATGTGATTTGGTTGAGACCAGTGCATGAGGCCTTGTGCAAGCTTACAGCCAAGATGTGATCCTTCAGATTTTCCTGCGGCAATGTGAGAGCCCACACATTGATGAGCATCCTGGATGAGCGTTCTGCTCAGCCGCGCAGGCAGCTCACGCTGAGATTTGAAGTCAGGTCGGCGGATTCAGAGTCCACAGTGCTAACCACTACACCACGCGAGCGTATCATGGGATGAGAACCTGTTCAACCACACACTCACACCTGTTCCGCAGCAGAGCTCCATCGTTGAGCACCGCCCTCCCCTCTCATTCAGTTTGTCCACCCATGCAGCTGTCCCCCCTGCTCATAACGCACGCACCTGAATGATAGATGAAGCAAGAATGGTGAATTCCAGCGCTGAAGAGCAGGTGCGTGGCTTGCTTGCTTCATATGCGTGGCTTGCTTGTCAGTTCATTCGCAAGATAGGGCGGCATGCCATATGCATGCGATATGCCATCATGGCCGCCCCGTGAAGCACATACATGCATGCTTGCTTGCTTATGATGATGGATGGACTCACACATGGAAATAGCACAACCGCTCCACCAAGATCAAGCAGACCTGCATGGGTGCAAAAATGGTTTTAAACACAGTCTTGCAGCGGCGGGTTGGGATGCATGCCACACCTGTATTGCTTGGGAAACGAATTCTGCTAGCTAGCAACAGGTGCAAGAGGCACAAGTCAAGCTAGCGGCACAAGTCTAGCTAGTGGCACAAGTCAAGCTAGCGGCACACAAATCTAGCTCGTGGCACCAGTCTAGCTAGCGGCACAAGTCTAGCTAGCCACATGTGCCACTTGCTAGCCTGCCCGCTTGATGGTGCAGACGTGTAGATACTACAAGCAAACCATTGGAAGGCCAAAAGAACATCACGCATGCGCCGTCTGGTTGATGCACCTGGTTGAACTGTCAGTAGTGGCTATCCATGCAAGCCACAGCTGTGCTTCTGTCATATGCATGCATGCACCATCTATCTGTCTTTTCCGGATGACGTAGGACACACACGCTGCAACATGATGGATCTCTCTGCCACCAGATCCAGATGTGATGTGATGCGATGTGATTTGGTTGAGACCAGTGCATGAGGCAATGTGCAAGCTTACAGCCAAGATGTGATCCTTCAGATTTTCCTGCGGCAATGTGAGAGCCCACACATTGATGAGCATCCTGGATGAGCGTTCTGCTCAGCCACGCAGGCAGCTCACGCTGAGATTTGAAGTCAGGTCGGCGGATTCAGAGTCCACAGTGCTAACCACTACACCACGCGAGCGTATCATGGGATGAGAACCTGTTCAACCACACACTCACACCTGTTCCGCAGCAGAGCTCCATCGTTGAGCACCGCCCTCCCCTCTCATTCAGTTTGTCCACCCATGCAGCTGTACCCCTGCTCATAACGCACGCACCTAAATGATATGAAGCAAGAATGGTGAGTTCCAGCGCTGAAGAGCAGGTGCGTGGCTTGCTTGCTTCATATGCGTGGCTTGCTTGTCAGTTCATTCGCAAGATAGGGCGGCATGCCATATGCATGCGATATGCCATCATGGCCGCCCCGTGAAGCACATACATGCATGCTTGCTTGCTTATGATGATGGATGGACTCACACATGGAAAGAGCACAACCGCTCCACCATTATCAAGCAGACCTGCATGGGTGCAAAAATGGTTTTAAACACAGTCGTGCAGCGGCAGGTTGGGATGCATGCCACACCTGTATTGCTTGGGAAACGAATTCTGCTAGCTAGCAACAAGTGCAAGAGGCACAAGTCAAGCTAGCGGCACCAATCTAGCTAGCGGCACAAGTCTAGCTAGTGGCACAAGTCAAGCTAGTGGCACCAATCTAGCTGGCGGCACCAGTCTAGCTAGCGGCACCAGTCTAGCTAGCCACATGTGCCACTTCTAGATACTACAAGCAAACCATCGGAAGGTCAAAAGAACATCACGCATGCGCCGTCTGGTTGATGCACCTGGTTGAACTGTCAGTAGTGGCTATCCATGCAATACACAGCTGTGCTTCTGTCATATGCATGCATGCACCATCTATCTGTCTTTTCCGGATGACGTAGGACACACACGCTGCAACATGATGGATCTCTCTGCCACCAGATCCAGATGTGATGTGATGCGATGTGATTTGGTTGAGACCAGTGCATGAGGCCTTGTGCAAGCTTACAGCCAAGATGTGATCCTTCAGATTTTCCTGCGGCAATGTGAGAGCCCACACATTGATGAGCATCCTGGATGAGCGTTCTGCTCAGCCGCGCAGGCAGCTCACGCTGAGATTTGAAGTCAGGTCGGCGGATTCAGAGTCCACAGTGCTAACCACTACACCACGCGAGCGTATCATGGGATGAGAACCTGTTCAACCACACACTCACACCTGTTCCGCAGCAGAGCTCCATCGTTGAGCACCGCCCTCCCCTCTCATTCAGTTTGTCCACCCATGCAGCTGTCCCCCCTGCTCATAACGCACGCACCTGAATGATAGATGAAGCAAGAATGGTGAATTCCAGCGCTGAAGAGCAGGTGCGTGGCTTGCTTGCTTCATATGCGTGGCTTGCTTGTCAGTTCATTCGCAAGATAGGGCGGCATGCCATATGCATGCGATATGCCATCATGGCCGCCCCGTGAAGCACATACATGCATGCTTGCTTGCTTATGATGATGGATGGACTCACACATGGAAATAGCACAACCGCTCCACCAAGATCAAGCAGACCTGCATGGGTGCAAAAATGGTTTTAAACACAGTCTTGCAGCGGCGGGTTGGGATGCATGCCACACCTGTATTGCTTGGGAAACGAATTCTGCTAGCTAGCAACAGGTGCAAGAGGCACAAGTCAAGCTAGCGGCACAAGTCTAGCTAGTGGCACAAGTCAAGCTAGCGGCACACAAATCTAGCTCGTGGCACCAGTCTAGCTAGCGGCACAAGTCTAGCTAGCCACATGTGCCACTTGCTAGCCTGCCCGCTTGATGGTGCAGACGTGTAGATACTACAAGCAAACCATTGGAAGGCCAAAAGAACATCACGCATGCGCCGTCTGGTTGATGCACCTGGTTGAACTGTCAGTAGTGGCTATCCATGCAAGCCACAGCTGTGCTTCTGTCATATGCATGCATGCACCATCTATCTGTCTTTTCCGGATGACGTAGGACACACACGCTGCAACATGATGGATCTCTCTGCCACCAGATCCAGATGTGATGTGATGCGATGTGATTTGGTTGAGACCAGTGCATGAGGCAATGTGCAAGCTTACAGCCAAGATGTGATCCTTCAGATTTTCCTGCGGCAATGTGAGAGCCCACACATTGATGAGCATCCTGGATGAGCGTTCTGCTCAGCCACGCAGGCAGCTCACGCTGAGATTTGAAGTCAGGTCGGCGGATTCAGAGTCCACAGTGCTAACCACTACACCACGCGAGCGTATCATGGGATGAGAACCTGTTCAACCACACACTCACACCTGTTCCGCAGCAGAGCTCCATCGTTGAGCACCGCCCTCCCCTCTCATTCAGTTTGTCCACCCATGCAGCTGTACCCCTGCTCATAACGCACGCACCTAAATGATATGAAGCAAGAATGGTGAGTTCCAGCGCTGAAGAGCAGGTGCGTGGCTTGCTTGCTTCATATGCGTGGCTTGCTTGTCAGTTCATTCGCAAGATAGGGCGGCATGCCATATGCATGTGATATGCCATCATGGCTGCCCCGTGAAGCACATACATGCATGCTTGCTTGCTTATGATGATGGATGGACTCACACATGGAAAGAGCACAACCGCTCCACCAAGATCAAGCAGACCTGCATGGGTGCAAAAATGGTTTTAAACACAGTCTTGCAGCGGCGGGTAGGGATGCATGCCACACCTGTATTGCTTGGGAAACGAATTCTGCTAGCTAGCAACAGGTGCAAGAGGCACAAGTCAAGCTAGCGGCACAAGTCTAGCTAGTGGCACAAGTCAAGCTAGCGGCACACAAATCTAGCTGGCGGCACCAGTCTAGCTAGCGGCACAAGTCTAGCTAGCGGCACAAGTCTAGCTAGTGGCACAAGTCAAGCTAGTGGCACCAATCTAGCTGGCGGCACCAGTCTAGCTAGCGGCACCAGTCTAGCTAGCCACATGTGCCACTTGCTAGCCTGCCCGCTTGATGGTGCAGACGTTCTACACTTCTAGCTAGCCACATGTGCCACTTCTAGATACTACAAGCAAACCATCGGAAGGTCAAAAGAACATCACGCATGCGCCGTCTGGTTGATGCACCTGGTTGAACTGTCAGTAGTGGCTATCCATGCAATACACAGCTGTGCTTCTGTCATATGCATGCATGCACCATCTATCTGTCTTTTCCGGATGACGTAGGACACACACGCTGCAACATGATGGATCTCTCTGCCACCAGATCCAGATGTGATGTGATGCGATGTGATTTGGTTGAGACCAGTGCATGAGGCCTTGTGCAAGCTTACAGCCAAGATTTGATCCTTCAGATTTTCCTGCGGCAATGTGAGAGCCCACACATTGATGAGCATCCTGGATGAGCGTTCTGCTCAGCCGCGCAGGCAGCTCACGCTGCGATTTGAAGTCAGGTCGGCGGATTCAGAGTCCACAGTGCTAACCACTACACCATGCGAGCGTATCATGGGATGACAACCTGTTCAACCACACACTCACACCTGTTCCGCAGCAGAGCTCCATCGTTGAGCACCGCCCTCCCCTCTTATTCAGTTTGTCCACCCATGCAGCTGTCCCCCCTGCTCATAACGCACGCACCTGAATGATAGATGAAGCAAGAATGGTGAATTCCAGCGCTGAAGAGCAGGTGCGTGGCTTGCTTGCTTCATATGCGTGGCTTGCTTGTCAGTTCATTCGCAAGATAGGGCGGCATGCCATATGCATGTGATATGCCATCATGGCTGCCCCGTGAAGCACATACATGCATGCTTGCTTGCTTATGATGATGGATGGACTCACACATGGAAAGAGCACAACCGCTCCACCAAGATCAAGCAGACCTGCATGGGTGCAAAAATGGTTTTAAACACAGTCTTGCAGCGGCGGGTAGGGATGCATGCCACACCTGTATTGCTTGGGAAACGAATTCTGCTAGCTAGCAACAGGTGCAAGAGGCACAAGTCAAGCTAGCGGCACAAGTCTAGCTAGTGGCACAAGTCAAGCTAGCGGCACACAAATCTAGCTGGCGGCACCAGTCTAGCTAGCGGCACAAGTCTAGCTAGCGGCACAAGTCTAGCTAGTGGCACAAGTCAAGCTAGTGGCACCAATCTAGCTGGCGGCACCAGTCTAGCTAGCGGCACCAGTCTAGCTAGCCACATGTGCCACTTGCTAGCCTGCCCGCTTGATGGTGCAGACGTTCTACACTTCTAGCTAGCCACATGTGCCACTTCTAGATACTACAAGCAAACCATCGGAAGGTCAAAAGAACATCACGCATGCGCCGTCTGGTTGATGCACCTGGTTGAACTGTCAGTAGTGGCTATCCATGCAATACACAGCTGTGCTTCTGTCATATGCATGCATGCACCATCTATCTGTCTTTTCCGGATGACGTAGGACACACACGCTGCAACATGATGGATCTCTCTGCCACCAGATCCAGATGTGATGTGATGCGATGTGATTTGGTTGAGACCAGTGCATGAGGCCTTGTGCAAGCTTACAGCCAAGATTTGATCCTTCAGATTTTCCTGCGGCAATGTGAGAGCCCACACATTGATGAGCATCCTGGATGAGCGTTCTGCTCAGCCGCGCAGGCAGCTCACGCTGCGATTTGAAGTCAGGTCGGCGGATTCAGAGTCCACAGTGCTAACCACTACACCATGCGAGCGTATCATGGGATGACAACCTGTTCAACCACACACTCACACCTGTTCCGCAGCAGAGCTCCATCGTTGAGCACCGCCCTCCCCTCTTATTCAGTTTGTCCACCCATGCAGCTGTCCCCCCTGCTCATAACGCACGCACCTGAATGATAGATGAAGCAAGAATGGTGAATTCCAGCGCTGAAGAGCAGGTGCGTGGCTTGCTTGCTTCATATGCGTGGCTTGCTTGTCAGTTCATTCGCAAGATAGGGCGGCATGCCATATGCATGCGATATGCCATCATGGCCGCCCCGTGAAGCACATACATGCATGCTTGCTTGCTTATGATGATGGATGGACTCACACATGGAAAGAGCACAACCGCTCCACCATTATCAAGCAGACCTGCATGGGTGCAAAAATGGTTTTAAACACAGTCGTGCAGCGGCAGGTTGGGATGCATGCCACACCTGTATTGCTTGGGAAACGAATTCTGCTAGCTAGCAACAAGTGCAAGAGGCACAAGTCAAGCTAGCGGCACCAATCTAGCTAGCGGCACAAGTCTAGCTAGTGGCACAAGTCAAGCTAGTGGCACCAATCTAGCTGGCGGCACCAGTCTAGCTAGCGGCACCAGTCTAGCTAGCCACATGTGCCACTTCTAGATACTACAAGCAAACCATCGGAAGGTCAAAAGAACATCACGCATGCGCCGTCTGGTTGATGCACCTGGTTGAACTGTCAGTAGTGGCTATCCATGCAATACACAGCTGTGCTTCTGTCATATGCATGCATGCACCATCTATCTGTCTTTTCCGGATGACGTAGGACACACACGCTGCAACATGATGGATCTCTCTGCCACCAGATCCAGATGTGATGTGATGCGATGTGATTTGGTTGAGACCAGTGCATGAGGCCTTGTGCAAGCTTACAGCCAAGATGTGATCCTTCAGATTTTCCTGCGGCAATGTGAGAGCCCACACATTGATGAGCATCCTGGATGAGCGTTCTGCTCAGCCGCGCAGGCAGCTCACGCTGAGATTTGAAGTCAGGTCGGCGGATTCAGAGTCCACAGTGCTAACCACTACACCACGCGAGCGTATCATGGGATGAGAACCTGTTCAACCACACACTCACACCTGTTCCGCAGCAGAGCTCCATCGTTGAGCACCGCCCTCCCCTCTCATTCAGTTTGTCCACCCATGCAGCTGTCCCCCCTGCTCATAACGCACGCACCTGAATGATAGATGAAGCAAGAATGGTGAATTCCAGCGCTGAAGAGCAGGTGCGTGGCTTGCTTGCTTCATATGCGTGGCTTGCTTGTCAGTTCATTCGCAAGATAGGGCGGCATGCCATATGCATGCGATATGCCATCATGGCCGCCCCGTGAAGCACATACATGCATGCTTGCTTGCTTATGATGATGGATGGACTCACACATGGAAATAGCACAACCGCTCCACCAAGATCAAGCAGACCTGCATGGGTGCAAAAATGGTTTTAAACACAGTCTTGCAGCGGCGGGTTGGGATGCATGCCACACCTGTATTGCTTGGGAAACGAATTCTGCTAGCTAGCAACAGGTGCAAGAGGCACAAGTCAAGCTAGCGGCACAAGTCTAGCTAGTGGCACAAGTCAAGCTAGCGGCACACAAATCTAGCTCGTGGCACCAGTCTAGCTAGCGGCACAAGTCTAGCTAGCCACATGTGCCACTTGCTAGCCTGCCCGCTTGATGGTGCAGACGTGTAGATACTACAAGCAAACCATTGGAAGGCCAAAAGAACATCACGCATGCGCCGTCTGGTTGATGCACCTGGTTGAACTGTCAGTAGTGGCTATCCATGCAAGCCACAGCTGTGCTTCTGTCATATGCATGCATGCACCATCTATCTGTCTTTTCCGGATGACGTAGGACACACACGCTGCAACATGATGGATCTCTCTGCCACCAGATCCAGATGTGATGTGATGCGATGTGATTTGGTTGAGACCAGTGCATGAGGCAATGTGCAAGCTTACAGCCAAGATGTGATCCTTCAGATTTTCCTGCGGCAATGTGAGAGCCCACACATTGATGAGCATCCTGGATGAGCGTTCTGCTCAGCCACGCAGGCAGCTCACGCTGAGATTTGAAGTCAGGTCCGCGGATTCAGAGTCCACAGTGCTAACCACTACACCACGCGAGCGTATCATGGGATGAGAACCTGTTCAACCACACACTCACACCTGTTCCGCAGCAGAGCTCCATCGTTGAGCACCGCCCTCCCCTCTCATTCAGTTTGTCCACCCATGCAGCTGTACCCCTGCTCATAACGCACGCACCTAAATGATATGAAGCAAGAATGGTGAGTTCCAGCGCTGAAGAGCAGGTGCGTGGCTTGCTTGCTTCATATGCGTGGCTTGCTTGTCAGTTCATTCGCAAGATAGGGCGGCATGCCATATGCATGTGATATGCCATCATGGCTGCCCCGTGAAGCACATACATGCATGCTTGCTTGCTTATGATGATGGATGGACTCACACATGGAAAGAGCACAACCGCTCCACCAAGATCAAGCAGACCTGCATGGGTGCAAAAATGGTTTTAAACACAGTCTTGCAGCGGCGGGTTGGGATGCATGCCACACCTGTATTGCTTGGGAAACGAATTCTGCTAGCTAGCAACAAGTGCAAGAGGCACAAGTCAAGCTAGCGGCACAAGTCTAGCTAACCACATGTGCCACTTGCTAGCCTGCCCGCTTGATGGTGCAGACGTGTAGATACTACAAGCAAACCATCGGAAGGTCAAAAGAACATCACGCATGCGCCGTCTGGTTGATGCACCTGGTTGAACTGTCAGTAGGGGCTATCCATGCAAGCCACAGCTGTGCTTCTGTCATATGCATGCATGCACCATCTATCTGTCTTTTCCGGATGACGTAGGACACACACGCTGCAACATGATGGATCTCTCTGCCACCAGATCCAGATGTGATGTGATGCGATGTGATTTGGTTGAGACCAGTGCATGAGGCAATGTGCAAGCTTACAGCCAAGATGTGATCCTTCAGATTTTCCTGCGGCAACGTGAGAGCCCACACATTGATGAGCATCCTGGATGAGCGTTCTGCTCAGCCGCGCAGGCAGCTCACGCTGAGATTTGAAGTCAGGTCGGCGGATTCAGAGTCCACAGTGCTAACCACTACACCACGCGAGCGTATCATGGGATGACAACCTATTCAACCACACACTCACACCTGTTCCGCAGCAGAGCTCCATCGTTGAGCACCGCCCTCCCCTCTTATTCAGTTTGTCCACCCATGCAGCTGTCCCCCCTGCTCATAACGCACGCACCTGAATGATAGATGAAGCAAGAATGGTGAGTTCCAGCGCTGAAGAGCAGGTGCGTGGCTTGCTTGCTTCATATGCGTGGCTTGCTTGTCAGTTCATTCGCAAGATAGGACGGCATGCCATATGCATGCGATATGCCATCATGGCCGCCCCGTGAAGCACATACATGCATGCTTGCTTGCTTATGATGATGGATGGACTCACACATGGAAAGAGCACAACCGCTCCACCAAGATCAAGCAGACCTGCATGGGTGCAAAAATGGTTTTAAACACAGTCTTGCAGCGGCGGGTTGGGATGCATGCCACACCTGTATTGCTTGGGAAACGAATTCTGCTAGCTAGCAACAGGTGCAAGAAGCACAAGTCAAGCTAGCAGCACAAGTCTAGCTAGCGGAACAAGTCTAGCTAGTGGCACAAGTCAAGCTAGTGGCACCAATCTAGCTGGCGGCACCAGTCTAGCTAGCGGCACCAGTCTAGCTAGCCACATGTGCCACTTGCTAGCCTGCCCGCTTGATGGTGCAGACGTTCTACACTTCTAGCTAGCCACATGTGCCACTTCTAGATACTACAAGCAAACCATCGGAAGGTCAAAAGAACATCACGCATGCGCCGTCTGGTTGATGCACCTGGTTGAACTGTCAGTAGTGGCTATCCATGCAAGCCACAGATGTGCTTCTGTCATATGCATGCATGCACCATCTATCTGTCTTTTCCGGATGACGTAGGACACACACGCTGCAACATGATGGATCTCTCTGCCACCAGATCCAGATGTGATGTGATGCGATGTGATTTGGTTGAGACCAGTGCATGAGGCCTTGTGCAAGCTTACAGCCAAGATGTGATCCTTGAGATTTTCCTGCGGCAACGTGAGAGCCCACACATTGATGAGCATCCTGGATGAGCGTTTGCTCAGCCGCGCAGGCAGCTCACACTGCGATTTATACTCAGGTCGGCGGATTCAGAGTCCACAGTGCTAACCACTACACCATGCGAGCGTATCATGGGATGACAACCTGTTCAACCACACACTCACACCTGTTCCGCAGCAGAGCTCCATCGTTGAGCACCGCCCTCCCCTTTCATTCAGTTTGTCCACCCATGCAGCTGTCCCCCCTGCTCATAACGCACGCACCTGAATGATAGATGAAGCAAGAATGGTGAATTCCAGCGCTGAAGAGCAGGTGCGTGGCTTGCTTGCTTCATATGCGTGGCTTGCTTGTCAGTTCATTCGCAAGATAGGGCGGCATGCCATATGCATGCGATATGCCATCATGGCTGCCCTGTGAAGCACATACATGCATGCGTGCTTGCTTATGATGATGAATGGACTCACACATGGAAAGAGCACAACCGCTCCACCAAGATCAAGCAGACCTGCATGGGTGCAAAAATGGTTTTAAACACAGTCTTGCAGCGGAGGGTTGGGATGCATGCCACACCTGTATTGCTTGGGAAACGAATTCTGCTAGCTAGCAACAGGTGCAAGAGGCACAAGTCAAGCTGGCGGCACAAGTCTAGCTAACCACATGTGCCACTTGCTAGCCTGCCCGCTTGATGGTGCAGACGTGTAGATACTACAAGCAAACCATCGGAAGGTCAAAAGAACATCACGCATGCGCCGTCTGGTTGATGCACCTGGTTGAATTGTCAGTAGTGGCTATCCATGCAAGCCACAGCTGTGCTTCTGTCATATGCATGCATGCACCATCTATCTGTCTTTTCCGGATGATGTAGGACACACACGCTGCAACATGATGGATCTCTCTGCCACCAGATCCAGATGTGATGTGATGCGATGTGATTTGGTTGAGACCAGTGCATGAGGCAATGTGCAAGCTTACAGCCAAGATGTGATCCTTCAGATTTTCCTGCGGCAACGTGAGAGCCCACACATTGATGAGCATCCTGGATGAGCGTTTGCTCAGCCGCGCAGGCAGCTCACACTGCGATTTATACTCAGGTCGGCGGATTCAGAGTCCACAGTGCTAACCACTACACCATGCGAGCGTATCATGGGATGACAACCTGTTCAACCACACACTCACACCTGTTCCGCAGCAGAGCTCCATCGTTGAGCACCGCCCTCCCCTTTCATTCAGTTTGTCCACCCATGCAGCTGTCCCCCCTGCTCATAACGCATGCACCTAAATGATAGATGAAGCAAGAATGGTGAATTCCAGCGCTGAAGAGCAGGTGCGTGGCTTGCTTGCTTCATATGCGTGGCTTGCTTGTCAGTTCATTCGCAAGATAGGGCGGCATGCCATATGCATGCGATATGCCATCATGGCTGCCCCGTGAAGCACATACATGCATGCGTGCTTGCTTATGATGATGGATGGACTCACACATGGAAAGAGCACAACCGCTCCATCAAGATCAAGCAGACCTGCATGGGTGCAAAGATGGTTTTAAACACAGTCTTGCAGCGGCGGGTTGGGATGCATGCCACACCTGTATTGCTTGGGAAACGAATTCTGCTAGCTAGCAACAGGTGCAAGAAGCACAAGTCAAGCTAGCGGCACAAGTCTAGCTAGCGGCACAAGTCTAGCTAGTTACACAAGTCTAGCTAGCGGCACCAGTCTAGCTAGCCACATGTGCCACTTGCTAGCCTGCCCGCTTGATGGTGCAGACGTTCTACACTTCTAGCTAGCCACATGTGCCACTTCTAGATACTACAAGCAAACCATCGGAAGGTCAAAAGAACATCACGCATGCGCCGTCTGGTTGATGCACCTGGTTGAACTGTCAGTAGGGGCTATCCATGCAAGCCACAGCTGTGCTTCTGTCATATGCATGCATGCACCATCTATCTGTCTTTTCCGGATGACGTAGGACACACACGCTGCAACATGATGGATCTCTCTGCCACCAGATCCAGATGTGATGTGATGCGATGTGATTTGGTTGAGACCAGTGCATGAGGCAATGTGCAAGCGTACAGCCAAGATGTGATCCTTCAGATTTTCCTGCGGCAATGTGAGAGCCCACACATTGATGAGCATCCTGGATGAGCGTTCTGCTCAGCCGCGCAGGCAGCTCACGCTGAGATTTGAAGTCAGGTCGGCGGATTCAGAGTCCACAGTGCTAACCACTACACCACGTGAGCGTATCATGGGATGACAACCTGTTCAACCACACACTCACACCTGTTCCGCAGCAGAGCTCCATCGTTGAGCACCGCCCTCCCCTCTCATTCAGTTTGTCCACCCATGCAGCTGTCCCCCCTGCTCATAACGCACGCACCTGAATGATAGATGAAGCAAGAATGGTGAGTTCCAGCGCTGAAGAGCAGGTGCGTGGCTTGCTTGCTTCATATGCGTGGCTTGCTTGTCAGTTCATTCGCAAGATAGGGCGGCATGCCATATGCATGCGATATGCCATCATGGCTGCCCCGTGAAGCACATACATGCATGCTTGCTTGCTTATGATGATGGATGGACTCACACATGGAAAGAGCACAACCGCTCCACCAAGATCAAGCAGACCTGCATGGGTGCAAAAATGGTTTTAAACACAGTCTTGCAGCGGCGGGTTGGGATGCATGCCACACCTGTATTGCTTGGGAAACGAATTCTGCTAGCTAGCAACAGGTGCAAGAAGCACAAGTCAAGCTAGCGGCACAAGTCTAGCTATCGGCACAAGTCTAGCTAGTTACACAAGTCTAGCTAGCGGCACCAGTCTAGCTAGCCACATGTGCCACTTGCTAGCCTGCCCGCTTGATGGTGCAGACGTTCTACACTTCTAGCTAGCCACATGTGCCACTTCTAGATACTACAAGCAAACCATCGGAAGGTCAAAAGAACATCACGCATGCGCCGTCTGGTTGATGCACCTGGTTGAACTGTCAGTAGTGGCTATCAATGCAAGCCACAGATGTGCTTCTGTCATATGCATGCATGCACCATCTATCTGTCTTTTCCGGATGACGTAGGACACACACGCTGCAACATGATGGATCTCTCTGCCACCAGATCCAGATGTGATGTGATGCGATGTGATTTGGTTGAGACCAGTGCATGAGGCAATGTGCAAGCTTACAGCCAAGATGTGATCCTTGAGATTTTCCTGCGGCAACGTGAGAGCCCACACATTGATGAGCATCCTGGATGAGCGTTCTGCTCAGCCGCGCAGGCAGCTCACGCTGCGATTTGAAGTCAGGTCGGCGGATTCAGAGTCCACAGTGCTAACCACTACACCAAGCGAGCGTATCATGAGATACGTTCAAAAGAACATCACGCATGCGCCGTCTGGTTGATGCACCTGGTTGAACTGTCAGTAGGGGCTATCCATGCAAGCCACAGATGTGCTTCTGTCATATGCATGCATGCACCATCTATCTGTCTTTTCCGGATGACGTAGGACACACACGCTGCAACATGATGGATCTCTCTGCCACCAGATCCAGATGTGATGTGATGCGATGTGATTTGGTTGAGACCAGTGCATGAGGCAATGTGCAAGCTTACAGCCAAGATGCGATCCTTCAGATTTTCCTGCGGCAACGTGAGAGCCCACACATTGATGAGCATCCTGGATGAGCGTTCTGCTCAGCCGCGCAGGCAGCTCACGCTGCGTTTTGTACTCAGGTCGGCGGATTCAGAGTCCACAGTGCTAACCACTACACCACGCGAGCGTATCATGAGATGACAACCTGTCCAACCACACACTCACACCTGTTCCGCAGCAGAGCTCCATCGTTGAGCACCGCCCTCCCCTTTCATTCGGTTTGTCCACCCATGCTGCTGTCCCCCCTGCTCATAACGCACGCACCTGAATGATAGATGAAGCAAGAATGGTGAATTCCAGCGCTGAAGAGCAGGTGCGTGGCTTGCTTGCTTCATATGCGTGGCTTGCTTGTCAGTTCATTCGCAAGATAGGGCGGCATGCCATATGCATGCGATATGCCATCATGGCCGCCCCGTGAAGCACATACATGCATGCTTGCTTGCTTATGATGATGGATGGACTCACACATGGAAAGAGCACAACCGCTCGACAAAGATCAAGCAGACCTGCATGGGTGCAAAAATGGTTTTAAACACAGTCGTGCAGTGGCGGGTTGGGATGCATGCCAAACCTGTATTGCTTGGGAAACGAATTCTGATAGCTAGCAACAGGTGCAAGAGGCACAAGTCTAGCTAGCGGCACAAGTCTAGCTAGTGGCACAAATCTAGCTAGCGGCACAAGTCTAGCTACTGGCACAAATCTAGCTGGCGGCACAAGTCTAGCTGGAGGCACAAATCTAGCTAGCGGCACAAGTCTAGCTAGTGGCACCAGTCTAGCTAGCGGCACCAGTCTAGCTAGCGGCACCAGTCTAGCTGGCGGCACAAATCTAGCTAGCCACATGTGCCACTTGCTAGCCTGCCCGCTTGATGGTGCAGACGTGTAGATACTACAAGCAAACCATCGGAAGGTCAGTCTAGCTAGTGGCACCAGTCTAGCTAGTGGCACCAGTCTAGCTAGCGGCACCAGTCTAGCTGGCGGCACAAATCTAGCTAGCCACATGTGCCACTTGCTAGCCTGCCCGCTTGATGGTGCAGACGTGTAGATACTACAAGCAAACCATCGGAAGGTCAAAAGAACATCACGCATGCGCCGTCTGGTTGATGCACCTGGTTGAACTGTCAGTAGTGGCTATCCATGCAAGCCACAGCTGTGTTTCTGTCATATGCATGCATGCACCATCTATCTGTCTTTTCCGGATGACGTAGGACACACACGCTGCAACATGATGGATCTCTCTGCCACCAGATCCAGATGTGATGTGATGCGATGTGATTTGGTTGAGACCAGTGCATGAGGCCATGTGCAAGCTTACAGCCAAGATGTGATCCTTCAGATTTTCCTGCGGCAATGTGAGAGCCCACACATTGATGAGCATCCTGGATGAGCGTTCTGCTCAGCCGCACAGGCAGCTCACGCTGCGTTTTGTACTCAGGTCGGCGGATTCAGAGTCCACAGTGCTAACCACTACACCACGCGAGCGTATCATGGGATGACAACCTGTCCAACCACACACTCACACCTGTTCCGCAGCAGAGCTCCATCGTTGAGCACCGCCCTCCCCTCTCATTCAGTTTGTCCACCCATGCAGCTGTCCCCCCTGCTCATAACGCACGCACCTGAATGATAGATGAAGCAAGAATGGTGAATTCCAGCGCTGAAGAGCAGGTGTGTGGCTTGCTTGCTTCATATGCGTGGCTTGCTTGTCAGTTCATTCACAAGATAGGGCGGCATGCCATATGCATGCGATATGCCATCATGGCCGCCCCGTGAAGCACATACATGCATGCTTGCTTGCTTATGATGATGGATGGACTCACACATGGAAAGAGCACAACCGCTCCACCAAGATCAAGCAGACCTGCATGGGTGCAAAAATGGTTTTAAACACAGTCGTGCAGCGGCGGGTTGGGATGCATGCCACACCTGTATTGCTTGGGAAACGAATTCTGCTAGCTAGCAACAAGTGCAAGAGGCACAAGTCAAGCAAGCGGCACAAGTCTAGCTAGTGGCACAAGTCTAGCTAGCGGCACAAGTCTAGCTACTGGCACAAATCTAGCTGGCGGCACAAGTCTAGCTGGAGGCACAAATCTAGCTAGCGGCACAAGTCTAGCTAGTGGCACCAGTCTAGCTAGCGGCACCAGTCTAGCTAGCGGCACCAGTCTAGCTGGCGGCACAAATCTAGCTAGCCACATGTGCCACTTGCTAGCCTGCCCGCTTGATGGTGCAGACGTGTAGATACTACAAGCAAACCATCGGAAGGTCAGTCTAGCTAGTGGCACCAGTCTAGCTAGTGGCACCAGTCTAGCTAGCGGCACCAGTCTAGCTGGCGGCACAAATCTAGCTAGCCACATGTGCCACTTGCTAGCCTGCCCGCTTGATGGTGCAGACGTGTAGATACTACAAGCAAACCATCGGAAGGTCAAAAGAACATCACGCATGCGCCGTCTGGTTGATGCACCTGGTTGAACTGTCAGTAGTGGCTATCCATGCAAGCCACAGCTGTGTTTCTGTCATATGCATGCATGCACCATCTATCTGTCTTTTCCGGATGACGTAGGACACACACGCTGCAACATGATGGATCTCTCTGCCACCAGATCCAGATGTGATGTGATGCGATGTGATTTGGTTGAGACCAGTGCATGAGGCCATGTGCAAGCTTACAGCCAAGATGTGATCCTTCAGATTTTCCTGCGGCAATGTGAGAGCCCACACATTGATGAGCATCCTGGATGAGCGTTCTGCTCAGCCGCACAGGCAGCTCACGCTGCGTTTTGTACTCAGGTCGGCGGATTCAGAGTCCACAGTGCTAACCACTACACCACGCGAGCGTATCATGGGATGACAACCTGTCCAACCACACACTCACACCTGTTCCGCAGCAGAGCTCCATCGTTGAGCACCGCCCTCCCCTCTCATTCAGTTTGTCCACCCATGCAGCTGTCCCCCCTGCTCATAACGCACGCACCTGAATGATAGATGAAGCAAGAATGGTGAATTCCAGCGCTGAAGAGCAGGTGTGTGGCTTGCTTGCTTCATATGCGTGGCTTGCTTGTCAGTTCATTCACAAGATAGGGCGGCATGCCATATGCATGCGATATGCCATCATGGCCGCCCCGTGAAGCACATACATGCATGCTTGCTTGCTTATGATGATGGATGGACTCACACATGGAAATAGCACAACCGCTCCACCAAGATCAAGCAGACCTGCATGGGTGCAAAAATGGTTTTAAACACAGTCGTGCAGCGGCGGGTTGGGATGCATGCCACACCTGTATTGCTTGGGAAACGAATTCTGCTAGCTAGCAACAAGTGCAAGAGGCACAAGTCAAGCAAGCGGCACAAGTCTAGCTAGTGGCACAAGTCTAGCTAGCGGCACAAGTCTAGCTAGTGGCACAAGTCAAGCTAGTGGCACCAATCTAGCTGGCGGCACCAGTCTAGCTAGCGGCACCAGTCTAGCTAGCCACATGTGCCACTTGCTAGCCTGCCCGCTTGATGGTGCAGACGTTCTACACTTCTAGCTAGCCACATGTGCCACTTCTAGATACTACAAGCAAACCATCGGAAGGTCAAAAGAACATCACGCATGCGCCGTCTGGTTGATGCACCTGGTTGAACTGTCAGTAGTGGCTATCCATGCAAGCCACAGCTGTGTTTCTGTCATATGCATGCATGCACCATCTATCTGTCTTTTCCGGATGACGTAGGACACACACGCTGCAACATGATGGATCTCTCTGCCACCAGATCCCGATGTGATGTGATGCGATGTGATTTGGTTGAGACCAGTGCATGAGGCCTTGTGCAAGCTTACAGCCAAGATGTGATCCTTCAGATTTTCCTGCGGCAATGTGAGAGCCCACACATTGATGAGCATCCTGGATGAGCGTTCTGCTCAGCCGCACAGGCAGCTCACGCTGCGTTTTGTACTCAGGTCGGCGGATTCAGAGTCCACAGTGCTAACCACTACACCACGCGAGCGTATCATGGGATGACAACCTGTCCAACCACACACTCACACCTGTTCCGCAGCAGAGCTCCATCGTTGAGCACCGCCCTCCCCTCTCATTCAGTTTGTCCACCCATGCAGCTGTCCCCCCTGCTCATAACGCACGCACCTGAATGATAGATGAAGCAAGAATGGTGAATTCCAGCGCTGAAGAGCAGGTGTGTGGCTTGCTTGCTTCATATGCGTGGCTTGCTTGTCAGTTCATTCACAAGATAGGGCGGCATGCCATATGCATGCGATATGCCATCATGGCCGCCCCGTGAAGCACATACATGCATGCTTGCTTGCTTATGATGATGGATGGACTCACACATGGAAATAGCACAACCGCTCCACCAAGATCAAGCAGACCTGCATGGGTGCAAAAATGGTTTTAAACACAGTCGTGCAGCGGCGGGTTGGGATGCATGCCACACCTGTATTGCTTGGGAAACGAATTCTGCTAGCTAGCAACAGGTGCAAGAGGCACAAGTCAAGCTAGCGGCACAAGTCTAGCTAGCCACATGTGCCACTTGCTAGCCTGCCCGCTTGATGGTGCAGACGTGTAGATACTACAAGCAAACCATCGGAAGGTCAAAAGAACATCACGCATGCGCCGTCTGGTTGATGCACCTGGTTGAACTGTCAGTAGGGGCTATCCATGCAAACCACAGCTGTGCTTCTGTCATGTGCATGCATGCACCATCTATCTGTCTTTTCCGGATGACGTAGGACACACACGCTGCAACATGATGGATCTCTCTGCCACCAGATCCAGATGTGATGTGATGCGATGTGATTTGGTTGAGACCAGTGCATGAGGCCTTGTGCAAGCTTACAGCCAAGATGTGATCCTTCAGATTTTCCTGCGGCAACGTGAGAGCCCACACATTGATGAGCATCCTGGATGAGCGTTCTGCTCAGCTGCGCAGGCAGCTCACGCTGAGATTTGAAGTCAGGTCGGCGGATTCAGGGTCCACAGTGCTAACCACTACACCACGCGAGCGTATCATGGGATGAGAACCTGTTCAACCACACACTCACACCTGTTCCGCAGCAGAGCTCCATCGTTGAGCACCGCCCTCCCCTCTCATTCAGTTTGTCCACCCATGCAGCTGTCCCCCCTGCTCATAACGCACGCACCTGAATGATAGATGAAGCAAGAATGGTGAGTTCCAGCGCTGAAGAGCAGGTGCGTGGCTTGCTTGCTTCATATGCGTGGCTTGCTTGTCAGTTCATTCGCAAGATAGGGCGGCATGCCATATGCATGCGATATGCCATCATGGCCGCCCCGTGAAGCACATACATGCGTGCTTGCTTGCTTATGATGATGGATGGACTCACACATGGAAAGAGCACAACCGCTCCACCAAGATCAAGCAGACCTGCATGGGTGCAAAAATGGTTTTAAACACAGTCGTGCAGCGGCGGGTTGGGATGCATGCCACACCTGTATTGCTTGGGAAACGAATTCTGCTAGCTAGCAACAAGTGCAAGAGGCACAAGTCAAGCTAGCGGCACAAGTCTAGCTAGTGGCACAAGTCAAGCTAGCGGCACACAAATCTAGCTGGCGGCATCAGTCTAGCTAGCTGCACAAGTCTAGCTAGCCACATGTGCCACTTGCTAGCCTGCCCGCTTGATGGTGCAGACGTGTAGATACTACAAGCAAACCATCGGAAGGTCAAAAGAACATCACGCATGCGCCGTCTGGTTGATGCACCTGGTTGAACTGTCAGTAGGGGCTATCCATGCAAGCCACAGATGTGCTTCTGTCATATGCATGCATGCACCATCTATCTGTCTTTTCCGGATGACGTAGGACACACACGCTGCAACATGATGGATCTCTCTGCCACCAGATCCAGATGTGATGTGATGCGATGTGATTTGGTTGAGACCAGTGCATGAGGCAATGTGCAAGCTTACAGCCAAGATGTGATCCTTCAGATTTTCCTGCGGCAACGTGAGAGCCCACACATTGATGAGCATCCTGGATGAGCGTTCTGCTCAGCTGCGCAGGCAGCTCACGCTGAGATTTGAAGTCAGGTCGGCGGATTCAGGGTCCACAGTGCTAACCACTACACCACGCGAGCGTATCATGGGATGAGAACCTGTTCAACCACACACTCACACCTGTTCCGCAGCAGAGCTCCATCGTTGAGCACCGCCCTCCCCTCTCATTCAGTTTGTCCACCCATGCAGCTGTCCCCCCTGCTCATAACGCACGCACCTGAATGATAGATGAAGCAAGAATGGTGAGTTCCAGCGCTGAAGAGCAGGTGCGTGGCTTGCTTGCTTCATATGCGTGGCTTGCTTGTCAGTTCATTCGCAAGATAGGGCGGCATGCCATATGCATGCGATATGCCATCATGGCCGCCCCGTGAAGCACATACATGCGTGCTTGCTTGCTTATGATGATGGATGGACTCACACATGGAAAGAGCACAACCGCTCCACCAAGATCAAGCAGACCTGCATGGGTGCAAAAATGGTTTTAAACACAGTCGTGCAGCGGCGGGTTGGGATGCATGCCACACCTGTATTGCTTGGGAAACGAATTCTGCTAGCTAGCAACAAGTGCAAGAGGCACAAGTCAAGCTAGCGGCACAAGTCTAGCTAGTGGCACAAGTCAAGCTAGCGGCACACAAATCTAGCTGGCGGCATCAGTCTAGCTAGCTGCACAAGTCTAGCTAGCCACATGTGCCACTTGCTAGCCTGCCCGCTTGATGGTGCAGACGTGTAGATACTACAAGCAAACCATCGGAAGGTCAAAAGAACATCACGCATGCGCCGTCTGGTTGATGCACCTGGTTGAACTGTCAGTAGGGGCTATCCATGCAAGCCACAGATGTGCTTCTGTCATATGCATGCATGCACCATCTATCTGTCTTTTCCGGATGACGTAGGACACACACGCTGCAACATGATGGATCTCTCTGCCACCAGATCCAGATGTGATGTGATGCGATGTGATTTGGTTGAGACCAGTGCATGAGGCAATGTGCAAGCTTACAGCCAAGATGTGATCCTTCAGATTTTCCTGCGGCAACGTGAGAGCCCACACATTGATGAGCATCCTGGATGAGCGTTCTGCTCAGCCGCGCAGGCAGCTCACGCTGAGATTTGAAGTCAGGTCGGCGGATTCAGAGTCCACAGTGCTAACCACTACACCACGCGAGCGTATCATGGGATGACAACCTATTCAACCACACACTCACACCTGTTCCGCAGCAGAGCTCCATCGTTGAGCACCGCCCTCCCCTCTTATTCAGTTTGTCCACCCATGCAGCTGTCCCCCCTGCTCATAACGCACGCACCTGAATGATAGATGAAGCAAGAATGGTGAGTTCCAGCGCTGAAGAGCAGGTGCGTGGCTTGCTTGCTTCATATGCGTGGCTTGCTTGTCAGTTCATTCGCAAGATAGGACGGCATGCCATATGCATGCGATATGCCATCATGGCCGCCCCGTGAAGCACATACATGCATGCTTGCTTGCTTATGATGATGGATGGACTCACACATGGAAAGAGCACAACCGCTCCACCAAGATCAAGCAGACCTGCATGGGTGCAAAAATGGTTTTAAACACAGTCTTGCAGCGGCGGGTTGGGATGCATGCCACACCTGTATTGCTTGGGAAACGAATTCTGCTAGCTAGCAACAGGTGCAAGAAGCACAAGTCAAGCTAGCAGCACAAGTCTAGCTAGCGGAACAAGTCTAGCTAGTGGCACAAGTCAAGCTAGTGGCACCAATCTAGCTGGCGGCACCAGTCTAGCTAGCGGCACAAGTCTAGCTAGCCACATGTGCCACTTGCTAGCCTGCCCGCTTGATGGTGCAGACGTTCTACACTTCTAGCTAGCCACATGTGCCACTTCTAGATACTACAAGCAAACCATCGGAAGGTCAAAAGAACATCACGCATGCGCCGTCTGGTTGATGCACCTGGTTTAACTGTCAGTAGGGGCTATCCATGCAAGCCACAGCTGTGCTTCTGTCATATGCATGCATGCACCATCTATCTGTCTTTTCCGGATGACGTAGGACACACACGCTGCAACATGATGGATCTCTCTGCCACCAGATCCAGATGTGATGTGATGCGATGTGATTTGGTTGAGACCAGTGCATGAGGCCTTGTGCAAGCTTACAGCCAAGATGTGATCCTTCAGATTTTCCTGCGGCAACGTGAGAGCCCACACATTGATGAGCATCCTGGATGAGCGTTCTGCTCAGCTGCGCAGGCAGCTCACGCTGAGATTTGAAGTCAGGTCGGCGGATTCAGAGTCCACAGTGCTAACCACTACACCACGCGAGCGTATCATGGGATGAGAACCTGTTCAACCACACACTCACACCTGTTCCGCAGCAGAGCTCCATCGTTGAGCACCGCCCTCCCCTCTCATTCAGTTTGTCCACCCATGCAGCTGTCCCCCCTGCTCATAACGCACGCACCTGAATGATAGATGAAGCAAGAATGGTGAGTTCCAGCGCTGAAGAGCAGGTGCGTGGCTTGCTTGCTTCATATGCGTGGCTTGCTTGTCAGTTCATTCGCAAGATAGGGCGGCATGCCATATGCATGCGATATGCCATCATGGCCGCCCCGTGAAGCACATACATGCGTGCTTGCTTGCTTATGATGATGGATGGACTCACACATGGAAAGAGCACAACCGCTCCACCAAGATCAAGCAGACCTGCATGGGTGCAAAAATGGTTTTAAACATAGTCGTGCAGCGGCGGGTTGGGATGCATGCCACACCTGTATTGCTTGGGAAACGAATTCTGCTAGCTAGCAACAAGTGCAAGAGGCACAAGTCAAGCTAGCGGCACAAGTCTAGCTAGTGGCACAAGTCAAGCTAGCGGCACACAAATCTAGCTGGCGGCATCAGTCTAGCTAGCGGCACCAGTCTAGCTAGCCACATGTGCCACTTCTAGATACTACAAGCAAACCATCGGAAGGTCAAAAGAACATCACGCATGCGCCGTCTGGTTGATGCACCTGGTTGAACTGTCAGTAGTGGCTATCCATGCAAGCCACAGCTGTGCTTCTGTCATATGCATGCATGCACCATCTATCTGTCTTTTCCGGATGACGTAGGACACACACGCTGCAACATGATGGATCTCTCTGCCACCAGATCCAGATGTGATGTGATGCGATGTGATTTGGTTGAGACCAGTGCATGAGGCCTTGTGCAAGCTTACAGCCAAGATGTGATCCTTCAGATTTTCCTGCGGCAACGTGAGAGCCCACACATTGATGAGCATCCTGGATGAGCGTTCTGCTCAGCCGCGCAGGCAGCTCACGCTGAGATTTGAAGTCAGGTCGGCGGATTCAGAGTCAGCAGTGCTAACCACTACACCACGCGAGCGTATCATGGGATGAGAACCTGTTCAACCACACACTCACACCTGTTCCGCAGCAGAGCTCCATCGTTGAGCACCGCCCTCCCCTCTCATTCAGTTTGTCCACCCATGCAGCTGTCCCCCCTGCTCATAACGCACGCACCTGAATGATAGATGAAGCAAGAATGGTGAATTCCAGCGCTGAAGAGCAGGTGCGTGGCTTGCTTGCTTCATATGCGTGCCTTGCTTGTCAGTTCATTCGCAAGATAGGGCGGCATGCCATATGCATGCGATATGCCATCATGGCTGCCCCGTGAAGCACATACATGCATGCTTGCTTGCTGATGATGATGGATGGACTCACACATGGAAAGAGCACAACCGCTCCACCAAGATCAAGCAGACCTGCATGGGTGCAAAAATGGTTTTAAACACAGTCGTGCAGCGGCGGGTTGGGATGCATGCCACACCTGTATTGCTTGGGAAACGAATTCTGCTAGCTAGCAACAAGTGCAAGAGGCACAAGTCAAGCTAGCGGCACAAGTCTAGCTAGTGGCACAAGTCAAGCTAGCGGCACACAAATCTAGCTGGCGGCATCAGTCTAGCTAGCTGCACAAGTCTAGCTAGCCACATGTGCCACTTGCTAGCCTGCCCGCTTAATGGTGCAGACGTGTAGATACTACAAGCAAACCATCGGAAGGTCAAAAGAACATCACGCATGCGCCGTCTGGTTGATGCACCTGGTTGAACTGTCAGTAGGGGCTATCCATGCAAGCCACAGCTGTGCTTCTGTCATATGCATGCATGCAGCATCTATCTGTCTTTTCCGGATGACGTAGGACACACACGCTGCAACATGATGGATCTCTCTGCCACCAGATCCAGATGTGATGTGATGCGATGTGATTTGGTTGAGACCAGTGCATGAGGCCTTGTGCAAGCTTACAGCCAAGATGTGATCCTTTAGATTTTCCTGCGGCAACGTGAGAGCCCACACATTGATGAGCATCCTGGATGAGCGTTCTGCTCAGCCGCGCAGGCAGCTCACGCTGAGATTTGAAGTCAGGTCGGCGGATTCAGAGTCCACAGTGCTAACCACTACACCACGCGAGCGTATCATGGGATGAGAACCTGTTCAACCACACACTCACACCTGTTCCGCAGCAGAGCTCCATCGTTGAGCACCGCCCTCCCCTTTCATTCAGTTTGTCCACCCATGCAGCTGTCCCCCCTGCTCATAACGCACGCACCTGAATGATAGATGAAGCAAGAATGGTGAGTTCCAGCGCTGAAGAGCAGGTGCGTGGCTTGCTTGCTTCATATGCGTGGCTTGCTTGTCAGTTCATTCGCAAGATAGGGCGGCATGCCATATGCATGCGATATGCCATCATGGCCGCCCCGTGAAGCACATACATGCGTGCTTGCTTGCTTATGATGATGGATGGACTCACACATGGAAAGAGCACAACCGCTCCACCAAGATCAAGCAGACCTGCATGGGTGCAAAAATGGTTTTAAACATAGTCGTGCAGCGGCGGGTTGGGATGCATGCCACACCTGTATTGCTTGGGAAACGAATTCTGCTAGCTAGCAACAAGTGCAAGAGGCACAAGTCAAGCTAGCGGCACAAGTCTAGCTAGTGGCACAAGTCAAGCTAGCGGCACACAAATCTAGCTGGCGGCATCAGTCTAGCTAGCGGCACCAGTCTAGCTAGCCACATGTGCCACTTCTAGATACTACAAGCAAACCATCGGAAGGTCAAAAGAACATCACGCATGCGCCGTCTGGTTGATGCACCTGGTTGAACTGTCAGTAGGGGCTATCCATGCAAGCCACAGCTGTGCTTCTGTCATATGCATGCATGCACCATCTATCTGTCTTTTCCGGATGACGTAGGACACACACGCTGCAACATGATGGATCTCTCTGCCACCAGATCCAGATGTGATGTGATGCGATGTGATTTGGTTGAGACCAGTGCATGAGGCCTTGTGCAAGCTTACAGCCAAGATGTGATCCTTTAGATTTTCCTGCGGCAACGTGAGAGCCCACACATTGATGAGCATCCTGGATGAGCGTTCTGCTCAGCCGCGCAGGCAGCTCACGCTGAGATTTGAAGTCAGGTCGGCGGATTCAGAGTCCACAGTGCTAACCACTACACCACGCGAGCGTATCATGGGATGAGAACCTGTTCAACCACACACTCACACCTGTTCCGCAGCAGAGCTCCATCGTTGAGCACCGCCCTCCCCTCTCATTCAGTTTGTCCACCCATGCAGCTGTCCCCCCTGCTCATAACGCACGCACCTGAATGATAGATGAAGCAAGAATGGTGAATTCCAGCGCTGAAGAGCAGGTGCGTGGCTTGCTTGCTTCATATGCGTGGCTTGCTTGTCAGTTCATTCGCAAGATAGGGCGGCATGCCATATGCATGCGATATGCCATCATGGCTGCCCCGTGAAGCACATACATGCATGCTTGCTTGCTTATGATGATGGATGGACTCACACATGGAAAGAGCACAACCGCTCCACCAAGATCAAGCAGACCTGCATGGGTGCAAAAATGGTTTTAAACACAGTCGTGCAGCGGCGGGTTGGGATGCATGCCACACCTGTATTGCTTGGGAAACGAATTCTGCTAGCTAGCAACAAGTGCAAGAGGCACAAGTCAAGCTAGCGGCACAAGTCTAGCTAGTGGCACAAGTCAAGCTAGCGGCACACAAATCTAGCTGGCGGCATCAGTCTAGCTAGCTGCACAAGTCTAGCTAGCCACATGTGCCACTTGCTAGCCTGCCCGCTTAATGGTGCAGACGTGTAGATACTACAAGCAAACCATCGGAAGGTCAAAAGAACATCACGCATGCGCCGTCTGGTTGATGCACCTGGTTGAACTGTCAGTAGGGGCTATCCATGCAAGCCACAGCTGTGCTTCTGTCATATGCATGCATGCACCATCTATCTGTCTTTTCCGGATGACGTAGGACACACACGCTGCAACATGATGGATCTCTCTGCCACCAGATCCAGATGTGATGTGATGCGATGTGATTTGGTTGAGACCAGTGCATGAGGCCTTGTGCAAGCTTACAGCCAAGATGTGATCCTTTAGATTTTCCTGCGGCAACGTGAGAGCCCACACATTGATAAGCATCCTGGATGAGCGTTCTGCTCAGCTGCGCAGGCAGCTCACGCTGAGATTTGAAGTCAGGTCGGCGGATTCAGAGTCCACAGTGCTAACCACTACACCACGCGAGCGTATCATGGGATGAGAACCTGTTCAACCACACACTCACACCTGTTCCGCAGCAGAGCTCCATCGTTGAGCACCGCCCTCCCCTCTCATTCAGTTTGTCCACCCATGCAGCTGTCCCCCCTGCTCATAACGCACGCACCTGAATGATAGATGAAGCAAGAATGGTGAATTCCAGCGCTGAAGAGCAGGTGCGTGGCTTGCTTGCTTCATATGCGTGGCTTGCTTGTCAGTTCATTCGCAAGATAGGGCGGCATGCCATATGCATGCGATATGCCATCATGGCTGCCCCGTGAAGCACATACATGCATGCTTGCTTGCTTATGATGATGGATGGACTCACACATGGAAAGAGCACAACCGCTCCACCAAGATCAAGCAGACCTGCATGGGTGCAAAAATGGTTTTAAACACAGTCTTGCAGCGGCGGGTTGGGATGCATGCCACACCTGTATTGCTTGGGAAACGAATTCTGCTAGCTAGCAACAAGTGCAAGAGGCACAAGTCAAGCTAGCGGCACAAGTCTAGCTAGTGGCACAAGTCAAGCTAGCGGCACACAAATCTAGCTGGCGGCATCAGTCTAGCTAGCTGCACAAGTCTAGCTAGCCACATGTGCCACTTGCTAGCCTGCCCGCTTGATGGTGCAGACGTGTAGATACTACAAGCAAACCATCGGAAGGTCAAAAGAACATCACGCATGCGCCGTCTGGTTGATGCACCTGGTTGAACTGTCAGTAGGGGCTATCCATGCAAGCCACAGCTGTGCTTCTGTCATATGCATGCATGCACCATCTATCTGTTTTTTCCGGATGACGTAGGACACACACGCTGCAACATGATGGATCTCTCTGCCACCAGATCCAGATGTGATGTGATGCGATGTGATTTGGTTGAGACCAGTGCATGAGGCCTTGTGCAAGCTTACAGCCAAGATGTGATCCTTCAGATTTTCCTGCGGCAACGTGAGAGCCCACACATTGATGAGCATCCTGGATGAGCGTTCTGCTCAGCTGCGCAGGCAGCTCACGCTGAGATTTGAAGTCAGGTCGGCGGATTCAGAGTCCACAGTGCTAACCACTACACCACGCGAGCGTATCATGGGATGACAACCTGTTCAACCACACACTCACACCTGTTCCGCAGCAGAGCTCCATCGTTGAGCACCGCCCTCCCCTCTCATTCAGTTTGTCCACCCATGCAGCTGTCCCCCCTGCTCATAACGCATGCACCTGAATGATAGATGAAGCAAGAATGGTGAATTCCAGCGCTGAAGAGCAGGTGCGTGGCTTGCTTGCTTCATATGCGTGGCTTGCTTGTCAGTTCATTCGCAAGATAGGGCGGCATGCCATATGCATGCGATATGCCATCATGGCTGCCCCGTGAAGCACATACATGCATGCTTGCTTGCTTATGATGATGGATGGACTCACACATGGAAAGAGCACAACCGCTCCACCAAGATCAAGCAGACCTGCATGGGTGCAAAAATGGTTTTAAACACAGTCTTGCAGCGGCGGGTTGGGATGCATGCCACACCTGTATTGCTTGGGAAACGAATTCTGCTAGCTAGCAACAAGTGCAAGAGGCACAAGTCAAGCTAGCGGCACAAGTCTAGCTAGTGGCACAAGTCAAGCTAGCGGCACACAAATCTAGCTGGCGGCATCAGTCTAGCTAGCTGCACAAGTCTAGCTAGCCACATGTGCCACTTGCTAGCCTGCCCGCTTGATGGTGCAGACGTGTAGATACTACAAGCAAACCATCGGAAGGTCAAAAGAACATCACGCATGCGCCGTCTGGTTGATGCACCTGGTTGAACTGTCAGTAGGGGCTATCCATGCAAGCCACAGCTGTGCTTCTGTCATATGCATGCATGCACCATCTATCTGTTTTTTCCGGATGACGTAGGACACACACGCTGCAACATGATGGATCTCTCTGCCACCAGATCCAGATGTGATGTGATGCGATGTGATTTGGTTGAGACCAGTGCATGAGGCCTTGTGCAAGCTTACAGCCAAGATGTGATCCTTCAGATTTTCCTGCGGCAACGTGAGAGCCCACACATTGATGAGCATCCTGGATGAGCGTTCTGCTCAGCTGCGCAGGCAGCTCACGCTGAGATTTGAAGTCAGGTCGGCGGATTCAGAGTCCACAGTGCTAACCACTACACCACGCGAGCGTATCATGGGATGACAACCTGTTCAACCACACACTCACACCTGTTCCGCAGCAGAGCTCCATCGTTGAGCACCGCCCTCCCCTCTCATTCAGTTTGTCCACCCATGCAGCTGTCCCCCCTGCTCATAACGCATGCACCTGAATGATAGATGAAGCAAGAATGGTGAATTCCAGCGCTGAAGAGCAGGTGCGTGGCTTGCTTGCTTCATATGCGTGGCTTGCTTGCTTCATATGCGTGGCTTGCTTGCTTCATATGCGTGGCTTGCTTGTCAGTTCATTCGCAAGATAGGGCCGCATGCCATATGCATGCGATATGCCATCATGGCCGCCCCGTGAAGCACATACATGCATGCTTGCTTGCTTATGATGATGGATGGACTCACACATGGAAAGAGCACAACCGCTCCACCAAGATCAAGCAGACCTGCATGGGTGCAAAAATGGTTTTAAACACAGTCTTGCAGCAGCGGGTTGGGATGCATGCCACACCTGTATTGCTTGGGAAACGAATTCTGCTAGCTAGCAACAGGTGCAAGAAGCACAAGTCAAGCTAGCGGCACAAGTCTAGCTAGCGGCACAAGTCTAGCTAGTGGCACAAGTCAAGCTAGTGGCACCAATCTAGCTGGCGGCACCAGTCTAGCTAGCGGCACCAGTCTAGCTAGCCACATGTGCCACTTGCTAGCCTGCCCGCTTGATGGTGCAGACGTTCTACACTTCTAGCTAGCCACATGTGCCACTTCTAGATACTACAAGCAAACCATCGGAAGGTCAAAAGAACATCACACATGCGCCGTCTGGTTGATGCACCTGGTTGAACTGTCAGTAGGGGCTATCCATGCAAGCCACAGCTGTGCTTCTGTCATATGCATGCATGCACCATCTATCTGTCTTTTCCGGATGACGTAGGACACACACGCTGCAACATGATGGATCTCTCTGCCACCAGATCCAGATGTGATGTGATGCGATGTGATTTGGTTGAGACCAGTGCATGAGGCCTTGTGCAAGCTTACAGCCAAGATGTGATCCTTCAGATTTTCCTGCGGCAACGTGAGAGCCCACACATTGATGAGCATCCTGGATGAGCGTTCTGCTCAGCTGCGCAGGCAGCTCACGCTGAGATTTGAAGTCAGGTCGGCGGATTCAGAGTCCACAGTGCTAACCACTACACCACGCGAGCGTATCATGGGATGACAAGAAGTTCAACCACACACTCACACCTGTTCCGCAGCAGAGCTCCATTGTTGAGCACCGCCCTCCCCTCTCATTCAGTTTGTCCACCCATGCAGCTGTCCCCCCTGCTCATAACGCATGCACCTGAATGATAGATGAAGCAAGAATGGTGAATTCCAGCGCTGAAGAGCAGGTGCGTGGCTTGCTTGCTTCATATGCGTGGCTTGCTTGCTTCATATGCGTGGCTTGCTTGCTTCATATGCGTGGCTTGCTTGTCAGTTCATTCGCAAGATAGGGCGGCATGCCATATGCATGCGATATGCCATCATGGCCGCCCCGTGAAGCACATACATGCATGCTTGCTTGCTTATGATGATGGATGGACTCACACATGGAAAGAGCACAACCGCTCCACCAAGATCAAGCAGACCTGCATGGGTGCAAAACTGGTTTTAAACACAGTCGTGCAGCGGCGGGTTGGGATGCATGCCACACCTGTATTGCTTGGGAAACGAATTCTGCTAGCTAGCAACAGGTGCAAGAAGCACAAGTCAAGCTAGCGGCACAAGTCTAGCTAGCGGCACAAGTCTAGCTAGTGGCACAAGTCAAGCTAGTGGCACCAATCTAGCTGGCGGCACCAGTCTAGCTAGCGGCACCAGTCTAGCTAGCCACATGTGCCACTTGCTAGCCTGCCCGCTTGATGGTGCAGACGTTCTACACTTCTAGCTAGCCACATGTGCCACTTCTAGATACTACAAGCAAACCATCGGAAGGTCAAAAGAACATCACACATGCGCCGTCTGGTTGATGCACCTGGTTGAACTGTCAGTAGGGGCTATCCATGCAAGCCACAGCTGTGCTTCTGTCATATGCATGCATGCACCATCTATCTGTCTTTTCCGGATGACGTAGGACACACACGCTGCAACATGATGGATCTCTCTGCCACCAGATCCAGATGTGATGTGATGCGATGTGATTTGGTTGAGACCAGTGCATGAGGCCTTGTGCAAGCTTACAGCCAAGATGTGATCCTTCAGATTTTCCTGCGGCAACGTGAGAGCCCACACATTGATGAGCATCCTGGATGAGCGTTCTGCTCAGCTGCGCAGGCAGCTCACGCTGCGATTTGAAGTCAGGTCGGCGGATTCAGAGTCCACAGTGCTAACCACTACACCACGCGAGCGTATCATGGGATGACAAGAAGTTCAACCACACACTCACACCTGTTCCGCAGCAGAGCTCCATTGTTGAGCACCGCCCTCCCCTCTCATTCAGTTTGTCCACCCATGCAGCTGTCCCCCCTGCTCATAACGCATGCACCTGAATGATAGATGAAGCAAGAATGGTGAATTCCAGCGCTGAAGAGCAGGTGCGTGGCTTGCTTGCTTCATATGCGTGGCTTGCTTGCTTCATATGCGTGGCTTGCTTGCTTCATATGCGTGGCTTGCTTGTCAGTTCATTCGCAAGATAGGGCGGCATGCCATATGCATGCGATATGCCATCATGGCCGCCCCGTGAAGCACATACATGCATGCTTGCTTGCTTATGATGATGGATGGACTCACACATGGAAAGAGCACAACCGCTCCACCAAGATCAAGCAGACCTGCATGGGTGCAAAAATGGTTTTAAACACAGTCGTGCAGCGGCGGGTTGGGATGCATGCCACACCTGTATTGCTTGGGAAACGAATTCTGCTAGCTAGCAACAGGTGCAAGAAGCACAAGTCAAGCTAGCGGCACAAGTCTAGCTAGCGGCACAAGTCTAGCTAGTGGCACAAGTCAAGCTAGTGGCACCAATCTAGCTGGCGGCACCAGTCTAGCTAGCGGCACCAGTCTAGCTAGCCACATGTGCCACTTGCTAGCCTGCCCGCTTGATGGTGCAGACGTTCTACACTTCTAGCTAGCCACATGTGCCACTTCTAGATACTACAAGCAAACCATCGGAAGGTCAAAAGAACATCACACATGCGCCGTCTGGTTGATGCACCTGGTTGAACTGTCAGTAGGGGCTATCCATGCAAGCCACAGCTGTGCTTCTGTCATATGCATGCATGCACCATCTATCTGTCTTTTCCGGATGACGTAGGACACACACGCTGCAACATGATGGATCTCTCTGCCACCAGATCCAGATGTGATGTGATGCGATGTGATTTGGTTGAGACCAGTGCATGAGGCCTTGTGCAAGCTTACAGCCAAGATGTGATCCTTCAGATTTTCCTGCGGCAACGTGAGAGCCCACACATTGATGAGCATCCTGGATGAGCGTTCTGCTCAGCTGCGCAGGCAGCTCACGCTGAGATTTGAAGTCAGGTCGGCGGATTCAGAGTCCACAGTGCTAACCACTACACCATGCGAGCGTATCATGAGATACGTTCAAAAGAACATCACGCATGCGCCGTCTGGTTGATGCACCTGGTTGAACTGTCAGTAGGGGCTATCCATGCAAGCCACAGCTGTGCTTCTGTCATATGCATGCATGCACCATCTATCTGTCTTTTCCGGATGACGTAGGACACACACGCTGCAACATGATGGATCTCTCTGCCACCAGATCCAGATGTGATGTGATGCGATGTGATTTGGTTGAGACCAGTGCATGAGGCCTTGTGCAAGCTTACAGCCAAGATGTGATCCTTCAGATTTTCCTGCGGCAACGTGAGAGCCCACACATTGATGAGAATCCTGGATGAGCGTTCTGCTCAGCCGCGCAGGCAGCTCACGCTGCGATTTGAAGTCAGGTCGGCGGATTCAGAGTCCACAGTGCTAACCACTACACCACGCGAGCGTATCATGGGATGACAACCTGTTCAACCACACACTCACACCTGTTCCGCAGCAGAGCTCCATCGTTGAGCACCGCCCTCCCCTCTTATTCAGTTTGTCCACCCATGCAGCTGTCCCCCCTGCTCATAACGCATGCACCTGAATGATAGATGAAGCAAGAATGGTGAATTCCAGCGCTGAAGAGCAGGTGCGTGGCTTGCTTGCTTCATATGCGTGGCTTGCTTGCTTCATATGCGTGGCTTGCTTGCTTCATATGCGTGGCTTGCTTGTCAGTTCATTCGCAAGATAGGGCCGCATGCCATATGCATGCGATATGCCATCATGGCCGCCCCGTGAAGCACATACATGCATGCTTGCTTGCTTATGATGATGGATGGACTCACACATGGAAAGAGCACAACCGCTCCACCAAGATCAAGCAGACCTGCATGGGTGCAAAAATGGTTTTAAACACAGTCGTGCAGCGGCGGGTTGGGATGCATGCCACACCTGTATTGCTTGGGAAACGAATTCTGCTAGCTAGCAACAGGTGCAAGAAGCACAAGTCAAGCTAGCGGCACAAGTCTAGCTAGCGGCACAAGTCTAGCTAGTGGCACAAGTCAAGCTAGTGGCACCAATCTAGCTGGCGGCACCAGTCTAGCTAGCGGCATCAGTCTAGCTAGCCACATGTGCCACTTGCTAGCCTGCCCGCTTGATGGTGCAGACGTTCTACACTTCTAGCTAGCCACATGTGCCACTTCTAGATACTACAAGCAAACCATCGGAAGGTCAAAAGAACATCACGCATGCGCCGTCTGGTTGATGCACCTGGTTGAACTGTCAGTAGGGGCTATCCATGCAAGCCACAGCTGTGCTTCTGTCATATGCATGCATGCACCATCTATCTGTCTTTTCCGGATGACGTAGGACACACACGCTGCAACATGATGGATCTCTCTGCCACCAGATCCAGATGTGATGTGATGCGATGTGATTTGGTTGAGACCAGTGCATGAGGCCTTGTGCAAGCTTACAGCCAAGATGTGATCCTTCAGATTTTCCTGCGGCAACGTGAGAGCCCACACATTGATGAGCATCCTGGATGAGCGTTCTGCTCAGCTGCGCAGGCAGCTCACGCTGAGATTTGAAGTCAGGTCGGCGGATTCAGAGTCCACAGTGCTAACCACTACACCACGCGAGCGTATCATGGGATGACAACCTGTTCAACCACACACTCACACCTGTTCCGCAGCAGAGCTCCATCGTTGAGCACCGCCCTCCCCTCTCATTCAGTTTGTCCACCCATACAGCTGTCCCCCCTGCTCATAACGCATGCACCTGAATGATAGATGAAGCAAGAATGGTGAATTCCAGCGCTGAAGAGCAGGTGCGTGGCTTGCTTGCTTCATATGCGTGGCTTGCTTGCTTCATATGCGTGGCTTGCTTGCTTCATATGCGTGGCTTGCTTGCTTCATATGCGTGGCTTGCTTGTCAGTTCATTCGCAAGATAGGGCGGCATGCCATATGCATGCGATATGCCATCATGGCCGCCCCGTGAAGCACATACATGCATGCTTGCTTGCTTATGATGATGGATGGACTCACACATGGAAAGAGCACAACCGCTCCACCAAGATCAAGCAGACCTGCATGGGTGCAAAAATGGTTTTAAACACAGTCGTGCAGCGGCGGGTTGGGATGCATGCCACACCTGTATTGCTTGGGAAACGAATTCTGCTAGCTAGCAACAGGTGCAAGAAGCACAAGTCAAGCTAGCGGCACAAGTCTAGCTAGCGGCACAAGTCTAGCTAGTGGCACAAGTCAAGCTATACACCAATCTAGCTGGCGGCACCAGTCTAGCTAGCGGCACCAGTCTAGCTAGCCACATGTGCCACTTGCTAGCCTGCCCGCTTGATGGTGCAGACGTTCTACACTTCTAGCTAGCCACATGTGCCGCTTCTAGATACTACAAGCAAACCATCGGAAGGTCAAAAGAACATCACGCATGCGCCGTCTGGTTGATGCACCTGGTTGAACTGTCAGTAGGGGCTATCCATGCAAGCCACAGCTGTGCTTCTGTCATATGCATGCATGCACCATCTATCTGTCTTTTCCGGATGACGTAGGACACACACGCTGCAACATGATGGATCTCTCTGCCACCAGATCCAGATGTGATGTGATGCGATGTGATTTGGTTGAGACCAGTGCATGAGGCCTTGTGCAAGCTTACAGCCAAGATGTGATCCTTCAGATTTTCCTGCGGCAACGTGAGAGCCCACACATTGATGAGCATCCTGGATGAGCGTTCTGCTCAGCTGCGCAGGCAGCTCACGCTGAGATTTGAAGTCAGGTCGGCGGATTCAGAGTCCACAGTGCTAACCACTACACCACGCGAGCGTATCATGGGATGACAACCTGTTCAACCACACACTCACACCTGTTCCGCAGCAGAGCTCCATCGTTGAGCACCGCCCTCCCCTCTCATTCAGTTTGTCCACCCATGCAGCTGTCCCCCCTGCTCATAACGCATGCACCTGAATGATAGATGAAGCAAGAATGGTGAATTCCAGCGCTGAAGAGCAGGTGCGTGGCTTGCTTGCTTCATATGCGTGGCTTGCTTGCTTCATATGCGTGGCTTGCTTGCTTCATATGTGTGGCTTGCTTGTCAGTTCATTCGCAAGATAGGGCCGCATGCCATATGCATGCGATATGCCATCATGGCCGCCCCGTGAAGCACATACATGCATGCTTGCTTGCTTATGATGATGGATGGACTCACACATGGAAAGAGCACAACCGCTCCACCAAGATCAAGCAGACCTGCATGGGTGCAAAAATGGTTTTAAACACAGTCTTGCAGCGGCGGGTTGGGATGCGTGCCACACCTGTATTGCTTGGGAAACGAATTCTGCTAGCTAGCAACAGGTGCAAGAAGCACAAGTCAAGCTAGCGGCACAAGTCTAGCTAGCGGCACAAGTCTAGCTAGTGGCACAAGTCAAGCTAGTGGCACCAATCTAGCTGGCGGCACCAGTCTAGCTAGCGGCACCAGTCTAGCTAGCCACATGTGCCACTTGCTAGCCTGCCCGCTTGATGGTGCAGACGTTCTACACTTCTAGCTAGCCACATGTGCCACTTCTAGATACTACAAGCAAACCATCGGAAGGTCAAAAGAACATCACACATGCGCCGTCTGGTTGATGCACCTGGTTGAACTGTCAGTAGTGGCTATCCATGCAAGCCACAGCTGTGCTTCTGTCATATGCATGCATGCACCATCTATCTGTCTTTTCCGGATGACGTAGGACACACACGCTGCAACATGATGGATCTCTCTGCCACCAGATCCAGATGTGATGTGATGCGATGTGATTTGGTTGAGACCAGTGCATGAGGCCTTGTGCAAGCTTACAGCCAAGATGTGATCCTTCAGATTTTCCTGCGGCAACGTGAGAGCCCACACATTGATGAGCATCCTGGATGAGCGTTCTGCTCAGCTGCGCAGGCAGCTCACGCTGAGACTTGAAGTCAGGTCGGCGGATTCAGAGTCCACAGTGCTAACCACTACACCATGCGAGCGTATCATGAGATACGTTCAAAAGAACATCACGCATGCGCCGTCTGGTTGATGCACCTGGTTGAACTGTCAGTAGTGGCTATCCATGCAAGCCACAGCTGTGCTTCTGTCATATGCATGCATGCACCATCTATCTGTCTTTTCCGGATGACGTAGGACACACACGCTGCAACATGATGGATCTCTCTGCCACCAGATCCAGATGTGATGTGATGCGATGTGATTTGGTTGAGACCAGTGCATGAGGCCTTGTGCAAGCTTACAGCCAAGATGTGATCCTTCAGATTTTCCTGCGGCAACGTGAGAGCCCACACATTGATGAGCATCCTGGATGAGCGTTCTGCTCAGCTGCGCAGGCAGCTCACGCTGAGATTTGAAGTCAGGTCGGCGGATTCAGAGTCCACAGTGCTAACCACTACACCACGCGAGCGTATCATGGGATGACAACCTGTTCAACCACACACTCACACCTGTTCCGCAGCAGAGCTCCATCGTTGAGCACCGCCCTCCCCTCTCATTCAGTTTGTCCACCCATGCAGCTGTCCCCCCTGCTCATAACGCACGCACCTGAATGATAGATGAAGCAAGAATGGTGAATTCCAGCGCTGAAGAGCAGGTGCGTGGCTTGCTTGCTTCATATGCGTGGCTTGCTTGTCAGTTCATTTGCAAGATAGGGCCGCATGCCATATGCATGCGATATGCCATCATGGCCGCCCCGTGAAGCACATACATGCATGCTTGCTTGCTTATGATGATGGATGGACTCACACATGGAAAGAGCACAACCGCTCCACCAAGATCAAGCAGACCTGCATGGGTGCAAAAATGGTTTTAAACACAGTCTTGCAGCGGCGGGTTGGGATGCGTGCCACACCTGTATTGCTTGGGAAACGAATTCTGCTAGCTAGCAACAGGTGCAAGAAGCACAAGTCAAGCTAGCGGCACAAGTCTAGCTAGCGGCACAAGTCTAGCTAGTGGCACAAGTCAAGCTAGTGGCACCAATCTAGCTGGCGGCACCAGTCTAGCTAGCGGCACCAGTCTAGCTAGCCACATGTGCCACTTGCTAGCCTGCCCGCTTGATGGTGCAGACGTTCTACACTTCTAGCTAGCCACATGTGCCGCTTCTAGATACTACAAGCAAACCATCGGAAGGTCAAAAGAACATCACGCATGCGCCGTCTGGTTGATGCACCTGGTTGAACTGTCAGTAGTGGCTATCCATGCAAGCCACAGCTGTGCTTCTGTCATATGCATGCATGCACCATCTATCTGTCTTTTCCGGATGACGTAGGACACACACGCTGCAACATGATGGATCTCTCTGCCACCAGATCCAGATGTGATGTGATGCGATGTGATTTGGTTGAGACCAGTGCATGAGGCCTTGTGCAAGCTTACAGCCAAGATGTGATCCTTCAGATTTTCCTGCGGCAACGTGAGAGCCCACACATTGATGAGCATCCTGGATGAGCGTTCTGCTCAGCTGCGCAGGCAGCTCACGCTGAGATTTGAAGTCAGGTCGGCGGATTCAGAGTCCACAGTGCTAACCACTACACCACGCGAGCGTATCATGGGATGACAACCTGTTCAACCACACACTCACACCTGTTCCGCAGCAGAGCTCCATCGTTGAGCACCGCCCTCCCCTCTCATTCAGTTTGTCCACCCATGCAGCTGTCCCCCCTGCTCATAACGCATGCACCTGAATGATAGATGAAGCAAGAATGGTGAATTCCAGCGCTGAAGAGCAGGTGCGTGGCTTGCTTGCTTCATATGCGTGGCTTGCTTGTCAGTTCATTCGCAAGATAGGGCGGCATGCAATATGCATGCGATATGCCATCATGGCCGCCCCGTGAAGCACATACATGCATGCTTGCTTGCTTATGATGATGGATGGACTCACACATGGAAAGAGCACAACCGCTCCACCAAGATCAAGCAGACCTGCATGGGTGCAAAAATGGTTTTAAACACAGTCTTGCAGCGGCGGGTTGGGATGCATGCCACACCTGTATTGCTTGGGAAACGAATTCTGCTAGCTAGCAACAGGTGCAAGAAGCACAAGTCAAGCTAGCGGCACAAGTCTAGCTAGCGGCACAAGTCTAGCTAGTGGCACAAGTCAAGCTAGTGGCACCAATCTAGCTGGCGGCACCAGTCTAGCTAGTGGCACCAGTCTAGCTAGCCACATGTGCCACTTGCTAGCCTGCCCGCTTGATGGTGCAGACGTTCTATACTTCTAGCTAGCCACATGTGCCACTTATAGATACTACAAGCAAACCATCGGAAGGTCAAAAGAACATCACGCATGCGCCGTCTGGTTGATGCACCTGGTTGAACTGTCAGTAGGGGCTATCCATGCAAGCCACAGCTGTGCTTCTGTCATATGCATGCATGCACCATCTATCTGTCTTTTCCGGATGACGTAGGACACACACGCTGCAACATGATGGATCTCTCTGCCACCAGATCCAGATGTGATGTGATGCGATGTGATTTGGTTGAGACCAGTGCATGAGGCCTTGTGCAAGCTTACAGCCAAGATGTGATCCTTCAGATTTTCCTGCGGCAACGTGAGAGCCCACACATTGATGAGCATCCTGGATGAGCGTTCTGCTCAGCTGCGCAGGCAGCTCACGCTGAGATTTGAAGTCAGGTCGGCGGATTCAGAGTCCACAGTGCTAACCACTACACCATGCGAGCGTATCATGGGATGACAACCCGTTCAACCACACACTCACACCTGTTCCGCAGCAGAGCTCCATCGTTGAGCACCGCCCTCCCCTCTCATTCAGTTTGTCCACCCATGCAGCTGTCCCCCCTGCCCATAACGCATGCACCTGAATGATAGATGAAGCAAGAATGGTGAATTCCAGCGCTGAAGAGCAGGTGCGTGGCTTGCTTGCTTCATATGCGTGGCTTGCTTGCTTCATATGCGTGGCTTGCTTGTCAGTTCATTCGCAAGATAGGGCCGCATGCCATATGCATGCGATATGCCATCATGGCCGCCCCGTGAAGCACATACATGCATGCTTGCTTGCTTATGATGATGGATGGACTCACACATGGAAAGAGCACAACTGCTCCACCAAGATCAAGCAGACCTGCATGGGTGCAAAAATGGTTTTAAACACAGTCTTGCAGCGGCGGGTTGGGATGCATGCCACACCTGTATTGCTTGGGAAACGAATTCTGCTAGCTAGCAACAGGTGCAAGAAGCACAAGTCAAGCTAGCGGCACAAGTCTAGCTAGCGGCACAAGTCTAGCTAGTGGCACAAGTCAAGCTAGTGGCACCAATCTAGCTGGCGGCACCAGTCTAGCTAGCGGCACCAGTCTAGCTAGCCACATGTGCCACTTGCTAGCCTGCCCGCTTGATGGTGCAGACGTTCTACACTTCTAGCTAGCCACATGTGCCACTTCTAGATACTACAAGCAAACCATCGGAAGGTCAAAAGAACATCACGCATGCGCCGTCTGGTTGATGCACCTGGTTGAACTGTCAGTAGGGGCTATCCATGCAAGCCACAGCTGTGCTTCTGTCATATGCATGCATGCACCATCTATCTGTCTTTTCCGGATGACGTAGGACACACACGCTGCAACATGATGGATCTCTCTGCCACCAGATCCAGATGTGATGTGATGCGATGTGATTTGGTTGAGACCAGTGCATGAGGCCTTGTGCAAGCTTACAGCCAAGATGTGATCCTTCAGATTTTCCTGCGGCAACGTGAGAGCCCACACATTGATGAGCATCCTGGATGAGCGTTCTGCTCAGCTGCGCAGGCAGCTCACGCTGAGATTTGAAGTCAGGTCGGCGGATTCAGAGTCCACAGTGCTAACCACTACACCATGCGAGCGTATCATGGGATGACAACCCGTTCAACCACACACTCACACCTGTTCCGCAGCAGAGCTCCATCGTTGAGCACCGCCCTCCCCTCTCATTCAGTTTGTCCACCCATACAGCTGTCCCCCCTGCTCATAACGCATGCACCTGAATGATAGATGAAGCAAGAATGGTAAATTCCAGCGCTGAAGAGCAGGTGCGTGGCTTGCTTGCTTCATATGCGTGGCTTGCTTGCTTCATATGCGTGGCTTGCTTGCTTCATATGCGTGGCTTGCTTGTCAGTTCATTCGCAAGATAGGGCCGCATGCCATATGCATGCGATATGCCATCATGGCCGCCCCGTGAAGCACATACATGCATGCTTGCTTGCTTATGATGATGGATGGACTCACACATGGAAAGAGCACAACCGCTCCACCAAGATCAAGCAGACCTGCATGGGTGCAAAACTGGTTTTAAACACAGTCTTGCAGCGGCGGGTTGGGATGCATGCCACACCTGTATTGCTTGGGAAACGAATTCTGCTAGCTAGCAACAGGTGCAAGAAGCACAAGTCAAGCTAGCGGCACAAGTCTAGCTAGCGGCACAAGTCTAGCTAGTGGCACAAGTCAAGCTAGTGGCACCAATCTAGCTGGCGGCACCAGTCTAGCTAGCGGCACCAGTCTAGCTAGCCACATGTGCCACTTGCTAGCCTGCCCGCTTGATGGTGCAGACGTTCTACACTTCTAGCTAGCCACATGTGCCACTTCTAGATACTACAAGCAAACCATCGGAAGGTCAAAAGAACATCACACATGCGCCGTCTGGTTGATGCACCTGGTTGAACTGTCAGTAGGGGCTATCCATGCAAGCCACAGCTGTGCTTCTGTCATATGCATGCATGCACCATCTATCTGTCTTTTCCGGATGACGTAGGACACACACGCTGCAACATGATGGATCTCTCTGCCACCAGATCCAGATGTGATGTGATGCGATGTGATTTGGTTGAGACCAGTGCATGAGGCCTTGTGCAAGCTTACAGCCAAGATGTGATCCTTCAGATTTTCCTGCGGCAACGTGAGAGCCCACACATTGATGAGCATCCTGGATGAGCGTTCTGCTCAGCTGCGCAGGCAGCTCACGCTGAGATTTGAAGTCAGGTCGGCGGATTCAGAGTCCACAGTGCTAACCACTACACCACGCGAGCGTATCATGGGATGACAACCTGTTCAACCACACACTCACACCTGTTCCGCAGCAGAGCTCCATCGTTGAGCACCGCCCTCCCCTCTCATTCAGTTTGTCCACCCATGCAGCTGTCCCCCCTGCTCATAACGCATGCACCTGAATGATAGATGAAGCAAGAATGGTGAATTCCAGCGCTGAAGAGCAGGTGCGTGGCTTGCTTGCTTCATATGCGTGGCTTGCTTGCTTCATATGCATGGCTTGCTTGCTTCATATGCGTGGCTTGCTTGTCAGTTCATTCGCAAGATAGGGCCGCATGCAATATGCATGCGATATGCCATCATGGCCGCCCCGTGAAGCACATACATGCATGCTTGCTTGCTTATGATGATGGATGGACTCACACATGGAAAGAGCACAACCGCTCCACCAAGATCAAGCAGACCTGCATGGGTGCAAAAATGGTTTTAAACACAGTCTTGCAGCGGCGGGTTGGGATGCGTGCCACACCTGTATTGCTTGGGAAACGAATTCTGCTAGCTAGCAACAGGTGCAAGAAGCACAAGTCAAGCTAGCGGCACAAGTCTAGCTAGCGGCACAAGTCTAGCTAGTGGCACAAGTCAAGCTAGTGGCACCAATCTAGCTGGCGGCACCAGTCTAGCTAGCGGCACCAGTCTAGCTAGCCACATGTGCCACTTGCTAGCCTGCCCGCTTGATGGTGCAGACGTTCTACACTTCTAGCTAGCCACATGTGCCACTTCTAGATACTACAAGCAAACCATCGGAAGGTCAAAAGAACATCACACATGCGCCGTCTGGTTGATGCACCTGGTTGAACTGTCAGTAGGGGCTATCCATGCAAGCCACAGCTGTGCTTCTGTCATATGCATGCATGCACCATCTATCTGTCTTTTCCGGATGACGTAGGACACACACGCTGCAACATGATGGATCTCTCTGCCACCAGATCCAGATGTGATGTGATGCGATGTGATTTGGTTGAGACCAGTGCATGAGGCCTTGTGCAAGCTTACAGCCAAGATGTGATCCTTCAGATTTTCCTGCGGCAACGTGAGAGCCCACACATTGATGAGCATCCTGGATGAGCGTTCTGCTCAGCTGCGCAGGCAGCTCACGCTGAGATTTGAAGTCAGGTCGGCGGATTCAGAGTCCACAGTGCTAACCACTACACCACGCGAGCGTATCATGGGATGACAACCTGTTCAACCACACACTCACACCTGTTCCGCAGCAGAGCTCCATCGTTGAGCACCGCCCTCCCCTCTCATTCAGTTTGTCCACCCATGCAGCTGTCCCCCCTGCTCATAACGCATGCACCTGAATGATAGATGAAGCAAGAATGGTGAATTCCAGCGCTGAAGAGCAGGTGCGTGGCTTGCTTGCTTCATATGCGTGGCTTGCTTGCTTCATATGCGTGGCTTGCTTGCTTCATATGCGTGGCTTGCTTGCTTCATATGCGTGGCTTGCTTGTCAGTTCATTCGCAAGATAGGGCCGCATGCAATATGCATGCGATATGCCATCATGGCCGCCCCGTGAAGCACATACATGCATGCTTGCTTGCTTATGATGATGGATGGACTCACACATGGAAAGAGCACAACCGCTCCACCAAGATCAAGCAGACCTGCATGGGTGCAAAAATGGTTTTAAACACAGTCTTGCAGCGGCGGGTTGGGATGCATGCCACACCTGTATTGCTTGGGAAACGAATTCTGCTAGCTAGCAACAGGTGCAAGAAGCACAAGTCAAGCTAGCGGCACAAGTCTAGCTAGCGGCACAAGTCTAGCTAGTGGCACAAGTCAAGCTAGTGGCACCAATCTAGCTGGCGGCACCAGTCTAGCTAGCGGCACCAGTCTAGCTAGCCACATGTGCCACTTGCTAGCCTGCCCGCTTGATGGTGCAGGCGTTCTACACTTCTAGCTAGCCACATGTGCCACTTCTAGATACTACAAGCAAACCATCGGAAGGTCAAAAGAACATCACACATGCGCCGTCTGGTTGATGCACCTGGTTGAACTGTCAGTAGGGGCTATCCATGCAAGCCACAGCTGTGCTTCTGTCATATGCATGCATGCACCATCTATCTGTCTTTTCCGGATGACGTAGGACACACACGCTGCAACATGATGGATCTCTCTGCCACCAGATCCAGATGTGATGTGATGCGATGTGATTTGGTTGAGACCAGTGCATGAGGCCTTGTGCAAGCTTACAGCCAAGATGTGATCCTTCAGATTTTCCTGCGGCAACGTGAGAGCCCACACATTGATGAGCATCCAGGATGAGCGTTCTGCTCAGCTGCGCAGGCAGCTCACGCTGAGATTTGAAGTCAGGTCGGCGGATTCAGAGTCCACAGTGCTAACCACTACACCACGCGAGCGTATCATGGGATGACAACCTGTTCAACCACACACTCACACCTGTTCCGCAGCAGAGCTCCATTGTTGAGCACCGCCCTCCCCTCTCATTCAGTTTGTCCACCCATGCAGCTGTCCCCCCTGCTCATAACGCATGCACCTGAATGATAGATGAAGCAAGAATGGTGAATTCCAGCGCTGAAGAGCAGGTGCGTGGCTTGCTTGCTTCATATGCGTGGCTTGCTTGCTTCATATGCGTGGCTTGCTTGCTTCATATGCGTGGCTTGCTTGTCAGTTCATTCGCAAGATAGGGCCGCATGCAATATGCATGCGATATGCCATCATGGCCGCCCCGTGAAGCACATACATGCATGCTTGCTTGCTTATGATGATGGATGGACTCACACATGGAAAGAGCACAACCGCTCCACCAAGATCAAGCAGACCTGCATGGGTGCAAAAATGGTTTTAAACACAGTCTTGCAGCGGCGGGTTGGGATGCGTGCCACACCTGTATTGCTTGGGAAACGAATTCTGCTAGCTAGCAACAGGTGCAAGAAGCACAAGTCAAGCTAGCGGCACAAGTCTAGCTAGCGGCACAAGTCTAGCTAGTGGCACAAGTCAAGCTAGTGGCACCAATCTAGCTGGCGGCACCAGTCTAGCTAGCGGCACCAGTCTAGCTAGCCACATGTGCCACTTGCTAGCCTGCCCGCTTGATGGTGCAGACGTTCTACACTTCTAGCTAGCCACATGTGCCACTTCTAGATACTACAAGCAAATCATCGGAAGGTCAAAAGAACATCACGCATGCGCCGTCTGGTTGATGCACCTGGTTGAACTGTCAGTAGGGGCTATCCATGCAAGCCACAGCTGTGCTTCTGTCATATGCATGCATGCACCATCTATCTGTCTTTTCCGGATGACGTAGGACACACACGCTGCAACATGATGGATCTCTCTGCCACCAGATCCAGATGTGATGTGATGCGATGTGATTTGGTTGAGACCAGTGCATGAGGCCTTGTGCAAGCTTACAGCCAAGATGTGATCCTTCAGATTTTCCTGCGGCAACGTGAGAGCCCACACATTGATGAGCATCCTGGATGAGCGTTCTGCTCAGCTGCGCAGGCAGCTCACGCTGAGATTTGAAGTCAGGTCGGCGGATTCAGAGTCCACAGTGCTAACCACTACACCACGCGAGCGTATCATGGGATGACAACCTGTTCAACCACACACTCACACCTGTTCCGCAGCAGAGCTCCATCGTTGAGCACCGCCCTCCCCTCTCATTCAGTTTGTCAACCCATGCAGCTGTCCCCCCTGCTCATAACGCATGCACCTGAATGATAGATGAAGCAAGAACGGTGAATTCCAGCGCTGAAGAGCAGGTGCGTGGCTTGCTTGCTTCATATGCGTGGCTTGCTTGCTTCATATGCGTGGCTTGCTTGCTTCATATGCGTGGCTTGCTTGCTTCATATGCGTGGCTTGCTTGTCAGTTCATTCGCAAGATAGGGCCGCATGCAATATGCATGCGATATGCCATCATGGCCGCCCCGTGAAGCACATACATGCATGCTTGCTTGCTTATGATGATGGATGGACTCACACATGGAAAGAGCACAACCGCTCCACCAAGATCAAGCAGACCTGCATGGGTGCAAAAATGGTTTTAAACACAGTCTTGCAGCGGCGGGTTGGGATGCGTGCCACACCTGTATTGCTTGGGAAACGAATTCTGCTAGCTAGCAACAGGTGCAAGAAGCACAAGTCAAGCTAGCGGCACAAGTCTAGCTAGCGGCACAAGTCTAGCTAGTGGCACAAGTCAAGCTAGTGGCACCAATCTAGCTGGCGGCACCAGTCTAGCTAGCGGCACCAGTCTAGCTAGCCACATGTGCCACTTGCTAGCCTGCCCGCTTGATGGTGCAGACGTTCTACACTTCTAGCTAGCCACATGTGCCACTTCTAGATACTACAAGCAAACCATCGGAAGGTCAAAAGAACATCACACATGCGCCGTCTGGTTGATGCACCTGGTTGAACTGTCAGTAGGGGCTATCCATGCAAGCCACAGCTGTGCTTCTGTCATATGCATGCATGCACCATCTATCTGTCTTTTCCGGATGACGTAGGACACACACGCTGCAACATGATGGATCTCTCTGCCACCAGATCCAGATGTGATGTGATGCGATGTGATTTGGTTGAGACCAGTGCATGAGGCCTTGTGCAAGCTTACAGCCAAGATGTGATCCTTCAGATTTTCCTGCGGCAACGTGAGAGCCCACACATTGATGAGCATCCTGGATGAGCGTTCTGCTCAGCTGCGCAGGCAGCTCACGCTGAGATTTGAAGTCAGGTCGGCGGATTCAGAGTCCACAGTGCTAACCACTACACCACGCGAGCGTATCATGGGATGACAACCTGTTCAACCACACACTCACACCTGTTCCGCAGCAGAGCTCCATCGTTGAGCACCGCCCTCCCCTCTCATTCAGTTTGTCCACCCATGCAGCTGTCCCCCCTGCTCATAACGCACGCACCTGAATGATAGATGAAGCAAGAATGGTGAATTCCAGCGCTGAAGAGCAGGTGCGTGGCTTGCTTGCTTCATATGCGTGGCTTGCTTGTCAGTTCATTCGCAAGATAGGGCGGCATGCCATATGCATGCGATATGCCATCATGGCCGCCCCGTGAAGCACATACATGCATGCTTGCTTGCTTATGATGATGGATGGACTCACACATGGAAAGAGCACAACCGCTCCACCAAGATCAAGCAGACCTGCATGGGTGCAAAAATGGTTTTAAACACAGTCTTGCAGCGGCGGGTTGGGATGCGTGCCACACCTGTATTGCTTGGGAAACGAATTCTGCTAGCTAGCAACAGGTGCAAGAAGCACAAGTCAAGCTAGCGGCACAAGTCTAGCTAGCGGCACAAGTCTAGCTAGTGGCACAAGTCAAGCTAGTGGCACCAATCTAGCTGGCGGCACCAGTCTAGCTAGCGGCACCAGTCTAGCTAGCCACATGTGCCACTTGCTAGCCTGCCCCCTTGATGGTGCAGACGTTCTACACTTCTAGCTAGCCACATGTGCCACTTCTAGATACTACAAGCAAACCATCGGAAGGTCAAAAGAACATCACACATGCGCCGTCTGGTTGATGCACCTGGTTGAACTGTCAGTAGGGGCTATCCATGCAAGCCACAGCTGTGCTTCTGTCATATGCATGCATGCACCATCTATCTGTCTTTTCCGGATGACGTAGGACACACACGCTGCAACATGATGGATCTCTCTGCCACCAGATCCAGATGTGATGTGATGCGATGTGATTTGGTTGAGACCAGTGCATGAGGCCTTGTGCAAGCTTACAGCCAAGATGTGATCCTTCAGATTTTCCTGCGGCAACGTGAGAGCCCACACATTGATGAGCATCCTGGATGAGCGTTCTGCTCAGCTGCGCAGGCAGCTCACGCTGAGATTTGAAGTCAGGTCGGCGGATTCAGAGTCCACAGTGCTAACCACTACACCACGCGAGCGTATCATGGGATGACAACCTGTTCAACCACACACTCACACCTGTTCCGCAGCAGAGCTCCATCGTTGAGCACCGCCCTCCCCTCTCATTCAGTTTGTCCACCCATGCAGCTGTCCCCCCTGCTCATAACGCACGCACCTGAATGATAGATGAAGCAAGAATGGTGAATTCCAGCGCTGAAGAGCAGGTGCGTGGCTTGCTTGCTTCATATGCGTGGCTTGCTTGTCAGTTCATTCGCAAGATAGGGCCGCATGCAATATGCATGCGATATGCCATCATGGCCGCCCCGTGAAGCACATACATGCATGCTTGCTTGCTTATGATGATGGATGGACTCACACATGGAAAGAGCACAACCGCTCCACCAAGATCAAGCAGACCTGCATGGGTGCAAAAATGGTTTTAAACACAGTCGTGCAGCGGCGGGTTGGGATGCATGCCACACCTGTATTGCTTGGGAAACGAATTCTGCTAGCTAGCAACAGGTGCAAGAAGCACAAGTCTAGCTAGCGGCACAAGTCTAGCTAGCGGCACAAGTCTAGCTAGTGGCACAAGTCAAGCTAGTGGCACCAATCTAGCTGGCGGCACCAGTCTAGCTAGCGGCACCAGTCTAGCTAGCCACATGTGCCACTTGCTAGCCTGCCCCCTTGATGGTGCAGACGTTCTACACTTCTAGCTAGCCACATGTGCCACTTCTAGATACTACAAGCAAACCATCGGAAGGTCAAAAGAACATCACACATGCGCCGTCTGGTTGATGCACCTGGTTGAACTGTCAGTAGGGGCTATCCATGCAAGCCACAGCTGTGCTTCTGTCATATGCATGCATGCACCATCTATCTGTCTTTTCCGGATGACGTAGGACACACACGCTGCAACATGATGGATCTCTCTGCCACCAGATCCAGATGTGATGTGATGCGATGTGATTTGGTTGAGACCAGTGCATGAGGCCTTGTGCAAGCTTACAGCCAAGATGTGATCCTTCAGATTTTCCTGCGGCAACGTGAGAGCCCACACATTGATGAGCATCCTGGATGAGCGTTCTGCTCAGCCGCGCAGGCAGCTCACGCTGAGATTTGAAGTCAGGTCGGCGGATTCAGAGTCCACAGTGCTAACCACTACACCACGCGAGCGTATCATGGGATGACAACCCGTTCAACCACACACTCACACCTGTTCCGCAGCAGAGCTCCATCGTTGAGCACCGCCCTCCCCTCTCATTCAGTTTGTCCACCCATGCAGCTGTCCCCCCTGCTCATAACGCATGCACCTGAATGATAGATGAAGCAAGAATGGTGAATTCCAGCGCTGAAGAGCAGGTGCGTGGCTTGCTTGCTTCATATGCGTGGCTTGCTTGCTTCATATGCGTGGCTTGCTTGCTTCATATGCGTGGCTTGCTTGCTTCATATGCGTGGCTTGCTTGCTTCATATGCGTGGCTTGCTTGTCAGTTCATTCGCAAGATAGGGCCGCATGCAATATGCATGCAATATGCCATCATGGCCGCCCCGTGAAGCACATACATGCATGCTTGCTTGCTTATGATGATGGATGGACTCACACATGGAAAGAGCACAACCGCTCCACCAAGATCAAGCAGACCTGCATGGGTGCAAAAATGGTTTTAAACACAGTCGTGCAGCGGCGGGTTGGGATGCATGCCACACCTGTATTGCTTGGGAAACGAATTCTGCTAGCTAGCAACAGGTGCAAGAAGCACAAGTCTAGCTAGCGGCACAAGTCTAGCTAGCGGCACAAGTCTAGCTAGTGGCACAAGTCAAGCTAGTGGCACCAATCTAGCTGGCGGCACCAGTCTAGCTAGCGGCACCAGTCTAGCTAGCCACATGTGCCACTTGCTAGCCTGCCCCCTTGATGGTGCAGACGTTCTACACTTCTAGCTAGCCACATGTGCCACTTCTAGATACTACAAGCAAACCATCGGAAGGTCAAAAGAACATCACACATGCGCCGTCTGGTTGATGCACCTGGTTGAACTGTCAGTAGGGGCTATCCATGCAAGCCACAGCTGTGCTTCTGTCATATGCATGCATGCACCATTTATCTGTCTTTTCCGGATGACGTAGGACACACACGCTGCAACATGATGGATCTCTCTGCCACCAGATCCAGATGTGATGTGATGCGATGTGATTTGGTTGAGACCAGTGCATGAGGCCTTGTGCAAGCTTACAGCCAAGATGTGATCCTTCAGATTTTCCTGCGGCAACGTGAGAGCCCACACATTGATGAGCATCCTGGATGAGCGTTCTGCTCAGCTGCGCAGGCAGCTCAAGCTGGGATTTGAAGTCAGGTTGGCGGATTCAGAGTCCACAGTGCTAACCACTACACCACGCGAGCGTATCATGGGATGACAACCTGTTCAACCACACACTCACACCTGTTCCGCAGCAGAGCTTCATCGTTGAGCACCGCCCTCCCCTCTCATTCAGTTTGTCCACCCATGCAGCTGTCCCCCCTGCTCATAACGCATGCACCTGAATGATAGATGAAGCAAGAATGGTGAATTCCAGCGCTGAAGAGCAGGTGCGTGGCTTGCTTGCTTCATATGCGTGGCTTGCTTGCTTCATATGCGTGGCTTGCTTGCTTCATATGCGTGGCTTGCTTGCTTCATATGCGTGGCTTGCTTGCTTCATATGCGTGGCTTGCTTGTCAGTTCATTCGCAAGATAGGGCCGCATGCAATATGCATGCGATATGCCATCATGGCCGCCCCGTGAAGCACATACATGCATGCTTGCTTGCTTATGATGATGGATGGACTCACACATGGAAAGAGCACAACCGCTCCACCAAGATCAAGCAGACCTGCATGGGTGCAAAAATGGTTTTAAACACAGTCTTGCAGCGGCGGGTTGGGATGCGTGCCACACCTGTATTGCTTGGGAAACGAATTCTGCTAGCTAGCAACAGGTGCAAGAAGCACAAGTCAAGCTAGCGGCACAAGTCTAGCTAGCGGCACAAGTCTAGCTAGTGGCACAAGTCAAGCTAGTGGCACCAATTTAGCTGGCGGCACCAGTCTAGCTAGCGGCACCAGTCTAGCTAGCCACATGTGCCACTTGCTGGCCTGCCCCCTTGATGGTGCAGACGTTCTACACTTCTAGCTAGCCACATGTGCCACTTCTAGATACTACAAGCAAACCATCGGAAGGTCAAAAGAACATCACACATGCGCCGTCTGGTTGATGCACCTGGTTGAACTGTCAGTAGGGGCTATCCATGCAAGCCACAGCTGTGCTTCTGTCATATGCATGCATGCACCATCTATCTGTCTTTTCCGGATGACGTAGGACACACACGCTGCAACATGATGGATCTCTCTGCCACCAGATCCAGATGTGATGTGATGCGATGTGATTTGGTTGAGACCAGTGCATGAGGCCTTGTGCAAGCTTACAGCCAAGATGTGATCCTTCAGATTTTCCTGCGGCAACGTGAGAGCCCACACATTGATGAGCATCCTGGATGAGCGTTCTGCTCAGCTGCGCAGGCAGCTCACGCTGAGATTTGAAGTCAGGTCGGCGGATTCAGAGTCCACAGTGCTAACCACTACACCACGCGAGCGTATCATGGGATGACAACCTGTTCAACCACACACTCACACCTGTTCCGCAGCAGAGCTCCATCGTTGAGCACCGCCCTCCCCTCTCATTCAGTTTGTCCACCCATGCAGCTGTCCCCCCTGCTCATAACGCACGCACCTGAATGATAGATGAAGCAAGAATGGTGAATTCCAGCGCTGAAGAGCAGGTGCGTGGCTTGCTTGCTTCATATGCGTGGCTTGCTTGTCAGTTCATTCGCAAGATAGGGCGGCATGCCATATGCATGCGATATGCCATCATGGCCGCCCCGTGAAGCACATACATGCATGCTTGCTTGCTTATGATGATGGATGGACTCACACATGGAAAGAGCACAACCGCTCCACCAAGATCAAGCAGACCTGCATGGGTGCAAAAATGGTTTTAAACACAGTCGTGCAGCGGCGGGTTGGGATGCATGCCACACCTGTATTGCTTGGGAAACGAATTCTGCTAGCTAGCAACAGGTGCAAGAAGCACAAGTCTAGCTAGCGGCACAAGTCTAGCTAGCGGCACAAGTCTAGCTAGTGGCACAAGTCAAGCTAGTGGCACCAATCTAGCTGGCGGCACCAGTCTAGCTAGCGGCACCAGTCTAGCTAGCCACATGTGCCACTTGCTAGCCTGCCCGCTTGATGGTGCAGACGTTCTACACTTCTAGCTAGCCACATGTGCCACTTCTAGATACTACAAGCAAACCATCGGAAGGTCAAAAGAACATCACACATGCGCCGTCTGGTTGATGCACCTGGTTGAACTGTCAGTAGGGGCTATCCATGCAAGCCACAGCTGTGCTTCTGTCATATGCATGCATGCACCATCTATCTGTCTTTTCCGGATGACGTAGGACACACACGCTGCAACATGATGGATCTCTCTGCCACCAGATCCAGATGTGATGTGATGCGATGTGATTTGGTTGAGACCAGTGCATGAGGCCTTGTGCAAGCTTACAGCCAAGATGTGATCCTTCAGATTTTCCTGCGGCAACGTGAGAGCCCACACATTGATGAGCATCCTGGATGAGCGTTCTGCTCAGCTGCGCAGGCAGCTCAAGCTGGGATTTGAAGTCAGGTTGGCGGATTCAGAGTCCACAGTGCTAACCACTACACCACGCGAGCGTATCATGGGATGACAACCTGTTCAACCACACACTCACACCTGTTCCGCAGCAGAGCTTCATCGTTGAGCACCGCCCTCCCCTCTCATTCAGTTTGTCCACCCATGCAGCTGTCCCCCCTGCTCATAACGCATGCACCTGAATGATAGATGAAGCAAGAATGGTGAATTCCAGCGCTGAAGAGCAGGTGCGTGGCTTGCTTGCTTCATATGCGTGGCTTGCTTGCTTCATATGCGTGGCTTGCTTGCTTCATATGCGTGGCTTGCTTGCTTCATATGCGTGGCTTGCTTGCTTCATATGCGTGGCTTGCTTGTCAGTTCATTCGCAAGATAGGGCCGCATGCAATATGCATGCGATATGCCATCATGGCCGCCCCGTGAAGCACATACATGCATGCTTGCTTGCTTATGATGATGGATGGACTCACACATGGAAAGAGCACAACCGCTCCACCAAGATCAAGCAGACCTGCATGGGTGCAAAAATGGTTTTAAACACAGTCTTGCAGCGGCGGGTTGGGATGCGTGCCACACCTGTATTGCTTGGGAAACGAATTCTGCTAGCTAGCAACAGGTGCAAGAAGCACAAGTCAAGCTAGCGGCACAAGTCTAGCTAGCGGCACAAGTCTAGCTAGTGGCACAAGTCAAGCTAGTGGCACCAATTTAGCTGGCGGCACCAGTCTAGCTAGCGGCACCAGTCTAGCTAGCCACATGTGCCACTTGCTGGCCTGCCCCCTTGATGGTGCAGACGTTCTACACTTCTAGCTAGCCACATGTGCCACTTCTAGATACTACAAGCAAACCATCGGAAGGTCAAAAGAACATCACACATGCGCCGTCTGGTTGATGCACCTGGTTGAACTGTCAGTAGGGGCTATCCATGCAAGCCACAGCTGTGCTTCTGTCATATGCATGCATGCACCATCTATCTGTCTTTTCCGGATGACGTAGGACACACACGCTGCAACATGATGGATCTCTCTGCCACCAGATCCAGATGTGATGTGATGCGATGTGATTTGGTTGAGACCAGTGCATGAGGCCTTGTGCAAGCTTACAGCCAAGATGTGATCCTTCAGATTTTCCTGCGGCAACGTGAGAGCCCACACATTGATGAGCATCCTGGATGAGCGTTCTGCTCAGCTGCGCAGGCAGCTCACGCTGAGATTTGAAGTCAGGTCGGCGGATTCAGAGTCCACAGTGCTAACCACTACACCACGCGAGCGTATCATGGGATGACAACCTGTTCAACCACACACTCACACCTGTTCCGCAGCAGAGCTCCATCGTTGAGCACCGCCCTCCCCTCTCATTCAGTTTGTCCACCCATGCAGCTGTCCCCCCTGCTCATAACGCACGCACCTGAATGATAGATGAAGCAAGAATGGTGAATTCCAGCGCTGAAGAGCAGGTGCGTGGCTTGCTTGCTTCATATGCGTGGCTTGCTTGTCAGTTCATTCGCAAGATAGGGCGGCATGCCATATGCATGCGATATGCCATCATGGCCGCCCCGTGAAGCACATACATGCATGCTTGCTTGCTTATGATGATGGATGGACTCACACATGGAAAGAGCACAACCGCTCCACCAAGATCAAGCAGACCTGCATGGGTGCAAAAATGGTTTTAAACACAGTCGTGCAGCGGCGGGTTGGGATGCATGCCACACCTGTATTGCTTGGGAAACGAATTCTGCTAGCTAGCAACAGGTGCAAGAAGCACAAGTCTAGCTAGCGGCACAAGTCTAGCTAGCGGCACAAGTCTAGCTAGTGGCACAAGTCAAGCTAGTGGCACCAATCTAGCTGGCGGCACCAGTCTAGCTAGCGGCACCAGTCTAGCTAGCCACATGTGCCACTTGCTAGCCTGCCCGCTTGATGGTGCAGACGTTCTACACTTCTAGCTAGCCACATGTGCCACTTCTAGATACTACAAGCAAACCATCGGAAGGTCAAAAGAACATCACACATGCGCCGTCTGGTTGATGCACCTGGTTGAACTGTCAGTAGGGGCTATCCGTGCAAGCCACAGCTGTGTTTCTGTCATATGCATGCATGCACCATCTATCTGTCTTTTCCGGATGACGTAGGACACACACGCTGCAACATGATGGATCTCTCTGCCACCAGATCCAGATGTGATGTGATGCGATGTGATTTGGTTGAGACCAGTGCATGAGGCCTTGTGCAAGCTTACAGCCAAGATGTGATCCTTCAGATTTTCCTGCGGCAACGTGAGAGCCCACACATTGATGAGCATCCTGGATGAGCGTTCTGCTCAGCCGCGCAGGCAGCTCACGCTGAGATTTAAAGTCAGGTCGGCGGATTCAGAGTCCACAGTGCTAACCACTACACCACGCGAGCGTATCATGGGATGACAACAAGTTCAACCACACACTCACACCTGTTCCGCAGCAGAGCTCCATCGTTGAGCACCGCCCTCCCCTCTCATTCAGTTTGTCCACCCATGCAGCTGTCCCCCCTGCTCATAACGCACGCACCTGAATGATAGATGAAGCAAGAATGGTGAATTCCAGCGCTGAAGAGCAGGTGCGTGGCTTGCTTGCTTCATATGCGTGGCTTGCTTGTCAGTTCATTCGCAAGATAGGGCGGCATGCCATATGCATGCGATATGCCATCATGGCCGCCCCGTGAAGCACATACATGCATGCTTGCTTGCTTATGATGATGGATGGACTCACACATGGAAAGAGCACAACCGCTCCACCAAGATCAAGCAGACCTGCATGGGTGCAAAAATGGTTTTAAACACAGTGGTGCAGCGGCGGGTTGGGATGCATGCCACACCTGTATTGCTTGGGAAACGAATTCTGCTAGCTAGCAACAGGTGCAAGAGGCACAAGTCAAGCTAGCGGCACAAGTCTAGCTAGTGGCACAAGTCGAGCTAGCGGCACACAAATCTCGCTAGCGGCACCAGTCTAGCTAGCGGCACCAGTCTAGCTAGCCACATGTGCCACTTGCTAGCCTGCCCGCTTGATGGTGCAGACATGTAGATACTACAAGCAAACCATTGGAAGGTCAAAAGAACATCACGCATGCGCCGTCTGGTTGATGCACCTGGTTGAACTGTCAGTAGTGGCTATCCATGCAAGCCACAGCTTTGTTTCTGTCATATGCATGCATGCACCATCTATCTGTCTTTTCCGGATGACGTAGGACACACACGCTGCAACATGATGGATCTCTCTGCCACCAGATCCAGATGTGATGTGATGCGATGTGATTTGGTTGAGACCAGTGCATGAGGCCTTGTGCAAGCTTACAGCCAAGATGTGATCCTTGAGATTTTCCTGCGGCAACGTGAGAGCCCACACATTGATGAGCATCCTGGATGAGCGTTCTGCTCAGCTGCGCAGGCAGCTCACGCTGAGATTTGAAGTCAGGTCGGCGGATTCAGAGTCCACAGTGCTAACCACTACACCACGCGAGCGTATCATGGGATGAGAACCTGTTCAACCACACACTCACACCTGTTCCGCAGCAGAGCTCCATCGTTGAGCTCCGCCCTCCCCTCTCATTCAGTTTGTCCACCCATGCAGCTGTCCCCCCTGCTCATAACGCATGCACCTGAATGATAGATGAAGCAAGAATGGTGAATTCCAGCGCTGAAGAGCAGGTGCGTGGCTTGCTTGCTTCATATGCGTGGCTTGCTTGCTTCATATGCGTGGCTTGCTTGCTTCATATGTGTGGCTTGCTTGTCAGTTCATTCGCAAGATAGGGCCGCATGCAATATGCATGCGATATGCCATCATGGCCGCCCCGTGAAGCACATACATGCATGCTTGCTTGCTTATGATGATGGATGGACTCACACATGGAAAGAGCACAAACGCTCCACCAAGATCAAGCAGACCTGCATGGGTGCAAAAATGGTTTTAAACACAGTCTTGCAGCGGCGGGTTGGGATGCATGCCACACCTGTATTGCTTGGGAAACGAAATCTGCTAGCTAGCAACAGGTGCAAGAAGCACAAGTCAAGCTAGCGGCACAAGTCAAGCTAGCGGCACAAGTCTAGCTAGCGGCACAAGTCTAGCTAGTGGCACAAGTCAAGCTAGTGGCACCAATCTAGCTGGCGGCACCAGTCTAGCTAGCGGCACCAGTCTAGCTAGCCACATGTGCCACTTGCTAGCCTGCCCGCTTGATGGTGCAGACGTTCTACACTTCTAGCTAGCCACATGTGCCACTTCTAGATACTACAAGCAAACCATCGGAAGGTCAAAAGAACATCACACATGCGCCGTCTGGTTGATGCACCTGGTTGAACTGTCAGTAGGGGCTATCCATGCAAGCCACAGCTGTGCTTCTGTCATATGCATGCATGCACCATCTATCTGTCTTTTCCAGATGACGTAGGACACACACGCTGCAACATGATGGATCTCTCTGCCACCAGATCCAGATGTGATGTGATGCGATGTGATTTGGTTGAGACCAGTGCATGAGGCCTTGTGCAAGCTTACAGCCAAGATGTGATCCTTCAGATTTTCCTGCGGCAACGTGAGAGCCCACACATTGATGAGCATCCTGGATGAGCGTTCTGCTCAGCTGCGCAGGCAGCTCACGCTGAGATTCGAAGTCAGGTCGGCGGATTCAGAGTCCACAGTGCTAACCACTACACCACGCGAGCGTATCATGGGATGACAACCTGTTCAACCACACACTCACACCTGTTCCGCAGCAGAGCTCCATCGTTGAGCACCACCCTTCCATCTCATTCAGTTTGTCCACCCATGCAGCTGTCCCCCCTGCTCATAACGCACGCACCTGAATGATAGATGAAGCAAGAATGGTGAATTCCAGCGCTGAAGAGCAGGTGCGTGGCTTGCTTGCTTCATATGCGTGGCTTGGTTGTCAGTTCATTCGCAAGATAGGGCGGCATGCCATATGCATGCGATATGCCATCATGGCCGCCCCGTGAAGCACATACATGCATGCTTGCTTGCTTATGATGATGGATGGACTCACACATGGAAAGAGCACAACCGCTCCACCAAGATCAAGCAGACCTGCATGGGTGCAAAAATGGTTTTAAACACAGTGGTGCAGCGGCGGGTTGGGATGCATGCCACACCTGTATTGCTTGGGAAACGAAATCTGCTAGCTAGCAACAGGTGCAAGAAGCACAAGTCAAGCTAGCGGCACAAGTCAAGCTAGCGGCACAAGTCTAGCTAGCGGCACAAGTCTAGCTAGTGGCACAAGTCAAGCTAGTGGCACCAATCTAGCTGGCGGCACCAGTCTAGCTAGCGGCACCAGTCTAGCTAGCCACATGTGCCACTTGCAAGCCTGCCCGCTTGATGGTGCAGACGTTCTACACTTCTAGCTAGCCACATGTGCCACTTCTAGATACTACAAGCAAACCATCGGAAGGTCAAAAGAACATCACACATGCGCCGTCTGGTTGATGCACCTGGTTGAACTGTCAGTAGGGGCTATCCATGCAAGCCACAGCTGTGCTTCTGTCATATGCATGCATGCACCATCTATCTGTCTTTTCCAGATGACGTAGGACACACACGCTGCAACATGATGGATCTCTCTGCCACCAGATCCAGATGTGATGTGATGCGATGTGATTTGGTTGAGACCAGTGCATGAGGCCTTGTGCAAGCTTACAGCCAAGATGTGATCCTTCAGATTTTCCTGCGGCAACGTGAGAGCCCACACATTGATGAGCATCCTGGATGAGCGTTCTGCTCAGCCGCGCAGGCAGCTCACGCTGAGATTCGAAGTCAGGTCGGCGGATTCAGAGTCCACAGTGCTAACCACTACACCACGCGAGCGTATCATGGGATGACAACCTGTTCAACCACACACTCACACCTGTTCCGCAGCAGAGCTCCATCGTTGAGCACCACCCTCCCCTCTCATTCAGTTTGTCCACCCATGCAGCTGTCCCCCCTGCTCATAACGCACGCACCTGAATGATAGATGAAGCAAGAATGGTGAATTCCAGCGCTGAAGAGCAGGTGCGTGGCTTGCTTGCTTCATATGCGTGGCTTGGTTGTCAGTTCATTCGCAAGATAGGGCGGCATGCCATATGCATGCGATATGCCATCATGGCCGCCCCGTGAAGCACATACATGCATGCTTGCTTGCTTATGATGATGGATGGACTCACACATGGAAAGAGCACAACCGCTCCACCAAGATCAAGCAGACCTGCATGGGTGCAAAAATGGTTTTAAACACAGTGGTGCAGCGGCGGGTTGGGATGCATGCCACACCTGTATTGCTTGGGAAACGAAATCTGCTAGCTAGCAACAGGTGCAAGAGGCACAAGTCAAGCTAGCGGCACAAGTCTAGCTAGTGGCACAAGTCGAGCTAGCGGCACACAAATCTAGCTAGCGGCACCAATCTAGCTAGCGGCACAAGTCTAGCTAGCCACATGTGCCACTTGCTAGCCTGCCCGCTTGATGGTGCAGACGTGTAGATACTACAAGCAAACCATTCGAAGGTCAAAAGAACATCACGCATGCGCCGTCTGGTTGATGCACCTGGTTGAACTGTCAGTAGGGGCTATCCATGCAAGCCACAGCTGTGTTTCTGTCATATGCATGCATGCACCATCTATCTGTCTTTTCCGGATGACGTAGGACACACACGCTGCAACATTATGGATCTCTCTGCCACCAGATCCAGATGTGATGTGATGCGATATGATTTGGTTGAGACCAGTGCATGAGGCCTTGTGCAAGCTTACAGCCAAGATGTGATCCTTCAGATTTTCCTGCGGCAACGTGAGAGCCCACACATTGATGAGCATCCTGGATGAGCATTCTGCTCAGCCGCGCAGGCAGCTCACGCTGCGATATGTACTAAGGTCGGCGGAATCAGAGTCCACAGTGCTAACCACTACACCACGCGAGCGTATCATGGGATGACAACCTGTTCAACCACACACTCACACCTGTTCCGCAGCAGAGCTCCATCGTTGAGCTCCGCCCTCCCCTCTCATTCAGTTTGTCCACCCATGCAGCTGTCCCCCCTGCTCATAACGCATGCACCTGAATGATAGATGAAGCAAGAATGGTGAATTCCAGCGCTGAAGAGCAGGTGCGTGGCTTGCTTGCTTCATATGCGTGGCTTGCTTGTCAGTTCATTCGCAAGATAGGGCGGCATGCCATATGCATGCGATATGCCATAATGGCCGCCCCGTGAAGCACATACATGCATGCTTGCTTGCTTATGATGATGGATGGACTCACACATGGAAAGAGCACAACCGCTCCACCAAGATCAAGCAGACCTGCATGGGTGCAAAAATGGTTTTAAACACAGTCTTGCAGCGGCGGGTTGGGATGCATGCCACACCTGTATTGCTTGGGAAACGAATTCTGCTAGCTAGCAACAAGTGCAAGAGGCACAAGTCAAGCTAGCGGCACAAGTCTAGCTAGTGGCACAAGTCAAGCTAGCGGCACACAAATCTAGCTGGCGGCATCAGTCTAGCTAGCTGCACAAGTCTAGCTAGCCACATGTGCCACTTGCTAGCCTGCCCGCTTGATGTTGCAGACGTGTAGATACTACAAGCAAACCATCGGAAGGTCAAAAGAACATCACGCATGCGCCGTCTGGTTGATGCACCTGGTTGAACTGTCAGTAGGGGCTATCCATGCAAGCCACAGCTGTGCTTCTGTCATATGCATGCATGCACAATCTATCTGTCTTTTCCGGATGACGTAGGACACACACGCTGCAACATGATGGATCTTTCTGCCACCAGATCCAGATGTGATGTGATGCGATGTGATTTGGTTGAGACCAGTGCATGAGGCCTTGTGCAAGCTTACAGCCAAGATGTGATCCTTCAGATTTTCCTGCGGCAACGTGAGAGCCCACACATTGATGAGCATCCTGGATGAGCGTTCTGCTCAGCTGCGCAGGCAGCTCACGCTGAGATTTGAAGTCAGGTCGGCGGATTCAGAGTCCACAGTGCTAACCACTACACCACGCGAGCGTATCATGGGATGACAACCTGTTCAACCACACACTCACACCTGTTCCGCAGCAGAGCTCCATCGTTGAGCACCGCCCTCCCCTCTCATTCAGTTTGTCCACCCATGCAGCTGTCCCCCCTGCTCATAACGCACGCACCTGAATGATAGATGAAGCAAGAATGGTGAATTCCAGCGCTGAAGAGCAGGTGCGTGGCTTGCTTGCTTCATATGCGTGGCTTGCTTGTCAGTTCATTCGCAAGATAGGGCGGCATGCCATATGCATGCGATATGCCATCATGGCCGCCCCGTGAAGCACATACATGCATGCTTGCTTGCTTATGATGATGGATGGACTCACACATGGAAAGAGCACAACCGCTCCACCAAGATCAAGCAGACCTGCATGGGTGCAAAAATGGTTTTAAACACAGTCTTGCAGCGGCGGGTTGGGATGCATGCCACACCTGTATTGCTTGGGAAACGAATTCTGCTAGCTAGCAACAGGTGCAAGAAGCACAAGTCAAGCTAGCGGCACAAGTCTAGCTAGCGGCACAAGTCTAGCTAGTGGCACAAGTCATGCTAGTGGCACCAATCTAGCTGGCGGCACCAGTCTAGCTAGCGGCACCAGTCTAGCTAGCCACATGTGCCACTTGCTAGCCTGCCCGCTTGATGGTGCAGACGTTCTACACTTCTAGCTAGCCACATGTGCCACTTCTAGATACTACAAGCAAACCATCGGAAGGTCAAAAGAACATCACACATGCGCCGTCTGGTTGATGCACCTGGTTGAACTGTCAGTAGGGGCTATCCATGCAAGCCACAGCTGTGCTTCTGTCATATGCATGCATGCACCATCTATCTGTCTTTTCCGGATGACGTAGGACACACACGCTGCAACATGATGGATCTCTCTGCCACCAGATCCAGATGTGATGTGATGCGATGTGATTTGGTTGAGACCAGTGCATGAGGCCTTGTGCAAGCTTACAGCCAAGATGTGATCCTTCAGATTTTCCTGCGGCAACGTGAGAGCCCACACATTGATGAGCATCCTGGATGAGCGTTCTGCTCAGCCGCGCAGGCAGCTCACGCTGAGATTTGAAGTCAGGTCGGCGGATTCAGAGTCCACAGTGCTAACCACTACACCACGCGAGCGTATCATGGGATGACAACCTGTTCAACCACACACTCACACCTGTTCCGCAGCAGAGCTCCATCGTTGAGCACCGCCCTCCCCTCTCATTCAGTTTGTCCACCCATGCAGCTGTCCCCCCTGCTCATAACGCATGCACCTGAATGATAGATGAAGCAAGAATGGTGAATTCCAGCGCTGAAGAGCAGGTGCGTGGCTTGCTTGCTTCATATGCGTGGCTTGCTTGCTTCATATGCGTGGCTTGCTTGCTTCAGATGCGTGGCTTGCTTGTCAGTTCATTCGCAAGATAGGGCCGCATGCCATATGCATGCGATATGCCATCATGGCCGCCCCGTGAAGCACATACATGCATGCTTGCTTGCTTATGATGATGGATGGACTCACACATGGAAAGAGCACAACCGCTCCACCAAGATCAAGCAGACCTGCATGGGTGCAAAAATGGTTTTAAACCCAGTCTTGCAGCGGCGGGTTGGGATGCATGCCACACCTGTATTGCTTGGGAAACGAAATCTGCTAGCTAGCAACAGGTGCAAGAAGCACAAGTCAAGCTAGCGGCACAAGTCTAGCTAGCGGCACAAGTCTAGCTAGCGGCACAAGTCTAGCTAGTGGCACAAGTCAAGCTAGTGGCACCAATCTAGCTGGCGGCACCAGTCTAGCTAGCGGCACCAGTCTAGCTAGCCACATGTGCCACTTGCTAGCCTGCCCGCTTGATGGTGCAGACGTTCTACACTTCTAGCTAGCCACATGTGCCACTTCTAGATACTACAAGCAAACCATCGGAAGGTCAAAAGAACATCACACATGCGCCGTCTGGTTGATGCACCTGGTTGAACTGTCAGTAGTGGCTATCCATGCAAGCCACAGCTGTGTTTCTGTCATATGCATGCATGCACCATCTATCTGTCTTTTCCGGATGACGTAGGACACACACGCTGCAACATGATGGATCTCTCTGCCACCAGATCCAGATGTGATGTGATGCGATGTGATTTGGTTGAGACCAGTGCATGAGGCCTTGTGCAAGCTTACAGCCAAGATGTGATCCTTCAGATTTTCCTGCGGCAACGTGAGAGCCCACACATTGATGAGCATCCTGGATGAGCGTTCTGCTCAGCCGCGCAGGCAGCTCACGCTGAGATTTGAAGTCAGGTCGGCGGATTCAGAGTCCACAGTGCTAACCACTACACCACGCGAGCGTATCATGGGATGACAACCTGTTCAACCACACACTCACACCTGTTCCGCAGCAGAGCTCCATCGTTGAGCACCGCCCTCCCCTCTCATTCAGTTTGTCCACCCATGCAGCTGTCCCCCCTGCTCATAACGCATGCACCTGAATGATAGATGAAGCAAGAATGGTGAATTCCAGCGCTGAAGAGCAGGTGCGTGGCTTGCTTGCTTCATATGCGTGGCTTGCTTGCTTCATATGCGTGGCTTGCTTGCTTCATATGCGTGGCTTGCTTGCTTCAGATGCGTGGCTTGCTTGTCAGTTCATTCGCAAGATAGGGCCGCATGCAATATGCATGCGATATGCCATCATGGCCGCCCCGTGAAGCACATACATGCATGCTTGCTTGCTTATGATGATGGATGGACTCACACATGGAAAGAGCACAACCGCTCCACCAAGATCAAGCAGACCTGCATGGGTGCAAAAATGGTTTTAAACACAGTCTTGCAGCGGCGGGTTGGGATGCATGCCACACCTGTATTGCTTGGGAAACGAATTCTGCTAGCTAGCAACAGGTGCAAGAAGCACAAGTCAAGCTAGCGGCACAAGTCTAGCTAGCGGCACAAGTCTAGCTAGTGGCACAAGTCAAGCTAGTGGCACCAATCTAGCTGGCGGCACCAGTCTAGCTAGCGGCACCAGTCTAGCTAGCCACATGTGCCACTTGCTAGCCTGCCCGCTTGATGGTGCAGACGTTCTACACTTCTAGCTAGCCACATGTGCCACTTCTAGATACTACAAGCAAACCATCGGAAGGTCAAAAGAACATCACACATGCGCCGTCTGGTTGATGCACCTGGTTGAACTGTCAGTAGGGGCTATCCATGCAAGCCACAGCTGTGCTTCTGTCATATGCATGCATGCACCATCTATCTGTCTTTTCCGGATGACGTAGGACACCCACGCTGCAACATGATGGATCTCTCTGCCACCAGATCCAGATGTGATGTGAAGCGATGTGATTTGGTTGAGACCAGTGCATGAGGCCTTGTGCAAGCTTACAGCCAAGATGTGATCCTTCAGATTTTCCTGCGGCAACGTGAGAGCCCACACATTGATGAGCATCCTGGATGAGCGTTCTGCTCAGCCGCGCAGGCAGCTCACGCTGAGATTTGAAGTCAGGTCGGCGGATTCAGAGTCCACAGTGCTAACCACTACACCACGCGAGCGTATCATGGGATGACAACCTGTTCAACCACACACTCACACCTGTTCCGCAGCAGAGCTCCATCGTTGAGCACCGCCCTCCCCTCTCATTCAGTTTGTCCACCCATGCAGCTGTCCCCCCTGCTCATAACGCACGCACCTGAATGATAGATGAAGCAAGAATGGTGAATTCCAGCGCTGAAGAGCAGGTGCGTGGCTTGCTTGCTTCATATGCGTGGCTTGCTTGCTTCAAATGCGTGGCTTGCTTGCTTCATATGCGTGGCTTGCTTGTCAGTTCATTCGCAAGATAGGGCCGCATGCCATATGCATGCGATATGCCATCATGGCCGCCCCGTGAAGCACATACATGCATGCTTGCTTGCTTATGATGATGGATGGACTCACACATGGAAAGAGCACAACCGCTCCACCAAGATCAAGCAGACCTGCATGGGTGCAAAAATGGTTTTAAACACAGTCTTGCAGCGGCGGGTTGGGATGCATGCCACACCTGTATTGCTTGGGAAACGAATTCTGCTAGCTAGCAACAGGTGCAAGAAGCACAAGTCAAGCTAGCGGCACAAGTCAAGCTAGCGGCACAAGTCTAGCTAGCGGCACAAGTCTAGCTAGTGGCACAAGTCAAGCTAGTGGCACCAATCTAGCTGGCGGCACCAGTCTAGCTAGCGGCACCAGTCTAGCTAGCCACATGTGCCACTTGCTAGCCTGCCCGCTTGATGGTGCAGACGTTCTACACTTCTAGCTAGCCACATGTGCCACTTCTAGATACTACAAGCAAACCATCGGAAGGTCAAAAGAACATCACACATGCGCCGTCTGGTTGATGCACCTGGTTGAACTGTCAGTAGGGGCTATCCATGCAAGCCACAGCTGTGCTTCTGTCATATGCATGCATGCACCATCTATCTGTCTTTTCCGGATGACGTAGGACACACACGCTGCAACATGATGGATCTCTCTGCTACCAGATCCAGATGTGATGTGATGCGATGTGATTTGGTTGAGACCAGTGCATGAGGCCTTGTGCAAGCTTACAGCCAAGATGTGATCCTTCAGATTTTCCTGCGGCAACGTGAGAGCCCACACATTGATGAGCATCCTGGATGAGCGTTCTGCTCAGCTGCGCAGGCAGCTCACGCTGAGATTTGAAGTCAGGTCGGCGGATTCAGAGTCCACAGTGCTAACCACTACACCACGCGAGCGTATCATGGGATGACAACCTGTTCAACCACACACTCACACCTGTTCCGCAGCAGAGCTCCATCGTTGAGCACCGCCCTCCCCTCTCATTCAGTTTGTCCACCCATGCAGCTGTCCCCCTTGCTCATAACGCATGCACCTGAATGATAGATGAAGCAAGAATGGTGAATTCCAGCGCTGAAGAGCAGGTGCGTGGCTTGCTTGCTTCATATGCGTGGCTTGCTTGCTTCATATGCGTGGCTTGCTTGCTTCATATGCGTGGCTTGCTTGTCAGTTCATTCGCAAGATAGGGCCGCATGCCATATGCATGCGATATGCCATCATGGCCGCCCCATGAAGCACATACATGCATGCTTGCTTGCTTATGATGATGGATGGACTCACACATGGAAAGAGCACAACCGCTCCACCAAGATCAAGCAGACCTGCATGGGTGCAAAAATGGTTTTAAACACAGTCTTGCAGCGGCGGGTTGGGATGCATGCCACACCTGTATTGCTTGGGAAACGAATTCTGCTAGCTAGCAACAGGTGCAAGAAGCACAAGTCAAGCTAGCGGCACAAGTCTAGCTAGCGGCACAAGTCTAGCTAGTGGCACAAGTCAAGCTAGTGGCACCAATCTAGCTGGCGGCACCAGTCTAGCTAGCGGCACCAGTCTAGCTAGCCACATGTGCCACTTGCTAGCCTGCCCGCTTGATGGTGCAGACGTTCTACACTTCTAGCTAGCCACATGTGCCACTTCTAGATACTACAAGCAAACCATCGGAAGGTCAAAAGAACATCACACATGCGCCGTCTGGTTGATGCACCTGGTTGAACTGTCAGTAGGGGCTATCCATGCAAGCCACAGCTGTGCTTCTGTCATATGCATGCATGCACCATCTATCTGTCTTTTCCGGATGACGTAGGACACACACGCTGCAACATGATGGATCTCTCTGCCACCAGATCCAGATGTGATGTGATGCGATGTGATTTGGTTGAGACCAGTGCATGAGGCCTTGTGCAAGCTTACAGCCAAGATGTGATCCTTGAGATTTTCCTGCGGCAACGTGAGAGCCCACACATTGATGAGCATCCTGGATGAGCGTTCTGCTCAGCTGCGCAGGCAGCTCACGCTGAGATTTGAAGTCAGGTCGGCGGATTCAGAGTCCACAGTGCTAACCACTACACCACGCGAGCGTATCATGGGATGACAACCTGTTCAACCACACACTCACACCTGTTCCGCAGCAGAGCTCCATCGTTGAGCACCGCCCTCCCCTCTCATTCAGTTTGTCCACCCATGCAGCTGTCCCCCCTGCTCATAACGCATGCACCTGAATGATAGATGAAGCAAGAATGGTGAATTCCAGCGCTGAAGAGCAGGTGCGTGGCTTGCTTGCTTCATATGCGTGGCTTGCTTGCTTCATATGCGTGGCTTGCTTGCTTCATATGCGTGGCTTGCTTGTCAGTTCATTCGCAAGATAGGGCCGCATGCCATATGCATGCGATATGCCATCATGGCCGCCCCGTGAAGCACATACATGCATGCTTGCTTGCTTATGATGATGGATGGACTCACACATGGAAAGAGCACAACCGCTCCACCAAGATCAAGCAGACCTGCATGGGTGCAAAAATGGTTTTAAACACAGTCTTGCAGCGGCGGGTTGGGATGCATGCCACACCTGTATTGCTTGGGAAACGAATTCTGCTAGCTAGCAACAGGTGCAAGAAGCACAAGTCAAGCTAGCGGCACAAGTCTAGCTAGCGGCACAAGTCTAGCTAGTGGCACAAGTCAAGCTAGTGGCACCAATCTAGCTGGCGGCACCAGTCTAGCTAGCGGCACCAGTCTAGCTAGCCACATGTGCCACTTGCTAGCCTGCCCGCTTGATGGTGCAGACGTTCTACACTTCTAGCTAGCCACATGTGCCACTTCTAGATACTACAAGCAAACCATCGGAAGGTCAAAAGAACATCACACATGCGCCGTCTGGTTGATGCACCTGGTTGAACTGTCAGTAGGGGCTATCCATGCAAGCCACAGCTGTGCTTCTGTCATATGCATGCATGCACCATCTATCTGTCTTTTCCGGATGACGTAGGACACACACGCTGCAACATGATGGATCTCTCTGCCACCAGATCCAGATGTGATGTGATGCGATGTGATTTGGTTGAGACCAGTGCATGAGGCCTTGTGCAAGCTTACAGCCAAGATGTGATCCTTCAGATTTTCCTGCGGCAACGTGAGAGCCCACACATTGATGAGCATCCTGGATGAGCGTTCTGCTCAGCCGCGCAGGCAGCTCACGCTGAGATTTGAAGTCAGGTCGGCGGATTCAGAGTCCACAGTGCTAACCACTACACCACGCGAGCGTATCATGGGATGACAACCTGTTCAACCACACACTCACACCTGTTCCGCAGCAGAGCTCCATCGTTGAGCACCGCCCTCCCCTCTCATTCAGTTTGTCCACCCATGCAGCTGTCCCCCCTGCTCATAACGCATGCACCTGAATGATAGATGAAGCAAGAATGGTGAATTCCAGCGCTGAAGAGCAGGTGCGTGGCTTGCTTGCTTCGTATGCGTGGCTTGCTTGCTTCAGATGCGTGGCTTGCTTGCTTCATATGCGTGGCTTGCTTGTCAGTTCATTCGCAAGATAGGGCCGCATGCCATATGCATGCGATATGCCATCATGGCCGCCCCGTGAAGCACATACATGCATGCTTGCTTGCTTATGATGATGGATGGACTCACACATGGAAAGAGCACAACCGCTCCACCAAGATCAAGCAGACCTGCATGGGTGCAAAAATGGTTTTAAACACAGTCTTGCAGCGGCGGGTTGGGATGCATGCCACACCTGTATTGCTTGGGAAACGAATTCTGATAGCTAGCAACAGGTGCAAGAAGCACAAGTCAAGCTAGCGGCACAAGTCTAGCTAGCGGCACAAGTCTAGCTAGTGGCACAAGTCAAGCTAGTGGCAGCAATCTAGCTGGCGGCACCAGTCTAGCTAGCGGCACCAGTCTAGCTAGCCACATGTGCCACTTGCTAGCCTGCCCGCTTGATGGTGCAGACGTTCTACACTTCTAGCTAGCCACATGTGCCACTTCTAGATACTACAAGCAAACCATCGGAAGGTCAAAAGAACATCACACATGCGCCGTCTGGTTGATGCACCTGGTTGAACTGTCAGTAGGGGCTATCCATGCAAGCCACAGCTGTGCTTCTGTCATATGCATGCATGCACCATCTATCTGTCTTTTCCGGATGACGTAGGACACACACGCTGCAACATGATGGATCTCTCTGCTACCAGATCCAGATGTGATGTGATGCGATGTGATTTGGTTGAGACCAGTGCATGAGGCCTTGTGCAAGCTTACAGCCAAGATGTGATCCTTCAGATTTTCCTGCGGCAACGTGAGAGCCCACACATTGATGAGCATCCTGGATGAGCGTTCTGCTCAGCTGCGCAGGCAGCTCACGCTGAGATTTGAAGTCAGGTCGGCGGATTCAGAGTCCACAGTGCTAACCACTACACCACGCGAGCGTATCATGGGATGACAACAAGTTCAACCACACACTCACACCTGTTCCGCAGCAGAGCTCCATCGTTGAGCACCGCCCTCCCCCCTCATTCAGTTTGTCCACCCATGCAGCTGTCCCCCCTGCTCATAACGCACGCACCTGAATGATAGATGAAGCAAGAATGGTGAGTTCCAGCGCTGAAGAGCAGGTGCGTGGCTTGCTTGCTTCATATGCGTGGCTTGCTTGTCAGTTCATTCGCAAGATAGGGCGGCATGCCATATGCATGCGATATGCCATAATGGCCGCCCCGTGAAGCACATACATGCATGCTTGCTTGCTTATGATGATGGATGGACTCACACATGGAAAGAGCACAACCGCTCCACCAAGATCAAGCAGACCTGCATGGGTGCAAAAATGGTTTTAAACACAGTCTTGCAGCGGCGGGTTGGGATGCATGCCACACCTGTATTGCTTGGGAAACGAATTCTGCTAGCTAGCAACAGGTGCAAGAGGCACAAGTCAAGCTGGCGGCACAAGTCTAGCTAGCCACATGTGCCACTTGCTAGCCTGCCCGCTTGATGGTGCAGACGTGTAGATACTACAAGCAAACCATCGGAAGGTCAAAAGAACATCACGCATGCGCCGTCTGGTTGGTGCACCTGGTTGAACTGTCAGTAGGGGCTATCCATGCAAGCCACAGCTGTGCTTCTGTCATATGCATGCATGCACCATCTATCTGTCTTTTCCGGATGACGTAGGACACACACGCTGCAACATGATGGATCTCTCTGCCACCAGATCCAGATGTGATGTGATGCGATGTGATTTGGTTGAGACCAGTGCATGAGGCCTTGTGCAAGCTTACAGCCAAGATGTGATCCTTCAGATTTTCCTGCGGCAACGTGAGAGCCCACACATTGATGAGCATCCTGGATGAGCGTTCTGCTCAGCCGCGCAGGCAGCTCACGCTGAGATTTGAAGTCAGGTCGGCGGATTCAGAGTCCACAGTGCTAACCACTACACCACGCGAGCGTATCATGGGATGACAACCTGTTCAACCACACACTCACACCTGTTCCGCAGCAGAGCTCCATCGTTGAGCACCGCCCTCCCCTCTCATTCAGTTTGTCCACCCATGCAGCTGTCCCCCCTGCTCATAACGCATGCACCTGAATGATAGATGAAGCAAGAATGGTGAATTCCAGCGCTGAAGAGCAGGTGCGTGGCTTGCTTGCTTCGTATGCGTGGCTTGCTTGCTTCAGATGCGTGGCTTGCTTGCTTCATATGCGTGGCTTGCTTGTCAGTTCATTCGCAAGATAGGGCCGCATGCCATATGCATGCGATATGCCATCATGGCCGCCCCGTGAAGCACATACATGCATGCTTGCTTGCTTATGATGATGGATGGACTCACACATGGAAAGAGCACAACCGCTCCACCAAGATCAAGCAGACCTGCATGGGTGCAAAAATGGTTTTAAACCCAGTCTTGCAGCGGCGGGTTGGGATGCATGCCACACCTGTATTGCTTGGGAAACGAATTCTGCTAGCTAGCAACAGGTGCAAGAAGCACAAGTCAAGCTAGCGGCACAAGTCTAGCTAGCGGCACAAGTCTAGCTAGTGGCACAAGTCAAGCTAGTGGCAGCAATCTAGCTGGCGGCACCAGTCTAGCTAGCGGCACCAGTCTAGCTAGCCACATGTGCCACTTGCTAGCCTGCCCGCTTGATGGTGCAGACGTTCTACACTTCTAGCTAGCCACATGTGCCACTTCTAGATACTACAAGCAAACCATCGGAAGGTCAAAAGAACATCACACATGCGCCGTCTGGTTGATGCACCTGGTTGAACTGTCAGTAGGGGCTATCCATGCAAGCCACAGCTGTGCTTCTGTCATATGCATGCATGCACCATCTATCTGTCTTTTCCGGATGACGTAGGACACACACGCTGCAACATGATGGATCTCTCTGCTACCAGATCCAGATGTGATGTGATGCGATGTGATTTGGTTGAGACCAGTGCATGAGGCCTTGTGCAAGCTTACAGCCAAGATGTGATCCTTCAGATTTTCCTGCGGCAACGTGAGAGCCCACACATTGATGAGCATCCTGGATGAGCGTTCTGCTCAGCTGCGCAGGCAGCTCACGCTGAGATTTGAAGTCAGGTCGGCGGATTCAGAGTCCACAGTGCTAACCACTACACCACGCGAGCGTATCATGGGATGACAACAAGTTCAACCACACACTCACACCTGTTCCGCAGCAGAGCTCCATCGTTGAGCACCGCCCTCCCCCCTCATTCAGTTTGTCCACCCATGCAGCTGTCCCCCCTGCTCATAACGCACGCACCTGAATGATAGATGAAGCAAGAATGGTGAGTTCCAGCGCTGAAGAGCAGGTGCGTGGCTTGCTTGCTTCATATGCGTGGCTTGCTTGTCAGTTCATTCGCAAGATAGGGCGGCATGCCATATGAATGCGATATGCCATAATGGCCGCCCCGTGAAGCACATACATGCATGCTTGCTTGCTTATGATGATGGATGGACTCACACATGGAAAGAGCACAACCGCTCCACCAAGATCAAGCAGACCTGCATGGGTGCAAAAATGGTTTTAAACACAGTCTTGCAGCGGCGGGTTGGGATGCATGCCACACCTGTATTGCTTGGGAAACGAATTCTGCTAGCTAGCAACAGGTGCAAGAGGCACAAGTCAAGCTGGCGGCACAAGTCTAGCTAGCCACATGTGCCACTTGCTAGCCTGCCCGCTTGATGGTGCAGACGTGTAGATACTACAAGCAAACCATCGGAAGGTCAAAAGAACATCACGCATGCGCCGTCTGGTTGATGCACCTGGTTGAACTGTCAGTAGGGGCTATCCATGCAAGCCACAGCTGTGCTTCTGTCATATGCATGCATGCACCATCTATCTGTCTTTTCCGGATGACGTAGGACACACACGCTGCAACATGATGGATCTCTCTGCCACCAGATCCAGATGTGATGTGATGCGATGTGATTTGGTTGAGACCAGTGCATGAGGCCTTGTGCAAGCTTACAGCCAAGATGTGATCCTTCAGATTTTCCTGCGGCAACGTGAGAGCCCACACATTGATGAGCATCCTGGATGAGCGTTCTGCTCAGCTGCGCAGGCAGCTCACGCTGAGATTTGAAGTCAGGTCGGCGGATTCAGAGTCCACAGTGCTAACCACTACACCACGCGAGCGTATCATGGGATGACAACCTGTTCAACCACACACTCACACCTGTTCCGCAGCAGAGCTCCATCGTTGAGCACCGCCCTCCCCTCTCATTCAGTTTGTCCACCCATGCAGCTGTCCCCCCTGCTCATAACGCATGCACCTGAATGATAGATGAAGCAAGAATGGTGAATTCCAGCGCTGAAGAGCAGGTGCGTGGCTTGCTTGCTTCATATGCGTGGCTTGCTTGCTTCATATGCGTGGCTTGCTTGCTTCATATGCGTGGCTTGCTTGCTTCATATGCGTGGCTTGCTTGTCAGTTCATTCGCAAGATAGGGCCGCATGCAATATGCATGCGATATGCCATCATGGCCGCCCCGTGAAGCACATACATGCATGCTTGCTTGCTTATGATGATGGATGGACTCACACATGGAAAGAGCACAACCGCTCCACCAAGATCAAGCAGACCTGCATGGGTGCAAAAATGGTTTTAAACACAGTCTTGCAGCGGCGGGTTGGGATGCATGCCACACCTGTATTGCTTGGGAAACGAATTCTGCTAGCTAGCAACAGGTGCAAGAAGCACAAGTCAAGCTAGCGGCACAAGTCTAGCTAGCGGCACAAGTCTAGCTAGTGGCACAAGTCAAGCTAGTGGCACCAATCTAGCTGGCGGCACCAGTCTAGCTAGCGGCACCAGTCTAGCTAGCCACATGTGCCACTTGCTAGCCTGCCCGCTTGATGGTGCAGACGTTCTACACTTCTAGCTAGCCACATGTGCCACTTCTAGATACTACAAGCAAACCATCGGAAGGTCAAAAGAACATCACACATGCGCCGTCTGGTTGATGCACCTGGTTGAACTGTCAGTAGGGGCTATCCATGCAAGCCACAGCTGTGCTTCTGTCATATGCATGCATGCACCATCTATCTGTCTTTTCCGGATGACGCAGGACACACACGCTGCAACATGATGGATCTCTCTGCCACCAGATCCAGATGTGATGTGATGCGATGTGATTTGGTTGAGACCAGTGCATGAGGCCTTGTGCAAGCTTACAGCCAAGATGTGATCCTTCAGATTTTCCTGCGGCAACGTGAGAGCCCACACATTGATGAGCATCCTGGATGAGCGTTCTGCTCAGCTGCGCAGGCAGCTCACGCTGACATTTGAAGTCAGGTCGGCGGATTCAGAGTCCACAGTGCTAACCACTACACCATGCGAGCGTATCATGGGATGACAACCTGTTCAACCACACACTCACACCTGTTCCGCAGCAGAGCTCCATCGTTGAGCACCGCCCTCCCCTCTCATTCAGTTTGTCCACCCATGCAGCTGTCCCCCCTGCTCATAACGCATGCACCTGAATGATAGATGAAGCAAGAATGGTGAATTCCAGCGCTGAAGAGCAGGTGCGTGGCTTGCTTGCTTCGTATGCGTGGCTTGCTTGCTTCAGATGCGTGGCTTGCTTGCTTCAGATGCGTGGCTTGCTTGTCAGTTCATTCGCAAGATAGGGCCGCATGCCATATGCATGCGATATGCCATCATGGCCGCCCCGTGAAGCACATACATGCATGCTTGCTTGCTTATGATGATGGATGGACTCACACATGGAAAGAGCACAACCGCTCCACCAAGATCAAGCAGACCTGCATGGGTGCAAAAATGGTTTTAAACACAGTCTTGCAGCGGCGGGTTGGGATGCATGCCACACCTGTATTGCTTGGGAAACGAATTCTGCTAGCTAGCAACAGGTGCAAGAAGCACAAGTCTAGCTAGCGGCACAAGTCTAGCTAGCGGCACAAGTCTAGCTAGTGGCACAAGTCAAGCTAGTGGCACCAATCTAGCTGGCGGCACCAGTCTAGCTAGCGGCACCAGTCTAGCTAGCCACATGTGCCACTTGCTAGCCTGCCCGCTTGATGGTGCAGACGTTCTACACTTCTAGCTAGCCACATGTGCCACTTCTAGATACTACAAGCAAACCATCGGAAGGTCAAAAGAACATCACACATGCGCCGTCTGGTTGATGCACCTGGTTGAACTGTCAGTAGGGGCTATCCATGCAAGCCACAGCTGTGCTTCTGTCATATGCATGCATGCACCATCTATCTGTCTTTTCCGGATGACGCAGGACACACACGCTGCAACATGATGGATCTCTCTGCCACCAGATCCAGATGTGATGTGATGCGATGTGATTTGGTTGAGACCAGTGCATGAGGCCTTGTGCAAGCTTACAGCCAAGATGTGATCCTTCAGATTTTCCTGCGGCAACGTGAGAGCCCACACATTGATGAGCATCCTGGATGAGCGTTCTGCTCAGCCGCGCAGGCAGCTCACGCTGAGATTTGAAGTCAGGTCGGCGGATTCAGAGTCCACAGTGCTAACCACTACACCATGCGAGCGTATCATGGGATGACAACCTGTTCAACCACACACTCACACTTGTTCCGCAGCAGAGCTCCATCGTTGAGCACCGCCCTCCCCTCTCATTCAGTTTGTCCACCCATGCAGCTGTCTCCCCTGCTCATAACGCATGCACCTGAATGATAGATGAAGCAAGAATGGTGAATTCCAGCGCTGAAGAGCAGGTGCGTGGCTTGCTTGCTTCATATGCGTGGCTTGCTTGTCAGTTCATTCGCAAGATAGGGCCGCATGCCATATGCATGCGATATGCCATCATGGCCGCCCCGTGAAGCACATACATGCATGCTTGCTTGCTTATGATGATGGATGGACTCACACATGGAAAGAGCACAACCGCTCCACCAAGATCAAGCAGACCTGCATGGGTGCAAAAATGGTTTTAAACACAGTCTTGCAGCGGCGGGTTGGGATGCATGCCACACCTGTATTGCTTGGGAAACGAATTCTGCTAGCTAGCAACAGGTGCAAGAGGCACAAGTCAAGCTGGCGGCACAAGTCTAGCTAGCCACATGTGCCACTTGCTAGCCTGCCCGCTTGATGGTGCAGACGTGTAGATACTACAAGCAAACCATCGGAAGGTCAAAAGAACATCACGCATGCGCCGTCTGGTTGATGCACCTGGTTGAACTGTCAGTAGGGGCTATCCATGCAAGCCACAGCTGTGCTTCTGTCATATGCATGCATGCACCATCTATCTGTCTTTTCCGGATGACGTAGGACACACACGCTGCAACATGATGGATCTCTCTGCCACCAGATCCAGATGTGATGTGATGCGATGTGATTTGGTTGAGACCAGTGCATGAGGCCTTGTGCAAGCTTACAGCCAAGATGTGATCCTTCAGATTTTCCTGCGGCAACGTGAGAGCCCACACATTGATGAGCATCCTGGATGAGCGTTCTGCTCAGCCGCGCAGGCAGCTCACGCTGACATTTGAAGTCAGGTCGGCGGATTCAGAGTCCACAGTGCTAACCACTACACCATGCGAGCGTATCATGGGATGACAACCTGTTCAACCACACACTCACACCTGTTCCGCAGCAGAGCTCCATCGTTGAGCACCGCCCTCCCCTCTCATTCAGTTTGTCCACCCATGCAGCTGTCCCCCCTGCTCATAACGCATGCACCTGAATGATAGATGAAGCAAGAATGGTGAATTCCAGCGCTGAAGAGCAGGTGCGTGGCTTGCTTGCTTCGTATGCGTGGCTTGCTTGCTTCAGATGCGTGGCTTGCTTGCTTCATATGCGTGGCTTGCTTGTCAGTTCATTCGCAAGATAGGGCCACATGCCATATGCATGCGATATGCCATCATGGCCGCCCCGTGAAGCACATACATGCATGCTTGCTTGCTTATGATGATGGATGGACTCACACATGGAAAGAGCACAACCGCTCCACCAAGATCAAGCAGACCTGCATGGGTGCAAAAATGGTTTTAAACACAGTCGTGCAGCGGCGGGTTGGGATGCATGCCACACCTGTATTGCTTGGGAAACGAATTCTGCTAGCTAGCAACAGGTGCAAGAAGCACAAGTCTAGCTAGCGGCACAAGTCTAGCTAGCGGCACAAGTCTAGCTAGTGGCACAAGTCAAGCTAGTGGCACCAATCTAGCTGGCGGCACCAGTCTAGCTAGCGGCACCAGTCTAGCTAGCCACATGTGCCACTTGCTAGCCTGCCCGCTTGATGGTGCAGACGTTCTACACTTCTAGCTAGCCACATGTGCCACTTCTAGATACTACAAGCAAACCATCGGAAGGTCAAAAGAACATCACACATGCGCCGTCTGGTTGATGCACCTGGTTGAACTGTCAGTAGGGGCTATCCATGCAAGCCACAGCTGTGCTTCTGTCATATGCATGCATGCACCATCTATCTGTCTTTTCCGGATGACGCAGGACACACACGCTGCAACATGATGGATCTCTCTGCCACCAGATCCAGATGTGATGTGATGCGATGTGATTTGGTTGAGACCAGTGCATGAGGCCTTGTGCAAGCTTACAGCCAAGATGTGATCCTTCAGATTTTCCTGCGGCAACGTGAGAGCCCACACATTGATGAGCATCCTGGATGAGCGTTCTGCTCAGCCGCGCAGGCAGCTCACGCTGAGATTTGAAGTCAGGTCGGCGGATTCAGAGTCCACAGTGCTAACCACTACACCATGCGAGCGTATCATGGGATGACAACCTGTTCAACCACACACTCACACCTGTTCCGCAGCAGAGCTCCATCGTTGAGCACCGCCCTCCCCTCTCATTCAGTTTGTCCACCCATGCAGCTGTCTCCCCTGCTCATAACGCATGCACCTGAATGATAGATGAAGCAAGAATGGTGAATTCCAGCGCTGAAGAGCAGGTGCGTGGCTTGCTTGCTTCATATGCGTGGCTTGCTTGTCAGTTCATTCGCAAGATAGGGCCGCATGCCATATGCATGCGATATGCCATCATGGCCGCCCCGTGAAGCACATACATGCATGCTTGCTTGCTTATGATGATGGATGGACTCACACATGGAAAGAGCACAACCGCTCCACCAAGATCAAGCAGACCTGCATGGGTGCAAAAATGGTTTTAAACCCAGTCTTGCAGCGGCGGGTTGGGATGCATGCCACACCTGTATTGCTTGGGAAACGAAATCTGCTAGCTAGCAACAGGTGCAAGAAGCACAAGTCAAGCTAGCGGCACAAGTCTAGCTAGCGGCACAAGTCTAGCTAGCGGCACAAGTCTAGCTAGTGGCACAAGTCAAGCTAGTGGCACCAATCTAGCTGGCGGCACCAGTCTAGCTAGCGGCACCAGTCTAGCTAGCCACATGTGCCACTTGCTAGCCTGCCCGCTTGATGGTGCAGACGTTCTACACTTCTAGCTAGCCACATGTGCCACTTCTAGATACTACAAGCAAACCATCGGAAGGTCAAAAGAACATCACACATGCGCCGTCTGGTTGATGCACCTGGTTGAACTGTCAGTAGGGGCTATCCATGCAAGCCACAGCTGTGCTTCTGTCATATGCATGCATGCACCATCTATCTGTCTTTTCCGGATGACGCAGGACACACACGCTGCAACATGATGGATCTCTCTGCCACCAGATCCAGATGTGATGTGATGCGATGTGATTTGGTTGAGACCAGTGCATGAGGCCTTGTGCAAGCTTACAGCCAAGATGTGATCCTTCAGATTTTCCTGCGGCAACGTGAGAGCCCACACATTGATGAGCATCCTGGATGAGCGTTCTGCTCAGCCGCGCAGGCAGCTCACGCTGAGATTTGAAGTCAGGTCGGCGGATTCAGAGTCCACAGTGCTAACCACTACACCATGCAAGAATCATGGGATGACAACCTGTTCAACCACACACTCACACCTGTTCCGCAGCAGAGCTCCATCGTTGAGCACCGCCCTCCCCTCTCATTCAGTTTGTCCACCCATGCAGCTGTCTCCCCTGCTCATAACGCATGCACCTGAATGATAGATGAAGCAAGAATGGTGAATTCCAGCGCTGAAGAGCAGGTGCGTGGCTTGCTTGCTTCATATGCGTGGCTTGCTTGTCAGTTCATTCGCAAGATAGGGCGGCATGCCATATGCATGCGATATGCCATCATGGCCGCCCCGTGAAGCACATACATGCATGCTTGCTTGCTTATGATGATGGATGGACTCACACATGGAAAGAGCACAACCGCTCCACCAAGATCAAGCAGACCTGCATGGGTGCAAAAATGGTTTTAAACACAGTCTTGCAGCGGCGGGTTGGGATGCATGCCACACCTGTATTGCTTGGGAAACGAATTCTGCTAGCTAGCAACAGGTGCAAGAGGCACAAGTCAAGCTGGCGGCACAAGTCTAGCTAGCCACATGTGCCACTTGCTAGCCTGCCCGCTTGATGGTGCAGACGTGTAGATACTACAAGCAAACCATCGGAAGGTCAAAAGAACATCACGCATGCGCCGTCTGGTTGATGCACCTGGTTGAACTGTCAGTAGGGGCTATCCATGCAAGCCACAGCTGTGCTTCTGTCATATGCATGCATGCACCATCTATCTGTCTTTTCCGGATGACGTAGGACACACACGCTGCAACATGATGGATCTCTCTGCCACCAGATCCAGATGTGATGTGATGCGATGTGATTTGGTTGAGACCAGTGCATGAGGCCTTGTGCAAGCTTACAGCCAAGATGTGATCCTTCAGATTTTCCTGCGGCAACGTGAGAGCCCACACATTGATGAGCATCCTGGATGAGCGTTCTGCTCAGCCGCGCAGGCAGCTCACGCTGACATTTGAAGTCAGGTCGGCGGATTCAGAGTCCACAGTGCTAACCACTACACCACGCGAGCGTATCATGGGATGACAACCTGTTCAACCACACACTCACACCTGTTCCGCAGCAGAGCTCCATCGTTGAGCACCGCCCTCCCCTCTCATTCAGTTTGTCCACCCATGCAGCTGTCCCCCCTGCTCATAACGCATGCACCTGAATGATAGATGAAGCAAGAATGGTGAATTCCAGCGCTGAAGAGCAGGTGCGTGGCTTGCTTGCTTCATATGCGTGGCTTGCTTGTCAGTTCATTCGCAAGATAGGGCCGCATGCCATATGCATGCGATATGCCATCATGGCCGCCCCGTGAAGCACATACATGCATGCTTGCTTGCTTATGATGATGGATGGACTCACACATGGAAAGAGCACAACCGCTCCACCAAGATCAAGCAGACCTGCATGGGTGCAAAAATGGTTTTAAACACAGTCATGCAGCGGCGGGTTGGGATGCATGCCACACCTGTATTGCTTGGGAAACGAATTCTGCTAGCTAGCAACAGGTGCAAGAGGCACAAGTCAAGCTAGCGGCACAAGTCTAGCTAGTGGCACAAGTCGAGCTAGCGGCACACAAATCTAGCTAGCGGCACCAATCTAGCTGGCGGCACAAATCTAGCTAGCCACATGTGCCACTTGCTAGCCTGCCCGCTTGATGGTGCAGACGTGTAGATACTACAAGCAAACCATTGGAAGGTCAAAAGAACATCACGCATGTGCCGTCTGGTTGATGCACCTGGTTGAACTGTCAGTAGGGGCTATCCATGCAAGCCACAGCTGTGCTTCTGTCATATGCATGCATGCACCATCTATCTGTCTTTTCCGGATGACGTAGGACACACACGCTGCAACATGATGGATCTCTCTGCCACCAGATCCAGATGTGATGTGATGCGATGTGATTTGGTTGAGACCAGTGCATGAGGCCTTGTGCAAGCTTACAGCCAAGATGTGATCCTTCAGATTTTCCTGCGGCAACGTGAGAGCCCACACATTGATGAGCATCCTGGATGAGCGTTCTGCTCAGCTGCGCAGGCAGCTCAAGCTGGGATTTGAAGTCAGGTCGGTGGAATCAGAGTCCACAGTGCTAACCACTACACAACGCGAGCGTATCATGGGATGACAACCTGTTCAACCACACACTCACACCTGTTCCGCAGCAGAGCTCCATCGTTGAGCACCGCCCTCCCCTCTCATTCAGTTTGTCCACCCATGCAGCTGTCCCCCCTGCTCATAACGCATGCACCTGAATGATAGATGAAGCAAGAATGGTGAATTCCAGCGCTGAAGAGCAGGTGCGTGGCTTGCTTGCTTCATATGCGTGGCTTGCTTGCTTCATATGCGTGGCTTGCTTGCTTCATATGCGTGGCTTGCTTGCTTCATATGCGTGGCTTGCTTGTCAGTTCATTCGCAAGATAGGGCCGCATGCAATATGCATGCGATATGCCATCATGGCCGCCCCGTGAAGCACATACATGCATGCTTGCTTGCTTATGATGATGGATGGACTCACACATGGAAAGAGCACAACCGCTCCACCAAGATCAAGCAGACCTGCATGGGTGCAAAAATGGTTTTAAACACAGTCTTGCAGCGGCGGGTTGGGATGCGTGCCACACCTGTATTGCTTGGGAAACGAATTCTGCTAGCTAGCAACAGGTGCAAGAAGCACAAGTCAAGCTAGCGGCACAAGTCTAGCTAGCGGCACAAGTCTAGCTAGTGGCACAAGTCAAGCTAGTGGCACCAATCTAGCTGGCGGCACCAGTCTAGCTAGCGGCACCAGTCTAGCTAGCCACATGTGCCACTTGCTAGCCTGCCCGCTTGATGGTGCAGACGTTCTACACTTCTAGCTAGCCACATGTGCCACTTCTAGATACTACAAGCAAACCGTCGGAAGGTCAAAAGAACATCACGCATGCGCCGTCTGGTTGATGCACCTGGTTGAACTGTCAGTAGTGGCTATCCATGCAAGCCACAGCTGTGCTTCTGTCATATGCATGCATGCACCATCTATCTGTCTTTTCCAGATGACGTAGGACACACACGCTGCAACATGATGGATCTCTCTGCCACCAGATCCAGATGTGATGTGATGCGATGTGATTTGGTTGAGACCAGTGCATGAGGCCTTGTGCAAGCTTACAGCCAAGATGTGATCCTTCAGATTTTCCTGCGGCAACGTGAGAGCCCACACATTGATGAGCATCCTGGATGAGCGTTCTGCTCAGCTGCGCAGGCAGCTCAAGCTGGGATTTGAAGTCAGGTCGGTGGAATCAGAGTCCACAGTGCTAACCACTACACAACGCGAGCGTATCATGGGATGACAACCTGTTCAACCACACACTCACACCTGTTCCGCAGCAGAGCTCCATCGTTGAGCACCGCCCTCCCCTCTCATTCAGTTTGTCCACCCATGCAGCTGTCCCCCCTGCTCATAACGCATGCACCTGAATGATAGATGAAGCAAGAATGGTGAATTCCAGCGCTGAAGAGCAGGTGCGTGGCTTGCTTGCTTCATATGCGTGGCTTGCTTGCTTCATATGCGTGGCTTGCTTGCTTCATATGCGTGGCTTGCTTGCTTCATATGCGTGGCTTGCTTGTCAGTTCATTCGCAAGATAGGGCCGCATGCAATATGCATGCGATATGCCATCATGGCCGCCCCGTGAAGCACATACATGCATGCTTGCTTGCTTATGATGATGGATGGACTCACACATGGAAAGAGCACAACCGCTCCACCAAGATCAAGCAGACCTGCATGGGTGCAAAAATGGTTTTAAACACAGTCTTGCAGCGGCGGGTTGGGATGCGTGCCACACCTGTATTGCTTGGGAAACGAATTATGCTAGCTAGCAACAGGTGCAAGAAGCACAAGTCAAGCTAGCGGCACAAGTCTAGCTAGCGGCACAAGTCTAGCTAGTGGCACAAGTCAAGCTAGTGGCACCAATCTAGCTGGCGGCACCAGTCTAGCTAGCGGCACCAGTCTAGCTAGCCACATGTGCCACTTGCTAGCCTGCCCGCTTGATGGTGCAGACGTTCTACACTTCTAGCTAGCCACATGTGCGGCTTCTAGATACTACAAGCAAACCGTCGGAAGGTCAAAAGAACATCACGCATGCGCCGTCTGGTTGATGCACCTGGTTGAACTGTCAGTAGTGGCTATCCATGCAAGCCACAGCTGTGCTTCTGTCATATGCATGCATGCACCATTTATCTGTCTTTTCCGGATGACGTAGGACACACACGCTGCAACATGATGGATCTCTCTGCCACCAGATCCAGATGTGATGTGATGCGATGTGATTTGGTTGAGACCAGTGCATGAGGCCTTGTGCAAGCTTACAGCCAAGATGTGATCCTTCAGATTTTCCTGCGGCAACGTGAGAGCCCACACATTGATGAGCATCCTGGATGAGCGTTCTGCTCAGCCGCGCAGGCAGCTCACGCTGCGATTTGTACTAAGGTCGGCGGAATCAGAGTCCACAGTGCTAACCACTACACCACGCGAGCGTATCATGGGATGACAACCTGTTCAACCACACACTCACACCTGTTCCGCAGCAGAGCTCCATCGTTGAGCTCCGCCCTCCCCTCTCATTCAGTTTGTCCACCCATGCAGCTGTCCCCCCTGCTCATAACGCACGCACCTGAATGATAGATGAAGCAAGAATGGTGAATTCCAGCGCTGAAGAGCAGGTGCGTGGCTTGCTTGCTTCATATGCGTGGCTTGCTTGCTTCATATGCGTGGCTTGCTTGCTTCATATGCGTGGCTTGCTTGCTTCATATGCGTGGCTTGCTTGTCAGTTCATTCGCAAGATAGGGCCGCATGCAATATGCATGCGATATGCCATCATGGCCGCCCCGTGAAGCACATACATGCATGCTTGCTTGCTTATGATGATGGATGGACTCACACATGGAAAGAGCACAACCGCTCCACCAAGATCAAGCAGACCTGCATGGGTGCAAAAATGGTTTTAAACACAGTCTTGCAGCGGCGGGTTGGGATGCGTGCCACACCTGTATTGCTTGGGAAACGAATTCTGCTAGCTAGCAACAGGTGCAAGAAGCACAAGTCAAGCTAGCGGCACAAGTCTAGCTAGCGGCACAAGTCTAGCTAGTGGCACAAGTCAAGCTAGTGGCACCAATCTAGCTGGCGGCACCAGTCTAGCTAGCGGCACCAGTCTAGCTAGCCACATGTGCCACTTGCTAGCCTGCCCGCTTGATGGTGCAGACGTTCTACACTTCTAGCTAGCCACATGTGCCACTTCTAGATACTACAAGCAAACCGTCGGAAGGTCAAAAGAACATCACGCATGCGCCGTCTGGTTGATGCACCTGGTTGAACTGTCAGTAGTGGCTATCCATGCAAGCCACAGCTGTGCTTCTGTCATATGCATGCATGCACCATTTATCTGTCTTTTCCAGATGACGTAGGACACACACGCTGCAACATGATGGATCTCTCTGCCACCAGATCCAGATGTGATGAGATGCGATGTGATTTGGTTGAGACCAGTGCATGAGGCCTTGTGCAAGCTTACAGCCAAGATGTGATCCTTCAGATTTTCCTGCGGCAACGTGAGAGCCCACACATTGATGAGCATCCTGGATGAGCGTTCTGCTCAGCCGCGCAGGCAGCTCACGCTGCGATTTGTACTAAGGTCGGCGGAATCAGAGTCCACAGTGCTAACCACTACACCACGCGAGCGTATCATGGGATGACAACCTGTTCAACCACACACTCACACCTGTTCCGCAGCAGAGCTCCATCGTTGAGCTCCGCCCTCCCCTCTCATTCAGTTTGTCCACCCATGCAGCTGTCCCCCCTGCTCATAACGCACGCACCTGAATGATAGATGAAGCAAGAATGGTGAATTCCAGCGCTGAAGAGCAGGTGCGTGGCTTGCTTGCTTCATATGCGTGGCTTGGTTGTCAGTTCATTCGCAAGATAGGGCGGCATGCCATATGCATGCGATATGCCATCATGGCCGCCCCGTGAAGCACATACATGCATGCTTGCTTGCTTATGATGATGGATGGACTCACACATGGAAAGAGCACAACCGCTCCACCAAGATCTAGCAGACCTGCATGGGTGCAAAAATGGTTTTAAACACAGTCGTGCAGCGGCGGGTTGGGATGCATGCCACACCTGTATTGCTTGGGAAACGAATTCTGCTAGCTAGCAACAGGTGCAAGAGGCACAAGTCAAGCTGGCGGCACAAGTCTAGCTAGCCACATGTGCCACTTGCTAGCCTGCCCGCTTGATGGTGCAGACGTGTAGATACTACAAGCAAACCATTGGAAGGTCAAAAGAACATCACGCATGCGCCGTCTGGTTGATGCACCTGGTTGATCTGTCAGTAGGGGCTATCCATGCAAGCCACAGCTGTATTTCTGTCATATGCATGCATGCACCATCTATCTGTCTTTTCCGGATGACGTAGGACAAACACGCTGCAACATGATGGATCTCTCTGCCACCAGATCCAGATGTGATGTGATGCGATGTGATTTGGTTGAGACCAGTGCATGAGGCCTTGTGCAAGCTTACAGCCAAGATGTGATCCTTCAGATTTTCCTGCGGCAACGTGAGAGCCCACACATTGATGAGCATCCTGGATGAGCGTTCTGCTCAGCCGCGCAGGCAGCTCACGCTGAGATTCGAAGTCAGGTCGGCGGATTCAGAGTCCACAGTGCTAACCACTACACCACGCGAGCGTATCATGGGATGACAACCTGTTCAACCACACACTCACACCTGTTCCGCAGCAGAGCTCCATCGTTGAGCACCGCCCTCCCCTCTCATTCAGTTTGTCCACCCATGCAGCTGTCCCCCCTGCTCATAACGCACGCACCTGAATGATAGATGAAGCAAGAATGGTGAATTCCAGCGCTGAAGAGCAGGTGCGTGGCTTGCTTGCTTCATATGCGTGGCTTGCTTGTCAGTTCATTCACAAGATAGGGCGGCATGCCATATGCATGCGATATGCCATCATGGCCGCCCCGTGAAGCACATACATGCATGCTTGCTTGCTTATGATGATGGATGGACTCACACATGGAAAGAGCACAACCGCTCCACCAAGATCAAGCAGACCTGCATGGGTGCAAAAATGGTTTTAAACACAGTCATGCAGCGGCGGGTTGGGATGCATGCCACACCTGTATTGCTTGGGAAACGAATTCTGCTAGCTAGCAACAGGTGCAAGAGGCACAAGTCAAGCTAGCGGCACAAGTCTAGCTAGTGGCACAAGTCGAGCTAGCGGCACACAAATCTAGCTAGCGGCACCAGTCTAGCTAGCGGCACAAGTCTAGCTAGCCACATGTGCCACTTGCTAGCCTGCCCGCTTGATGGTGCAGACGTGTAGATACTACAAGCAAACCATTGGAAGGTCAAAAGAACATCACGCATGCGCCGTCTGGTTGATGCACCTGGTTGAACTGTCAGTAGGGGCTATCCATGCAAGCCACAGCTGTGCTTCTGTCATATGCATGCATGCACCATCTATCTGTCTTTTCCGGATGACGTAGGACACACACGCTGCAACATGATGGATCTCTCTGCCACCAGATCCAGATGTGATGTGATGCGATGTGATTTGGTTGGGACCAGTGCATGAGGCCTTGTGCAAGCTTACAGCCAAGATGTGATCCTTCAGATTTTCCTGCGGCAACGTGAGAGCCCACACATTGATGAGCATCCTGGATGAGCGTTCTGCTCAGCTGCGCAGGCAGCTCAAGCTGGGATTTGAAGTCAGGTCGGCGGATTCAGAGTCCACAGTGCTAACCACTACACCACGCGAGCGTATCATGGGATGACAACCTGTTCAACCACACACTCACACCTGTTCCGCAGCAGAGCTTCATCGTTGAGCTCCGCCCTCCCCTCTCATTCAGTTTGTCCACCCATGCAGCTGTCCCCCCTGCTCATAACGCATGCACCTGAATGATAGATGAAGCAAGAATGGTGAATTCCAGCGCTGAAGAGCAGGTGCGTGGCTTGCTTGCTTCATATGCGTGGCTTGCTTGCTTCATATGCGTGGCTTGCTTGCTTCATATGCGTGGCTTGCTTGCTTCATATGCGTGGCTTGCTTGTCAGTTCATTCGCAAGATAGGGCCGCATGCAATATGCATGCGATATGCCATCATGGCCGCCCCGTGAAGCACATACATGCATGCTTGCTTGCTTATGATGATGGATGGACTCACACATGGAAAGAGCACAACCGCTCCACCAAGATCAAGCAGACCTGCATGGGTGCAAAAATGGTTTTAAACACAGTCTTGCAGCGGCGGGTTGGGATGCGTGCCACACCTGTATTGCTTGGGAAACGAATTCTGCTAGCTAGCAACAGGTGCAAGAAGCACAAGTCAAGCTAGCGGCACAAGTCAAGCTAGCGGCACAAGTCTAGCTAGTGGCACAAGTCAAGCTAGTGGCACCAATCTAGCTGGCGGCACCAGTCTAGCTAGCGGCACCAGTCTAGCTAGCCACATGTGCCACTTGCTAGCCTGCCCGCTTGATGGTGCAGACGTTCTACACTTCTAGCTAGCCACATGTGCCGCTTCTAGATACTACAAGCAAACCGTCGGAAGGTCAAAAGAACATCACGCATGCGCCGTCTGGTTGATGCACCTGGTTGAACTGTCAGTAGTGGCTATCCATGCAAGCCACAGCTGTGCTTCTGTCATATGCATGCATGCACCATCTATCTGTCTTTTCCGGATGACGTAGGACACACACGCTGCAACATGATGGATCTCTCTGCCACCAGATCCAGATGTGATGTGATGCGATGTGATTTGGTCGAGACCAGTGCATGAGGCCTTGTGCAAGCTTACAGCCAAGATGTGATCCTTCAAATTTTCCTGCGGCAACGTGAGAGCCCACACATTGATGAGCATCCTGGATGAGCGTTCTGCTCAGCTGCGCAGGCAGCTCAAGCTGGGATTTGAAGTCAGGTCGGCGGATTCAGAGTCCACAGTGCTAACCACTACACCACGCGAGCGTATCATGGGATGACAACCGGTTCAACCACACACTCACACCTGTTCCGCAGCAGAGCTTCATCGTTGAGCACCGCCCTCCCCTCTCATTCAGTTTGTCCACCCATGCAGCTGTCCCCCCTGCTCATAACGCATGCACCTGAATGATAGATGAAGCAAGAATGGTGAATTCCAGCGCTGAAGAGCAGGTGCGTGGCTTGCTTGCTTCATATGCGTGGCTTGCTTGCTTCATATGCGTGGCTTGCTTGTCAGTTCATTCGCAAGATAGGGCCGCATGCCATATGCATGCGATATGCCATCATGGCCGCCCCGTGAAGCACATATATGCATGCTTGCTTGCTTATGATGATGGATGGACTCACACATGGAAAGAGCACAACCGCTCCACCAAGATCAAGCAGACCTGCATGGGTGCAAAAATGGTTTTAAACACAGTCGTGCAGCGGCGGGTTGGGATGCATGCCACACCTGTATTGCTTGGGAAACGAATTCTGCTAGCTAGCAACAGGTGCAAGAGGCACAGGTCAAGCTGGCGGCACAAGTCTAGCTAGCCACATGTGCCACTTGCTAGCCTGCCCGCTTGATGGTGCAGACGTGTAGATACTACAAGCAAACCGTCGGAAGGTCAAAAGAACATCACGCATGCGCCGTCTGGTTGATGCACCTGGTTGAACTGTCAGTAGTGGCTATCCATGCAAGCCACAGCTGTGCTTCTGTCATATGCATGCATGCACCATCTATCTGTCTTTTCCGGATGACGTAGGACAAACACGCTGCAACATGATGGATCTCTCTGCCACCAGATCCAGATGTGATGTGATGCGATGTGATTTGGTTGAGACCAGTGCATGAGGCCTTGTGCAAGCTTACAGCCAAGATGTGATCCTTCAAATTTTCCTGCGGCAACGTGAGAGCCCACACATTGATGAGCATCCTGGATGAGCGTTCTGCTCAGCTGCGCAGGCAGCTCAAGCTGGGATTTGAAGTCAGGTCGGCGGAATCAGAGTCCACAGTGCTAACCACTACACCACGCGAGCGTATCATGGGATGACAACCTGTTCAACCACACACTCACACCTGTTCCGCAGCAGAGCTCCATCGTTGAGCACCGCCCTCCCCTCTCATTCAGTTTGTCCACCCATGCAGCTGTCCCCCCTGCTCATAACGCATGCACCTGAATGATAGATGAAGCAAGAATGGTGAATTCCAGCGCTGAAGAGCAGGTGCGTGGCTTGCTTGCTTCATATGCGTGGCTTGCTTGCTTCATATGCGTGGCTTGCTTGCTTCATATGCGTGGCTTGCTTGCTTCATATGCGTGGCTTGCTTGTCAGTTCATTCGCAAGATAGGGCCGCATGCAATATGCATGCGATATGCCATCATGGCCGCCCCGTGAAGCACATACATGCATGCTTGCTTGCTTATGATGATGGATGGACTCACACATGGAAAGAGCACAACCGCTCCACCAAGATCAAGCAGACCTGCATGGGTGCAAAAATGGTTTTAAACACAGTCTTGCAGCGGCGGGTTGGGATGCGTGCCACACCTGTATTGCTTGGGAAACGAATTCTGCTAGCTAGCAACAGGTGCAAGAAGCACAAGTCAAGCTAGCGGCACAAGTCAAGCTAGCGGCACAAGTCTAGCTAGTGGCACAAGTCAAGCTAGTGGCACCAATCTAGCTGGCGGCACCAGTCTAGCTAGCGGCACCAGTCTAGCTAGCCACATGTGCCACTTGCTAGCCTGCCCGCTTGATGGTGCAGACGTTCTACACTTCTAGCTAGCCACATGTGCCGCTTCTAGATACTACAAGCAAACCGTCGGAAGGTCAAAAGAACATCACGCATGCGCCGTCTGGTTGATGCACCTGGTTGAACTGTCAGTAGTGGCTATCCATGCAAGCCACAGCTGTGCTTCTGTCATATGCATGCATGCACCATCTATCTGTCTTTTCCGGATGACGTAGGACACACACGCTGCAACATGATGGATCTCTCTGCCACCAGATCCAGATGTGATGTGATGCGATGTGATTTGGTTGAGACCAGTGCATGAGGCCTTGTGCAAGCTTACAGCCAAGATGTGATCCTTCAGATTTTCCTGCGGCAACGTGAGAGCCCACACATTGATGAGCATCCTGGATGAGCGTTCTGCTCAGCTGCGCAGGCAGCTCAAGCTGGGATTTGAAGTCAGGTTGGCGGATTCAGAGTCCACAGTGCTAACCACTACACCACGCGAGCGTATCATGGGATGACAACCTGTTCAACCACACACTCACACCTGTTCCGCAGCAGAGCTTCATCGTTGAGCACCGCCCTCCCCTCTCATTCAGTTTGTCCACCCATGCAGCTGTCCCCCCTGCTCATAACGCATGCACCTGAATGATAGATGAAGCAAGAATGGTGAATTCCAGCGCTGAAGAGCAGGTGCGTGGCTTGCTTGCTTCATATGCGTGGCTTGCTTGCTTCATATGCGTGGCTTGCTTGCTTCATATGCGTGGCTTGCTTGCTTCATATGCGTGGCTTGCTTGTCAGTTCATTCGCAAGATAGGGCCGCATGCAATATGCATGCGATATGCCATCATGGCCGCCCCGTGAAGCACATACATGCATGCTTGCTTGCTTATGATGATGGATGGACTCACACATGGAAAGAGCACAACCGCTCCACCAAGATCAAGCAGACCTGCATGGGTGCAAAAATGGTTTTAAACACAGTCTTGCAGCGGCGGGTTGGGATGCGTGCCACACCTGTATTGCTTGGGAAACGAATTCTGCTAGCTAGCAACAGGTGCAAGAAGCACAAGTCAAGCTAGCGGCACAAGTCAAGCTAGCGGCACAAGTCTAGCTAGTGGCACAAGTCAAGCTAGTGGCACCAATCTAGCTGGCGGCACCAGTCTAGCTAGCGGCACCAGTCTAGCTAGCCACATGTGCCACTTGCAAGCCTGCCCGCTTGATGGTGCAGACGTTCTACACTTCTAGCTAGCCACATGTGCCGCTTCTAGATACTACAAGCAAACCGTCGGAAGGTCAAAAGAACATCACGCATGCGCCGTCTGGTTGATGCACCTGGTTGAACTGTCAGTAGTGGCTATCCATGCAAGCCACAGCTGTGCTTCTGTCATATGCATGCATGCACCATCTATCTGTCTTTTCCGGATGACGTAGGACACACACGCTGCAACATGATGGATCTCTCTGCCACCAGATCCAGATGTGATGTGATGCGATGTGATTTGGTTGAGACCAGTGCATGAGGCCTTGTGCAAGCTTACAGCCAAGATGTGATCCTTCAGATTTTCCTGCGGCAACGTGAGAGCCCACACATTGATGAGCATCCTGGATGAGCGTTCTGCTCAGCTGCGCAGGCAGCTCAAGCTGGGATTTGAAGTCAGGTCGGCGGAATCAGAGTCCACAGTGCTAACCACTACACCACGCGAGCGTATCATGGGATGACAACCTGTTCAACCACACACTCACACCTGTTCCGCAGCAGAGCTTCATCGTTGAGCACCGCCCTCCCCTCTCATTCAGTTTGTCCACCCATGCAGCTGTCCCCCCTGCTCATAACGCATGCACCTGAATGATAGATGAAGCAAGAATGGTGAATTCCAGCGCTGAAGAGCAGGTGCGTGGCTTGCTTGCTTCATATGCGTGGCTTGCTTGCTTCATATGCGTGGCTTGCTTGCTTCATATGCGTGGCTTGCTTGCTTCATATGCGTGGCTTGCTTGTCAGTTCATTCGCAAGATAGGGCCGCATGCAATATGCATGCGATATGCCATCATGGCCGCCCCGTGAAGCACATACATGCATGCTTGCTTGCTTATGATGATGGATGGACTCACACATGGAAAGAGCACAACCGCTCCACCAAGATCAAGCAGACCTGCATGGGTGCAAAAATGGTTTTAAACACAGTCGTGCAGCGGCGGGTTGGGATGCGTGCCACACCTGTATTGCTTGGGAAACGAATTCTGCTAGCTAGCAACAGGTGCAAGAAGCACAAGTCAAGCTAGCGGCACAAGTCAAGCTAGCGGCACAAGTCTAGCTAGTGGCACAAGTCAAGCTAGTGGCACCAATCTAGCTGGCGGCACCAGTCTAGCTAGCGGCACCAGTCTAGCTAGCCACATGTGCCACTTGCAAGCCTGCCCGCTTGATGGTGCAGACGTTCTACACTTCTAGCTAGCCACATGTGCCGCTTCTAGATACTACAAGCAAACCGTCGGAAGGTCAAAAGAACATCACGCATGCGCCGTCTGGTTGATGCACCTGGTTGAACTGTCAGTAGTGGCTATCCATGCAAGCCACAGCTGTGCTTCTGTCATATGCATGCATGCACCATCTATCTGTCTTTTCCGGATGACGTAGGACACACACGCTGCAACATGATGGATTTCTCTGCCACCAGATCCCGATGTGATGTGATGCGATGTGATTTGGTCGAGACCAGTGCATGAGGCCTTGTGCAAGCTTACAGCCAAGATGTGATCCTTCAGATTTTCCTGCGGCAACGTGAGAGCCCACACATTGATGAGCATCCTGGATGAGCGTTCTGCTCAGCCACGCAGGCAGCTCATGCTGAGATTTGAAGTCAGGTCGGCGGATTCAGAGTCCACAGTGCTAACCACTACACCACGCGAGCGTATCATGGGATGACAACCTGTTCAACCACACACTCACACCTGTTCCGCAGCAGAGCTCCATCGTTGAGCACCGCCCTCCCCTCTCATTCAGTTTGTCCACCCATGCAGCTGTCCCCCCTGCTCATAACGCACGCACCTGAATGATAGATGAAGCAAGAATGGTGAATTCCAGCGCTGAAGAGCAGGTGCGTGGCTTGCTTGCTTCATATGCGTGGCTTGCTTGCTTCATATGCGTGGCTTGCTTGCTTCATATGCGTGGCTTGCTTGTCAGTTCATTCGCAAGATAGGGCGGCATGCCATATGCATGCGATATGCCATCACGGCCGCCCCGTGAAGCACATACATGCATGCTTGCTTGCTTATGATGATGGATGGACTCACACATGGAAAGAGCACAACCGCTCCACCAAGATCAAGCAGACCTGCATGGGTGCAAAAATGGTTTTTTAACACAGTCGTGCAGCGGCGGGTTGGGATGCATGCCACACCTGTATTGCTTGGGAAACGAATTCTGCTAGCTAGCAACAGGTGCAAGAGGCACAAGTCAAGCTGGTGGCACAAGTCTAGCTAGCCACATGTGCCACTTGCTAGCCTGCCCGCTTGATGGTGCAGACGTGTAGATACTACAAGCAAACCATCGGAAGGTCAAAAGAACATCACGCATGTTGTGCTACGGTTCATTTCCCGCCGACGCGTAGGTCGACGTGACCCTACGAGGCGAAGTGCTTTTGTGATGAACGCATTGCATATGAACGAATCTGCATAATATAAATGTATTCGTGTACATTTATATATGCATTTGGCATGTTGTCATTATCCATCGTGACATCGCATCATGGCAAATCCGCCTAGCATGCATGAAAGCCCGAAGCATGGAAGTGCGCGTTATGCTCGTGCTACGAAACAATAAGTAATATTATCTGATATAATATTACTTCATTACAGCACACGTTGAGAGCGCCGCACTCGTCGCGATGCATGCCCTGCAACCGGATATCGTTATCCGGACCCTTGCATCATGCGAATGCCGGAAAGGCTTATACGTTGTTATGCGTAGACATCGCCTAGACGCAGTAGGGTTGTCACATCTAGGATCGGCCTCCTAATGTGAATCGTACGGCATTGCGATGCTGCGAGTATAACAGATGCGAGGACGGCTAAGCTAGACAAGACATTCGATACCGGAGAACACTCGTGTGTTCTATATTACTATTTCTATATACTATTCTACTTAGCCCGAGCTAAGCCTGAACTTCGCTAATCACCGCCGCGTGATGATTGCTTGCTTCCGGCGCTGACGGCGATTTCGTCCATTGCATCATCCTGACCCGTAAGACTGTAAGTTATATCTCTCTTCGTCTTGAAGTCTTCCGCTGTCTCTGTTTGCTCTCGCTTGCCTTGCTGTAATTGCAAGTGCTCGCGCATCGGTGTCGATAGTCTCCAGACGTGCAGATACTTATGAGCAAACGCGAACGAGAGGTACAACAATTTGGTATCGAGACAGGTTCGTTGCCTAACTGTCTCTCTTTGTCTAATCGGAAGTAGGTTCTTCCTATGGCGAGTTCCAGCGACGAACCACGAGGACCGCTAGATACTTTTGCCGAAGACTTAGGCCGCGCCGTTTTGGACGCCGCCGCTTCCGGTTTGTAATTGTTTAATTGCTTTTGTTTAGATTGCTGCACTTGTTGTGTAAGTGTACGCTCTGAGTCGCAGGTAATCTCAGTGCACCGGCATTGCTTGCCGCGGCGACTGAGACCGGCGTTCGTCCGGACCAGTTGGCGACTCTCATTGCCCAAACTACGGAGATCAGGACTCAGCTGGGCAATTACTTGCTGAGTTTGCTGAATCTTCTCAAGAGTACTGTCGGTAGGATCACCAAATCGTTTTGTACTCTTGCCTTTGCGATAGAAGTCGGCTTCTATTACGCAAAACTAGGGTATCGTTTCGTGCTCCATGTCCGCGGAACACGACGATACGCCGCACACTAGCCTAGCTAGCCAACCCGATTTTGTTGTGGCTGCTAGAGCGCCGGATAGAGGTCTTGAGACTGTTGGCGCGCGAGCCACTCAAGAGCCCCTTTTCCTTCAGACCCCTGCTCACTTAATTGTGCCGCATTCAGCAGTGAACACGAATATGGACAACACTGCTGGACCAAGGGTTCTGCCATTACCTCAAGCTCGAGGGCATGATGACATCCCTGAGGTGATGAGATTGTCGATTCCCGTTCCTAGGCTCAATATTTCGCTGACCGACAAGACACCAGGGCATAGCATAGCCGATGCAACTCGTGCGTACGTGCGTGACGCTAAAAAGTACCTCCAAGCTGTTCATGGTGGCGATAATGACGGTATCAGGTGTCTCTTCGTTGGTAACACCCTCGAGGGCGCAGCGAAGGACTGGTACCGCAATTGGACCAACGCCCGGGGCAGCTATACTTTTGACGAGTTAGTCGCCGCTTTGCTCGCACGATTCGCTACTGAGGTTCAAGCACGCGATGTGGAAGCTCGTAACGTTTTGGCAGCCGGTAGCTACCACATGCGTCGGGATGAAAATGTACCTGCGTACCAGTCACGCTTCGAAGCACTTGTGACTCCCATTGCTGACCTCACCGAATCTGAGCGTGTCTTTTGGTTTAGGCGAGGCCTAACGAAACTTTTGGCTAAATGGTGCGCCACTGACTTGGTTGGAGCGCAGATCAAGTCGTATGACGCGTTGGTCGCTTTTGCTAAGGGCGCGGAGATACGACTTCTTGCCGGCGAGGAAGAAGTCAAGTCTGCCCCTCGTGCAAATGCCGTGCAAGTGCAGGATCCGCTTGGGGAAGCTGTAGCTCTCGACCAGGACCTCGGCGCGACCCGCCCCACGCCTACTGCCGCGACGCGACGCAGCAACGGGCAACGCAAGGCGCGCGGGGGCGCTAGCTCGGGTGTCCGTGGTACAGGAGGAGCAGGTCCGAGCTCGGACCCAGCTAGGAACAGGAAGCGTGGTGGTGCGCCGTCGTCGGCAGCCGCACAGCGTTCCGACCCCAACGCGAAGCGTACTCGTACGGACGACACATTTATGCCAAAATGGAATTGCAATCGTTCCGAATTCGAGCGTCGGAAATTGGCCAATGTTTGTCTACGGTGTGCGGAGAATCATTCCACGAAGGATTGCCCTCTAATGCCGCCGTTTGTACCTCAGCCGAAATAGGGGCTTGCCCGGGTTCCTGCGGAGGGGGCACCACCTGGGATTTCTGAACTAACGCGTGGTCGGTGGTCATCCTTACGGCCAGCCGTTAAGGCATTGTTGCCTTGTGTACTTGGACACATCGAGCGAGTCATTGCGCAACGCATCACGCTTGACGGACGCACGGGACTTCTCTGCTTCGACCCGTTGTGTAATTTGTTTACACCTCGCCGTCCCCTGTCGTCTATCGATCTGTCTAACCACGTGGTTTTGTTCATCCCCTCGTCTCTGCGTGAGATGTCGGAACAGTTGGCCATATACAGGAGATGTAGGCGTCAATATCCAGGCACTGCCGCATGTGTATTACTCCCTGCTTTCTGTCGGCGCAAGGCAGAGGCATCGTTAAGGGGTATGCGGCATGTCCACCGGTTCGAGCCGGGCACCGTTTTGTTTAATGGTGTGGATTGGGAGGGTACGCTGGCTCCGTGGCCATGCCTATCCTACTCGGTTGACGTTTGGTACGAAGCTCCTGATGGGGGTGCCGTTGGTTACGGACCCGCCTTAAGTGCACTGACGTTGTCTGCTGGGCAGTCGCTCGTAGATAACCGTGTCCCTGTGGTTCAGATCGGTTTGAATGGCCGTACTCTGAAGGCACTTGTTGACACCGGTGCCAGCGACGACTTCATCTCTGTCGCAGAGATGAACGCGCTGGGGTTGTCCCCAGAGTCGTCTGATTGTCCACAGGTTACCCTTGCTGACGGGGGTAAGCATCCCATCGTGGGCAGGATTACCCTTAGCCTATCGATAGGCCCTTTGCGTGTTGTGACCCGGCCGTACGTGCTGCAGGGCTTAGCAGAGACTGCACCGTACATAATGGGGTCGTCGACATTACGACAGTATCGCGCGCGCATCGACATGGAGACCGCAACCCTGCAGATGTGCAAGGGTACTCTGTCGATTAAGGTACCTTTCCTGTCGTTCGAACATGTCACACCAAAGGAGGGCGAAACTGAGGCGGTGCCTATGGTTAATTTCGCTGTGACCGCAATGGCCGCGCGAATCGAACCAGAGCTAGTCGGGCGTAAGGAGGCCGTCCGTTTGTTACGGAAGGGTGCCCACGGACTGCTTTTAAGGCCGCGGGTGAGCTGTTGTGTCACCACCGCGCAGATTTCTGCGCATCCTGAGGTTGAGGCCCTACTGTCGCAGTATGAGGACGTCTTTAAAGATATCCCTGGCCTACCACCTATGCGTCCTGTTGATCACACAATCCCTCTCATGCCTGGAGCGCAGCCTACGGCCCGGCCAATGTACAGGTTGAGTCCATTGGAACTGGACGAGGTAAAGCGCCAGGTGACGGATTTGCTCGCGAAGGGTATGATACGCCCCAGCACATCCCCGTTTTCTGCACCGATTTTGTTTGTCGGTAAGAAGGATGGGACCTTGCGCATGTGCATTGATTACCGGGGGTTAAATGCGAATACGGTGAAAAATCGCTACCCTTTGCCACGCGTTGACGACCTGTTGGATAAGCTGAAGGGCTCGGCTTATTTTTCCTCAATTGACTTACAACAGGGCTACAATCAGATTCGCATCGCTGCCTCTGATATCCCGAAAACCGCTTTTTGGACGCCCTTCGGTCACTTTGAGTATACGGTTCTATCGTTTGGTTTGACTAATGCCCCTGCGACGTTTCAGGCGGTTATGGACCGAATGTTTAGGCCGTTTATCGACAGGTTCGTTGTTTGCTACCTGGATGACATCTTGGTCTATTCTAAGACGCGCGAGGAACACTTGGAGCATTTGCGGCTCGTGCTCGACGTTATGAGGCGGGAGCAATTGTTTGCTAAACGCGCCAAATGCTTTTGGGCGCAGCCTCAGGTGGAATATTTGGGTCACATTGTGTCGGCCACCGGTGTGAAGATGGACCCGCGGAAGGTCGCCGTGGTTCGCGATTGGCCCGCGCCTCAGAACCTCACGGAGCTGCGTAAGTTCCTTGGCTTGACCAATTATTTCCGAAAGTTCATTGAAAAATATTCCATCATTGCGGCCCCGCTTACTAACTTAACTCGCAAAGGCGTTTTCGTTTCGCTCGAGTCGTGGACGTCGCAATGCCAGCGGGCATTCGAAGAGCTCAAACGAATCATTGCCGAAGATGTCACCCTTGCATTCCCTGATTACTCGTTGCCATTTCGTGTTGAGGTAGTGTCTGATGCCTCAATGTTTGGAAGCGGCGCTGTATTGTTACAGGAAGGGCGACCGATCGCTTTCACGAGTAAGAAGTTTTCTGGTGCGGAGATTCGCTACACCACCGGGGAACAGGAGCTTCTGGCCGTGCTGCATGCTTTAAAGGAATGGCGCTGTTACCTTGAGGGACGCCCGTTTACTTTAAAGACTGACCACAAGCCCCTAACGTTTTTGCAAAGTGTTCCGACGTTGAACCGCCGTCAAGCTAGGTGGATGGAATATCTAGCTAGGTTCAACTGCACCTGGGAGTATATATCTGGTAAATTGAATATTGCCGATGCTCTCAGTCGACATCCGTCGCTACACGCTGCAATTTTGGCAGCGCCCGTCGTGCGGCCGCGTAGCGAGGAGGTTCCGATCGCGACGGACCTCGCGGAGCGGTTGAAGGTTGCCTACAGCGCAGACGCCTGGTTCGCGGACCCGGCTAATGTAGAAAACCTTCGCAAGCAGAATGGCCTTTGGCTACGGACGGAGGGTGCAGCTACGCAAATCGTCGTTCCGAACGATGACGCGCTACGCTACGACATCCTTGCGCGGTTCCACGAGGACCCGTTAGCAGGACACCCTGGTAGCAAGCGATTGATCGACTTGGTGCAACGTTCCTTTTGGTGGCCTCGTTTGGCTAAGGATGCGGCGAACTTCGTCCAGACATGCAGTCTGTGCCAGCGCAATAAGGCTTTGTCTGGTAAGGGCCATGGGTTGTTGCAACCGTTGCCTGTCCCGGATGCGCCTTGGGAGAGTGTTTCCATGGACTTCGTAGTCGCGCTGCCCAAAACTGAGGGGGGATACGATGCGGTGTTCGTAATGGTCGATCGTCTGACTAAGATGGTTCACCTAGCACCATGCACATCATCCTGCACGGCTGAGCAAACCACACGTTTGTTTTTCGATAATGTGGTTCGGTTACACGGGATTCCCAAAAATGTGATCTCGGACCGCGGTGGACAGTTCACGTCTAAGTTTTGGGAAGCGCTCTGCAAACTAGTTGGCATGCGCGTCAACCTGAGCACGGCGTATCACCCGCAGACTGATGGTCAAACCAAACGCACAAACCGCACGTTGGGTGATATGTTGCGCAATTATGCTGGTCGCACACCACTCGTCTGGGATACGTATTTGACTGCGGCAGAATTCGCGCTTAACAATGCTGTTAACCGCTCTACAGGCAAAAGTCCGTTCTTTCTTAACTACGGGTTTCATCCCGCGCTACCCGTGTGGCGTGAGTTGGAAGTGAACGTGCCTGCTGCTAAACTTTTTGCCAAGTCTTTTATGTCCCGAATCACAGACGCGAAGTCGTGTTTGGACGCGGCGCAGCAACGAACGACGGAATACTATAACAAATCTAAGCAGGATGTGACGTTTTCGGAAGGGCAACTCGTGTTGCTAAGCACCAAGAACTTGCGTTCCTTGGCCGACGGATCCCGAAAACTCTTACCCCGCTGGATTGGTCCGTATCCTGTCGTGCGCATGGTTGGGAATGTGGCTGTGGAGCTTGCATTGCCCACTGATATGACCATTCACCCCACGTTTCACGTATCGCTTGTTCGTCCGTATCGTAGTACGGAACCCGTCCCTGAGCCTGCTAACGCCCCCGCAGCGATCGAACCAGTTCCCGAGACCTGGATCGCTGGTAAACAGAAGTTTTACGATGTGGAGCGGGTGTTAGATTATCGCGCGCGTCGTGTGGGCCGACACCGACGTAAGCGAACAGTACACGAGTACTTGGTTAAGTGGACAGGGTATACCGACAAGCACAACTCATGGGAACCGGCACGCAACTTCTCACAGGACATGAAACCCCTGCTCGAAGAAGCCCGCAAACGTGCCACACAAGCCCAATGACCCCTGCAGTCGATGCTGTATGATGCAGCGAGGACGCTGCATACGGGAGGGGGGATAATTGTTGTGCTACGGTTCATTACCCGCCGACGCGTAGGTCGACGCGATCCTACGAGGCGAAGTGCTTTTGTGATAAACGCATTGCATATGAATGAATCTGCATGATATAAATGTATTCGTGTACATTTATATATGCATTTGGCATGTTGTCATTATCCATCGCGACATCGCATCATGGCAAATCCGCCTAGCATGCATGAAAGCCCGAAGCATGGAAGTGCGCATTATGCTCGTGCTACGAAACAATAAGTAATATTATCTGATATAATATTACTTCATTACAGCACACGTTGAGAGCGCCGCACTCGTCGCGATGCATGCCCTGCAACCGGATATCGTTATCCGGACCCTTGCATCATGCGAATGCCGGAAAGGCTTATACGTTGTTATGCGTAGACATCGCCTAGACGCAGTAGGGTTGTCACATCTAGGATCGGCCTCCTAATGTGAATCGTACGGCATTGCGATGCTGCGAGTATAACAGATGCGAGGACGGCTAAGCTAGACAAGACATTCGATACCGGAGAACACTCGTGTGTTCTATATTACTATTTCTATATACTATTCTACTTAGCCCGAGCTAAGCCTGAACTTCGCTAATCACCGCCGCGTGATGATTGCTTGCTTCCGGCGCTGACGGCGATTTCGTCCATTGCATCATCCTGACCCGTAAGACAGTAAGTTATATCTCTCTTCGTCTTGAAGTCTTCCGCTGTCTCTGTTTGCTCTCGCTTGCCTTGCTGTACTTGCAAGTGCTCGCGCATCGGTGTCGATAGTCTCCAGACGTGCAGATACTTATGAGCAAACGCGAACGAGAGGTACAACAACGCATGCGCCGTCTGGTTGATGCACCTGGTTGAACTGTCAGTAGTGGCTATCCATGCAAGCCACAGCTGTGCTTCTGTCATATGCATGCCTGCACCATCTATCTGTCTTTTCCGGATGACGTAGGACACACACGCTGCAACATGATGGATCTCTCTGCCACCAGATCCCGATGTGATGTGATGCGATGTGATTTGGTTGAGACCAGTGCATGAGGCCTTGTGCAAGCTTACAGCCAAGATGTGATCCTTCAGATTTTCCTGCGGCAATGTGAGAGCCCACACATTGATGAGCATCCTGGATGAGCGTTCTGCTCAGCCGCGCAGGCAGCTCACGCTGCGATTTGTACTAAGGTCGGCGGAATCAGAGTCCACAGTGCTAACCACTACACCACGCGAGCGTATCATGGGATGAGAACCTGTTCAACCACACACTCACACCTGTTCCGCAGCAGAGCTCCATCGTTGAGCACCGCCCTCCCCTCTCATTCAGTTTGTCCACCCATGCAGCTGTCCCCCCTGCTCATAACGCACGCACCTGAATGATAGATGAAGCAAGAATGGTGAATTCCAGCGCTGAAGAGCAGGTGTGTGGCTTGCTTGCTTCATATGCGTGGCTTGCTTGCTTCATATGCGTGGCTTGCTTGCTTCATATGCGTGGCTTGCTTGTCAGTTCATTGGCAAGATAGGGCGGCATGCCATATGCATGCGATATGCCATCATGGCCGCCCCGTGAAGCACATACATGCGTGCTTGCTTGCTTATGATGATGGATGGACTCACACATGGAAAGAGCACAACCGCTCAACCAAGATCTAGCAGACCTGCATGGGTGCAAAAATGGTTTTAAACACAGGCGTGCAGCGGCGGGTTGGGATGCATGCCACACCTGTATTGCTTGGGAAACGAATTCTACTAGCTAGCAACAGGTGCAAGAGGCACAAGTCAAGCTGGCGGCACAAGTCTAGCTAGCCACATGTGCCACTTGCTAGCCTGCCCGCTTGATGGTGCAGACGTGTAGATACTACAAGCAAACCATCGGAAGGTCGAAAGAACATCACGCATGCACCGTCTGGTTGATGCACCTGGTTGAACTGTCAGTAGTGGCTATCCATGCAAGCCACAGCTGTGCTTCTGTCATATGCATGCCTGCACCATCTATCTGTCTTTTCCGGATGACGTAGGACACACACGCTGCAACATGATGGATCTCTCTGCCACCAGATCCCGATGTGATGTGATGCGATGTGATTTGGTTGAGACCAGTGCATGAGGCCTTGTGCAAGCTTACAGCCAAGATTTGATCCTTCAGATTTGTCTGCGGCAATGTGAGAGCCCACACATTGATGAGCATCCTGGATGAGCGTTCTGCTCAGCCGCGCAGGCAGCTCACGCTGCGATTTGAAGTCAGGTTGGCGGAATCAGAGTCCACAGTGCTAACCACTACACCACGCGAGCGTATCATGGGATGAGAACCTGTTCAACCACACACTCACACCTGTTCCGCAGCAGAGCTGCATCGTTGAGCACCGCCCTCCCCTCTCATTCAGTTTGTCCACCCATGCAGCTGTCCCCCCTGCTCATAACGCACGCACCTGAATGATAGATGAAGCAAGAATGGTGAATTCCAGCGCTGAAGAGCAGGTGCGTGGCTTGCTTCCTTCATATGCGTGGCTTGCTTGTCAGTTCATTCGCAAGATAGGGCGGCATGCCATATGCATGCGATATGCCATCATGGCCGCCCCGTGAAGCACATACATGCGTGCTTGCTTGCTTATGATGATGGATGGACTCACACATGGAAAGAGCACAACCGCTCAACCAAGATCTAGCAGACCTGCATGGGTGCAAAAATGGTTTTAAACACAGGCGTGCAGCGGCGGGTTGGGATGCATGCCACACCTGTATTGCTTGGGAAACGAATTCTACTAGCTAGCAACAGGTGCAAGAGGCACAAGTCAAGCTGGCGGCACAAGTCTAGCTAGCTACATGTGCCACTTGCTAGCCTGCCCGCTTGATGGTGCAGACGTGTAGATACTACAAGCAAACCATCGGAAGGTCGAAAGAACATCACGCATGCACCGTCTGGTTGATGCACCTGGTTGAACTGTCAGTAGTGGCTATCCATGCAAGCCACAGCTGTGCTTCTGTCATATGCATGCCTGCACCATCTATCTGTCTTTTCCGGATGACGTAGGACACACACGCTGCAACATGATGGATCTCTCTGCCACCAGATCCCGATGTGATGTGATGCGATGTGATTTGGTTGAGACCAGTGCATGAGGCCTTGTGCAAGCTTACAGCCAAGATGTGATCCTTCAGATTTTCCTGCGGCAATGTGAGAGCCCACACATTGATGAGCATCCTGGATGAGCGTTCTGCTCAGCCGCGCAGGCAGCTCACGCTGCGATTTGAAGTCAGGTTGGCGGAATCAGAGTCCACAGTGCTAACCACTACACCACGCGAGCGTATCATGGGATGAGAACCTGTTCAACCACACACTCACACCTGTTCCGCAGCAGAGCTGCATCGTTGAGCACCGCCCTCCCCTCTCATTCAGTTTGTCCACCCATGCAGCTGTCCCCCCTGCTCATAACGCACGCACCTGAATGATAGATGAAGCAAGAATGGTGAATTCCAGCGCTGAAGAGCAGGTGCGTGGCTTGCTTGCTTCATATGCGTGGCTTGCTTGTCAGTTCATTCGCAAGATAGGGCGGCATGCCATATGCATGCGATATGCCATTATGGCCGCCCCGTGAAGCACATACATGCATGCTTGCTTGCTTATGATGATGGATGGACTCACACATGGAAAGAGCACAACCGCTCCACCAAGATCAAGCAGACCTGCATGGGTGCAAAAATGGTTTTAAACACAGTCGTGCAGCGGCGGGTTGGGATGCATGCCAAACCTGTATTGCTTGGGAAACGAATTCTGATAGCTAGCAACAGGTGCAAGAGGCACAAGTCAAGCTAGCGGCACAAATCTAGCTAGCGGCACCAGTCTAGCTAGCGGCACAAATCTAGCTAGCGGCACAAATCTAGCTAGCGGCACAAGTCTAGCTGGCGGCACCAGTCTAGCTGGCGGCACAAGTCTAGCTAGCCACTTGCTAGCCTGCCCGCTTGATGGTGCAGACGTGTAGATACTACAAGCAAACCATCGGAAGGTCGAAAGAACATCACGCATGCACCGTCTGGTTGATGCACCTGGTTGAACTGTCAGTAGTGGCTATCCATGCAAGCCACAGCTGTGCTTCTGTCATATGCATGCCTGCACCATCTATCTGTCTTTTCCGGATGACGTAGGACACACACGCTGCAACATGATGGATCTCTCTGCCATTAGATCCCGATGTGATGTGATGTGATGTGATTTGGTTGAGACCAGTGCATGAGACCTTGTGCAAGCTTACAGCCAAGATCCTTCAAATCCTTCAGATCCTTCAGATCCTTCAGATTTTCCTGCGGCAACATGAGAGCCCACACATTGATGAGCATCCTGGATGAGCGTTCTGCTCAGCTGCGCAGGCAGCTCACGCTGAGATTTGAACTCAGGATGGCGGATTCAGAGTCCACAGTGCTAACCACTACACCACGCAAGCGTATCATGGGATGACAACCTGTTCAACCACACACTCAGACCTGTTCCGCAGCAGAGCTGCATCGTTGAGCACCGCCCTCCCCTCTCATTCAGTTTGTCCACCCATGCAGCTGTCCCCCCTGCTCATAACGCACGCACCTGAATGATAGATGAAGCAAGAATGGTGAATTCCAGCGCTGAAGAGCAGGTGCGTGGCTTGCTTGCTTCATATGCGTGGCTTGCTTGTCAGTTCATTCGCAAGATAGGGCGGCATGCCATATGCATGCGATATGCCATCATGGCCGCCCCGTGAAGCACATACATGCATGCTTGCTTGCTTATGATGATGGATGGACTCACACATGGAAAGAGCACAACCGCTCGACCAAGATCAAGCAGACCTGCATGGGTGCAAAAATGGTTTTAAACACAGTCGTGCAGTGGCGGGTTGGGATGCATGCCAAACCTGTATTGCTTGGGAAACGAATTCTGCTAGCTAGCAACAGGTGCAAGAGGCACAAGTCAAGCTAGCGGCACAAGTCTAGCTAGCGGCACAAGTCTAGCTAGCGGCACAAGTCTAGCTAGCGGCACAAGTCTAGCTAGCGGCACAAATCTAGCTGGCGGCACAAGTCTAGCTAGCCGCACAAGTCTAGCTGGCCGCACAAGTCTAGCTGGCGGCACAAATCTATCTGGCGGCACAAGTCTTGCTAGTGGCACCAGTCTAGCTAGTGGCACCAGTCTAGCTAGTGGCACCAGTCTAGCTAGCAGCACGAGTCTAGCTGGCGGCACAAATCTAGCTAGCCACATGTGCCACTTGCTAGCATGCCCGCTTGATGGTGCAGATGTGTAGATACTACAAGCAAACCATCGGAAGGTCAAAAGAACATCACTCATGCGCCGTCTGTTTGATGCACCTGGTTGAACTGTCAGTAGTGGCTATCCATGCAAGCCACAGCTGTGCTTCTTGTTGTGCTACAGTTTGTTTCCCGCTGATGCGTAGGTCGATGCGACCCTACGAGGCGAAGTGTTATCTTGATGAACGCATGAACGATTAATGCATATGAATGAATTTGCATGATATAAATATATTCGTATATATTTATATATGCATTTGGCATGTCATCATTGTCCATCGCGACATCCCATCATGGCAAATCCGCCTAGCATGCATGAAATCCCGAATCATTGAAGTGCGCATTATGCTCGTGCTATCTGATATAATATTACTTCATTACAGCACACGTTGAGAGGGCCGCGCTCATCGCGATGCATGCCTTGCAACCAAATATCGTTATTCGGACCCTTGCATCATGTGAATGCCGGAAAGGCTTATACGTTGTTATGCTTGGACGTCGCCTATACGCAGTAGGGTTGTCACACTTAGGATCGGCCTCCTAGTGTGAATCGTACGACATTGCGATGCTGAGAGCATAACAGATGCGAGGACGGCTAAGCAAGATAAGACATTCGATACTGGTGAACACTCATGTGTTCTACATTATTATTGCTATACGCTAACCTACTTAGCCGGAGCTAACCCTAATTTCGCTTATCACAGCCGCGTGATGATTGCTTGCTTCCGGCGCTGACGGCGATTACGTCCATTGCACCGCACCGATCTGTAAGACTGTAAGTTATATCTCTTCTTGTCTTGAAGTCTTCCGCTGTCTCTGTTTGCTAGCGCTTGCCTTGTTGTACTTGCAAGTGCTCGCGCATTGGTGTCGAAAGCCTTTAGACGCGCAGATACTTATGAGCAAACACGAAGGAGAGGTACAACAAATTGGTATCGAGACAGGTTCGTTGCCTAACTGTCTCTTTGTGTCTAATCGGAAGTAGGTCCTTTCTATGGCGAGTTCCAGCGACGAACCACGAGGACCGCTAGATACATTTTTCCGAAGACCTAGGCCGTGCAGTGTTGGACGCCGCTGCTTCCGGTTTGTAATTGTTTAATTGCTTTTGCTTAGATTGCTGCACTTGTTGTGTAAGTGTACGCTCTGAGTCCCAGGTAATCTCAGTGCACCGGTATTGCTTGCCGCGGCGACTGAGACCGGCTTTCGTCCGGACCAGTTGGCGACTCTCATTGCCCAAACTACGGAGATCAGGACTCAGCTGGGCAAGTAGTTGCTGAGTTTACTGAATCTTCTCAAGAGTACTGTCGGTAGGATCACCAAATCGTTTTGTACTCTTGCCTTTGCAATTGAAGTCGGCTTCTATTACGCAAACCTAGGGTATCGCTTCGTGCTCCATGTCCGCGGAACACGACGATACGCCGCACACTAGCCTAGCTAGCCAACCCGATTTTGTTGTGGCTGCTAGAGCTCCGGATAGAGGTCTTGAGACTGTTGGCACGCGAGCCACTCAAGAGCCCCTTGTCCTTCAGACCCCTGCACACTTAATTGTGCCGCATTCAGCAGTTAATACGAATATGGACAACACTGCTGGACCAAGGGTTCTGCCATTACCTCAAGCTTGAGGGCATGATGACATCCCTGAGGTGATGAGATTGTCAATTCCCATTCCTAGGCTCAATATCTCGCTGACTGAAAAAACACCAGGACCTAGCATAGCCGATGCAACTCGTGCGTACGTGCGTGACGCTAAAAAGTATCTCCAGGCTGTTCATGGTGGCGATAATGATGGTATCAGGTGTCTCTTCGTTGGTAACACCCTCGAGGGCTCAGTGAAGGACTGGTATCGCGAATGGACCACCGCCCGGGGCGACTATACTTTTGACGAGATGATCGCCGCTTTGCTCGCACGGTTCGCTACTGAGGTTCAAGCACGTGATGTGGAGGCTCGTAAGGTTTTGGCAGCCGGTAGCTACCACATGCGTCGGGGTGAAAATGTACCTGCGTACCAGTCACGCTTCGAAGCACTTGTGACCCCCATTGCTGATCTCACCGAAACCGAGCGTGTCTTTTGGTTTAGGCGAGGCCTGACGAAACTTTTGGCTAAATGGTGCGCTACTGACTTGGCTGGGGTGCCGATCAAGTCGTATGATGCCTTGGTCACTTTTGCTAAGGGTACGGAGATACGACTCCTTGCCGGTGAGGAAGAAGTCAAGTCTGTCCCTCGTGCAAATGCCGTGCAAGTGCAGGATCCGCTTGGGGAAGCTGTAGCTCTCGACCAGGAACTAGGAGCGACCCGCCCCACGCCTACTGCCGTGACGCGACGCAGCAACCGGCAACGCCAGGCGCGCGGGGGTGCTAGCTCGGGTGTCCGCGGGTCAGGAGGAGCAGGTCCGAGCTCGGACCCGGCTAAGAGCAGGAAGCGTGGTGGTGCGCCGTCGTCGGCAGCCGCACAGCGCTCTGACCCCAATGCGAAGCGGACTCGCACGGATGACTCGTTTATGCCAAAATGGAATTGCAATCGTTCCGAGTTCGAACGTCAGAAAGCGGCCAATGTTTGTCTACAGTGCGCGGAGAGTCATCCTACGAAGGATTTGTTGTACGCGGGTTCAATCACCATTTACATTTATGAAGGCCGCAATGCATTCAGATATCATGAAGCATATTACAATCATATTAGCATGATATACTCGAGTATATCTAGCTAATCAGGCATGTCGCATCATCATTCACGACATCGCGCTGTCGGTCAACATGTTTGACTCGAGGCTGATAATTAATGCGTGATCTATCCATTGGCATATTATATCACGTAATAATACTTTGAATAGTATTACCTCATCTGTGTCATAAACCATACGCGTATGCAAGAATGCGACGATCGCGATGGTTGGGTCGGCAACCGAATATCGATATTCGGACCTTTGCATATTGCATGCGTTGCATCCAATAATATCACGAATGACACGATATTTAGAGCAGTATTACCAAGGTACTCACACTTGAGATCGTAATCCAGTGAGACCTGTACTGCACATCGGTATCACGACGTGATAGGTGCGAGGACGGCCGCCTAGAGACCGAAGTCGGCTTGACGCTATTTTGGGTCAAGTACTCGTGTACTTAACTCGGTCTGATTTTAATATATACGTTTTACTCATTTATTATCGGCCTGAGCTATTCCAGCATAGCATTCCCAGCCGGATGATGAACGCTGCCCGCGGGGTCTGACGGCAGACTCCTAATTTGCAACTGAAGGTCATTGTAAGTTGAATCTTTCCTTATTTATAAGTCTTCCGCTGTCACGTTGCTTGCACTGAAGTGTCTTGCTGTTCGTAAGCACCATGCACCTGTAGCTAATACTCAGACGTGCAGATTCAGTGCATGATCGAAGAAGGAAGGATACAACAGGATTGCCCGTTACTGCCGCCGTTTGTACCTCAGCCGAAATAGGGGCTTGCCCGGGTTCCTGTGGAGGGGGGACCGCCCGGGATTTCTGAACTAATGCGTGGTCGGTGGTCATCCTTACGGCCAGCCATGAAGGCATTGTTGCCTTGCGTACTTGGACACATCGAGTGAGTCATTGCACGACACATCACGCTTGACGGACGCACGGGACTTCTCTGCTTCAATCCGTTGTGTAATTTGTTTACACCTCACCGTCCCCTGTCGTCTACCGATCTGTCTAACCACGTGGTTTTGTTCATCCCCTCGTCTCTGAGTGAGATGTCGGAACAGTTGGCCGTTTATAGGCGATGTAGGCGTCAATATCCAGGCACCGCCGCATGTGTATTACTCCCCGCTTTCTGTCGGCGCAAGGCAGAGGCATCGTTAAGGGGTATGCGGCGTGTCCACCAGTTCGAGCCGGGCACCGTTTTGTTTAATGGTGTGGATCGGGAGGGTATGCTGGCTCCGTGGCCAGGCACATCCTACTCGGTTGACGTTTGGTACGAAGCTCCTGATGAGGGTGCCGTAGGTTACGGACCCGCCCTAAGTGCACTGACGTTATTTGCTGGGCAGTCGCTCGTAGATAACCGTGTCCCAGTGGTTCAGATCGGTTTGAATGGCCGTACTCTGAAGGCACTTGTTGACACCGGTGCCAGCGACGACTTCATCTCTGTCGCAGAGGTGAATGCGCTGGGGTTGACCCCAGAGTCGTCTGATTGTCCACAGGTTACCCTTGCTGACGGGGGTAAGCATCCCATCGTGGGCAGGATTACCCTTAGCCTATCGATAGGCCCTTTGCGTGTTGTGACCTGGCCGTCCGTGCTGCAGGGCTTAGCAGAGACTGCACCGTACATAATGGGGTCTTCGACATTTCGACAGTACCGCGCACGCATCGACATGGAGACCGCAACCCTGCATATGTGCAAGGGTACTCTGTCGATTAAGGTACCTTTCCTGTCGTTCAAACATGTCACACCAAAGGAGGGCAAAGCTGAGGCGGTGCCTATGGTTAATTTCGCTGTGACCGCAATGGCAGCGCGAATCGAACCAGAGCTAGTCGGGCGTAAGGAGGCCGTCCGTTTGTTACGGAAGGGTGCCCACGGACTGCTTTTGAGGCCGCGGGTGGGCTGTTGTGCCACCACCGCGCAGATTTCTGCGCATCCTGAGGTTGAGGCCCTACTGTCGCAGTATGAGGACGTCTTTAAAGATATCCCTGGCCTACCACCTATGCGTCCTGTTGATCACACAATCCCTCTCATGCCTGGAGCGCAGCCTACGGCCCGGCCAATGTACAGATTGAGTCCATTGGAGCTGGACGAGGTGAAGCGCCAGGTGACGGATTTGCTCGCGAAGGGTATGATATGCCCCAGCACATCCCCGTATTCTGCACCGATTTTGTTTGTCACTAAGAAGGATGGGACCTTGCGCATGTGCATCAATTACCGGGGGTTAAATGCGAGTATGGTGAAAAATCGCTACCCTTTGCCACGTGTTGACGACCTGCTGGATAAGCTGAAGGGCTCGGCTTATTTTTCCTCGATTGACTTACAACAGGGCTATAATCAGATTCGCATCTCTGCCTCTGATATCCCGAAAACCGCTTTTTGGACGCCCTTCGGTCACTTTGAGTATACGGTTCTATCGTTTGGTTTGACTAATGCCCCTGCGACGTTTCAGGCGGTTATGGACCGAATGTTTAGGCCGTTTATCGACAGGTTCGTTGTTTGCTACCTGGATGACATCTTGGTCTATTCTAAGACACGCGAGGAGCACTTGGAGCATCTTCGGCTCGTGCTAGACGTTATGAGGCGGGAGCAATTGTTTGCTAAACGCGCCAAATGCTTTTGGGCGCAGCCTCAGGTGGAATATTTGGGCCACATTGTGTCGGCCACCGGTGTGACGATGGACCCGCGGAAGGTCGCCATGGTTTGCGATTGGGCCGCGCCTCAGAACCTCACGGAGCTGCGTAAGTTCCTTGGCTTGACCAATTATTTCCGAAAGTTCATCGAAAAATATTCCATCATTGCGGCCCCGCTTACTAACTTAACTGGCAAAGGCGTTTTCGTTTCGCTCGAGTCGTGGACGTCGCAATGCCAGCGGGCATTCGAAGAGCTCAAACGAATCGTTGCCGAAGATGTCACCCTTGCATTCCCTGATTACTCTTTGCCGTTTCGTGTTGAGGTAGTGTCTGATGCCTCAGTATTTGGGAGCTGTGCTGTATTGTTACAGGAAGGGCAACCGATCGCCTTCACAAGTAAGAAGTTTTCTGGTGCGGAGATTCGCTACACCACCGGGGAACAGGAGCTTCTGGCCGTGCTGCATGCTTTAAAGGAATGGCGCTGTTACCTCGAGGGACGCCTGTTTACTTTAAAGACTGACCACAAGCCCCTAACGTTTTTGCAAAGCGTTCCGACGTTGAACCGCCATCAGGCTAGGTGGATGGAATACCTAGCTAGGTTCGACTGCACCTGGGAGTACATTTCTGGTAAATTGAATATTGCCGATGCTCTCAGTCGACATCCGTCGCTACACGCTGCAATTTTAGCAGCGCCCGTCGTGCGACCGCATAACGAGGAGGTGCCGATCGCGACGGACCTCGCGGAGCGGTTGAAGGTGGCCTACAACGCAGATGCCTCGTTCTTGGAGCCGGCTAATGTAGAAAACCTTCGCAAGCAGAATGGCCTTTGGCTACGGACGGAGGGTGCAGCTACGCAAATCGTCGTTCCGAACGACAACGCGCTACGCTATGACATCCTTGCGTGGTTCCACGAGGACCCGTTAGCAGGACACCCTGGTAGCAATCGGTTGGTCGAGTTGGTGCAACGTTCCTTTTGGTGGCCTCGTTTGGCTAACGATGCGGCGAACTTCGTACAGACATGCAGTCTGTGCCAGCGCAATAAGGCTTTGTCCGGTAAGGGCCATGGGTTGTTGCAACCGTTGCCTGTCCCGGATGCGCCTTGGGAAAGTGTTTCCATGGACTTCGTAGTCGTGCTGCCCAAAACTGAGGGGGGATATGATGCGGTGTTCGTAATGGTCGATTGTCTGACTAAGATGGTCCACCTAGCACCATGCACATCATCCTGCACGGCTGAGCAAACCACACGTTTATTTTTCGATAATGTGGTTCGGTTACACGGGGTTCCCAAAAACGTGATCTCGGACCGCGGTGGACAGTTCACGTCTAAGTTTTGGGAAGCGCTCTGCAAACTAGTTGGCATGCACGTCAACCTGAGCACAGCGTACCACCCGCAGACTGATGGTCAAACCGAACGCACAAACCGCACGTTGGGGGATATGTTGCGCAATTATGCTGGTCGCACACCTCTCGTTTGGGATACGTATTTGACTGCGGCAGAATTCGCACTTAACAACGCTGTTAACCGCTCTACAGGCAAAAGTCCGTTCTTTCTCAACTACGGATTTCATCCCGGGCTACCTGTGTGGCGTGAGTTGGAAGTGAACGTGCCTGCTGCTAAGCTTTTTGCCAAGTCTTTATGTCCCGAATCACAGACACAAAGTCGTGTTTGGACGCGGCGCAGCAACGAACGACGGAATACTACAACAAATCCAAGCAGGATGTGACGTTTTCGGAAGGGCAACTCGTGTTGTTAAGCACCAAGAACTTGCGTTCCTTGGCTGACGGATCCCGAAAACTCTTACCCCGCTGGATTGGTCCGTATCCTGTCGTGCGCATGGTTGGGAATGTGGCTGTGGAGCTTGCATTGCCCGCTGATATGACCATTCACCCCACGTTTCACATATCGCTTGTCCACCCTTATCGTGGTACAGAACCCGTCCCTGAGCCTGCTAACGCCCCCACAGCCATCGAACCAGTTCCCGAGACCTGGATCGCTGGTAAACAGAAGTAATACAATGTGGAGCGGGTGTTAGATTATCGCGCGCGTCGTGTGGGCCGACACCGACGTAAGCGCACAGTACACGAGTACTTGGTCAAGTGGACAGGGTATACCAGCGAGCACAACTCATGGGAACCGGCACACAACTTCTCGCAGGACATGAAGCCCCTGCTCGAAGAAGCCCGCAAACGTGCCACGCGAGCCAAATGACCCTTGCAGTCGATGCTGTATGAAGCTGCGAGGACGCTGCATACGGGAGGGGGGATAACTGTTGTGCTACGGTTCGTTTCCTGCCGATGCGTAGGTCGATGTGACCCTACGAGGCGAAGTGTTATCTTGATGAACGCATGAACGATTAATGCATATGAATGAATTTGAATATATATTCGTATATATTTATATATGCATTTGGCATGTCATCATTATCCATTGCGACATCCCATCATGGCAAATCTGCCTAGCATGCATGAAATCCCGAATCATTGAAGTGCGCATTATGCTCGTGCTATAAAACGATAAGTAATATTATTTGATATAATATTACTTCATTACAGCACACGTTGAGAGCGCCGCACTCGTCGCGATGCATGCCTTGCAACCGAATATCGTTATTCGGACCCTTGCATCATGCGAATGCCGGAAAGGCTTATACGTTGTTATGCGTAGACATCGCCTATACGCAGTAGGGTTGTCATACTTAGGATCAGCCTCCTAGTGTGAATCGTACGACATTGCGATGCTGCGAGTATAACAGATGCGAGGACGGCTAAGCCAGATAAGATTTTCGATACCGGTGAACACTCATGTGTTCTACATTATTATTGCTATACGCTAACCTACTTAGCCCGAGCTAAGCCTAAACTTCGCTAATCACCGCCGCGTGATGATTCCTTGCTTCCAGCGCTGACGGTGATTACGTCCATTGCTTCGCATCGATCTGTAAGACAGTAAGTTATATCTCGTCTTGTTTTGAAGTCTTCCTCTGTCTCTGTTTGCTCGCACTTGCCTTGTTGTACTTGCAAATGCTCACGCATCGGTGTCGAAAGCCTTCAGACACGCAGATACTTATGAGCAAACACAAAGGAGAGGTACAACACTTCTGTCATAGGCATGCATGCACCATCTATCTGTCTTTTCCGGAGGACGTAGGGCACACACGCTGCAACATGATGGATCTCTCTGCCACCAGATCCCGATGTGATGTGATGTGATGTGATTTGGTTGAGACCAGTGCATGAGACCTTCTGCAAGCTTACAGCCAAGATGTGATCCTTCAGATTTTCCTGCAGCAACGTGAGAGCCCACACATTGAGCACCATCGTTGAGCACCGCCCTCCCCTCTCATTCAGTTTGTCCACCCATGCAGCTGTCCCCCCTGCTCATCACGCACGCACCTGAATGATAGATGAAGCAAGAATGGTGAATTCCAGCGCTAAAGAGCAGGTGCGTGGCTTGCTTGCTTCATATGCGTGGCTTGCTTCTCAGTTCATTCGCAAGATAGGGCGGCATGCCATATGCATGCGATATGCCATCATGGCCGCCCCGTGAAGCACATACATGCATGCTTGCTTGCTTATGATGATGGATGGACTCACACATGGAAAGAGCACAACCGCTCCACCAAGATCAAGCAGACCTGCATGGGTGCAAAAATGGTTTTAAACACAGTCGTGCAGTGGCGGGTTGGGATGCATGCCAAACCTGTATTGCATGGGAAACGAATTCTGATAGCTAGCAACAGGTGCAAGAGGCACAAGTCAAGCTAGCGGCACAAATCTAGCTAGAGGCACAAGTCTAGCTAGTGGCACCAGTCTAGATAGCGGCACATGTCTAGCTAGTGGCACCAGTCTAGCTAGCGGCACCAGTCTAGCTGGCGGCACAAGTCTAGCTAGCCACATGTGCCACTTGCTAGCCTGCCCGCTTGATGGTGCAGACGTTCTACACTTCTAGCTAGCCACATGTGCCACTTCTAGATACTACAAGCAAACCATCGGAAGGTCAAAAGAACATCACGCATGCGCAGTCTGGTTGATGCACCTGGTTGAACTGTCAGTAGTGGCTATCCATGCAAGCCACAGCTGTGCTTCTGTCATATGCATGCATGCACCATCTATCTGTCTTTTCCGGAGGACGTAGGACACACACGCTGCAACATGATGGATCTCTCTGCCACCAGATCCCGATGTGATGTGATGTGATGTGATTTGGTTGAGACCAGTGCATGAGACCTTGTGCAAGCTTACAGCCAAGATACTTCAATCCTTCAGATCCCTCAGATCCTTCAGATTTTCCTGCGGCAACGTGAGAGCCCACACATTGATGAGCATCCTGGATGAGCGTTCTGCTCAGCCGCGCAGGCAGCTCACGCTGAGATTTGAACTCAGGATGGCGGATTCAGAGTCCACAGTGCTAACCACTACACCACGCGAGCGTATCATGGGATGAGAACCTGTTCAACCACACAGTCACACCTGTTCCGCAGCAGAGCTCCATCGTTGAGCACCGCCCTCCCCTCTCATTCAGTTTGTCCACCCATGCAGCTGTCCCCCCTGCTCATAACGCACGCACCCGAATGATAGATGAAGCAAGAATGGTGAATTCCAGCGCTGAAGAGCAGGTGCGTGGCTTGCTTCCTTCATATGCGTGGCTTGCTTGTCAGTTCATTCGCAAGATAGGGCGGCATGCCATATGCATGCGATATGCCATTATGGCCGCCCCGTGAAGCACATACATGCATGCTTGCTTGCTTATGATGATGGATGGACTCACACATGGAAAGAGCACAACCGCTCGACCAAGATCAAGCAGACCTGCATGGGTGCAAAAATGGTTTTAAACACAGTCGTGCAGCGGCGGGTTGGGATGCATGCCGAACCTGTATTGCTTGGGAAACGAATTCTGATAGCTAGCAACAGGTGCAAGAGGCACAAGTCAAGCTAGCGGCACAAATCTAGCTAGCGGCACAAGTCTAGCTAGCGGCACAAGTCTAGCTAGTGGCACCAGTCTAGCTAGTGGCACCAGTCTAGCTAGTGGCACCAGTCTAGCTAGCGGCACCAGTCTAGCTGGCGGCACAAATCTAGCTAGCGGCACATGTCTAGCTAGTGGCACCAGTCTAGCTAGCGGCACCAGTCTAGCTGGCGGCACAAATCTAGCTAGCGGCACATGTCTAGCTAGTGGCACCAGTCTAGCTAGCGGCACCAGTCTAGCTAGTGGCACCAGTCTAGCTAGTGGCACCAGTCTAGCTAGCGGCACCAGTCTAGCTGGCGGCACAAATCTAGCTAGCCACATGTGCCACTTGCTAGCCTGCCCGCTTGATGGTGCAGACGTGTAGATACTACAAGCAAACCATCAGAAGGTCAAAAGAACATCACGCATGCGCCGTCTGGTTGATGCACCTGGTTGAACTGTCAGTAGTGGGTATCCATGCAAGCCACAGCTGTGCTTCTGTCATATGCATGCATGCACCATCTATCTGTCTTTTCCGGATGACGTAGGACACACACGCTGCAACATGATGGATCTCTCTGCCACCAGATCCCGATGTGATGTGATGTGATGTGATTTGGTTGAGACCAGTGCATGAGACCTTGTGCATGCTTACAGCCAAGATCCTTCAATCCTTCAGATCCTTCAGATCCTTCAGATTTTCCTGCGGCAACGTGAGACCCCACACATTGATGAGCATCCTGGATGAGCGTTCTGCTCAGCCGCGCAGGCAGCTCACGCTGTGATTTGAACTCAGGATGGCGGATTCAGAGTCCACAGTGCTAACCACTACACCACGCGAGCGTATCATGGGATGAGAACCTGTTCAACCACACAGTCACACGTGTTCCGCAGCAGAGCTCCATCGTTGAGCACCGCCCTCCCCTCTCATTCAGTTTGTCCACCCATGCAGCTGTCCCCCTGCTCATAACGCACGCACCTGAATGATAGATGAAGCAAGAATGGTGAATTCCAGCGCTGAAGAGCAGGTGCGTGGCTTGCTTGCTTCATATGCGTGGCTTGCTTGTCAGTTCATTCGCAAGATAGGGCGGCATGCCATATGCATGCGATATGCCATCATGGCCGCCCCGTGAAGCACATACATGCATGCTTGCTTGCTTATGATGATGGATGGACTCACACATGGAAAGAGCACAACCGCTCGACCAAGATCAAGCAGACCTGCATGGGTGCAAAAATGGTTTTAAACACAGTCGTGCAGTGGCGGGTTGGGATGCATGCCGAACCTGTATTGCTTGGGAAACGAATTCTGATAGCTAGCAACAGGTGCAAGAGGCACAAGTCAAGCTAGCGGCACAAATCTAGCTAGCGACACAAGTCTAGCTAGCGGCACAAGTCTAGCTAGTGGCACAAGTCTAGCTGGCGGCACCAGTCTAGCTGGCCGCACAAGTCTAGCTGGCGGCACAAATCTAGCTAGCGGCACAAATCTAGCTAGCGGCACAAGTCTAGCTAGTGGCACCAGTCTAGCTAGTGGCACCAGTCTAGCTAGCGGCACCAGTCTAGCTGGCGGCACAAATCTAGCTAGCCACATGTGCCACTTGCTAGCCTGCCCGCTTGATGGTGCAGACGTGTAGATACTACAAGCAAACCATCAGAAGGTCAAAAGAACATCACGCATTCGCCGTCTGGTTGATGCACCTGGTTGAACTGTCAGTAGTGGGTATCCATGCAAGCCACAGCTGTGCTTCTGTCATATGCATGCATGCACCATCTATCTGTCTTTTCCAGATGACGTAGGACACACACGCTGCAACATGATGGATCTCTCTGCCACCAGATCCCGATGTGATGTGATGTGATGTGATTTGGTTGAGACCAGTGCATGAGACCTTGTGCATGCTTACAGCCAAGATCCTTCAATCCTTCAGATCCTTCAGATTTTCCTGCGGCAACGTGAGACCCCACACATTGATGAGCATCCTGGATGAGCGTTCTGCTCAGCCGCGCAGGCAGCTCACGCTGAGATTTGAACTCAGGATGGCAGATCCACAGTGCTAACTACTACACCACGCGAGCGTATCATGGGATGAGAACCTGTTCAACCACACAGTCACACCTGTTCCGCAGCAGAGCTCCATCGTTGAGCACCGCCCTCCCCTCTCATTCAGTTTGTCCACCCATGCAGCTGTCCCCCCTGCTCATAACGCACGCACCTGAATGATAGATGAAGCAAGAATGGTGAATTTCAGCGCTGAAGAGCAGGTGCGTGGCTTGCTTCCTTCATATGCGTGGCTTGCTTGTCAGTTCATTCGCAAGATAGGGCGGCATGCCATATGCATGCGATATGCCATTATGGCCGCCCCGTGAAGCACATACATGCATGCTTGCTTGCTTATGATGATGGATGGACTCACACATGGAAAGAGCACAACCGCTCGACCAAGATCAAGCAGACCTGCATGGGTGCAAAAATGGTTTTAAACACAGTCGTGCAGCGGCGGGTTGGGATGCATGCCAAACCTGTATTGCTTGGGAAACGAATTCTGCTAGCTAGCAACAGGTGCAAGAGGCACAAGTCAAGCTAGCGGCACATGTCTAGCTAGCCGCACAAGTCTAGCTAGCGGCACAAGTCTAGCTAGCGGCACAAGTCTAGCTGGCGGCACAAATCTAGCTAGCAGCACAAGTCTAGCTAGCGGCACAAGTCTAGCTGGCCGCACAAGTCTAGCTGGCGGCACAAATCTAGCTAGCGGCACAAATCTAGCTAGCGGCACAAGTCTAGCTGGAGGCACAAATCTAGCTAGTGGCACCAGTCTAGCTAGTGGCACCAGTCTAGCTAGCGGCACCAGTCTAGCTGGCGGCACAAATCTAGCTAGCCACATGTGCCACTTGCTAGCCTGCCCGCTTGATGGTGCAGACGTGTAGATACTACAAGCAAACCATCAGAAGGTCAAAAGAACATCACGCATGCGCCGTCTGGTTGATGCACCTGGTTGAACTGTCAGTAGTGGGTATCCATGCAAGCCACAGCTGTGCTTCTGTCATATGCATGCATGCACCATCTATCTGTCTTTTCCGGAGGACGTAGGACACACATGCTGCAACATGATGGATCTCTCTGCCACCAGATCCCGATGTGATGTGATGTGATGTGATTTGGTTGAGACCAGTGCATGAGACCTTGTGCATGCTTACAGCCAAGATCCTTCAATCCTTCAGATCCTTCAGATCCTTCAGATTTTCCTGCGGCAACGTGAGACCCCACACATTGATGAGCATCCTGGATGAGCGTTCTGCTCAGCCGCGCAGGCAGCTCACGCTGAGATTTGAACTCAGGATGGCGGATTCAGAGTCCACAGTGCTAACCACTACACCACGCGAGCGTATCATGGGATGAGAACCTGTTCAACCACACAGTCACACGTGTTCCGCAGCAGAGCTCCATCGTTGAGCACCGCCCTCCCCTCTCATTCAGTTTGTCCACCCATGCAGCTGTCCCCCCTGCTCATAACGCACGCACCTGAATGATAGATGAAGCAAGAATGGTGAATTCCAGCGCTGAAGAGCAGGTGCGTGGCTTGCTTGCTTCATATGCGTGGCTTGCTTGTCAGTTCATTCGCAAGATAGGGCGGCATGCCATATGCATGCGATATGCCATCATGGCCGCCCCGTGAAGCACATACATGCATGCTTGCTTGCTTATGATGATGGATGGACTCACACATGGAAAGAGCACAACCGCTCGACCAAGATCAAGCAGACCTGCATGGGTGCAAAAATGGTTTTAAACACAGTCGTGCAGTGGCGGGTTGGGATGCATGCCAAACCTGTATTGCTTGGGAAACGAATTCTGATAGCTAGCAACAGGTGCAAGAGGCACAAGTCAAGCTAGCGGCACAAATCTAGCTAGCAGCACAAGTCTAGCTAGCGGCACAAGTCTAGCTGGCGGCACAAATCTAGCTAGCAGCACAAGTCTAGCTGGCGGCACAAGTCTAGCTGGCGGCACAAGTCTAGCTGGCGGCACAAATCTAGCTAGCGGCACATGTCTAGCTAGTGGCACCAGTCTAGCTAGCGGCACCAGTCTAGCTAGTGGCACCAGTCTAGCTAGTGGCACCAGTCTAGCTAGCGGCACCAGTCTAGCTGGCGGCACAAATCTAGCTAGCCACATGTGCCACTTGCTAGCCTGCCCGCTTGATGGTGCAGACGTTTAGATACTACAAGCAAACCATCGGAAGGTCAAAAGAACATCACGCATGCGCCGTCTGGTTGATGCACCTGGTTGAACTGTCAGTAGTGGCTTTCCATGCAAGCCACAGCTGTGCTTCTGTCATATGCATGCATGCACCATCTATCTGTCTTTTCCGGAGGACGTAGGACACACACGCTGCAACATGATGGATCTCTCTGCCACCAGATCCCGATGTGATGTGATGTGATGTGATTTGGTTGAGACCAGTGCATGAGACCTTGTGCATGCTTACAGCCAAGATCCTTCAATCCTTCAGATCCTTCAGATTTTCCTGCGGCAACGTGAGACCCCACACATTGATGAGCATCCTGGATGAGCGTTCTGCTCAGCCGCGCAGGCAGCTCACACTGAGATTTGAACTCAGGATGGCGGATTCAGAGTCCACAGTGCTAACCACTACACCACGCGAGCGTATCATGGGATGAGAACCTGTTCAACCACACAGTCACACCTGTTCCGCAGCAGAGCTCCATCGTTGAGCACCGCCCTCCCCTCTCATTCAGTTTGTCCACCCATGCAGCTGTCCCCCCTGCTCATAACGCACGCACCTGAATGATAGATGAAGCAAGAATGGTGAATTCCAGCGCTGAAGAGCAGGTGCGTGGCTTGCTTGCTTCATATGCGTGGCTTGCTTGTCAGTTCATTCGCAAGATAGGGCGGCATGCCATATGCATGCGATATGCCATTATGGCCGCCCCGTGAAGCACATACATGCATGCTTGCTTGCTTATGATGATGGATGGACTCACACATGGAAAGAGCACAACCGCTCGACCAAGATCAAGCAGACCTGCATGGGTGCAAAAATGGTTTTAAACACAGTCGTGCAGTGGCGGGTTGGGATGCATGCCAAACCTGTATTGCTTGGGAAACGAATTCTGATAGCTAGCAACAGGTGCAAGAGGCACAAGTCAAGCTAGCGGCACAAATCTAGCTAGCAGCACAAGTCTAGCTAGCGGCACAAGTCTAGCTGGCGGCACAAATCTAGCTAGCAGCACAAGTCTAGCTGGCGGCACAAGTCTAGCTGGCGGCACAAGTCTAGCTGGCGGCACAAATCTAGCTAGCGGCACATGTCTAGCTAGTGGCACCAGTCTAGCTAGCGGCACCAGTCTAGCTAGTGGCACCAGTCTAGCTAGTGGCACCAGTCTAGCTAGCGGCACCAGTCTAGCTGGCGGCACAAATCTAGCTAGCCACATGTGCCACTTGCTAGCCTGCCCGCTTGATGGTGCAGACGTTTAGATACTACAAGCAAACCATCGGAAGGTCAAAAGAACATCACGCATGCGCCGTCTGGTTGATGCACCTGGTTGAACTGTCAGTAGTGGGTATCCATGCAAGCCACAGCTGTGCTTCTGTCATATGCATGCATGCACCATCTATCTGTCTTTTCCGGATGACGTAGGACACACACGCTGCAACATGATGGATCTCTCTGCCACCAGATCCCGATGTGATGTGATGTGATGTGATTTGGTTGAGACCAGTGCATGAGACCTTGTGCATGCTTACAGCCAAGATCCTTCAATCCTTCAGATCCTTCAGATCCTTCAGATTTTCCTGCGGCAACGTGAGACCCCACACATTGATGAGCATCCTGGATGAGCGTTCTGCTCAGCCGCGCAGGCAGCTCACGCTGTGATTTGAACTCAGGATGGCGGATTCAGAGTCCACAGTGCTAACCACTACACCACGCGAGCGTATCATGGGATGAGAACCTGTTCAACCACACAGTCACACCTGTTCCGCAGCAGAGCTCCATCGTTGAGCACCACCCTCCCCTCTCATTCAGTTTGTCCACCCATGCAGCTGTCCCCCCTGCTCATAACGCACGCACCTGAATGATAGATGAAGCAAGAATGGTGAATTCCAGCGCTGAAGAGCAGGTGCGTGGCTTGCTTGCTTCATATGCGTGGCTTGCTTGCTTCATATGCGTGGCTTGCTTGCTTCATATGCGTGGCTTGCTTGTCAGTTCATTCGCAAGATAGGGCGGCATGCCATATGCATGCGATATGCCATCATGGCCGCCCCGTGAAGCACATACATGCATGCTTGCTTGCTTATGATGATGGATGGACTCACACATGGAAAGAGCACAACCGCTCGACCAAGATCAAGCAGACCTGCATGGGTGCAAAAATGGTTTTAAACACAGTATTGCAGCGGCGGGTTGGGATGCATGCCAAACCTGTATTGCTTGGGAAACGAATTCTGATAGCTAGCAACAGGTGCATGAGGCACAAGTCAAGCTAGCGGCACAAATCTAGCTAGCGGCACAAGTCTAGCTAGCGGCACAAGTCTAGCTAGTGGCACAAATCTAGCTAGCGGCACAAGTCTAGCTGGCGGCACAAGTCTAGCTGGCGGCACAAGTCTAGCTGGCGGCACAAGTCTAGCTAGTGGCACAAATCTAGCTAGCGGCACAAGTCTAGCTGGCGGCACAAGTCTAGCTGGCGGCACAAATCTAGCTAGCGGCACATGTCTAGCTAGTGGCACCAGTCTAGCTAGCGGCACCAGTCTAGCTAGTGGCACCAGTCTAGCTAGTGGCACCAGTCTAGCTAGCGGCACCAGTCTAGCTGGCAGCACAAATCTAGCTAGCCACATGTGCCATTTGCTAGCCTGCCCGCTTGATGGTGCAGACGTGTAGATACTACAAGCAAACCATCGGAAGGTCAAAAGAACATCACACATGCGCCGTCTGGTTGATGCACCTGGTTGAACTGTCAGTAGTGGGTATCCATGCAAGCCACAGCTGTGCTTCTGTCATATGCATGCATGCGCCATCTATCTGTCTTTTCCGGATGACGTAGGACACACACGCTGCAACATGATGGATCTCTCTGCCACCAGATCCCGATGTGATGTGATGTGATGTGATTTGGTTGAGACCAGTGCATGAGACCTTGTGCATGCTTACAGCCAAGATCCTTCAATCCTTCAGATCCTTCAGATCCTTCAGATTTTCCTGCGGCAACATGAGAGCCCACACATTGATGAGCATCCTGGATGAGCGTTCTGCTCAGCCGCGCAGGCAGCTCACGCTGAGTTTTGAACTCAGGTCGGCGGATTCAGAGTCCACAGTGCTAACCACTACACCACGCGAGCGTATCATGGGATGAGAACCTGTTCAACCACACAGTCACACCTGTTCCGCAGCAGAGCTCCATCGTTGAGCACCGCCCTCCCCTCTCATTCAGTTTGTCCACCCATGCAGCTGCCCCCCCTGCTCATAACGCACGCACCTGAATGATAGATGAAGCAAGAATGGTGAATTCCAGCGCTGAAGAGCAGGTGCGTGGCTTGCTTGCTTCATATGCATGGCTTGCTTGTCAGTTCATTCGCAAGATAGGGCGGCATGCCATATGCATGCAATATGCCATCATGGCCGCCCCGTGAAGCACATACATGCATGCTTGCTTGCTTATGATGATGGATGGACTCACACATGGAAAGAGCACAACCGCTTGACCAAGATCAAGCAGACCTGCATGGGTGCAAAAATGGTTTTAAACACAGTCGTGCAGTGGCGGGTTGGGATGCATGCCAAACCTGTATTGCTTGGGAAACGAATTCTGATAGCTAGCAACAGGTGCAAGAGGCACAAGTCAAGCTAGCGGCACAAATCTAGCTAGCGGCAACAGTCTAGCTAGCGGCACAAGTCTAGCTGGCGGCACAAGTCTAGCTGGAGGCACAAGTCTAGCTGGAGGCACAAGTCTAGCTAGTGGCACCAGTCTAGCTAGTGGCACCAGTCTAGCTAGTGGCACCAGTCTAGCTAGCGGCACCAGTCTAGCTGGCGGCACAAATCTAGCTAGCCACATGTGCCACTTGCTAGCCTGCCCGCTTGATGGTGCAGACGTGTAGATACTACAAGCAAACCATCGGAAGGTCAAAAGAACATCACGCATGCGCCGTCTGGTTGATGCACCTGGTTGAACTGTCAGTAGTGGCTTTCCATGCAAGCCACAGCTGTGCTTCTGTCATATGCATGCATGCACCATCTATCTGTCTTTTCCGGATGACGTAGGACACACACGCTGCAACATGATGGATCTCTCTGCCACCAGATCCCGATGTGATGTGATGTGATGTGATTTGGTTGAGACCAGTGCATGAGACCTTGTGCATGCTTACAGCCAAGATCCTTCAATCCTTCAGATCCTTCAGATCCTTCAGATTTTCCTGCGGCAACATGAGAGCCCACACATTGATGAGCATCCTGGATGAGCGTTCTGCTCAGCCGCACAGGCAGCTCACGCTGAGTTTTGAACTCAGGTCGGCGGATTCAGAGTCCACAGTGCTAACCACTACACCACGCGAGCGTATCATGGGAAGAGAACCTGTTCAACCACACAGTCACACCTGTTCCGCAGCAGAGCTCCATCGTTGAGCACCGCCCTCCCCTCTCATTCAGTTTGTCCACCCATGCAGCTGCCCCCCCTGCTCATAACGCACGCACCTGAATGATAGATGAAGCAAGAATGGTGAATTCCAGCGCTGAAGAGCAGGTGCGTGGCTTGCTTGCTTCATATGCATGGCTTGCTTGTCAGTTCATTCGCAAGATAGGGCGGCATGCCATATGCATGCAATATGCCATCATGGCCGCCCCGTGAAGCACATACATGCATGCTTGCTTGCTTATGATGATGGATGGACTCACACATGGAAAGAGCACAACCGCTCGACCAAGATCAAGCAGACCTGCATGGGTGCAAAAATGGTTTTAAACACAGTCATGCAGCGGCGGGTTGGGATGCATGCCAAACCTGTATTGCTTGGGAAACGAATTCTGATAGCTAGCAACAGGTGCAAGAGGCACAAGTCAAGCTAGCGGCACAAATCTAGCTAGCGGCACAAGTCTAGCTAGCCGCACAAGTCTAGCTAGTGGCACAAATCTAGCTAGCGGCACAAGTCTAGCTGGCGGCACAAGTCTAGCTGGCGGCACAAGTCTAGCTGGCGGCACAAGTCTAGCTGGCGGCACAAATCTAGCTAGCGGCACAAGTCTAGCTGGCGGCACAAGTCTAGCTGGAGGCACAAATCTAGCTAGTGGCACCAGTCTAGCTAGTGGCACCAGTCTAGCTAGCGGCACCAGTCTAGCTAGCGGCACCAGTCTAGCTGGCGGCACAAATCTAGCTAGCCACATGTGCCACTTGCTAGCCTGCCCGCTTGATGGTGCAGACGTGTAGATACTACAAGCAAACCATCGGAAGGTCAAAAGAACATCACGCATGCGCCGTCTGGTTGATGCACCTGGTTGAACTGTCAGTAGTGGGTATCCATGCAAGCCACAGCTGTGCTTCTGTCATATGCATGCATGCGCCATCTATCTGTCTTTTCCGGATGACGTAGGACACACACGCTGCAACATGATGGATCTCTCTGCCACCAGATCCCGATGTGATGTGATGTGATGTGATTTGGTTGAGACCAGTGCATGAGACCTTGTGCATGCTTACAGCCAAGATCCTTCAATCCTTCAGATCCTTCAGATCCTTCAGATTTTCCTGCGGCAACATGAGAGCTCACACATTGATGAGCATCCTGGATGAGCGTTCTGCTCAGCCGCGCAGGCAGCTCACGCTGAGTTTTGAACTCAGGTCGGCGGATTCAGAGTCCACAGTGCTAACCACTACACCACGCGAGCGTATCATAGGATGAGAACCTGTTCAACCACACACTCACACCTGTTCCGCAGCAGAGCTCCATCGTTGAGCACCGCCCTCCCCTCTCATTCAGTTTGTCCACCCATGCAGCTGCCCCCCCTGCTCATAACGCACGCACCTGAATGATAGATGAAGCAAGAATGGTGAATTCCAGCGCTGAAGAGCAGGTGCGTGGCTTGCTTGCTTCATATGCATGGCTTGCTTGTCAGTTCATTCGCAAGATAGGGCGGCATGCCATATGCATGCGATATGCCATCATGGCCGCCCCGTGAAGCACATACATGCATGCTTGCTTGCTTATGATGATGGATGGACTCACACATGGAAAGAGCACAACCGCTCGACCAAGATCAAGCAGACCTGCATGGGTGCAAAAATGGTTTTAAACACAGTGGTGCAGCGGCGGGTTGGGATGCATGCCACACCTGTATTGCTTGGGAAACGAATTCTGATAGCTAGCAACAGGTGCAAGAGGCACAAGTCAAGCTAGCGGCACAAATCTAGCTAGCGGCACAAGTCTAGCTAGCCGCACAAGTCTAGCTAGTGGCACAAGTCAAGCTAGCGGCACAAATCTAGCTAGCGGCACAAGTCTAGCTAGCCGCACAAGTCTAGCTAGTGGCACAAATCTAGCTAGCGGCACAAGTCTAGCTGGCGGCACAAGTCTAGCTGGCGGCACAAGTCTAGCTGGCGGCACAAGTCTAGCTGGCGGCACAAATCTAGCTAGCGGCACAAGTCTAGCTGGCGGTACAAGTCTAGCTGGAGGCACAAATCTAGCTAGTGGCACCAGTCTAGCTACTGGCACCAGTCTAGCTAGCGGCACCAGTCTAGCTAGCGGCACCAGTCTAGCTGGCGGCACAAATCTAGCTAGCCACATGTGCCACTTGCTAGCCTGCCCGCTTGATGGTGCAGACGTGTAGATACTACAAGCAAACCATCGGAAGGTCAAAAGAACATCACGCATGCGCCGTCTGGTTGATGCACCTGGTTGAACTGTCAGTAGTGGGTATCCATGCAAGCCACAGCTGTGCTTCTGTCATATGCATGCATGCGCCATCTATCTGTCTTTTCCGGATGACGTAGGACACACACGCTGCAACATGATGGATCTCTCTGCCACCAGATCCCGATGTGATGTGATGTGATGTGATTTGGTTGAGACCAGTGCATGAGACCTTGTGCATGCTTACAGCCAAGATCCTTCAATCCTTCAGATCCTTCAGATCCTTCAGATTTTCCTGCGGCAACATGAGAGCTCACACATTGATGAGCATCCTAAATGTACGTTCTGCTCAGCCGCGCAGGCAGCTCACGCTGAGTTTTGAACTCAGGTCGGCGGATTCAGAGTCCACAGTGCTAACCACTACACCACGCGAGCGTATCATAGGATGACAACCGGTTCAACCACACACTCACACCTGTTCCGCAGCAGAGCTCCATCGTTGAGCACCGCCCTCCCCTCTCATTCAGTTTGTCCACCCATGCAGCTGCCCCCCCTGCTCATAACGCACGCACCTGAATGATAGATGAAGCAAGAATGGTGAATTCCAGCGCTGAAGAGCAGGTGCGTGGCTTGCTTGCTTCATATGCATGGCTTGCTTGTCAGTTCATTCGCAAGATAGGGCGGCATGCCATATGCATGCGATATGCCATCATGGCCGCCCCGTGAAGCACATACATGCATGCTTGCTTGCTTATGATGATGGATGGACTCACACATGGAAAGAGCACAACCGCTCGACCAAGATCAAGCAGACCTGCATGGGTGCAAAAATGGTTTTAAACACAGTCATGCAGCGGCGGGTTGGGATGCATGCCACACCTGTATTGCTTGGGAAACGAATTCTGATAGCTAGCAACAGGTGCAAGAGGCACAAGTCAAGCTAGCGGCACAAATCTAGCTAACGGCACAAGTCTAGCTAGCCGCACAAGTCTAGCTAGTGGCACAAATCTAGCTAGCGGCACCAGTCTAGCTGGCGGCACAAGTCTAGCTGGCGGCACAAGTCTAGCTGGCGGCACAAATCTAGCTAGCGGCACAAGTCTAGCTGGCGGTACAAGTCTAGCTGGAGGCACAAATCTAGCTAGTGGCACCAGTCTAGCTAGTGGCACCAGTCTAGCTAGCGGCACCAGTCTAGCTAGCGGCACCAGTCTAGCTAGCGGCACCAGTCTAGCTGGCGGCACAAATCTAGCTAGCCACATGTGCCACTTACTAGCCTGCCCGCTTGATGGTGCAGACGTGTAGATACTACAAGCAAACCATCGGAAGGTCAAAAGAACATCACGCATACGCCGTCTGGTTGATGCACCTGGTTGAACTGTCAGTAGTGGGTATCCATGCAAGCCACAGCTGTGCTTCTGTCATATGCATGCATGCGCCATCTATCTGTCTTTTCCGGATGACGTAGGACACACACGCTGCAACATGATGGATCTCTCTGCCACCAGATCCCGATGTGATGTGATGTGATGTGATTTGGTTGAGACCAGTGCATGAGACCTTGTGCATGCTTACAGCCAAGATCCTTCAATCCTTCAGATCCTTCAGATCCTTCAGATTTTCCTGCGGCAACATGAGAGCTCACACATTGATGAGCATCCTGGATGAGCGTTCTGCTCAGCCGCGCAGGCAGCTCACGCTGAGTTTTGAACTCAGGTCGGCGGATTCAGAGTCCACAGTGCTAACCACTACACCACGCGAGCGTATCATAGGATGACAACCGGTTCAACCACACACTCACACCTGTTCCGCAGCAGAGCTCCATCGTTGAGCACCGCCCTCCCCTCTCATTCAGTTTGTCCACCCATGCAGCTGCCCCCCCTGCTCATAACGCACGCACCTGAATGATAGATGAAGCAAGAATGGTGAATTCCAGCGCTGAAGAGCAGGTGCGTGGCTTGCTTGCTTCATATGCATGGCTTGCTTGTCAGTTCATTCGCAAGATAGGGCGGCATGCCATATGCATGCGATATGCCATCATGGCCGCCCCGTGAAGCACATACATGCATGCTTGCTTGCTTATGATGATGGATGGACTCACACATGGAAAGAGCACAACCGCTCGACCAAGATCAAGCAGACCTGCATGGGTGCAAAAATGGTTTTAAACACAGTCATGCAGCGGCGGGTTGGGATGCATGCCACACCTGTATTGCTTGGGACACGAATTCTGATAGCTAGCAACAGGTGCAAGAGGCACAAGTCAAGCTAGCGGCACAAATCTAGCTAACGGCACAAGTCTAGCTAGCCGCACAAGTCTAGCTAGTGGCACAAATCTAGCTAGCGGCACCAGTCTAGCTGGCGGCACAAGTCTAGCTGGCGGCACAAGTCTAGCTGGCGGCACAAATCTAGCTAGCGGCACAAGTCTAGCTGGCGGTACAAGTCTAGCTGGAGGCACAAATCTAGCTAGTGGCACCAGTCTAGCTACTGGCACCAGTCTAGCTAGCGGCACCAGTCTAGCTAGCGGCACCAGTCTAGCTGGCGGCACAAATCTAGCTAGCCACATGTGCCACTTGCTAGCCTGCCCGCTTGATGGTGCAGACGTGTAGATACTACAAGCAAACCATCGGAAGGTCAAAAGAACATCACGCATGCGCCGTCTGGTTGATGCACCTGGTTGAACTGTCAGTAGTGGGTATCCATGCAAGCCACAGCTGTGCTTCTGTCATATGCATGCATGCGCCATCTATCTGTCTTTTCCGGATGACGTAGGACACACACGCTGCAACATGATGGATCTCTCTGCCACCAGATCCCGATGTGATGTGATGTGATGTGATTTGGTTGAGACCAGTGCATGAGACCTTTGGGCAAGCTTACAGCCAAGATCCTTCAATCCTTCAGATCCTTCAGATCCTTAAGATATTCCTGCGGCAACGTGAGACCCCACACATTGATGAGCATCCTGGATGAGCGTTCTGCTCAGCCGCACAGGCAGCTCACGCTGAGTTTTGAACTCAGGTCGGCGGATTCAGAGTCCACAGTGCTAACCACTACACCACGCGAGCGTATCATGGGATGACAACCGGTTCAACCACACACTCACACCTGTTCCGCAGCAGAGCTCCATCGTTGAGCACCGCCCTCCCCTCTCATTCAGTTTGTCCACCCATGCAGCTGCCCCCCCTGCTCATAACGCACGCACCTGAATGATAGATGAAGCAAGAATGGTGAATTCCAGCGCTGAAGAGCAGGTGCGTGGCTTGCTTGCTTCATATGCATGGCTTGCTTGTCAGTTCATTCGCAAGATAGGGCGGCATGCCATATGCATGCGATATGCCATCATGGCCGCCCCGTGAAGCACATACATGCATGCTTGCTTGCTTATGATGATGGATGGACTCACACATGGAAAGAGCACAACCGCTCGACCAAGATCAAGCAGACCTGCATGGGTGCAAAAATGGTTTTAAACACAGTGGTGCAGCGGCGGGTTGGGATGCATGCCACACCTGTATTGCTTGGGAAACGAATTCTGATAGCTAGCAACAGGTGCAAGAGGCACAAGTCAAGCTAGCGGCACAAATCTAGCTAGCGGCACAAGTCTAGCTAGCCGCACAAGTCTAGCTAGTGGCACAAGTCAAGCTAGCGGCACAAATCTAGCTAGCGGCACAAGTCTAGCTAGCCGCACAAGTCTAGCTAGTGGCACAAATCTAGCTAGCGGCACAAGTCTAGCTGGCGGCACAAGTCTAGCTGGCGGCACAAGTCTAGCTGGCGGCACAAGTCTAGCTGGCGGCACAAATCTAGCTAGCGGCACAAGTCTAGCTGGCGGTACAAGTCTAGCTGGAGGCACAAATCTAGCTAGTGGCACCAGTCTAGCTACTGGCACCAGTCTAGCTAGCGGCACCAGTCTAGCTAGCGGCACCAGTCTAGCTGGCGGCACAAATCTAGCTAGCCACATGTGCCACTTGCTAGCCTGCCCGCTTGATGGTGCAGACGTGTAGATACTACAAGCAAACCATCGGAAGGTCAAAAGAACATCACGCATGCGCCGTCTGGTTGATGCACCTGGTTGAACTGTCAGTAGTGGGTATCCATGCAAGCCACAGCTGTGCTTCTGTCATATGCATGCATGCGCCATCTATCTGTCTTTTCCGGATGACGTAGGACACACACGCTGCAACATGATGGATCTCTCTGCCACCAGATCCCGATGTGATGTGATGTGATGTGATTTGGTTGAGACCAGTGCATGAGACCTTGTGCATGCTTACAGCCAAGATCCTTCAATCCTTCAGATCCTTCAGATCCTTCAGATTTTCCTGCGGCAACATGAGAGCTCACACATTGATGAGCATCCTGGATGAACGTTCTGCTCAGCCGCGCAGGCAGCTCACGCTGAGTTTTGAACTCAGGTCGGCGGATTCAGAGTCCACAGTGCTAACCACTACACCACGCGAGCGTATCATAGGATGACAACCGGTTCAACCACACACTCACACCTGTTCCGCAGCAGAGCTCCATCGTTGAGCACCGCCCTCCCCTCTCATTCAGTTTGTCCACCCATGCAGCTGCCCCCCCTGCTCATAACGCACGCACCTGAATGATAGATGAAGCAAGAATGGTGAATTCCAGCGCTGAAGAGCAGGTGCGTGGCTTGCTTGCTTCATATGCATGGCTTGCTTGTCAGTTCATTCGCAAGATAGGGCGGCATGCCATATGCATGCGATATGCCATCATGGCCGCCCCGTGAAGCACATACATGCATGCTTGCTTGCTTATGATGATGGATGGACTCACACATGGAAAGAGCACAACCGCTCGACCAAGATCAAGCAGACCTGCATGGGTGCAAAAATGGTTTTAAACACAGTCATGCAGCGGCGGGTTGGGATGCATGCCACACCTGTATTGCTTGGGAAACGAATTCTGATAGCTAGCAACAGGTGCAAGAGGCACAAGTCAAGCTAGCGGCACAAATCTAGCTAACGGCACAAGTCTAGCTAGCCGCACAAGTCTAGCTAGTGGCACAAATCTAGCTAGCGGCACCAGTCTAGCTGGCGGCACAAGTCTAGCTGGCGGCACAAGTCTAGCTGGCGGCACAAATCTAGCTAGCGGCACAAGTCTAGCTGGCGGTACAAGTCTAGCTGGAGGCACAAATCTAGCTAGTGGCACCAGTCTAGCTAGTGGCACCAGTCTAGCTAGCGGCACCAGTCTAGCTAGCGGCACCAGTCTAGCTAGCGGCACCAGTCTAGCTGGCGGCACAAATCTAGCTAGCCACATGTGCCACTTACTAGCCTGCCCGCTTGATGGTGCAGACGTGTAGATACTACAAGCAAACCATCGGAAGGTCAAAAGAACATCACGCATACGCCGTCTGGTTGATGCACCTGGTTGAACTGCCAGTAGTGGGTATCCATGCAAGCCGCAGCTGTGCTTCTGTCATATGCATGCATGCACCATCTATCTGTCTTTTCCGGATGACGTAGGACACACACGCTGCAACATGATGGATCTCTCTGCCACCAGATCCCAATGTGATGTGATGTGATGTGATTTGGTTGAGACCAGTGCATGAGACCTTGTGCATGCTTACAGCCAAGATCCTTCAATCCTTCAGATCCTTCAGATCCTTCAGATTTTCCTGCGGCAACGTGAGACCCCACACATTGATGAGCATCCTGGATGAGCGTTCTGCTCAGCCGCGCAGGCAGCTCACGCTGAGATTTGAACTCAGGTCGGCGGATTCAGAGTCCACAGTGCTAACCACTACACCACGCGAGCGTATCATGGGATGAGAACCTGTTCAACCACACACTCACACCTGTTCCGCAGCAGAGCTCCATCGTTGAGCACCGCCCTCCCCTCTCATTCAGTTTGTCCACCCATGCAGCTGTCCCCCCTGCTCATAACGCACGCACCTGAATGATAGATGAAGCAAGAATGGTGAATTCCAGCGCTGAAGAGCAGGTGCGTGGCTTGCTTGCTTCATATGCGTGGCTTGCTTGTCAGTTCATTCGCAAGATAGGGCGGCATGCCATATGCATGCGATATGCCATTATGGCCGCCCCGTGAAGCACATACATGCATGCTTGCTTGCTTATGATGATGGATGGACTCACACATGGAAAGAGCACAACCGCTCGACCAAGATCAAGCAGACCTGCATGGGTGCAAAAATGGTTTTAAACACAGTCGTGCAGCGGCGGGTTGGGATGCATGCCAAACCTGTATTGCTCGGGAAACGAATTCTGATAGCTAGCAACAGGTGCAAGAGGCACAAGTCAAGCTAGCGGCACAAATCTAGCTAGCGGCACAAGTCTAGCTAGCGGCACAAGTCTAGCTAGTGGCACAAATCTAGCTAGCGGCACAAGTCTAGCTGGCGGCACAAGTCTAGCTGGCGGCACAAGTCTAGCTGGCGGCACAAGTCTAGCTAGTGGCACAAATCTAGCTAGCGGTACAAGTCTAGCTGGCAGCACAAGTCTAGCTGGCGGCACAAATCTAGCTAGCGGCACATGTCTAGCTAGTGGCACCAGTCTAGCTAGCGGCACCAGTCTAGCTAGCCACATGTGCCACTTGCTAGCCTGCCCGCTTGATGATGCAGACGTTTAGATACTACAAGCAAACCATCAGAAGGTCAAAAGAACATCACGCATGCGCCGTCTGGTTGATGCACCTGGTTGAACTGTCAGTAGTGGGTATCCATGCAAGCCACAGCTGTGCTTCTGTCATATGCATGCATGCGCCATCTATCTGTCTTTTCCGGATGACGTAGGACACACACGCTGCAACATGATGGATCTCTCTGCCACCAGATCCCGATGTGATGTGATGTGATGTGATTTGGTTGAGACCAGTGCATGAGACCTTGTGCATGCTTACAGCCAAGATCCTTCAATCCTTCAGATCCTTCAGATCCTTCAGATTTTCCTGCGGCAACATGAGAGCCCACACATTGATGAGCATCCTGGATGAGCGTTCTGCTCAGCCGCGCAGGCAGCTCACGCTGAGTTTTGAACTCAGGTCGGCGGATTCAGAGTCCACAGTGCTAACCACTACACCACGCGAGCGTATCATGGGATGAGAACCTGTTCAACCACACACTCACACCTGTTCCGCAGCAGAGCTCCATCGTTGAGCACCGCCCTCCCCTCTCATTCAGTTTGTCCACCCATGCAGCTGCCCCCCCTGCTCATAACGCACGCACCTGAATGATAGATGAAGCAAGAATGGTGAATTCCAGCGCTGAAGAGCAGGTGCGTGGCTTGCTTGCTTCATATGCATGGCTTGCTTGTCAGTTCACTCGCAAGATAGGGCGGCATGCCATATGCATGCAATATGCCATCATGGCCGCCCCGTGAAGCACATACATGCATGCTTGCTTGCTTATGATGATGGATGGACTCACACATGGAAAGAGCACAACCGCTTGACCAAGATCAAGCAGACCTGCATGGGTGCAAAAATGGTTTTAAACACAGTCGTGCAGTGGCGGGTTGGGATGCATGCCAAACCTGTATTGCTTGGGAAACGAATTCTGATAGCTAGCAACAGGTGCAAGAGGCACAAGTCTAGCTAGCGGCACAAATCTAGCTAGCGGCACCAGTCTAGCTAGCGGCACAAGTCTAGCTGGCGGCACCAGTCTAGCTGGAGGCACAAGTCTAGCTGGAGGCACAAGTCTAGCTAGTGGCACCAGTCTAGCTAGTGGCACCAGTCTAGCTAGTGGCACCAGTCTAGCTAGCGGCACCAGTCTAGCTGGCGGCACAAATCTAGCTAGCCACATGTGCCACTTGCTAGCCTGCCCGCTTGATGGTGCAGACGTGTAGATACTACAAGCAAACCATCGGAAGGTCAAAAGAACATCACGCATGCGCCGTCTGTTTGATGCACCTGGTTGAACTGTCAGTAGTGGCTTTCCATGCAAGCCACAGCTGTGCTTCTGTCATATGCATGCATGCACCATCTATCTGTCTTTTCCGGATGACGTAGGACACACACGCTGCAACATGATGGATCTCTCTGCCACCAGATCCCGATGTGATGTGATGTGATGTGATTTGGTTGAGACCAGTGCATGAGACCTTGTGCATGCTTACAGCCAAGATCCTTCAATCCTTCAGATCCTTCAGATCCTTCAGATTTTCCTGCGGCAACATGAGAGCTCACACATTGATGAGCATCCTGGATGAGCGTTCTGCTCAGCCGCGCAGGCAGCTCACGCTGAGTTTTGAACTCAGGTCGGCGGATTCAGAGTCCACAGTGCTAACCACTACACCACGCGAGCGTATCATAGGATGAGAACCTGTTCAACCACACACTCACACCTGTTCCGCAGCAGAGCTCCATCGTTGAGCACCGCCCTCCCCTCTCATTCAGTTTGTCCACCCATGCAGCTGCCCCCCCTGCTCATAACGCACGCACCTGAATGATAGATGAAGCAAGAATGGTGAATTCCAGCGCTGAAGAGCAGGTGCGTGGCTTGCTTGCTTCATATGCATGGCTTGCTTGTCAGTTCATTCGCAAGATAGGGCGGCATGCCATATGCATGCGATATGCCATCATGGCCGCCCCGTGAAGCACATACATGCATGCTTGCTTGCTTATGATGATGGATGGACTCACACATGGAAAGAGCACAACCGCTCGACCAAGATCAAGCAGACCTGCATGGGTGCAAAAATGGTTTTAAACACAGTCATGCAGCGGCGGGTTGGGATGCATGCCACACCTGTATTGCTTGGGACACGAATTCTGATAGCTAGCAACAGGTGCAAGAGGCACAAGTCAAGCTAGCGGCACAAATCTAGCTAACGGCACAAGTCTAGCTAGCCGCACAAGTCTAGCTAGTGGCACAAATCTAGCTAGCGGCACCAGTCTAGCTGGCGGCACAAGTCTAGCTGGCGGCACAAGTCTAGCTGGCGGCACAAATCTAGCTAGCGGCACAAGTCTAGCTGGCGGTACAAGTCTAGCTGGAGGCACAAATCTAGCTAGTGGCACCAGTCTAGCTACTGGCACCAGTCTAGCTAGCGGCACCAGTCTAGCTAGCGGCACCAGTCTAGCTGGCGGCACAAATCTAGCTAGCCACATGTGCCACTTGCTAGCCTGCCCGCTTGATGGTGCAGACGTGTAGATACTACAAGCAAACCATCGGAAGGTCAAAAGAACATCACGCATGCGCCGTCTGGTTGATGCACCTGGTTGAACTGTCAGTAGTGGGTATCCATGCAAGCCACAGCTGTGCTTCTGTCATATGCATGCATGCGCCATCTATCTGTCTTTTCCGGATGACGTAGGACACACACGCTGCAACATGATGGATCTCTCTGCCACCAGATCCCGATGTGATGTGATGTGATGTGATTTGGTTGAGACCAGTGCATGAGACCTTTGGGCAAGCTTACAGCCAAGATCCTTCAATCCTTCAGATCCTTCAGATCCTTAAGATATTCCTGCGGCAACGTGAGACCCCACACATTGATGAGCATCCTGGATGAGCGTTCTGCTCAGCCGCACAGGCAGCTCACGCTGAGTTTTGAACTCAGGTCGGCGGATTCAGAGTCCACAGTGCTAACCACTACACCACGCGAGCGTATCATGGGATGAGAACCTGTTCAACCACACACTCACACCTGTTCCGCAGCAGAGCTCCATCGTTGAGCACCGCCCTCCCCTCTCATTCAGTTTGTCCACCCATGCAGCTGCCCCCCCTGCTCATAACGCACGCACCTGAATGATAGATGAAGCAAGAATGGTGAATTCCAGCGCTGAAGAGCAGGTGCGTGGCTTGCTTGCTTCATATGCATGGCTTGCTTGTCAGTTCATTCGCAAGATAGGGCGGCATGCCATATGCATGCGATATGCCATCATGGCCGCCCCGTGAAGCACATACATGCATGCTTGCTTGCTTATGATGATGGATGGACTCACACATGGAAAGAGCACAACCGCTCGACCAAGATCAAGCAGACCTGCATGGGTGCAAAAATGGTTTTAAACACAGTGGTGCAGCGGCGGGTTGGGATGCATGCCACACCTGTATTGCTTGGGAAACGAATTCTGATAGCTAGCAACAGGTGCAAGAGGCAAAAGTCAAGCTAGCGGCACAAATCTAGCTAGCGGCACAAGTCTAGCTAGCCGCACAAGTCTAGCTAGTGGCACAAGTCAAGCTAGCGGCACAAATCTAGCTAGCGGCACAAGTCTAGCTAGCCGCACAAGTCTAGCTAGTGGCACAAATCTAGCTAGCGGCACAAGTCTAGCTGGCGGCACAAGTCTAGCTGGCGGCACAAGTCTAGCTGGCGGCACAAGTCTAGCTGGCGGCACAAATCTAGCTAGCGGCACAAGTCTAGCTGGCGGTACAAGTCTAGCTGGAGGCACAAATCTAGCTAGTGGCACCAGTCTAGCTACTGGCACCAGTCTAGCTAGCGGCACCAGTCTAGCTAGCGGCACCAGTCTAGCTGGCGGCACAAATCTAGCTAGCCACATGTGCCACTTGCTAGCCTGCCCGCTTGATGGTGCAGACGTGTAGATACTACAAGCAAACCATCGGAAGGTCAAAAGAACATCACGCATGCGCCGTCTGGTTGATGCACCTGGTTGAACTGTCAGTAGTGGGTATCCATGCAAGCCACAGCTGTGCTTCTGTCATATGCATGCATGCGCCATCTATCTGTCTTTTCCGGATGACGTAGGACACACACGCTGCAACATGATGGATCTCTCTGCCACCAGATCCCGATGTGATGTGATGTGATGTGATTTGGTTGAGACCAGTGCATGAGACCTTGTGCATGCTTACAGCCAAGATCCTTCAATCCTTCAGATCCTTCAGATCCTTCAGATTTTCCTGCGGCAACATGAGAGCTCACACATTGATGAGCATCCTGGATGAGCGTTCTGCTCAGCCGCGCAGGCAGCTCACGCTGAGTTTTGAACTCAGGTCGGCGGATTCAGAGTCCACAGTGCTAACCACTACACCACGCGAGCGTATCATAGGATGACAACCGGTTCAACCACACACTCACACCTGTTCCGCAGCAGAGCTCCATCGTTGAGCACCGCCCTCCCCTCTCATTCAGTTTGTCCACCCATGCAGCTGCCCCCCCTGCTCATAACGCACGCACCTGAATGATAGATGAAGCAAGAATGGTGAATTCCAGCGCTGAAGAGCAGGTGCGTGGCTTGCTTGCTTCATATGCATGGCTTGCTTGTCAGTTCATTCGCAAGATAGGGCGGCATGCCATATGCATGCGATATGCCATCATGGCCGCCCCGTGAAGCACATACATGCATGCTTGCTTGCTTATGATGATGGATGGACTCACACATGGAAAGAGCACAACCGCTCGACCAAGATCAAGCAGACCTGCATGGGTGCAAAAATGGTTTTAAACACAGTCATGCAGCGGCGGGTTGGGATGCATGCCACACCTGTATTGCTTGGGAAACGAATTCTGATAGCTAGCAACAGGTGCAAGAGGCACAAGTCAAGCTAGCGGCACAAATCTAGCTAACGGCACAAGTCTAGCTAGCCGCACAAGTCTAGCTAGTGGCACAAATCTAGCTAGCGGCACCAGTCTAGCTGGCGGCACAAGTCTAGCTGGAGGCACAAGTCTAGCTGGCGGCACAAATCTAGCTAGCGGCACAAGTCTAGCTGGCGGTACAAGTCTAGCTGGAGGCACAAATCTAGCTAGTGGCACCAGTCTAGCTAGTGGCACCAGTCTAGCTAGCGGCACCAGTCTAGCTAGCGGCACCAGTCTAGCTAGCGGCACCAGTCTAGCTGGCGGCACAAATCTAGCTAGCCACATGTGCCACTTACTAGCCTGCCCGCTTGATGGTGCAGACGTGTAGATACTACAAGCAAACCATCGGAAGGTCAAAAGAACATCACGCATACGCCGTCTGGTTGATGCACCTGGTTGAACTGCCAGTAGTGGGTATCCATGCAAGCCGCAGCTGTGCTTCTGTCATATGCATGCATGCACCATCTATCTGTCTTTTCCGGATGACGTAGGACACACACGCTGCAACATGATGGATCTCTCTGCCACCAGATCCCAATGTGATGTGATGTGATGTGATTTGGTTGAGACCAGTGCATGAGACCTTGTGCATGCTTACAGCCAAGATCCTTCAATCCTTCAGATCCTTCAGATTTTCCTGCGGCAACGTGAGACCCCACACATTGATGAGCATCCTGGATGAGCGTTCTGCTCAGCCGCGCAGGCAGCTCACGCTGAGATTTGAACTCAGGTCGGCGGATTCAGAGTCCACAGTGCTAACCACTACACCACGCGAGCGTATCATGGGATGAGAACCTGTTCAACCACACACTCACACCTGTTCCGCAGCAGAGCTCCATCGTTGAGCACCGCCCTCCCCTCTCATTCAGTTTGTCCACCCATGCAGCTGCCCCCCTGCTCATAACGCACGCACCTGAATGATAGATGAAGCAAGAATGGTGAATTCCAGCGCTGAAGAGCAGGTGCGTGGCTTGCTTGCTTCATATGCGTGGCTTGCTTGTCAGTTCATTCGCAAGATAGGGCGGCATGCCATATGCATGCGATATGCCATCATGGCCGCCCCGTGAAGCACATACATGCATGCTTGCTTGCTTATGATGATGGATGGACTCACACATGGAAAGAGCACAACCGCTCGACCAAGATCAAGCAGACCTGCATGGGTGCAAAAATGGTTTTAAACACAGTCGTGCAGTGGCGGGTTGGGATGCATGCCAAACCTGTAATGCTTGGGAAACCCATTCTGATAGCTAGCAACAGGTGCAAGAGGCACAAGTCTAGCTAGCGGCACAAGTCTAGCTAGTGGCACAAATCTAGCTGGCGGCACCAGTCTAGCTGGCGGCACCAGTCTAGCTGGCGGCACAAGTCTAGCTGGAGGCACAAATCTAGCTAGTGGCACCAGTCTAGCTAGTGGCACCAGTCTAGCTAGTGGCACCAGTCTAGCTGGCGGCACAAATCTAGCTAGCCACATGTGCCACTTACTAGCCTGCCCGCTTGATGGTGCAGACGTGTAGATACTACAAGCAAACCATCGGAAGGTCAAAAGAACATCACGCATGGGCCGTCTGGTTGATGCACCTGGTTGAACTGTCAGTAGTGGGTATCCATGCAAGCCGCAGCTGTGCTTCTGTCATATGCATGCATGCACCATCTATCTGTCTTTTCCGGATGACGTAGGACACACACGCTGCAACATGATGGATCTCTCTGCCACCAGATCCCGATGTGATGTGATGTGATGTGATTTGGTCGAGACCAGTGCATGAGACCTTGTGCATGCTTACAGCCAAGATCCTTCAATCTTTCAGATCCTTCAGATCCTCCAGATTTTCCTGCGGCAACGTGAGACCCCACACATTGATGAGCATCCTGGATAAGCATTCTGCTCAGCCGCGCAGGCAGCTCACGCTGAGATTTGAACTCAGGATGGCGGATTCAGAGTCCACAGTGCTAACCACTACACCACGCGAGCGTATCATGGGATGAGAACCTGTTCAACCACACACTCACACCTGTTCCGCAGCAGAGCTCCATCGTTGAGCACCGCCCTCCCCTCTCATTCAGTTTGTCCACCCATGCAGCTGCCCCCCCTGCTCATAACGCACGCACCTGAATGATAGATGAAGCAAGAATGGTGAATTCCAGCGCTGAAGAGCAGGTGCGTGGCTTGCTTGCTTCATATGCGTGGCTTGCTTGTCAGTTCATTCGCAAGATAGGGCGGCATGCCATATGCATGTGATATGCCATCATGGCCGCCCCGTGAAGCACATACATGCATGCTTGCTTGCTTATGATGATGGATGGACTCACACATGGAAAGAGCACAACCGCTCGACCAAGATCAAGCAGACCTGCATGGGTGCAAAAATGGTTTTAAACACAGTCGTGCAGTGGCGGGTTGGGATGCATGCCAAACCTGTAATGCTTGGGAAACGCATTCTGATAGCTAGCAACAGGTGCAAGAGGCACAAGACAAGCTAGCGGCACAAATCTAGCTAGCGGCACAAGTCTAGCTAGCGGCACAAGTCTAGCTAGTGGCACAAATCTAGCTGGCGGCACCAGTCTAGCTGGCGGCACCAGTCTAGCTGGCGGCACAAGTCTAGCTGGAGGCACAAATCTAGCTAGCGGCACCAGTCTAGCTAGTGGCACCAGTCTAGCTAGCGGCACCAGTCTAGCTGGCGGCACAAATCTAGCTAGCCACATGTGCCACTTGCTAGCCTGCCCGCTTGATGGTGCAGACGTGTAGATACTACAAGCAAACCATCGGAAGGTCAAAAGAACATCACGCATGCGCCGTCTGGTTGATGCACCTGGTTGAACTGTCAGTAGTGGGTATCCATGCAAGCCGCAGCTGTGCTTCTGTCATATGCATGCATGCACCATCTATCTGTCTTTTCCGGATGACGTAGGACACACACGCTGCAACATGATGGATCTCTCTGCCACCAGATCCCGATGTGATGTGATGTGATGTGATTTGGTTGAGACCAGTGCATGAGACCTTGTGCATGCTTACAGCCAAGATCCTTGAGATCCTTCAGATCCTCCAGATTTTCCTGCGGCAACGTGAGACCCCACACATTGATGAGCATCCTGGATGAGCGTTCTGCTCAGCCGCGCAGGCAGCTCACGCTGAGATTTGAACTCAGGATGGCGGATTCAGAGTCCACAGTGCTAACCACTACACCACGCGAGCGTATCATGGGATGACAACCTGTTCAACCACACAGTCACACCTGTTCCGCAGCAGAGCTGCATCGTTGAGCACCGCCCTCCCCTCTCATTCAGTTTGTCCACCCATGCAGCTGCCCCCCTGCTCATAACGCACGCATCTGAATGATAGATGAAGCAAGAATGGTGAATTCCAGCGCTGAAGAGCAGGTGCGTGGCTTGCTTGCTTCATATGCGTGGCTTGCTTGTCAGTTCATTCGCAAGATAGGGCGGCATGCCATATGCATGCGATATGCCATCATGGCCGCCCCGTGAAGCACATACATGCATGCTTGCTTGCTTATGATGATGGATGGACTCACACATGGAAAGAGCACAACCGCTCGACCAAGATCAAGCAGACCTGCATGGGTGCAAAAATGGTTTTAAACACAGTCTTGCAGCGGCGGGTTGGGATGCATGCCAAACCTGTATTGCTTGGGAAACGCATTCTGATAGCTAGCAACAGGTGCAAGAGGCACAAGTCAAGCTAGCGGCACCAGTCTAGCTAGCGGCACAAGTCTAGCTAGTGGCACAAGTCAAGCTAGCGGCACAAGTCTAGCTAGCGGCACAAGTCTAGCTGGGGGCACAAGTCTAGCTGGCGGCACAAGTCTAGCTGGCGGCACAAACCTATATGCGGCACAAGTCTAGCTAGTGGCACCAGTCTAGCTAGTGGCACCAGTCTAGCTAGTGGCACCAGTCTAGCTAGCGGCACCAGTCTAGCTGGCGGCACAAATCTATCTAGCCACATGTGCCACTTGCTAGCCTGCCCGCTTGATGGTGCAGACGTGTAGATACTACAAGCAAACCATCGGAAGGTCAAAAGAACATCACGCATGCGCCGTCTGGTTGATGCACCTGGTTGAACCGTCAGTAGTGGGTATCCATGCAAGCCACAGCTGTGCTTCTGTCATATGCATGCATGCACCATCTATCTGTCTTTTCCGGATGACGTAGGACACACACGCTGCAACATGATGGATCTCTCTGCCACCAGATCCCGATGTGATGTGATGTGATGTGATTTGGTTGAGACCAGTGCATGAGACCTTGTGCATGCTTACAGCCAATATCCTTCAATCCTTCAGATCCTTCAGATCCTTCAGATTTTCCTGCGGCAACGTGAGAGCCCACACATTGATGAGCATCCTGGATGAGCGTTCTGCTCAGCCGCGCAGGCAGCTCACGCTGAGATTTGAACTCAGGTCGGCGGATTCAGAGTCCACAGTGCTAACCACTACACCACGCGAGCGTATCATGGGATGACAACCTGTTCAACCACACACTCACACCTGTTCCGCAGCAGAGCTCCATCGTTGAGCACCGCCCTCCCCTCTCATTCAGTTTGTCCACCCATGCAGCTGTCCCCCCTGCTCATAACGCACGCACCTGAATGATAGATGAAGCAAGCAAACCATCAGAAGGTCAGTCTAGCTAGTGGCACCAGTCTAGCTAGTAGCACCAGTCTAGTTAGCGGCACCAGTCTAGCTGGCGGCACAAATCTAGCTAGCCACATGTGCCACTTGCTAGCCTGCCTGCTTGATGGTGCAGACGTGTAGATACTACAAGCAAACGATCGGAAGGTCAAAAGAACATCACGCATGCGCCGTCTGGTTGATGCACCTGGTTGAACTGTCAGTAGTGGGTATCCATGCAAGCCACAGCTGTGCTTCTGTCATATGCATGCATGCGCCATCTATCTGTCTTTTCCGGATGACGTAGGACACACACGCTGCAACGTGATGGATCTCTCTGCCACCAGATCCCGATGTGATGTGATGTGATGTGATTTGGTTGAGACCAGTGCATGAGACCTTGTGCATGCTTACAGCCAAGATCCTTCAATCCTTCAGATCCTTCAGATCCTCCAGATTTTCCTGCGGCAACGTGAGACCCCACACATTGATGAGCATCCTGGATGAGCGTTCTGCTCAGCCAAGCAAGCAGCTCACGCTGTGATTTTTGAACTCAGGTCCGCGGATTCAGAGTCCACAGTGCTAACCACTACACCACGCGAGCGTATCATGGGATGACAACCTGTTCAACCACATACTCACACCTGTTCCGCAGCAGAGCTCCATCGTTGAGCACCGCCCTCCCCTCTCATTCAGTTTGTCCACCCATGCAGCTGTCCCCCCTGCTCATCACGCACGCACCTGAATGATAGATGAAGCAAGAATGGTGAATTCCAGCGCTGAAGAGCAGGTGCGTGGCTTGCTTGCTTCATATGCGTGGCTTGCTTGTCAGTTCATTCACAAGATAGGGCGGCATGCCATATGCATGCGATATGCCATCATGGCCGCCCCGTGAAGCACATACATGCATGCTTGCTTGCTTATGATGATGGATGGACTCACACATGGAAAGAGCACAACCGCTCGACCAAGATCAAGCAGACCTGCATGGGTGCAAAAATGGTTTTAAACACAGTCGTGCAGTGGCGGGTTGGGATGCATGCCAAACCTGTAATGCTTGGGAAACGCATTCTGATAGCTAGCAACAGGTGCAAGAGGCACAAGTCAAGCTAGCGGCACAAATCTAGCAAGCGGCACAAGTCTAGCTAGCGGCACAAGTCTAGCTAGTGGCACAAATCTAGCTGGCGGCACCAGTCTAGCTGGCGGCACCAGTCTAGCTGGCGGCACAAGTCTAGCTGGAGGCACAAATCTAGCTAGTGGCACCAGTCTAGCTAGTGGCACCAGTCTAGCTAGCGGCACCAGTCTAGCTGGCGGCACAAATCTAGCTAGCCACATGTGCCACTTACTAGCCTGCCCGCTTGATGGTGCAGACGTGTAGATACTACAAGCAAACCATCGGAAGGTCAAAAGAACATCACGCATACGCCGTCTGGTTGATGCACCTGGTTGAACTGTCAGTAGTGGGTATCCATGCAAGCCGCAGCTGTGCTTCTGTCATATGCATGCATGCACCATCTATCTGTCTTTTCCGGATGACGTAGGACACACACGCTGCAACATGATGGATCTCTCTGCCACCAGATCCCGATGTGATGTGATGTGATGTGATTTGGTTGAGACCAGTGCATGAGACCTTGTGCATGCTTACAGCCAAGATCCTTCAATCCTTCAGATCCTTCAGATCCTTCAGATTTTCCTGCGGCAACGTGAGACCCCACACATTGATGAGCATCCTGGATGAGCGTTCTGCTCAGCCGCGCAGGCAGCTCACGCTGAGATTTGAACTCAGGATGGCGGATTCAGAGTCCACAGTGCTAACCACTACACCACGCGAGCGTATCATGGGATGAGAACCTGTTCAACCACACAGTCACACCTGTTCCGCAGCAGAGCTCCATCGTTGAGCACCGCCCTCCCCTCTCATTCAGTTTGTCCACCCATGCAGCTGCCCCCCTGCTCATAACGCACGCACCTGAATGATAGATGAAGCAAGAATGGTGAATTCCAGCGCTGAAGAGCAGGTGCGTGGCTTGCTTGCTTCATATGCGTGGCTTGCTTGTCAGTTCATTCGCAAGATAGGGCGGCATGCCATATGCATGCGATATGCCATCATGGCCGCCCCGTGAAGCACATACATGCATGCTTGCTTGCTTATGATGATGGATGGACTCACACATGGAAAGAGCACAACCGCTCGACCAAGATCAAGCAGACCTGCATGGGTGCAAAAATGGTTTTAAACACAGTCGTGCAGTGGCGGGTTGGGATGCATGCCAAACCTGTAATGCTTGGGAAACCCATTCTGATAGCTAGCAACAGGTGCAAGAGGCACAAGTCTAGCTAGCGGCACAAGTCTAGCTAGTGGCACAAATCTAGCTGGCGGCACCAGTCTAGCTGGCGGCACCAGTCTAGCTGGCGGCACAAGTCTAGCTGGAGGCACAAATCTAGCTAGTGGCACCAGTCTAGCTAGTGGCACCAGTCTAGCTAGTGGCACCAGTCTAGCTGGCGGCACAAATCTAGCTAGCCACATGTGCCACTTACTAGCCTGCCCGCTTGATGGTGCAGACGTGTAGATACTACAAGCAAACCATCGGAAGGTCAAAAGAACATCACGCATGGGCCGTCTGGTTGATGCACCTGGTTGAACTGTCAGTAGTGGGTATCCATGCAAGCCGCAGCTGTGCTTCTGTCATATGCATGCATGCACCATCTATCTGTCTTTTCCGGATGACGTAGGACACACACGCTGCAACATGATGGATCTCTCTGCCACCAGATCCCGATGTGATGTGATGTGATGTGATTTGGTCGAGACCAGTGCATGAGACCTTGTGCATGCTTACAGCCAAGATCCTTCAATCTTTCAGATCCTTCAGATCCTCCAGATTTTCCTGCGGCAACGTGAGACCCCACACATTGATGAGCATCCTGGATAAGCATTCTGCTCAGCCGCGCAGGCAGCTCACGCTGAGATTTGAACTCAGGATGGCGGATTCAGAGTCCACAGTGCTAACCACTACACCACGCAAGCGTATCATGGGATGAGAACCTGTTCAACCACACACTCACACCTGTTCCGCAGCAGAGCTCCATCGTTGAGCACCGCCCTCCCCTCTCATTCAGTTTGTCCACCCATGCAGCTGCCCCCCCTGCTCATAACGCACGCACCTGAATGATAGATGAAGCAAGAATGGTGAATTCCAGCGCTGAAGAGCAGGTGCGTGGCTTGCTTGCTTCATATGCGTGGCTTGCTTGTCAGTTCATTCGCAAGATAGGGCGGCATGCCATATGCATGTGATATGCCATCATGGCCGCCCCGTGAAGCACATACATGCATGCTTGCTTGCTTATGATGATGGATGGACTCACACATGGAAAGAGCACAACCGCTCGACCAAGATCAAGCAGACCTGCATGGGTGCAAAAATGGTTTTAAACACAGTCGTGCAGTGGCGGGTTGGGATGCATGCCAAACCTGTAATGCTTGGGAAACGCATTCTGATAGCTAGCAACAGGTGCAAGAGGCACAAGACAAGCTAGCGGCACAAATCTAGCTAGCGGCACAAGTCTAGCTAGCGGCACAAGTCTAGCTAGTGGCACAAATCTAGCTGGCGGCACCAGTCTAGCTGGCGGCACCAGTCTAGCTGGCGGCACAAGTCTAGCTGGAGGCACAAATCTAGCTAGCGGCACCAGTCTAGCTAGTGGCACCAGTCTAGCTAGCGGCACCAGTCTAGCTGGCGGCACAAATCTAGCTAGCCACATGTGCCACTTGCTAGCCTGCCCGCTTGATGGTGCAGACGTGTAGATACTACAAGCAAACCATCGGAAGGTCAAAAGAACATCACGCATGCGCCGTCTGGTTGATGCACCTGGTTGAACTGTCAGTAGTGGGTATCCATGCAAGCCGCAGCTGTGCTTCTGTCATATGCATGCATGCACCATCTATCTGTCTTTTCCGGATGACGTAGGACACACACGCTGCAACATGATGGATCTCTCTGCCACCAGATCCCGATGTGATGTGATGTGATGTGATTTGGTTGAGACCAGTGCATGAGACCTTGTGCATGCTTACAGCCAAGATCCTTGAGATCCTTCAGATCCTCCAGATTTTCCTGCGGCAACGTGAGACCCCACACATTGATGAGCATCCTGGATGAGCGTTCTGCTCAGCCGCGCAGGCAGCTCACGCTGAGATTTGAACTCAGGATGGCGGATTCAGAGTCCACAGTGCTAACCACTACACCACGCGAGCGTATCATGGGATGACAACCTGTTCAACCACACAGTCACACCTGTTCCGCAGCAGAGCTGCATCGTTGAGCACCGCCCTCCCCTCTCATTCAGTTTGTCCACCCATGCAGCTGCCCCCCTGCTCATAACGCACGCATCTGAATGATAGATGAAGCAAGAATGGTGAATTCCAGCGCTGAAGAGCAGGTGCGTGGCTTGCTTGCTTCATATGCGTGGCTTGCTTGTCAGTTCATTCGCAAGATAGGGCGGCATGCCATATGCATGCGATATGCCATCATGGCCGCCCCGTGAAGCACATACATGCATGCTTGCTTGCTTATGATGATGGATGGACTCACACATGGAAAGAGCACAACCGCTCGACCAAGATCAAGCAGACCTGCATGGGTGCAAAAATGGTTTTAAACACAGTCTTGCAGCGGCGGGTTGGGATGCATGCCAAACCTGTATTGCTTGGGAAACGCATTCTGATAGCTAGCAACAGGTGCAAGAGGCACAAGTCAAGCTAGCGGCACCAGTCTAGCTAGCGGCACAAGTCTAGCTAGTGGCACAAGTCAAGCTAGCGGCACAAGTCTAGCTAGCGGCACAAGTCTAGCTGGGGGCACAAGTCTAGCTGGCGGCACAAGTCTAGCTGGCGGCACAAACCTATATGCGGCACAAGTCTAGCTAGTGGCACCAGTCTAGCTAGTGGCACCAGTCTAGCTAGTGGCACCAGTCTAGCTAGCGGCACCAGTCTAGCTGGCGGCACAAATCTATCTAGCCACATGTGCCACTTGCTAGCCTGCCCGCTTGATGGTGCAGACGTGTAGATACTACAAGCAAACCATCGGAAGGTCAAAAGAACATCACGCATGCGACGTCTGGTTGATGCACCTGGTTGAACCGTCAGTAGTGGGTATCCATGCAAGCCACAGCTGTGCTTCTGTCATATGCATGCATGCACCATCTATCTGTCTTTTCCGGATGACGTAGGACACACACGCTGCAACATGATGGATCTCTCTGCCACCAGATCCCGATGTGATGTGATGTGATGTGATTTGGTTGAGACCAGTGCATGAGACCTTGTGCATGCTTACAGCCAAGATCCTTCAATCCTTCAGATCCTTCAGATCCTTCAGATTTTCCTGCGGCAACGTGAGAGCCCACACATTGATGAGCATCCTGGATGAGCGTTCTGCTCAGCCGCGCAGGCAGCTCACGCTGAGATTTGAACTCAGGTCGGCGGATTCAGAGTCCACAGTGCTAACCACTACACCACGCGAGCGTATCATGGGATGACAACCTGTTCAACCACACACTCACACCTGTTCCGCAGCAGAGCTCCATCGTTGAGCACCGCCCTCCCCTCTCATTCAGTTTGTCCACCCATGCAGCTGTCCCCCCTGCTCATAACGCACGCACCTGAATGATAGATGAAGCAAGAATGGTGAATTCCAGCGCTGAAGAGCAGGTGCGTGGCTTGCTTGCTTCATATGCGTGGCTTGCTTGTCAGTTCATTCGCAAGATAGGGCGGCATGCCATATGCATGTGATATGCCATCATGGCCGCCCCGTGAAGCACATACATGCATGCTTGCTTGCTTATGATGATGGATGGACTCACACATGGAAAGAGCACAACCGCTCGACCAAGATCAAGCAGACCTGCATGGGTGCAAAAATGGTTTTAAACACAGTCGTGCAGTGGCGGGTTGGGATGCATGCCAAACCTGTAATGCTTAGGAAACGCATTCTGATACCTAGCAACAGGTGCAAGAGGCACAAGTCAAGCTAGCGGCACAAATCTAGCAAGCGGCACAAGTCTAGCTAGCGGCACAAGTCTAGCTAGTGGCACAAATCTAGCTGGCGGCACCAGTCTAGCTGGCCGCACAAGTCTAGCTGGTGGCACAAGTCTAGCTGGAGGCACAAATCTAGCTAGCGGCACAAGTCTAGCTAGTGGCACCAGTCTAGCTAGTGGCACCAGTCTAGCTAGTGGCACCAGTCTAGCTAGCGGCACCAGTCTAGCTGGCGGCACAAATCTAGCTAGCCACATGTGCCACTGACTAGCCTGCCCGCTTGATGGTGCAGACGTGTAGATACTACAAGCAAACCATCGGAAGGTCAAAAGAACATCACGCATGCGCCGTCTGGTTGATGCACCTGGTTGAACTGTCAGTAGTGGGTATCCATGCAAGCCACAGCTGTGCTTCTGTCATATGCATGCATGCACCATCTATCTGTCTTTTCCGGATGACGTAGGACACACACGCTGCAACATGATGGATCTCTCTGCCACCAGATCCCGATGTGATGTGATGTGATGTGATTTGGTTGAGACCAGTGCATGAGACCTTGTGCATGCTTACAGCCAAGATCCTTCAATCCTTCAGATCCTTCAGATCCTCCAGATTTTCCTGCGGCAACGTGAGACCCCACACATTGATGAGCATCCTGGATGAGCGTTCTGCTCAGCCGCGCAGGCAGCTCACGCTGAGTTTTGAACTCAGGATGGCGGATTTAGAGTCCACAGTGCTAACCACTACACCACGCGAGCGTATCATGGGATGAGAACCTGTTCAACCACACACTCACACCTGTTCCGCAGCAGAGCTCCATCGTTGAGCACCGCCCTCCCCTCTCATTCAGTTTGTCCACCCATGCAGCTTCCCCCCTGCTCATCACGCACGCACCTGAATGATAGATGAAGCAAGAATGGTGAATTCCAGCGCTGAAGAGCAGGTGCGTGGCTTGCTTGCTTCATATGCGTGGCTTGCTTGTCAGTTCATTCGCAAGATAGGGCGGCATGCCATATGCATGCGATATGCCATCATGGCCGCCCCGTGAAGAACATACATGCATGCTTGCTTGCTTATGATGATGGATGGACTCACACATGGAAAAAGCACAACCGCTCGACCAAGATCAAGCAGACCTGCATGGGTGCAAAAATGGTTTTAAACACAGTCGTGCAGTGGCGGGTTGGGATGCATGCCAAACCTGTAATGCTTGGGAAACGCATTCTGATAGCTAGCAACTAGTGCAAGAGGCACAAGTCAAGCTAGCGGCACAAATCTAGCAAGCGGCACAAGTCTAGCTAGCGGCTCAAATCTAGCTAGCGGCACCAGTCAAGCTAGTGGCACAAGTCTAGCTGGAGGCACAAGTCTAGCTAGCGGCACCAGTCTAGCTAGTGGCACAAATCTAGCTTGCGGCACAAGTCTAGCTAGCGGCACAAGTCTAGCTAGCGGCTCAAATCTAGCTAGCGGCACAAGTCTAGCTAGTGGCACAAATCTAGCTGGCGGCACAAGTCTAGCTGGCGGCACAAGTCTAGCTGGCGGCACAAGTCTAGCTGGAGGCACAAATCTAGCTGGCGGCCCAAATCTAGCTAGCGGCACAAGTCTAGCTGGCGGCACAAGTCTAGCTGGAGGCACAAATCTTGCTAGTGGCACCAGTCTAGCTAGTGGCACCAGTCTAGCTAGCGGCTTCAGTCTAGCTAGCGGCACAAATCTAGCTAGCCACATGTGCCACTTACTAGCCTGCCCGCTTGATGGTGCAGACGTGTAGATACTACAAGCAAACCATCGGAAGGTCAAAAGAACATCACGCATGCGCCGTCTGGTTGATGCACCTGGTTGAACTGTCAGTAGTGGGTATCCATGCAAGCCGCAGCTGTGCTTCTGTCATATGCATGCATGCACCATCTATCTGTCTTTTCCGGATGACGTAGGACACACACGCTGCAACATGATGGATCTCTCTGCCACCAGATCCCGATGTGATGTGATGTGATGTGATTTGGTTGAGACCAGTGCATGAGACCTTGTGCATGCTTACAGCCAAGATCCTTCAGATCCTTCAGATCCTCCAGATTTTCCTGCGGCAACGTGAGACCCCACACATTGATGAGCATCCTGGATGAGCGTTCTGCTCAGCCAAGCAAGCAGCTCACGCTGTGATTTTTGAACTCAGGTCCGCGGATTCAGAGTCCACAGTGCTAACCACTACACCACGCGAGCGTATCATGGGATGAGAACCTGTTCAACCACACACCCACACCTGTTCCGCTGCAGAGCTCCATCGTTGAGCACCGCCCTCCCCTCTCATTCAGTTTGTCCACCCATGCAGCTGTCCCCCCTGCTCATAACGCACGCACCTGAATGATAGATGAAGCAAGAATGGTGAATTCCAGCGCTGAAGAGCAGGTGCGTGGCTTGCTTGCTTCATATGCGTGGCTTGCTTGTCAGTTCATTCGCAAGATAGGGCGGCATGCCATATGCATGCGATATGCCATCATGGCCGCCCCGTGAAGCACATACATGCATGCTTGCTTGCTTATGATGATGGATGGACTCACACATGGAAAGAGCACAACCGCTCGACCAAGATCAAGCAGACCTGCATGGGTGCAAAAATGGTTTTAAACACAGTCGTGCAGTGGCGGGTTGGGATGCATGCCAAACCTGTATTGCTTGGGAAACGCATTCTGATAGCTAGCAACAGGTGCAAGAGGCACAAGTCAAGCTAGCGGCACAAATCTAGCAAGCGGCACAAGTCTAGCTAGCGGCACAAGTCTAGCTAGTGGCACAAATCTAGCTGGCGGCACCAGTCTAGCTGGCGGCACCAGTCTAGCTGGCGGCACAAGTCTAGCTGGAGGCACAAATCTAGCTAGTGGCACCAGTCTAGCTAGTGGCACCAGTCTAGCTAGCGGCACCAGTCTAGCTGGCGGCACAAATCTAGCTAGCCACATGTGCCACTTACTAGCCTGCCCGCTTGATGGTGCAGACGTGTAGATACTACAAGCAAACCATCGGAAGGTCAAAAGAACATCACGCATACGCCGTCTGGTTGATGCACCTGGTTGAACTGTCAGTAGTGGGTATCCATGCAAGCCGCAGCTGTGCTTCTGTCATATGCATGCATGCACCATCTATCTGTCTTTTCCGGATGACGTAGGACACACACGCTGCAACATGATGGATCTCTCTGCCACCAGATCCCGATGTGATGTGATGTGATGTGATTTGGTTGAGACCAGTGCATGAGACCTTGTGCATGCTTACAGCCAAGATCCTTCAATCCTTCAGATCCTTCAGATCCTTCAGATTTTCCTGCGGCAACGTGAGACCCCACACATTGATGAGCATCCTGGATGAGCGTTCTGCTCAGCCGCGCAGGCAGCTCACGCTGAGATTTGAAGTCAGGTTGGCGGATTCAGAGTCCACAGTGCTAACCACTACACCACGCGAGCGTATCATGGGATGAGAACCTGTTCAACCACACAGTCACACCTGTTCCGCAGCAGAGCTCCATTGTTGAGCACCGCCCTCCCCTCTCATTCAGTTTGTCCACCCATGCAGCTGCCCCCCTGCTCATAACGCACGCACCTGAATGATAGATGAAGCAAGAATGGTGAATTCCAGCGCTGAAGAGCAGGTGCGTGGGTTGCTTGCTTCATATGCGTGGCTTGCTTGTCAGTTCATTCGCAAGATAGGGCGGCATGCCATATGCATGCGATATGCCATCATGGCCGCCCCGTGAAGCACATACATGCATGCTTGCTTGCTTATGATGATGGATGGACTCACACATGGAAAGAGCACAACCGCTCGACCAAGATCAAGCAGACCTGCATGGGTGCAAAAATGGTTTTAAACACAGTCGTGCAGTGGCGGGTTGGGATGCATGCCAAACCTGTAATGCTTGGGAAACGCATTCTGATAGCTAGCAACAGGTGCAAGAGGCACAAGTCTAGCTAGCGGCACAAGTCTAGCTAGTGGCACAAATCTAGCTGGCGGCACCAGTCTAGCTGGCGGCACCAGTCTAGCTGGCGGCACAAGTCTAGCTGGAGGCACAAATCTAGCTAGTGGCACCAGTCTAGCTAGTGGCACCAGTCTAGCTAGTGGCACCAGTCTAGCTGGCGGCACAAATCTAGCTAGCCACATGTGCCACTTACTAGCCTGCCCGCTTGATGGTGCAGACGTGTAGATACTACAAGCAAACCATCGGAAGGTCAAAAGAACATCACGCATGGGCCGTCTGGTTGATGCACCTGGTTGAACTGTCAGTAGTGGGTATCCATGCAAGCCGCAGCTGTGCTTCTGTCATATGCATGCATGCACCATCTATCTGTCTTTTCCGGATGACGTAGGACACACACGCTGCAACATGATGGATCTCTCTGCCACCAGATCCCGATGTGATGTGATGTGATGTGATTTGGTTGAGACCAGTGCATGAGACCTTGTGCATGCTTACAGCCAAGATCCTTCAATCTTTCAGATCCTTCAGATCCTCCAGATTTTCCTGCGGCAACGTGAGACCCCACACATTGATGAGCATCCTGGATAAGCATTCTGCTCAGCCGCGCAGGCAGCTCACGCTGAGATTTGAACTCAGGATGGCGGATTCAGAGTCCACAGTGCTAACCACTACACCACGCGAGCGTATCATGGGATGAGAACCTGTTCAACCACACACTCACACCTGTTCCGCAGCAGAGCTCCATCGTTGAGCACCGCCCTCCCCTCTCATTCAGTTTGTCCACCCATGCAGCTGCCCCCCCTGCTCATAACGCACGCACCTGAATGATAGATGAAGCAAGAATGGTGAATTCCAGCGCTGAAGAGCAGGTGCGTGGCTTGCTTGCTTCATATGCGTGGCTTGCTTGTCAGTTCATTCGCAAGATAGGGCGGCATGCCATATGCATGTGATATGCCATCATGGCCGCCCCGTGAAGCACATACATGCATGCTTGCTTGCTTATGATGATGGATGGACTCACACATGGAAAGAGCACAACCGCTCGACCAAGATCAAGCAGACCTGCATGGGTGCAAAAATGGTTTTAAACACAGTCGTGCAGTGGCGGGTTGGGATGCATGCCAAACCTGTAATGCTTGGGAAACGCATTCTGATAGCTAGCAACAGGTGCAAGAGGCACAAGACAAGCTAGCGGCACAAATCTAGCTAGCGGCACAAGTCTAGCTAGCGGCACAAGTCTAGCTAGTGGCACAAATCTAGCTGGCGGCACCAGTCTAGCTGGCGGCACCAGTCTAGCTGGCGGCACAAGTCTAGCTGGAGGCACAAATCTAGCTAGCGGCACCAGTCTAGCTAGTGGCACCAGTCTAGCTAGTGGCACCAGTCTAGCTGGCGGCACAAATCTAGCTAGCCACATGTGCCACTTGCTAGCCTGCCCGCTTGATGGTGCAGACGTGTAGATACTACAAGCAAACCATCGGAAGGTCAAAAGAACATCACGCATGCGACGTCTGGTTGATGCACCTGGTTGAACTGTCAGTAGTGGGTATCCATGCAAGCCGCAGCTGTGCTTCTGTCATATGCATGCATGCACCATCTATCTGTCTTTTCCGGATGACGTAGGACACACACGCTGCAACATGATGGATCTCTCTGCCACCAGATCCCGATGTGATGTGATGTGATGTGATTTGGTTGAGACCAGTGCATGAGACCTTGTGCATGCTTACAGCCAAGATCCTTCAATCCTTCAGATCCTTCAGATCCTTCAGATTTTCCTGCGGCAACGTGAGACCCCACACATTGATGAGCATCCTGGATGAGCGTTCTGCTCAGCCGCGCAGGCAGCTCACGCTGAGATTTGAACTCAGGATGGCGGATTCAGAGTCCACAGTGCTAACCACTACACCACGCGAGCGTATCATGGGATGAGAACCTGTTCAACCACACAGTCACACCTGTTCCGCAGCAGAGCTGCATCGTTGAGCACCGCCCTCCCCTCTCATTCAGTTTGTCCACCCATGCAGCTGCCCCCCTGCTCATAACGCACGCATCTGAATGATAGATGAAGCAAGAATGGTGAATTCCAGCGCTGAAGAGCAGGTGCGTGGCTTGCTTGCTTCATATGCGTGGCTTGCTTGTCAGTTCATTCGCAAGATAGGGCGGCATGCCATATGCATGCGATATGCCATCATGGCCGCCCCGTGAAGCACATACATGCATGCTTGCTTGCTTATGATGATGGATGGACTCACACATGGAAAGAGCACAACCGCTCGACCAAGATCAAGCAGACCTGCATGGGTGCAAAAATGGTTTTAAACACAGTCTTGCAGCGGCGGGTTGGGATGCATGCCAAACCTGTATTGCTTGGGAAACGCATTCTGATAGCTAGCAACAGGTGCAAGAGGCACAAGTCAAGCTAGCGGCACCAGTCTAGCTAGCGGCACAAGTCTAGCTAGTGGCACAAGTCAAGCTAGCGGCACAAGTCTAGCTGGCGGCACAAGTCTAGCTGGGGGCACAAGTCTAGCTGGCGGCACAAGTCTAGCTGGCGGCACAAACCTATATGCGGCACAAGTCTAGCTAGTGGCACCAGTCTAGCTAGTGGCACCAGTCTAGCTAGTGGCACCAGTCTAGCTAGCGGCACCAGTCTAGCTGGCGGCACAAATCTATCTAGCCACATGTGCCACTTGCTAGCCTGCCCGCTTGATGGTGCAGACGTGTAGATACTACAAGCAAACCATCGGAAGGTCAAAAGAACATCACGCATGCGCCGTCTGGTTGATGCACCTGGTTGAACCGTCAGTAGTGGGTATCCATGCAAGCCACAGCTGTGCTTCTGTCATATGCATGCATGCACCATCTATCTGTCTTTTCCGGATGACGTAGGACACACACGCTGCAACATGATGGATCTCTCTGCCACCAGATCCCGATGTGATGTGATGTGATGTGATTTCGTTGAGACCAGTGCATGAGACCTTGTGCATGCTTACAGCCAAGATCCTTCAATCCTTCAGATCCTTCAGATCCTTCAGATTTTCCTGCGGCAACGTGAGACCCCACACATTGATGAGCATCCTGGATGAGCGTTCTGCTCAGCCAAGCAAGCAGCTCACGCTGAGATTTGAAGTCAGGTCGGCGGATTAAGAGTCCACAGTGCTAACCACTACACCACGCGAGCGTATCATGGGATGAGAACCTGTTCAACCACACAGTCACACCTGTTCCGCAGCAGAGCTCCATCGTTGAGCACCGCCCTCCCCTCTCATTCAGTTTGTCCACCCATGCAGCTGTCCCCCCTGCTCATAACGCACGCACCTGAATGATAGATGAAGCAAGAATGGTGAATTCCAGCGCTGAAGAGCAGGTGCGTGGCTTGCTTGCTTCATATGCTTGGCTTGCTTGTCAGTTCATTCGCAAGATAGGGCGGCATGCCATATGCATGCGATATGCCATCATGGCCGCCCCGTGAAGCACATACATGCATGCTTGCTTGCTTATGATGATGGATGGACTCACACATGGAAAGAGCACAACCGCTCGACCAAGATCAAGCAGACCTGCATGGGTGCAAAAATGGTTTTAAACACAGTCGTGCAGTGGCGGGTTGGGATGCATGCCAAACCTGTATTCCTTGGGAAACGAATTCTGATAGCTAGCAACAGGTGCAAGAGGCACAAGTCAAGCTAGCGGCACAAGTCTAGCTAGCGGCACAAGTCTAGCTAGCGGCACAAGTCTAGCTAGTGGCACAAATCTAGCTGGCGGCACAAGTCTAGCTGGAGGCACAAGTCTAGCTGGCGGCACAAGTCTAGCTGGAGGCACAAATCTAGCTAGTGGCACCAGTCTAGCTCGTGGCACCAGTCTAGCTAGCGGCACCAGTCTAGCTGGCGGCACAAATCTAGCTAGCCACATGTGCCACTTGCTAGCCTGCCCGCTTGATGGTGCAGACGTGTAGATACTACAAGCAAACCATCGGAAGGTCAAAAGAACATCACGCATGCCCCGTCTGGTTGATGCACCTGGTTGAACTGTCAGTAGTGGGTATCCATGCAAGCCACAGCTGTGCTTCTGTCATATGCATGCATGCACCATCTATCTGTCTTTTCCGGATGACGTAGGACACACACGCTGCAACATGATGGATCTCTCTGCCACCAGATCCCGATGTGATGTGATGTGATGTGATTTGGTTGAGACCAGTGCATGAGACCTTGTGCATGCTTACAGCCAAGATCCTTGAGATCCTTCAGATCCTCCAGATTTTCCTGCGGCAACGTGAGACCCCACACATTGATGAGCATCCTGGATGAGCGTTCTGCTCAGCCGCGCAGGCAGCTCACGCTGAGATTTGAACTCAGGATGGCGGATTCAGAGTCCACAGTGCTAACCACTACACCACGCGAGCGTATCATGGGATGAGAACCTGTTCAACCACACACTCACACCTGTTCCGCAGCAGAGCTCCATCGTTGAGCACCGCCCTCCCCTCTCATTCAGTTTGTCCACCCATGCAGCTGCCCCCCCTGCTCATAACGCACGCACCTGAATGATAGATGAAGCAAGAATGGTGAATTCCAGCGCTGAAGAGCAGGTGCGTGGCTTGCTTGCTTCATATGCGTGGCTTGCTTGTCAGTTCATTCGCAAGATAGGGCGGCATGCCATATGCATGTGATATGCCATCATGGCCGCCCCGTGAAGCACATACATGCATGCTTGCTTGCTTATGATGATGGATGGACTCACACATGGAAAGAGCACAACCGCTCGACCAAGATCAAGCAGACCTGCATGGGTGCAAAAATGGTTTTAAACACAGTCGTGCAGTGGCGGGTTGGGATGCATGCCAAACCTGTAATGCTTGGGAAACGCATTCTGATAGCTAGCAACAGGTGCAAGAGGCACAAGACAAGCTAGCGGCACAAATCTAGCTAGCGGCACAAGTCTAGCTAGCGGCACAAGTCTAGCTAGTGGCACAAATCTAGCTGGCGGCACCAGTCTAGCTGGCGGCACCAGTCTAGCTGGCGGCACAAGTCTAGCTGGAGGCACAAATCTAGCTAGCGGCACCAGTCTAGCTAGTGGCACCAGTCTAGCTAGCGGCACCAGTCTAGCTGGCGGCACAAATCTAGCTAGCCACATGTGCCACTTGCTAGCCTGCCCGCTTGATGGTGCAGACGTGTAGATACTACAAGCAAACCATCGGAAGGTCAAAAGAACATCACGCATGCGACGTCTGGTTGATGCACCTGGTTGAACTGTCAGTAGTGGGTATCCATGCAAGCCGCAGCTGTGCTTCTGTCATATGCATGCATGCACCATCTATCTGTCTTTTCCGGATGACGTAGGACACACACGCTGCAACATGATGGATCTCTCTGCCACCAGATCCCGATGTGATGTGATGTGATGTGATTTGGTTGAGACCAGTGCATGAGACCTTGTGCATGCTTACAGCCAAGATCCTTCAATCCTTCAGATCCTTCAGATCCTTCAGATTTTCCTGCGGCAACGTGAGACCCCACACATTGATGAGCATCCTGGATGAGCGTTCTGCTCAGCCGCGCAGGCAGCTCACGCTGAGATTTGAACTCAGGATGGCGGATTCAGAGTCCACAGTGCTAACCACTACACCACGCGAGCGTATCATGGGATGAGAACCTGTTCAACCACACAGTCACACCTGTTCCGCAGCAGAGCTGCATCGTTGAGCACCGCCCTCCCCTCTCATTCAGTTTGTCCACCCATGCAGCTGCCCCCCTGCTCATAACGCACGCATCTGAATGATAGATGAAGCAAGAATGGTGAATTCCAGCGCTGAAGAGCAGGTGCGTGGCTTGCTTGCTTCATATGCGTGGCTTGCTTGTCAGTTCATTCGCAAGATAGGGCGGCATGCCATATGCATGCGATATGCCATCATGGCCGCCCCGTGAAGCACATACATGCATGCTTGCTTGCTTATGATGATGGATGGACTCACACATGGAAAGAGCACAACCGCTCGACCAAGATCAAGCAGACCTGCATGGGTGCAAAAATGGTTTTAAACACAGTCTTGCAGCGGCGGGTTGGGATGCATGCCAAACCTGTATTGCTTGGGAAACGCATTCTGATAGCTAGCAACAGGTGCAAGAGGCACAAGTCAAGCTAGCGGCACCAGTCTAGCTAGCGGCACAAGTCTAGCTAGTGGCACAAGTCAAGCTAGCGGCACAAGTCTAGCTGGCGGCACAAGTCTAGCTGGGGGCACAAGTCTAGCTGGCGGCACAAGTCTAGCTGGCGGCACAAACCTATATGCGGCACAAGTCTAGCTAGTGGCACCAGTCTAGCTAGTGGCACCAGTCTAGCTAGTGGCACCAGTCTAGCTAGCGGCACCAGTCTAGCTGGCGGCACAAATCTATCTAGCCACATGTGCCACTTGCTAGCCTGCCCGCTTGATGGTGCAGACGTGTAGATACTACAAGCAAACCATCGGAAGGTCAAAAGAACATCACGCATGCGCCGTCTGGTTGATGCACCTGGTTGAACCGTCAGTAGTGGGTATCCATGCAAGCCACAGCTGTGCTTCTGTCATATGCATGCATGCACCATCTATCTGTCTTTTCCGGATGACGTAGGACACACACGCTGCAACATGATGGATCTCTCTGCCACCAGATCCCGATGTGATGTGATGTGATGTGATTTCGTTGAGACCAGTGCATGAGACCTTGTGCATGCTTACAGCCAAGATCCTTCAATCCTTCAGATCCTTCAGATCCTTCAGATTTTCCTGCGGCAACGTGAGACCCCACACATTGATGAGCATCCTGGATGAGCGTTCTGCTCAGCCAAGCAAGCAGCTCACGCTGAGATTTGAAGTCAGGTCGGCGGATTAAGAGTCCACAGTGCTAACCACTACACCACGCGAGCGTATCATGGGATGAGAACCTGTTCAACCACACAGTCACACCTGTTCCGCAGCAGAGCTCCATCGTTGAGCACCGCCCTCCCCTCTCATTCAGTTTGTCCACCCATGCAGCTGTCCCCCCTGCTCATAACGCACGCACCTGAATGATAGATGAAGCAAGAATGGTGAATTCCAGCGCTGAAGAGCAGGTGCGTGGCTTGCTTGCTTCATATGCTTGGCTTGCTTGTCAGTTCATTCGCAAGATAGGGCGGCATGCCATATGCATGCGATATGCCATCATGGCCGCCCCGTGAAGCACATACATGCATGCTTGCTTGCTTATGATGATGGATGGACTCACACATGGAAAGAGCACAACCGCTCGACCAAGATCAAGCAGACCTGCATGGGTGCAAAAATGGTTTTAAACACAGTCGTGCAGTGGCGGGTTGGGATGCATGCCAAACCTGTATTCCTTGGGAAACGAATTCTGATAGCTAGCAACAGGTGCAAGAGGCACAAGTCAAGCTAGCGGCACAAGTCTAGCTAGCGGCACAAGTCTAGCTAGCGGCACAAGTCTAGCTAGTGGCACAAATCTAGCTGGCGGCACAAGTCTAGCTGGAGGCACAAGTCTAGCTGGCGGCACAAGTCTAGCTGGAGGCACAAATCTAGCTAGTGGCACCAGTCTAGCTCGTGGCACCAGTCTAGCTAGCGGCACCAGTCTAGCTGGCGGCACAAATCTAGCTAGCCACATGTGCCACTTGCTAGCCTGCCCGCTTGATGGTGCAGACGTGTAGATACTACAAGCAAACCATCGGAAGGTCAAAAGAACATCACGCATGCCCCGTCTGGTTGATGCACCTGGTTGAACTGTCAGTAGTGGGTATCCATGCAAGCCACAGCTGTGCTTCTGTCATATGCATGCATGCACCATCTATCTGTCTTTTCCGGATGACGTAGGACACACACGCTGCAACATGATGGATCTCTCTGCCACCAGATCCCGATGTGATGTGATGTGATGTGATTTGGTTGAGACCAGTGCATGAGACCTTGTGCATGCTTACAGCCAAGATCCTTGAGATCCTTCAGATCCTCCAGATTTTCCTGCGGCAACGTGAGACCCCACACATTGATGAGCATCCTGGATGAGCGTTCTGCTCAGCCGCGCAGGCAGCTCACGCTGAGATTTTTGAACTCAGGTCGGCGGATTCAGAGTCCACAGTGCTAACCACTACACCACGCGAGCGTATCATGGGATGACAACCTGTTCAACCACACAGTCACACCTGTTCCGCAGCAGAGCTCCATTGTTGAGCACCGCCCTCCCCTCTCATTCAGTTTGTCCACCCATGCAGCTGTCCCCCCTGCTCATAACGCACGCACCTGAATGATAGATGAAGCAAGAATGGTGAATTCCAGCGCTGAAGAGCAGGTGCGTGGCTTGCTTGCTTCATATGCGTGGCTTGCTTGTCAGTTCATTCGCAAGATAGGGCGGCATGCCATATGCATGCGATATGCCATCATGGCCGCCCCGTGAAGCACATACATGCATGCTTGCTTGCTTATGATGATGGATGGACTCACACATGGAAAGAGCACAACCGCTCGACCAAGATCAAGCAGACCTGCATGGGTGCAAAAATGGTTTTAAACACAGTCGTGCAGTGGCGGGTTGGGATGCATGCCAAACCTGTATTGCTTGGGAAACGCATTCTGATAGCTAGCAACAGGTGCAAGAGGCACAAGTCAAGCTAGCGGCACAAATCTAGCAAGCGGCACAAGTCTAGCTAGCGGCACAAGTCTAGCTAGTGGCACAAATCTAGCTGGCGGCACCAGTCTAGCTGGCGGCACCAGTCTAGCTGGCGGCACAAGTCTAGCTGGAGGCACAAATCTAGCTAGTGGCACCAGTCTAGCTAGTGGCACCAGTCTAGCTAGCGGCACCAGTCTAGCTGGCGGCACAAATCTAGCTAGCCACATGTGCCACTTACTAGCCTGCCCGCTTGATGGTGCAGACGTGTAGATACTACAAGCAAACCATCGGAAGGTCAAAAGAACATCACGCATACGCCGTCTGGTTGATGCACCTGGTTGAACTGTCAGTAGTGGGTATCCATGCAAGCCGCAGCTGTGCTTCTGTCATATGCATGCATGCACCATCTATCTGTCTTTTCCGGATGACGTAGGACACACACGCTGCAACATGATGGATCTCTCTGCCACCAGATCCCGATGTGATGTGATGTGATGTGATTTGGTTGAGACCAGTGCATGAGACCTTGTGCATGCTTACAGCCAAGATCCTTCAATCCTTCAGATCCTTCAGATCCTTCAGATTTTCCTGCGGCAACGTGAGACCCCACACATTGATGAGCATCCTGGATGAGCGTTCTGCTCAGCCGCGCAGGCAGCTCACGCTGAGATTTGAACTCAGGATGGCGGATTCAGAGTCCACAGTGCTAACCACTACACCACGCGAGCGTATCATGGGATGAGAACCTGTTCAACCACACAGTCACACCTGTTCCGCAGCAGAGCTCCATTGTTGAGCACCGCCCTCCCCTCTCATTCAGTTTGTCCACCCATGCAGCTGTCCCCCCTGCTCATAACGCACGCACCTGAATGATAGATGAAGCAAGAATGGTGAATTCCAGCGCTGAAGAGCAGGTGCGTGGCTTGCTTGCTTCATATGCGTGGCTTGCTTGTCAGTTCATTCGCAAGATAGGGCGGCATGCCATATGCATGCGATATGCCATCATGGCCGCCCCGTGAAGCACATACATGCATGCTTGCTTGCTTATGATGATGGATGGACTCACACATGGAAAGAGCACAACCGCTCGACCAAGATCAAGCAGACCTGCATGGGTGCAAAAATGGTTTTAAACACAGTCGTGCAGTGGCGGGTTGGGATGCATGCCAAACCTGTATTGCTTGGGAAACGCATTCTGATAGCTAGCAACAGGTGCAAGAGGCACAAGTCAAGCTAGCGGCACAAATCTAGCAAGCGGCACAAGTCTAGCTAGCGGCACAAGTCTAGCTAGTGGCACAAATCTAGCTGGCGGCACCAGTCTAGCTGGCGGCACCAGTCTAGCTGGCGGCACAAGTCTAGCTGGAGGCACAAATCTAGCTAGTGGCACCAGTCTAGCTAGTGGCACCAGTCTAGCTAGCGGCACCAGTCTAGCTGGCGGCACAAATCTAGCTAGCCACATGTGCCACTTACTAGCCTGCCCGCTTGATGGTGCAGACGTGTAGATACTACAAGCAAACCATCGGAAGGTCAAAAGAACATCACGCATACGCCGTCTGGTTGATGCACCTGGTTGAACTGTCAGTAGTGGGTATCCATGCAAGCCGCAGCTGTGCTTCTGTCATATGCATGCATGCACCATCTATCTGTCTTTTCCGGATGACGTAGGACACACACGCTGCAACATGATGGATCTCTCTGCCACCAGATCCCGATGTGATGTGATGTGATGTGATTTGGTTGAGACCAGTGCATGAGACCTTGTGCATGCTTACAGCCAAGATCCTTCAATCCTTCAGATCCTTCAGATCCTTCAGATTTTCCTGCGGCAACGTGAGACCCCACACATTGATGAGCATCCTGGATGAGCGTTCTGCTCAGCCGCGCAGGCAGCTCACGCTGAGATTTGAACTCAGGATGGCGGATTCAGAGTCCACAGTGCTAACCACTACACCACGCGAGCGTATCATGGGATGAGAACCTGTTCAACCACACAGTCACACCTGTTCCGCAGCAGAGCTGCATTGTTGAGCACCGCCCTCCCCTCTCATTCAGTTTGTCCACCCATGCAGCTGCCCCCCTGCTCATAACGCACGCACCTGAATGATAGATGAAGCAAGAATGGTGAATTCCAGCGCTGAAGAGCAGGTGCGTGGGTTGCTTGCTTCATATGCGTGGCTTGCTTGTCAGTTCATTCGCAAGATAGGGCGGCATGCCATATGCATGCGATATGCCATCATGGCCGCCCCGTGAAGCACATACATGCATGCTTGCTTGCTTATGATGATGGATGGACTCACACATGGAAAGAGCACAACCGCTCGACCAAGATCAAGCAGACCTGCATGGGTGCAAAAATGGTTTTAAACACAGTCGTGCAGTGGCGGGTTGGGATGCATGCCAAACCTGTAATGCTTGGGAAACGCATTCTGATAGCTAGCAACAGGTGCAAGAGGCACAAGTCTAGCTAGCGGCACAAGTCTAGCTAGTGGCACAAATCTAGCTGGCGGCACCAGTCTAGCTGGCGGCACCAGTCTAGCTGGCGGCACAAGTCTAGCTGGAGGCACAAATCTAGCTAGTGGCACCAGTCTAGCTAGTGGCACCAGTCTAGCTAGTGGCACCAGTCTAGCTGGCGGCACAAATCTAGCTAGCCACATGTGCCACTTACTAGCCTGCCCGCTTGATGGTGCAGACGTGTAGATACTACAAGCAAACCATCGGAAGGTCAAAAGAACATCACGCATGGGCCGTCTGGTTGATGCACCTGGTTGAACTGTCAGTAGTGGGTATCCATGCAAGCCGCAGCTGTGCTTCTGTCATATGCATGCATGCACCATCTATCTGTCTTTTCCGGATGACGTAGGACACACACGCTGCAACATGATGGATCTCTCTGCCACCAGATCCCGATGTGATGTGATGTGATGTGATTTGGTTGAGACCAGTGCATGAGACCTTGTGCATGCTTACAGCCAAGATCCTTCAATCTTTCAGATCCTTCAGATCCTCCAGATTTTCCTGCGGCAACGTGAGACCCCACACATTGATGAGCATCCTGGATAAGCATTCTGCTCAGCCGCGCAGGCAGCTCACGCTGAGATTTGAACTCAGGATGGCGGATTCAGAGTCCACAGTGCTAACCACTACACCACGCGAGCGTATCATGGGATGAGAACCTGTTCAACCACACACTCACACCTGTTCCGCAGCAGAGCTCCATCGTTGAGCACCGCCCTCCCCTCTCATTCAGTTTGTCCACCCATGCAGCTGCCCCCCCTGCTCATAACGCACGCACCTGAATGATAGATGAAGCAAGAATGGTGAATTCCAGCGCTGAAGAGCAGGTGCGTGGCTTGCTTGCTTCATATGCGTGGCTTGCTTGTCAGTTCATTCGCAAGATAGGGCGGCATGCCATATGCATGTGATATGCCATCATGGCCGCCCCGTGAAGCACATACATGCATGCTTGCTTGCTTATGATGATGGATGGACTCACACATGGAAAGAGCACAACCGCTCGACCAAGATCAAGCAGACCTGCATGGGTGCAAAAATGGTTTTAAACACAGTCGTGCAGTGGCGGGTTGGGATGCATGCCAAACCTGTAATGCTTGGGAAACGCATTCTGATAGCTAGCAACAGGTGCAAGAGGCACAAGACAAGCTAGCGGCACAAATCTAGCTAGCGGCACAAGTCTAGCTAGCGGCACAAGTCTAGCTAGTGGCACAAATCTAGCTGGCGGCACCAGTCTAGCTGGCGGCACCAGTCTAGCTGGCGGCACAAGTCTAGCTGGAGGCACAAATCTAGCTAGCGGCACCAGTCTAGCTAGTGGCACCAGTCTAGCTAGCGGCACCAGTCTAGCTGGCGGCACAAATCTAGCTAGCCACATGTGCCACTTGCTAGCCTGCCCGCTTGATGGTGCAGACGTGTAGATACTACAAGCAAACCATCGGAAGGTCAAAAGAACATCACGCATGGGCCGTCTGGTTGATGCACCTGGTTGAACTGTCAGTAGTGGGTATCCATGCAAGCCGCAGCTGTGCTTCTGTCATATGCATGCATGCACCATCTATCTGTCTTTTCCGGATGACGTAGGACACACACGCTGCAACATGATGGATCTCTCTGCCACCAGATCCCGATGTGATGTGATGTGATGTGATTTGGTTGAGACCAGTGCATGAGACCTTGTGCATGCTTACAGCCAAGATCCTTCAATCTTTCAGATCCTTCAGATCCTCCAGATTTTCCTGCGGCAACGTGAGACCCCACACATTGATGAGCATCCTGGATAAGCATTCTGCTCAGCCGCGCAGGCAGCTCACGCTGAGATTTGAACTCAGGATGGCGGATTCAGAGTCCACAGTGCTAACCACTACACCACGCGAGCGTATCATGGGATGACAACCTGTTCAACCACACACTCACACCTGTTCCGCAGCAGAGCTCCATCGTTGAGCACCGCCCTCCCCTCTCATTCAGTTTGTCCACCCATGCAGCTGCCCCCCCTGCTCATAACGCACGCACCTGAATGATAGATGAAGCAAGAATGGTGAATTCCAGCGCTGAAGAGCAGGTGCGTGGCTTGCTTGCTTCATATGCGTGGCTTGCTTGTCAGTTCATTCGCAAGATAGGGCGGCATGCCATATGCATGTGATATGCCATCATGGCCGCCCCGTGAAGCACATACATGCATGCTTGCTTGCTTATGATGATGGATGGACTCACACATGGAAAGAGCACAACCGCTCGACCAAGATCAAGCAGACCTGCATGGGTGCAAAAATGGTTTTAAACACAGTCGTGCAGTGGCGGGTTGGGATGCATGCCAAACCTGTAATGCTTGGGAAACGCATTCTGATAGCTAGCAACAGGTGCAAGAGGCACAAGACAAGCTAGCGGCACAAATCTAGCTAGCGGCACAAGTCTAGCTAGCGGCACAAGTCTAGCTAGTGGCACAAATCTAGCTGGCGGCACCAGTCTAGCTGGCGGCACCAGTCTAGCTGGCGGCACAAGTCTAGCTGGAGGCACAAATCTAGCTAGCGGCACCAGTCTAGCTAGTGGCACCAGTCTAGCTAGCGGCACCAGTCTAGCTGGCGGCACAAATCTAGCTAGCCACATGTGCCACTTGCTAGCCTGCCCGCTTGATGGTGCAGACGTGTAGATACTACAAGCAAACCATCGGAAGGTCAAAAGAACATCACGCATGCGACGTCTGGTTGATGCACCTGGTTGAACTGTCAGTAGTGGGTATCCATGCAAGCCGCAGCTGTGCTTCTGTCATATGCATGCATGCACCATCTATCTGTCTTTTCCGGATGACGTAGGACACACACGCTGCAACATGATGGATCTCTCTGCCACCAGATCCCGATGTGATGTGATGTGATGTGATTTGGTTGAGACCAGTGCATGAGACCTTGTGCATGCTTACAGCCAAGATCCTTCAATCCTTCAGATCCTTCAGATCCTTCAGATTTTCCTGCGGCAACGTGAGACCCCACACATTGATGAGCATCCTGGATGAGCGTTCTGCTCAGCCGCGCAGGCAGCTCACGCTGAGATTTGAACTCAGGATGGCGGATTCAGAGTCCACAGTGCTAACCACTACACCACGCGAGCGTATCATGGGATGAGAACCTGTTCAACCACACAGTCACACCTGTTCCGCAGCAGAGCTGCATCGTTGAGCACCGCCCTCCCCTCTCATTCAGTTTGTCCACCCATGCAGCTGCCCCCCTGCTCATAACGCACGCACCTGAATGATAGATGAAGCAAGAATGGTGAATTCCAGCGCTGAAGAGCAGGTGCGTGGCTTGCTTGCTTCATATGCGTGGCTTGCTTGTCAGTTCATTCGCAAGATAGGGCGGCATGCCATATGCATGCGATATGCCATCATGGCCGCCCCGTGAAGCACATACATGCATGCTTGCTTGCTTATGATGATGGATGGACTCACACATGGAAAGAGCACAACCGCTCGACCAAGATCAAGCAGACCTGCATGGGTGCAAAAATGGTTTTAAACACAGTCTTGCAGCGGCGGGTTGGGATGCATGCCAAACCTGTATTGCTTGGGAAACGCATTCTGATAGCTAGCAACAGGTGCAAGAGGCACAAGTCAAGCTAGCGGCACCAGTCTAGCTAGCGGCACAAGTCTAGCTAGTGGCACAAGTCAAGCTAGCGGCACAAGTCTAGCTGGCGGCACAAGTCTAGCTGGGGGCACAAGTCTAGCTGGCGGCACAAGTCTAGCTGGCGGCACAAACCTATATGCGGCACAAGTCTAGCTAGTGGCACCAGTCTAGCTAGTGGCACCAGTCTAGCTAGTGGCACCAGTCTAGCTAGCGGCACCAGTCTAGCTGGCGGCACAAATCTATCTAGCCACATGTGCCACTTGCTAGCCTGCCCGCTTGATGGTGCAGACGTGTAGATACTACAAGCAAACCATCGGAAGGTCAAAAGAACATCACGCATGCGCCGTCTGGTTGATGCACCTGGTTGAACCGTCAGTAGTGGGTATCCATGCAAGCCACAGCTGTGCTTCTGTCATATGCATGCATGCACCATCTATCTGTCTTTTCCGGATGACGTAGGACACACACGCTGCAACATGATGGATCTCTCTGCCACCAGATCCCCATGTGATGTGATGTGATGTGATTTCGTTGAGACCAGTGCATGAGACCTTGTGCATGCTTACAGCCAAGATCCTTCAATCCTTCAGATCCTTCAGATCCTTCAGATTTTCCTGCGGCAACGTGAGACCCCACACATTGATGAGCATCCTGGATGAGCGTTCTGCTCAGCCAAGCAAGCAGCTCACGCTGAGATTTGAAGTCAGGTCGGCGGATTAAGAGTCCACAGTGCTAACCACTACACCACGCGAGCGTATCATGGGATGAGAACCTGTTCAACCACACAGTCACACCTGTTCCGCAGCAGAGCTCCATCGTTGAGCACCGCCCTCCCCTCTCATTCAGTTTGTCCACCCATGCAGCTGTCCCCCCTGCTCATAACGCACGCACCTGAATGATAGATGAAGCAAGAATGGTGAATTCCAGCGCTGAAGAGCAGGTGCGTGGCTTGCTTGCTTCATATGCTTGGCTTGCTTGTCAGTTCATTCGCAAGATAGGGCGGCATGCCATATGCATGCGATATGCCATCATGGCCGCCCCGTGAAGCACATACATGCATGCTTGCTTGCTTATGATGATGGATGGACTCACACATGGAAAGAGCACAACCGCTCGACCAAGATCAAGCAGACCTGCATGGGTGCAAAAATGGTTTTAAACACAGTCGTGCAGTGGCGGGTTGGGATGCATGCCAAACCTGTATTCCTTGGGAAACGCATTCTGATAGCTAGCAACAGGTGCAAGAGGCACAAGTCAAGCTAGCGGCACAAGTCTAGCTAGCGGCACAAGTCTAGCTAGCGGCACAAGTCTAGCTAGTGGCACAAATCTAGCTGGCGGCACAAGTCTAGCTGGAGGCACAAGTCTAGCTGGCGGCACAAGTCTAGCTGGAGGCACAAATCTAGCTAGTGGCACCAGTCTAGCTCGTGGCACCAGTCTAGCTAGCGGCACCAGTCTAGCTGGCGGCACAAATCTAGCTAGCCACATGTGCCACTTGCTAGCCTGCCCGCTTGATGGTGCAGACGTGTAGATACTACAAGCAAACCATCGGAAGGTCAAAAGAACATCACGCATGCCCCGTCTGGTTGATGCACCTGGTTGAACTGTCAGTAGTGGGTATCCATGCAAGCCACAGCTGTGCTTCTGTCATATGCATGCATGCACCATCTATCTGTCTTTTCCGGATGACGTAGGACACACACGCTGCAACATGATGGATCTCTCTGCCACCAGATCCCGATGTGATGTGATGTGATGTGATTTGGTTGAGACCAGTGCATGAGACCTTGTGCATGCTTACAGCCAAGATCCTTGAGATCCTTCAGATCCTCCAGATTTTCCTGCGGCAACGTGAGACCCCACACATTGATGAGCATCCTGGATGAGCGTTCTGCTCAGCCGCGCAGGCAGCTCACGCTGAGATTTTTGAACTCAGGTCGGCGGATTCAGAGTCCACAGTGCTAACCACTACACCACGCGAGCGTATCATGGGATGACAACCTGTTCAACCACACACTCACACCTGTTCCGCAGCAGAGCTCCATCGTTGAGCACCGCCCTCCCCTCTCATTCAGTTTGTCCACCCATGCAGCTGTCCCCCCTGCTCATAACGCACGCACCTGAATGATAGATGAAGCAAGAATGGTGAATTCCAGCGCTGAAGAGCAGGTGCGTGGCTTGCTTGCTTCATATGCGTGGCTTGCTTGTCAGTTCATTCGCAAGATAGGGCGGCATGCCATATGCATGTGATATGCCATCATGGCCGCCCCGTGAAGCACATACATGCATGCTTGCTTGCTTATGATGATGGATGGACTCACACATGGAAAGAGCACAACCGCTCGACCAAGATCAAGCAGACCTGCATGGGTGCAAAAATGGTTTTAAACACAGTCGTGCAGTGGCGGGTTGGGATGCATGCCAAACCTGTAATGCTTAGGAAACGCATTCTGATACCTAGCAACAGGTGCAAGAGGCACAAGTCAAGCTAGCGGCACAAATCTAGCAAGCGGCACAAGTCTAGCTAGCGGCACAAGTCTAGCTAGTGGCACAAATCTAGCTGGCGGCACCAGTCTAGCTGGCCGCACAAGTCTAGCTGGTGGCACAAGTCTAGCTGGCGGCACAAACCTATATGCGGCACAAGTCTAGCTAGTGGCACCAGTCTAGCTAGTGGCACCAGTCTAGCTAGTGGCACCAGTCTAGCTAGCGGCACCAGTCTAGCTGGCGGCACAAATCTAGCTAGCCACATGTGCCACTGACTAGCCTGCCCGCTTGATGGTGCAGACGTGTAGATACTACAAGCAAACCATCGGAAGGTCAAAAGAACATCACGCATGCGCCGTCTGGTTGATGCACCTGGTTGAACTGTCAGTAGTGGGTATCCATGCAAGCCACAGCTGTGCTTCTGTCATATGCATGCATGCACCATCTATCTGTCTTTTCCGGATGACGTAGGACACACACGCTGCAACATGATGGATCTCTCTGCCACCAGATCCCGATGTGATGTGATGTGATGTGATTTGGTTGAGACCAGTGCATGAGACCTTGTGCATGCTTACAGCCAAGATCCTTCAATCCTTCAGATCCTTCAGATCCTCCAGATTTTCCTGCGGCAACGTGAGACCCCACACATTGATGAGCATCCTGGATGAGCGTTCTGCTCAGCCGCGCAGGCAGCTCACGCTGAGTTTTGAACTCAGGATGGCGGATTTAGAGTCCACAGTGCTAACCACTACACCACGCGAGCGTATCATGGGATGACAACCTGTTCAACCACACACTCACACCTGTTCCGCAGCAGAGCTCCATCGTTGAGCACCGCCCTCCCCTCTCATTCAGTTTGTCCACCCATGCAGCTTCCCCCCTGCTCATCACGCACGCACCTGAATGATAGATGAAGCAAGAATGGTGAATTCCAGCGCTGAAGAGCAGGTGCGTGGCTTGCTTGCTTCATATGCGTGGCTTGCTTGTCAGTTCATTCGCAAGATAGGGCGGCATGCCATATGCATGCGATATGCCATCATGGCCGCCCCGTGAAGAACATACATGCATGCTTGCTTGCTTATGATGATGGATGGACTCACACATGGAAAAAGCACAACCGCTCGACCAAGATCAAGCAGACCTGCATGGGTGCAAAAATGGTTTTAAACACAGTCGTGCAGTGGCGGGTTGGGATGCATGCCAAACCTGTAATGCTTGGGAAACGCATTCTGATAGCTAGCAACTAGTGCAAGAGGCACAAGTCAAGCTAGCGGCACAAATCTAGCAAGCGGCACAAGTCTAGCTAGCGGCTCAAATCTAGCTAGCGGCACCAGTCAAGCTAGTGGCACAAGTCTAGCTGGAGGCACAAGTCTAGCTAGCGGCACCAGTCTAGCTAGTGGCACAAATCTAGCTTGCGGCACAAGTCTAGCTAGCGGCACCAGTCTAGCTAGCGGCTCAAATCTAGCTAGCGGCACAAGTCTAGCTAGTGGCACAAATCTAGCTGGCGGCACAAGTCTAGCTGGCGGCACAAGTCTAGCTGGCGGCACAAGTCTAGCTGGAGATACAAATCTAGCTGGCGGCCCAAATCTAGCTAGCGGCACAAGTCTAGCTGGCGGCACAAGTCTAGCTGGAGGCACAAATCTTGCTAGTGGCACCAGTCTAGCTAGTGGCACCAGTCTAGCTAGCGGCACCAGTCTAGCTAGCGGCACAAATCTAGCTAGCCACATGTGCCACTTACTAGCCTGCCCGCTTGATGGTGCAGACGTGTAGATACTACAAGCAAACCATCGGAAGGTCAAAAGAACATCACGCATGCGCCGTCTGGTTGATGCACCTGGTTGAACTGTCAGTAGTGGGTATCCATGCAAGCCACAGCTGTGCTTCTGTCATATGCATGCATGCGCCATCTATCTGTCTTTTCCGGATGACGTAGGACACACACGCTGCAACGTGATGGATCTCTCTGCCACCAGATCCCGATGTGATGTGATGTGATGTGATTTGGTTGAGACCAGTGCATGAGACCTTGTGCATGCTTACAGCCAAGATCCTTCAATCCTTCAGATCCTTCAGATCCTCCAGATTTTCCTGCGGCAACGTGAGACCCCACACATTGATGAGCATCCTGGATGAGCGTTCTGCTCAGCCAAGCAAGCAGCTCACGCTGTGATTTTTGAACTCAGGTCCGCGGATTCAGAGTCCACAGTGCTAACCACTACACCACGCGAGCGTATCATGGGATGAGAACCTGTTCAACCACACAGTCACACCTGTTCCGCAGCAGAGCTCCATCGTTGAGCACCGCCCTCCCCTCTCATTCAGTTTGTCCACCCATGCAGCTGTCCCCCCTGCTCATAACGCACGCACCTGAATGATAGATGAAGCAAGAATGGTGAATTCCAGCGCTTAAGAGCAGGTGCGTGGCTTGCTTGCTTCATATGCTTGGCTTGCTTGTCAGTTCATTCGCAAGATAGGGCGGCATGCCATATGCATGCGATATGCCATCATGGCCGCCCCGTGAAGCACATACATGCATGCTTGCTTGCTTATGATGATGGATGGACTCACACATGGAAAGAGCACAACCGCTCGACCAAGATCAAGCAGACCTGCATGGGTGCAAAAATGGTTTTAAACACAGTCGTGCAGTGGCGGGTTGGGATGCATGCCAAACCTGTATTCCTTGGGAAACGAATTCTGATAGCTAGCAACAGGTGCAAGAGGCACAAGTCAAGCTAGCGGCACAAGTCTAGCTAGCGGCACAAGTCTAGCTAGCGGCACAAGTCTAGCTAGTGGCACAAATCTAGCTGGCGGCACAAGTCTAGCTGGCCGCACAAGTCTAGCTGGCGGCACAAGTCTAGCTGGAGGCACAAATCTAGCTAGTGGCACCAGTCTAGCTCGTGGCACCAGTCTAGCTAGCGGCACCAGTCTAGCTGGCGGCACAAATCTAGCTAGCCACATGTGCCACTTGCTAGCCTGCCCGCTTGATGGTGCAGACGTGTAGATACTACAAGCAAACCATCGGAAGGTCAAAAGAACATCACGCATGCCCCGTCTGGTTGATGCACCTGGTTGAACTGTCAGTAGTGGGTATCCATGCAAGCCACAGCTGTGCTTCTGTCATATGCATGCATGCACCATCTATCTGTCTTTTCCGGATGACGTAGGACACACACGCTGCAACATGATGGATCTCTCTGCCACCAGATCCCGATGTGATGTGATGTGATGTGATTTGGTTGAGACCAGTGCATGAGACCTTGTGCATGCTTACAGCCAAGATCCTTCAATCCTTCAGATCCTTCAGATCCTTCAGATTTTCCTGCGGCAACGTGAGACCCCACACATTGATGAGCATCCTGGATGAGCGTTCTGCTCAGCCGCGCAGGCAGCTCACGCTGAGATTTGAACTCAGGATGGCGGATTCAGAGTCCACAGTGCTAACCACTACACCACGCGAGCGTATCATGGGATGAGAACCTGTTCAACCACACAGTCACACCTGTTCCGCAGCAGAGCTGCATCGTTGAGCACCGCCCTCCCCTCTCATTCAGTTTGTCCACCCATGCAGCTGCCCCCCTGCTCATAACGCACGCATCTGAATGATAGATGAAGCAAGAATGGTGAATTCCAGCGCTGAAGAGCAGGTGCGTGGCTTGCTTGCTTCATATGCGTGGCTTGCTTGTCAGTTCATTCGCAAGATAGGGCGGCATGCCATATGCATGCGATATGCCATCATGGCCGCCCCGTGAAGCACATACATGCATGCTTGCTTGCTTATGATGATGGATGGACTCACACATGGAAAGAGCACAACCGCTCGACCAAGATCAAGCAGACCTGCATGGGTGCAAAAATGGTTTTAAACACAGTCGTGCAGTGGCGGGTTGGGATGCATGCCAAACCTGTAATGCTTGGGAAACGCATTCTGATAGCTAGCAACAGGTGCAAGAGGAACAAGTCAAGCTAGCGGCACAAATCTAGCAAGCGGCACAAGTCTAGCTAGCGGCACAAGTCTAGCTAGTGGCACAAATCTAGCTGGCGGCACCAGTCTAGCTGGCCGCACAAGTCTAGCTGGCGGCACAAGTCTAGCTGGAGGCACAAATCTAGCTAGCGGCACAAGTCTAGCTAGTGGCACCAGTCTAGCTAGTGGCACCAGTCTAGCTAGTGGCACCAGTCTAGCTAGCGGCACCAGTCTAGCTGGCGGCACAAATCTAGCTAGCCACATGTGCCACTGACTAGCCTGCCCGCTTGATGGTGCAGACGTGTAGATACTACAAGCAAACCATCGGAAGGTCAAAAGAACATCACGCATGCGCCGTCTGGTTGATGCACCTGGTTGAACTGTCAGTAGTGGGTATCCATGCAAGCCACAGCTGTGCTTCTGTCATATGCATGCATGCACCATCTATCTGTCTTTTCCGGATGACGTAGGACACACACGCTGCAACATGATGGATCTCTCTGCCACCAGATCCCGATGTGATGTGATGTGATGTGATTTGGTTGAGACCAGTGCATGAGACCTTGTGCATGCTTACAGCCAAGATCCTTCAATCCTTCAGATCCTTCAGATCCTCCAGATTTTCCTGCGGCAACGTGAGAGCCCACACATTGATGAGCATCCTGGATGAGCGTTCTGCTCAGCCGTGCAGGCAGCTCACGATGAGATTTGAACTCAGGATGGCGGATTCAGAGTCCACAGTGCTAACCACTACACCATGCGAGCGTATCATGGGATGAGAACCTGTTCAACCACACAGTCACACCTGTTCCGCAGCAGAGCTCCATTGTTGAGCACCGCCCTCCCCTCTCATTCAGTTTGTCCACCCATGCAGCTGTCCCCCCTGCTCATAACGCACGCACCTGAATGATAGATGAAGCAAGAATGGTGAATTCCAGCGCTGAAGAGCAGGTGCGTGGCTTGCTTGCTTCATATGCGTGGCTTGCTTGTCAGTTCATTCGCAAGATAGGGCGGCATGCCATATGCATGCGATATGCCATCATGGCCGCCCCGTGAAGCACATACATGCATGCTTGCTTGCTTATGATGATGGATGGACTCACACATGGAAAGAGCACAACCGCTCGACCAAGATCAAGCAGACCTGCATGGGTGCAAAAATGGTTTTAAACACAGTCGTGCAGTGGCGGGTTGGGATGCATGCCAAACCTGTAATGCTTGGGAAACGCATTCTGATAGCTAGCAACAGGTGCAAGAGGCACAAGTCAAGCTAGCGGCACAAATCTAGCTAGCGGCACCAGTCTAGCTAGCGGCACAAGTCTAGCTAGTGGCACAAATCTAGCTGGCGGCACCAGTCTAGCTGGCGGCACCAGTCTAGCTGGCGGCACAAGTCTAGCTGGAGGCACAAATCTAGCTAGTGGCACCAGTCTAGCTAGTGGCACCAGTCTAGCTAGCGGCACCAGTCTAGCTGGCGGCACAAATCTAGCTAGCCACATGTGCCACTGACTAGCCTGCCCGCTTGATGGTGCAGACGTGTAGATACTACAAGCAAACCATCGGAAGGTCAAAAGAACATCACGCATACGCCGTCTGGTTGATGCACCTGGTTGAACTGTCAGTAGTGGGTATCCATGCAAGCCGCAGCTGTGCTTCTGTCATATGCATGCATGCACCATCTATCTGTCTTTTCCGGATGACGTAGGACACACACGCTGCAACATGATGGATCTCTCTGCCACCAGATCCCGATGTGATGTGATGTGATGTGATTTGGTTGAGACCAGTGCATGAGACCTTGTGCATGCTTACAGCCAAGATCCTTCAATCCTTCAGATCCTTCAGATCCTCCAGATTTTCCTGCGGCAACGTGAGACCCCACACATTGATGAGCATCCTGGATGAGCGTTCTGCTCAGCCGCGCAGGCAGCTCACGCTGAGATTTGAACTCAGGATGGCGGATTCAGAGTCCACAGTGCTAACCACTACACCACGCGAGCGTATCATGGGATGAGAACCTGTTCAACCACACACTCACACCTGTTCCGCAGCAGAGCTCCATCGTTGAGCACCGCCCTCCCCTCTCATTCAGTTTGTCCACCCATGCAGCTGCCCCCCTGCTCATAACGCACGCACCTGAATGATAGATGAAGCAAGAATGGTGAATTCCAGCGCTGAAGAGCAGGTGCGTGGGTTGCTTGCTTCATATGCGTGGCTTGCTTGTCAGTTCATTCGCAAGATAGGGCGGCATGCCATATGCATGCGATATGCCATCATGGCCGCCCCGTGAAGCACATACATGCATGCTTGCTTGCTTATGATGATGGATGGACTCACACATGGAAAGAGCACAACCGCTCGACCAAGATCAAGCAGACCTGCATGGGTGCAAAAATGGTTTTAAACACAGTCGTGCAGTGGCGGGTTGGGATGCATGCCAAACCTGTAATGCTTGGGAAACGCATTCTGATAGCTAGCAACAGGTGCAAGAGGCACAAGTCTAGCTAGCGGCACAAGTCTAGCTAGTGGCACAAATCTAGCTGGCGGCACCAGTCTAGCTGGCGGCACCAGTCTAGCTGGCGGCACAAGTCTAGCTGGAGGCACAAATCTAGCTAGTGGCACCAGTCTAGCTAGTGGCACCAGTCTAGCTAGTGGCACCAGTCTAGCTGGCGGCACAAATCTAGCTAGCCACATGTGCCACTTACTAGCCTGCCCGCTTGATGGTGCAGACGTGTAGATACTACAAGCAAACCATCGGAAGGTCAAAAGAACATCACGCATGGGCCGTCTGGTTGATGCACCTGGTTGAACTGTCAGTAGTGGGTATCCATGCAAGCCGCAGCTGTGCTTCTGTCATATGCATGCATGCACCATCTATCTGTCTTTTCCGGATGACGTAGGACACACACGCTGCAACATGATGGATCTCTCTGCCACCAGATCCCGATGTGATGTGATGTGATGTGATTTGGTTGAGACCAGTGCATGAGACCTTGTGCATGCTCTTACAGCCAAGATCCTTCAATCTTTCAGATCCTTCAGATCCTCCAGATTTTCCTGCGGCAACGTGAGACCCCACACATTGATGAGCATCCTGGATAAGCATTCTGCTCAGCCGCGCAGGCAGCTCACGCTGAGATTTGAACTCAGGATGGCGGATTCAGAGTCCACAGTGCTAACCACTACACCACGCGAGCGTATCATGGGATGACAACCTGTTCAACCACACACTCACACCTGTTCCGCAGCAGAGCTCCATCGTTGAGCACCGCCCTCCCCTCTCATTCAGTTTGTCCACCCATGCAGCTGCCCCCCCTGCTCATAACGCACGCACCTGAATGATAGATGAAGCAAGAATGGTGAATTCCAGCGCTGAAGAGCAGGTGCGTGGCTTGCTTGCTTCATATGCGTGGCTTGCTTGTCAGTTCATTCGCAAGATAGGGCGGCATGCCATATGCATGTGATATGCCATCATGGCCGCCCCGTGAAGCACATACATGCATGCTTGCTTGCTTATGATGATGGATGGACTCACACATGGAAAGAGCACAACCGCTCGACCAAGATCAAGCAGACCTGCATGGGTGCAAAAATGGTTTTAAACACAGTCGTGCAGTGGCGGGTTGGGATGCATGCCAAACCTGTAATGCTTGGGAAACGCATTCTGATAGCTAGCAACAGGTGCAAGAGGCACAAGACAAGCTAGCGGCACAAATCTAGCTAGCGGCACAAGTCTAGCTAGCGGCACAAGTCTAGCTAGTGGCACAAATCTAGCTGGCGGCACCAGTCTAGCTGGCGGCACCAGTCTAGCTGGCGGCACAAGTCTAGCTGGAGGCACAAATCTAGCTAGCGGCACCAGTCTAGCTAGTGGCACCAGTCTAGCTAGCGGCACCAGTCTAGCTGGCGGCACAAATCTAGCTAGCCACATGTGCCACTTGCTAGCCTGCCCGCTTGATGGTGCAGACGTGTAGATACTACAAGCAAACCATCGGAAGGTCAAAAGAACATCACGCATGCGCCGTCTGGTTGATGCACCTGGTTGAACTGTCAGTAGTGGGTATCCATGCAAGCCGCAGCTGTGCTTCTGTCATATGCATGCATGCACCATCTATCTGTCTTTTCCGGATGACGTAGGACACACACGCTGCAACATGATGGATCTCTCTGCCACCAGATCCCGATGTGATGTGATGTGATGTGATTTGGTTGAGACCAGTGCATGAGACCTTGTGCATGCTTACAGCCAAGATCCTTGAGATCCTTCAGATCCTCCAGATTTTCCTGCGGCAACGTGAGACCCCACACATTGATGAGCATCCTGGATGAGCGTTCTGCTCAGCCGCGCAGGCAGCTCACGCTGAGATTTGAACTCAGGATGGCGGATTCAGAGTCCACAGTGCTAACCACTACACCACGCGAGCGTATCATGAGATGACAACCTGTTCAACCACACAGTCACACCTGTTCCGCAGCAGAGCTGCATCGTTGAGCACCGCCCTCCCCTCTCATTCAGTTTGTCCACCCATGCAGCTGCCCCCCTGCTCATAACGCACGCATCTGAATGATAGATGAAGCAAGAATGGTGAATTCCAGCGCTGAAGAGCAGGTGCGTGGCTTGCTTGCTTCATATGCGTGGCTTGCTTGTCAGTTCATTCGCAAGATAGGGCGGCATGCCATATGCATGCGATATGCCATCATGGCCGCCCCGTGAAGCACATACATGCATGCTTGCTTGCTTATGATGATGGATGGACTCACACATGGAAAGAGCACAACCGCTCGACCAAGATCAAGCAGACCTGCATGGGTGCAAAAATGGTTTTAAACACAGTCTTGCAGCGGCGGGTTGGGATGCATGCCAAACCTGTATTGCTTGGGAAACGCATTCTGATAGCTAGCAACAGGTGCAAGAGGCACAAGTCAAGCTAGCGGCACCAGTCTAGCTAGCGGCACAAGTCTAGCTAGTGGCACAAGTCAAGCTAGCGGCACAAGTCTAGCTAGCGGCACAAGTCTAGCTGGGGGCACAAGTCTAGCTGGCGGCACAAGTCTAGCTGGCGGCACAAACCTATATGCGGCACAAGTCTAGCTAGTGGCACCAGTCTAGCTAGTGGCACCAGTCTAGCTAGTGGCACCAGTCTAGCTAGCGGCACCAGTCTAGCTGGCGGCACAAATCTATCTAGCCACATGTGCCACTTGCTAGCCTGCCCGCTTGATGGTGCAGACGTGTAGATACTACAAGCAAACCATCGGAAGGTCAAAAGAACATCACGCATGCGACGTCTGGTTGATGCACCTGGTTGAACCGTCAGTAGTGGGTATCCATGCAAGCCACAGCTGTGCTTCTGTCATATGCATGCATGCACCATCTATCTGTCTTTTCCGGATGACGTAGGACACACACGCTGCAACATGATGGATCTCTCTGCCACCAGATCCCCATGTGATGTGATGTGATGTGATTTCGTTGAGACCAGTGCATGAGACCTTGTGCATGCTTACAGCCAAGATCCTTCAATCCTTCAGATCCTTCAGATCCTTCAGATTTTCCTGCGGCAACGTGAGACCCCACACATTGATGAGCATCCTGGATGAGCGTTCTGCTCAGCCGTGCAGGCAGCTCACGCTGAGATTTGAACTCAGGATGGCGGATTCAGAGTCCACAGTGCTAACCACTACACCATGCGAGCGTATCATGGGATGAGAACCTGTTCAACCACACAGTCACACCTGTTCCGCAGCAGAGCTCCATCGTTGAGCACCGCCCTCCCCTCTCATTCAGTTTGTCCACCCATGCAGCTGTCCCCCCTGCTCATAACGCACGCACCTGAATGATAGATGAAGCAAGAATGGTGAATTCCAGCGCTGAAGAGCAGGTGCGTGGCTTGCTTGCTTCATATGCGTGGCTTGCTTGTCAGTTCATTCGCAAGATAGGGCGGCATGCCATATGCATGCGATATGCCATCATGGCCGCCCCGTGAAGCACATACATGCATGCTTGCTTGCTTATGATGATGGATGGACTCACACATGGAAAGAGCACAACCGCTCGACCAAGATCAAGCAGACCTGCATGGGTGCAAAAATGGTTTTAAACACAGTCGTGCAGTGGCGGGTTGGGATGCATGCCAAACCTGTAATGCTTGGGAAACGCATTCTGATAGCTAGCAACAGGTGCAAGAGGCACAAGTCAAGCTAGCGGCACAAATCTAGCAAGCGGCACAAGTCTAGCTAGCGGCACAAGTCTAGCTAGTGGCACAAATCTAGCTGGCGGCACTAGTCTAGCTGGCCGCACAAGTCTAGCTGGCGGCACAAGTCTAGCTGGAGGCACAAATCTAGCTAGCGGCACCAGTCTAGCTAGTGGCACCAGTCTAGCTAGTGGCACCAGTCTAGCTAGTGGCACCAGTCTAGCTAGCGGCACCAGTCTAGCTGGCGGCACAAATCTAGCTAGCCACATGTGCCACTGACTAGCCTGCCCGCTTGATGGTGCAGACGTGTAGATACTACAAGCAAACCATCGGAAGGTCAAAAGAACATCACGCATGCGCCGTCTGGTTGATGCACCTGGTTGAACTGTCAGTAGTGGGTATCCATGCAAGCCACAGCTGTGCTTCTGTCATATGCATGCATGCACCATCTATCTGTCTTTTCCGGATGACGTAGGACACACACGCTGCAACATGATGGATCTCTCTGCCACCAGATCCCGATGTGATGTGATGTGATGTGATTTGGTTGAGACCAGTGCATGAGACCTTGTGCATGCTTACAGCCAAGATCCTTCAATCCTTCAGATCCTTCAGATCCTCCAGATTTTCCTGCGGCAACGTGAGAGCCCACACATTGATGAGCATCCTGGATGAGCGTTCTGCTCAGCCGTGCAGGCAGCTCACGCTGAGATTTGAACTCAGGATGGCGGATTCAGAGTCCACAGTGCTAACCACTACACCATGCGAGCGTATCATGGGATGAGAACCTGTTCAACCACACAGTCACACCTGTTCCGCAGCAGAGCTCCATTGTTGAGCACCGCCCTCCCCTCTCATTCAGTTTGTCCACCCATGCAGCTGTCCCCCCTGCTCATAACGCACGCACCTGAATGATAGATGAAGCAAGAATGGTGAATTCCAGCGCTGAAGAGCAGGTGCGTGGCTTGCTTGCTTCATATGCGTGGCTTGCTTGTCAGTTCATTCGCAAGATAGGGCGGCATGCCATATGCATGCGATATGCCATCATGGCCGCCCCGTGAAGCACATACATGCATGCTTGCTTGCTTATGATGATGGATGGACTCACACATGGAAAGAGCACAACCGCTCGACCAAGATCAAGCAGACCTGCATGGGTGCAAAAATGGTTTTAAACACAGTCGTGCAGTGGCGGGTTGGGATGCATGCCAAACCTGTATTGCTTGGGAAACGCATTCTGATAGCTAGCAACAGGTGCAAGAGGCACAAGTCAAGCTAGCGGCACAAATCTAGCAAGCGGCACAAGTCTAGCTAGCGGCACAAGTCTAGCTAGTGGCACAAATCTAGCTGGCGGCACCAGTCTAGCTGGCGGCACCAGTCTAGCTGGCGGCACAAGTCTAGCTGGAGGCACAAATCTAGCTAGTGGCACCAGTCTAGCTAGTGGCACCAGTCTAGCTAGCGGCACCAGTCTAGCTGGCGGCACAAGTCAAGCTAGCGGCACAAATCTAGCTAGCTGCACAAGTCTAGCTGGAGGCACAAATCTAGCTAGCGGCACAAGTCTAGCTAGTGGCACCAGTCTAGCTAGTGGCACCAGTCTAGCTAGCGGCACCAGTCTAGCTAGCGGCACCAGTCTAGCTGGCGGCACAAATCTAGCTAGCCACATGTGCCACTTGCTAGCCTGCCCGCTTGATGGTGCAGACGTGTAGATACTACAAGCAAACCATCGGAAGGTCAAAAGAACATCACGCATGCGCCGTCTGGTTGATGCACCTGGTTGAACTGTCAGTAGTGGCTATCCATGCAAGCCACAGCTGTGCTTCTGTCATATGCATGCATGCACCATCTATCTGTCTTTTCCGGATGACGTAGGACACACACGCTGCAACATGATGGATCTCTCTGCCACCAGATCCCGATGTGATGTGATGTGATGTGATTTGGTTGAGACCAGTGCATGAGACCTTGTGCATGCTTACAGCCAAGATCCTTCAATCCTTCAGATCCTTCAGATCCTTCAGATTTTCCTGCGGCAACGTGAGACCCCACACATTGATGAGCATCCTGGATGAGCGTTCTGCTCAGCCGCGCAGGCAGCTCACGCTGAGATTTGAACTCAGGATGGCGGATTCAGAGTCCACAGTGCTAACCACTACACCACGCGAGCGTATCATGGGATGAGAACCTGTTCAACCACACAGTCACACCTGTTCCGCAGCAGAGCTCCATCGTTGAGCACCGCCCTCCCCTCTCATTCAGTTTGTCCACCCATGCAGCTGTCCCCCCTGCTCATAACGCACGCACCTGAATGATAGATGAAGCAAGAATGGTGAATTCCAGCGCTGAAGAGCAGGTGCGTGGCTTGCTTGCTTCATATGCGTGGCTTGCTTGTCAGTTCATTCGCAAGATAGGGCGGCATGCCATATGCATGCGATATGCCATCATGGCCGCCCCGTGAAGCACATACATGCATGCTTGCTTGCTTATGATGATGGATGGACTCACACATGGAAAGAGCACAACCGCTCGACCAAGATCAAGCAGACCTGCATGGGTGCAAAAATGGTTTTAAACACAGTCGTGCAGTGGCGGGTTGGGATGCATGCCAAACCTGTAATGCTTGGGAAACGCATTCTGATAGCTAGCAACAGGTGCAAGAGGCACAAGTCTAGCTAGCGGCACAAGTCTAGCTAGTGGCACAAATCTAGCTGGCGGCACCAGTCTAGCTGGCGGCACAAGTCTAGCTGGAGGCACAAATCTAGCTAGTGGCACCAGTCTAGCTAGTGGCACCAGTCTAGCTAGTGGCACCAGTCTAGCTGGCGGCACAAATCTAGCTAGCCACATGTGCCACTTACTAGCCTGCCCGCTTGATGGTGCAGACGTGTAGATACTACAAGCAAACCATCGGAAGGTCAAAAGAACATCACGCATGGGCCGTCTGGTTGATGCACCTGGTTGAACTGTCAGTAGTGGGTATCCATGCAAGCCGCAGCTGTGCTTCTGTCATATGCATGCATGCACCATCTATCTGTCTTTTCCGGATGACGTAGGACACACACGCTGCAACATGATGGATCTCTCTGCCACCAGATCCCGATGTGATGTGATGTGATGTGATTTGGTTGAGACCAGTGCATGAGACCTTGTGCATGCTTACAGCCAAGATCCTTCAATCTTTCAGATCCTTCAGATCCTCCAGATTTTCCTGCGGCAACGTGAGACCCCACACATTGATGAGCATCCTGGATAAGCATTCTGCTCAGCCGCGCAGGCAGCTCACGCTGAGATTTGAACTCAGGATGGCGGATTCAGAGTCCACAGTGCTAACCACTACACCACTGAGCGTATCATGGGATGACAACCTGTTCAACCACACACTCACACCTGTTCCGCAGCAGAGCTCCATCGTTGAGCACCGCCCTCCCCTCTCATTCAGTTTGTCCACCCATGCAGCTGCCCCCCCTGCTCATAACGCACGCACCTGAATGATAGATGAAGCAAGAATGGTGAATTCCAGCGCTGAAGAGCAGGTGCGTGGCTTGCTTGCTTCATATGCGTGGCTTGCTTGTCAGTTCATTCGCAAGATAGGGCGGCATGCCATATGCATGTGATATGCCATCATGGCCGCCCCGTGAAGCACATACATGCATGCTTGCTTGCTTATGATGATGGATGGACTCACACATGGAAAGAGCACAACCGCTCGACCAAGATCAAGCAGACCTGCATGGGTGCAAAAATGGTTTTAAACACAGTCGTGCAGTGGCGGGTTGGGATGCATGCCAAACCTGTAATGCTTGGGAAACGCATTCTGATAGCTAGCAACAGGTGCAAGAGGCACAAGACAAGCTAGCGGCACAAATCTAGCTAGCGGCACAAGTCTAGCTAGCGGCACAAGTCTAGCTAGTGGCACAAATCTAGCTGGCGGCACCAGTCTAGCTGGCGGCACCAGTCTAGCTGGCGGCACAAGTCTAGCTGGAGGCACAAATCTAGCTAGCGGCACCAGTCTAGCTAGTGGCACCAGTCTAGCTAGTGGCACCAGTCTAGCTAGTGGCACCAGTCTAGCTAGCGGCACCAGTCTAGCTGGCGGCACAAATCTATCTAGCCACATGTGCCACTGACTAGCCTGCCCGCTTGATGGTGCAGACGTGTAGATACTACAAGCAAACCATCGGAAGGTCAAAAGAACATCACGCATGCGCCGTCTGGTTGATGCACCTGGTTGAACTGTCAGTAGTGGGTATCCATGCAAGCCACAGCTGTGCTTCTGTCATATGCATGCATGCACCATCTATCTGTCTTTTCCGGATGACGTAGGACACACACGCTGCAACATGATGGATCTCTCTGCCACCAGATCCCGATGTGATGTGATGTGATGTGATTTGGTTGAGACCAGTGCATGAGACCTTGTGCATGCTTACAGCCAAGATCCTTCAATCCTTCAGATCCTTCAGATCCTCCAGATTTTCCTGCGGCAACGTGAGAGCCCACACATTGATGAGCATCCTGGATGAGCGTTCTGCTCAGCCGTGCAGGCAGCTCACGCTGAGATTTGAACTCAGGATGGCGGATTCAGAGTCCACAGTGCTAACCACTACACCATGCGAGCGTATCATGGGATGAGAACCTGTTCAACCACACAGTCACACCTGTTCCGCAGCAGAGCTCCATTGTTGAGCACCGCCCTCCCCTCTCATTCAGTTTGTCCACCCATGCAGCTGTCCCCCCTGCTCATAACGCACGCACCTGAATGATAGATGAAGCAAGAATGGTGAATTCCAGCGCTGAAGAGCAGGTGCGTGGCTTGCTTGCTTCATATGCGTGGCTTGCTTGTCAGTTCATTCGCAAGATAGGGCGGCATGCCATATGCATGTGATATGCCATCATGGCCGCCCCGTGAAGCACATACATGCATGCTTGCTTGCTTATGATGATGGATGGACTCACACATGGAAAGAGCACAACCGCTCGACCAAGATCAAGCAGACCTGCATGGGTGCAAAAATGGTTTTAAACACAGTCGTGCAGTGGCGGGTTGGGATGCATGCCAAACCTGTAATGCTTGGGAAACGCATTCTGATACCTAGCAACAGGTGCAAGAGGCACAAGTCAAGCTAGCGGCACAAATCTAGCAAGCGGCACAAGTCTAGCTAGCGGCACAAGTCAAGCTAGCGGCACAAGTCTAGCTAGCGGCACAAGTCTAGCTGGGGGCACAAGTCTAGCTGGCGGCACAAGTCTAGCTGGCGGCACAAACCTATATGCGGCACAAGTCTAGCTAGTGGCACCAGTCTAGCTAGTGGCACCAGTCTAGCTAGTGGCACCAGTCTAGCTAGCGGCACCAGTCTAGCTGGCGGCACAAATCTAGCTAGCCACATGTGCCACTGACTAGCCTGCCCGCTTGATGGTGCAGACGTGTAGATACTACAAGCAAACCATCGGAAGGTCAAAAGAACATCACGCATGCGCCGTCTGGTTGATGCACCTGGTTGAACTGTCAGTAGTGGGTATCCATGCAAGCCGCAGCTGTGCTTCTGTCATATGCATGCATGCACCATCTATCTGTCTTTTCCGGATGACGTAGGACACACACGCTGCAACATGATGGATCTCTCTGCCACCAGATCCCGATGTGATGTGATGTGATGTGATTTGGTTGAGACCAGTGCATGAGACCTTGTGCATGCTTACAGCCAAGATCCTTCAATCCTTCAGATCCTTCAGATCCTCCAGATTTTCCTGCGGCAACGTGAGACCCCACACATTGATGAGCATCCTGGATGAGCGTTCTGCTCAGCCGCGCAGGCAGCTCACGCTGAGATTTCAACTCAGGATGGCGGATTTAGAGTCCACAGTGCTAACCACTACACCACGCGAGCGTATCATGGGATGAGAACCTGTTCAACCACACACTCACACCTGTTCCGCAGCAGAGCTCCATCGTTGAGCACCGCCCTCCCCTCTCATTCAGTTTGTCCACCCATGCAGCTTCCCCCCTGCTCATCACGCACGCACCTGAATGATAGATGAAGCAAGAATGGTGAATTCCAGCGCTGAAGAGCAGGTGCGTGGCTTGCTTGCTTCATATGCGTGGCTTGCTTGTCAGTTCATTCGCAAGATAGGGCGGCATGCCATATGCATGCGATATGCCATCATGGCCGCCCCGTGAAGAACATACATGCATGCTTGCTTGCTTATGATGATGGATGGACTCACACATGGAAAGAGCACAACCGCTCGACCAAGATCAAGCAGACCTGCATGGGTGCAAAAATGGTTTTAAACACAGTCGTGCAGTGGCGGGTTGGGATGCATGCCAAACCTGTAATGCTTGGGAAACGCATTCTGATAGCTAGCAACTAGTGCAAGAGGCACAAGTCAAGCTAGCGGCACAAATCTAGCAAGCGGCACAAGTCTAGCTAGCGGCTCAAATCTAGCTAGCGGCACCAGTCAAGCTAGTGGCACAAGTCTAGCTGGAGGCACAAGTCTAGCTAGCGGCACCAGTCTAGCTAGTGGCACAAATCTAGCTTGCGGCACAAGTCTAGCTAGCGGCACAAGTCTAGCTAGCGGCTCAAATCTAGCTAGCGGCACAAGTCTAGCTAGTGGCACAAATCTAGCTGGCGGCACAAGTCTAGCTGGCGGCACAAGTCTAGCTGGCGGCACAAGTCTAGCTGGAGGCACAAATCTAGCTGGCGGCCCAAATCTAGCTAGCGGCACAAGTCTAGCTGGCGGCACAAGTCTAGCTGGAGGCACAAATCTTGCAAGTGGCACCAGTCTAGCTAGTGGCACCAGTCTAGCTAGCGGCTTCAGTCTAGCTAGCGGCACAAATCTAGCTAGCCACATGTGCCACTTACTAGCCTGCCCGCTTGATGGTGCAGACGTGTAGATACTACAAGCAAACCATCGGAAGGTCAAAAGAACATCACGCATGCGCCGTCTGGTTGATGCACCTGGTTGAACTGTCAGTAGTGGGTATCCATGCAAGCCACAGCTGTGCTTCTGTCATATGCATGCATGCGCCATCTATCTGTCTTTTCCGGATGACGTAGGACACACACGCTGCAACGTGATGGATCTCTCTGCCACCAGATCCCGATGTGATGTGATGTGATGTGATTTGGTTGAGACCAGTGCATGAGACCTTGTGCATGCTTACAGCCAAGATCCTTCAATCCTTCAGATCCTTCAGATCCTCCAGATTTTCCTGCGGCAACGTGAGACCCCACACATTGATGAGCATCCTGGATGAGCGTTCTGCTCAGCCAAGCAAGCAGCTCACGCTGTGATTTTTGAACTCAGGTCCGCGGATTCAGAGTCCACAGTGCTAACCACTACACCACGCGAGCGTATCATGGGATGAGAACCTGTTCAACCACACAGTCACACCTGTTCCGCAGCAGAGCTCCATCGTTGAGCACCGCCCTCCCCTCTCATTCAGTTTGTCCACCCATGCAGCTGTCCCCCCTGCTCATAACGCACGCACCTGAATGATAGATGAAGCAAGAATGGTGAATTCCAGCGCTGAAGAGCAGGTGCGTGGCTTGCTTGCTTCATATGCTTGGCTTGCTTGTCAGTTCATTCGCAAGATAGGGCGGCATGCCATATGCATGCGATATGCCATCATGGCCGCCCCGTGAAGCACATACATGCATGCTTGCTTGCTTATGATGATGGATGGACTCACACATGGAAAGAGCACAACCGCTCGACCAAGATCAAGCAGACCTGCATGGGTGCAAAAATGGTTTTAAACACAGTCGTGCAGTGGCGGGTTGGGATGCATGCCAAACCTGTATTCCTTGGGAAACGAATTCTGATAGCTAGCAACAGGTGCAAGAGGCACAAGTCAAGCTAGCGGCACAAGTCTAGCTAGCGGCACAAGTCTAGCTAGCGGCACAAGTCTAGCTAGTGGCACAAATCTAGCTGGCGGCACAAGTCTAGCTGGAGGCACAAGTCTAGCTGGCGGCACAAGTCTAGCTGGAGGCACAAATCTAGCTAGTGGCACCAGTCTAGCTCGTGGCACCAGTCTAGCTAGCGGCACCAGTCTAGCTGGCGGCACAAATCTAGCTAGCCACATGTGCCACTTGCTAGCCTGCCCGCTTGATGGTGCAGACGTGTAGATACTACAAGCAAACCATCGGAAGGTCAAAAGAACATCACGCATGCCCCGTCTGGTTGATGCACCTGGTTGAACTGTCAGTAGTGGGTATCCATGCAAGCCACAGCTGTGCTTCTGTCATATGCATGCATGCGCCATCTATCTGTCTTTTCCGGATGACGTAGGACACACACGCTGCAACGTGATGGATCTCTCTGCCACCAGATCCCGATGTGATGTGATGTGATGTGATTTGGTTGAGACCAGTGCATGAGACCTTGTGCATGCTTACAGCCAAGATCCTTCAATCCTTCAGATCCTTCAGATCCTCCAGATTTTCCTGCGGCAACGTGAGACCCCACACATTGATGAGCATCCTGGATGAGCGTTCTGCTCAGCCAAGCAAGCAGCTCACGCTGTGATTTTTGAACTCAGGTCCGCGGATTCAGAGTCCACAGTGCTAACCACTACACCACGCGAGCGTATCATGGGATGAGAACCTGTTCAACCACACAGTCACACCTGTTCCGCAGCAGAGCTCCATCGTTGAGCACCGCCCTCCCCTCTCATTCAGTTTGTCCACCCATGCAGCTGTCCCCCCTGCTCATAACGCACGCACCTGAATGATAGATGAAGCAAGAATGGTGAATTCCAGCGCTGAAGAGCAGGTGCGTGGCTTGCTTGCTTCATATGCTTGGCTTGCTTGTCAGTTCATTCGCAAGATAGGGCGGCATGCCATATGCATGCGATATGCCATCATGGCCGCCCCGTGAAGCACATACATGCATGCTTGCTTGCTTATGATGATGGATGGACTCACACATGGAAAGAGCACAACCGCTCGACCAAGATCAAGCAGACCTGCATGGGTGCAAAAATGGTTTTAAACACAGTCGTGCAGTGGCGGGTTGGGATGCATGCCAAACCTGTATTCCTTGGGAAACGAATTCTGATAGCTAGCAACAGGTGCAAGAGGCACAAGTCAAGCTAGCGGCACAAGTCTAGCTAGCGGCACAAGTCTAGCTAGCGGCACAAGTCTAGCTAGTGGCACAAATCTAGCTGGCGGCACAAGTCTAGCTGGAGGCACAAGTCTAGCTGGCGGCACAAGTCTAGCTGGAGGCACAAATCTAGCTAGTGGCACCAGTCTAGCTCGTGGCACCAGTCTAGCTAGCGGCACCAGTCTAGCTGGCGGCACAAATCTAGCTAGCCACATGTGCCACTTGCTAGCCTGCCCGCTTGATGGTGCAGACGTGTAGATACTACAAGCAAACCATCGGAAGGTCAAAAGAACATCACGCATGCCCCGTCTGGTTGATGCACCTGGTTGAACTGTCAGTAGTGGGTATCCATGCAAGCCACAGCTGTGCTTCTGTCATATGCATGCATGCACCATCTATCTGTCTTTTCCGGATGACGTAGGACACACACGCTGCAACATGATGGATCTCTCTGCCACCAGATCCCGATGTGATGTGATGTGATGTGATTTGGTTGAGACCAGTGCATGAGACCTTGTGCATGCTTACAGCCAAGATCCTTGAGATCCTTCAGATCCTCCAGATTTTCCTGCGGCAACGTGAGACCCCACACATTGATGAGCATCCTGGATGAGCGTTCTGCTCAGCCGCGCAGGCAGCTCACGCTGAGATTTTTGAACTCAGGTCGGCGGATTCAGAGTCCACAGTGCTAACCACTACACCACGCGAGCGTATCATGGGATGACAACCTGTTCAACCACACACTCACACCTGTTCCGCAGCAGAGCTCCATCGTTGAGCACCGCCCTCCCCTCTCATTCAGTTTGTCCACCCATGCAGCTGTCCCCCCTGCTCATAACGCACGCACCTGAATGATAGATGAAGCAAGAATGGTGAATTCCAGCGCTTAAGAGCAGGTGCGTGGCTTGCTTGCTTCATATGCGTGGCTTGCTTGTCAGTTCATTCGCAAGATAGGGCGGCATGCCATATGCATGTGATATGCCATCATGGCCGCCCCGTGAAGCACATACATGCATGCTTGCTTGCTTATGATGATGGATGGACTCACACATGGAAAGAGCACAACCGCTCGACCAAGATCAAGCAGACCTGCATGGGTGCAAAAATGGTTTTAAACACAGTCGTGCAGTGGCGGGTTGGGATGCATGCCAAACCTGTAATGCTTAGGAAACGCATTCTGATACCTAGCAACAGGTGCAAGAGGCACAAGTCAAGCTAGCGGCACAAATCTAGCAAGCGGCACAAGTCTAGCTAGCGGCACAAGTCTAGCTAGTGGCACAAATCTAGCTGGCGGCACCAGTCTAGCTGGCCGCACAAGTCTAGCTGGTGGCACAAGTCTAGCTGGCGGCACAAACCTATATGCGGCACAAGTCTAGCTAGTGGCACCAGTCTAGCTAGTGGCACCAGTCTAGCTAGTGGCACCAGTCTAGCTAGCGGCACCAGTCTAGCTGGCGGCACAAATCTAGCTAGCCACATGTGCCACTGACTAGCCTGCCCGCTTGATGGTGCAGACGTGTAGATACTACAAGCAAACCATCGGAAGGTCAAAAGAACATCACGCATGCGCCGTCTGGTTGATGCACCTGGTTGAACTGTCAGTAGTGGGTATCCATGCAAGCCACAGCTGTGCTTCTGTCATATGCATGCATGCACCATCTATCTGTCTTTTCCGGATGACGTAGGACACACACGCTGCAACATGATGGATCTCTCTGCCACCAGATCCCGATGTGATGTGATGTGATGTGATTTGGTTGAGACCAGTGCATGAGACCTTGTGCATGCTTACAGCCAAGATCCTTCAATCCTTCAGATCCTTCAGATCCTCCAGATTTTCCTGCGGCAACGTGAGACCCCACACATTGATGAGCATCCTGGATGAGCGTTCTGCTCAGCCAAGCAAGCAGCTCACGCTGAGTTTTGAACTCAGGATGGCGGATTTAGAGTCCACAGTGCTAACCACTACACCACGCGAGCGTATCATGGGATGAGAACCTGTTCAACCACACACTCACACCTGTTCCGCAGCAGAGCTCCATCGTTGAGCACCGCCCTCCCCTCTCATTCAGTTTGTCCACCCATGCAGCTTCCCCCCTGCTCATCACGCACGCACCTGAATGATAGATGAAGCAAGAATGGTGAATTCCAGCGCTGAAGAGCAGGTGCGTGGCTTGCTTGCTTCATATGCGTGGCTTGCTTGTCAGTTCATTCGCAAGATAGGGCGGCATGCCATATGCATGCGATATGCCATCATGGCCGCCCCGTGAAGAACATACATGCATGCTTGCTTGCTTATGATGATGGATGGACTCACACATGGAAAAAGCACAACCGCTCGACCAAGATCAAGCAGACCTGCATGGGTGCAAAAATGGTTTTAAACACAGTCGTGCAGTGGCGGGTTGGGATGCATGCCAAACCTGTAATGCTTGGGAAACGCATTCTGATAGCTAGCAACTAGTGCAAGAGGCACAAGTCAAGCTAGCGGCACAAATCTAGCAAGCGGCACAAGTCTAGCTAGCGGCTCAAATCTAGCTAGCGGCACCAGTCAAGCTAGTGGCACAAGTCTAGCTGGAGGCACAAGTCTAGCTAGCGGCACCAGTCTAGCTAGTGGCACAAATCTAGCTTGCGGCACAAGTCTAGCTAGCGGCACAAGTCTAGCTAGCGGCTCAAATCTAGCTAGCGGCACAAGTCTAGCTAGTGGCACAAATCTAGCTGGCGGCACAAGTCTAGCTGGCGGCACAAGTCTAGCTGGCGGCACAAGTCTAGCTGGAGATACAAATCTAGCTGGCGGCCCAAATCTAGCTAGCGGCACAAGTCTAGCTGGCGGCACAAGTCTAGCTGGAGGCACAAATCTTGCTAGTGGCACCAGTCTAGCTAGTGGCACCAGTCTAGCTAGAGGCACCAGTCTAGCTAGCGGCACAAATCTAGCTAGCCACATGTGCCACTTACTAGCCTGCCCGCTTGATGGTGCAGACGTGTAGATACTACAAGCAAACCATCGGAAGGTCAAAAGAACATCACGCATGCGCCGTCTGGTTGATGCACCTGGTTGAACTGTCAGTAGTGGGTATCCATGCAAGCCACAGCTGTGCTTCTGTCATATGCATGCATGCGCCATCTATCTGTCTTTTCCGGATGACGTAGGACACACACGCTGCAACGTGATGGATCTCTCTGCCACCAGATCCCGATGTGATGTGATGTGATGTGATTTGGTTGAGACCAGTGCATGAGACCTTGTGCATGCTTACAGCCAAGATCCTTCAATCCTTCAGATCCTTCAGATCCTCCAGATTTTCCTGCGGCAACGTGAGACCCCACACATTGATGAGCATCCTGGATGAGCGTTCTGCTCAGCCAAGCAAGCAGCTCACGCTGTGATTTTTGAACTCAGGTCCGCGGATTCAGAGTCCACAGTGCTAACCACTACACCACGCGAGCGTATCATGGGATGAGAACCTGTTCAACCACACAGTCACACCTGTTCCGCAGCAGAGCTCCATCGTTGAGCACCGCCCTCCCCTCTCATTCAGTTTGTCCACCCATGCAGCTGTCCCCCCTGCTCATAACGCACGCACCTGAATGATAGATGAAGCAAGAATGGTGAATTCCAGCGCTTAAGAGCAGGTGCGTGGCTTGCTTGCTTCATATGCTTGGCTTGCTTGTCAGTTCATTCGCAAGATAGGGCGGCATGCCATATGCATGCGATATGCCATCATGGCCGCCCCGTGAAGCACATACATGCATGCTTGCTTGCTTATGATGATGGATGGACTCACACATGGAAAGAGCACAACCGCTCGACCAAGATCAAGCAGACCTGCATGGGTGCAAAAATGGTTTTAAACACAGTCGTGCAGTGGCGGGTTGGGATGCATGCCAAACCTGTATTCCTTGGGAAACGAATTCTGATAGCTAGCAACAGGTGCAAGAGGCACAAGTCAAGCTAGCGGCACAAGTCTAGCTAGCGGCACAAGTCTAGCTAGCGGCACAAGTCTAGCTAGTGGCACAAATCTAGCTGGCGGCACAAGTCTAGCTGGAGGCACAAGTCTAGCTGGCGGCACAAGTCTAGCTGGAGGCACAAATCTAGCTAGTGGCACCAGTCTAGCTCGTGGCACCAGTCTAGCTAGCGGCACCAGTCTAGCTGGCGGCACAAATCTAGCTAGCCACATGTGCCACTTGCTAGCCTGCCCGCTTGATGGTGCAGACGTGTAGATACTACAAGCAAACCATCGGAAGGTCAAAAGAACATCACGCATGCGCCGTCTGGTTGATGCACCTGGTTGAACTGTCAGTAGTGGGTATCCATGCAAGCCACAGCTGTGCTTCTGTCATATGCATGCATGCACCATCTATCTGTCTTTTCCGGATGACGTAGGACACACACGCTGCAACATGATGGATCTCTCTGCCACCAGATCCCGATGTGATGTGATGTGATGTGATTTGGTTGAGACCAGTGCATGAGACCTTGTGCATGCTTACAGCCAAGATCCTTCAATCCTTCAGATCCTTCAGATCCTTCAGATTTTCCTGCGGCAACGTGAGACCCCACACATTGATGAGCATCCTGGATGAGCGTTCTGCTCAGCCGCGCAGGCAGCTCACGCTGAGATTTGAACTCAGGATGGCGGATTCAGAGTCCACAGTGCTAACCACTACACCACGCGAGCGTATCATGGGATGAGAACCTGTTCAACCACACAGTCACACCTGTTCCGCAGCAGAGCTGCATCGTTGAGCACCGCCCTCCCCTCTCATTCAGTTTGTCCACCCATGCAGCTGCCCCCCTGCTCATAACGCACGCATCTGAATGATAGATGAAGCAAGAATGGTGAATTCCAGCGCTGAAGAGCAGGTGCGTGGCTTGCTTGCTTCATATGCGTGGCTTGCTTGTCAGTTCATTCGCAAGATAGGGCGGCATGCCATATGCATGCGATATGCCATCATGGCCGCCCCGTGAAGCACATACATGCATGCTTGCTTGCTTATGATGATGGATGGACTCACACATGGAAAGAGCACAACCGCTCGACCAAGATCAAGCAGACCTGCATGGGTGCAAAAATGGTTTTAAACACAGTCGTGCAGTGGCGGGTTGGGATGCATGCCAAACCTGTAATGCTTGGGAAACGCATTCTGATAGCTAGCAACAGGTGCAAGAGGAACAAGTCAAGCTAGCGGCACAAATCTAGCAAGCGGCACAAGTCTAGGTAGCGGCACAAGTCTAGCTAGTGGCACAAATCTAGCTGGCGGCACCAGTCTAGCTGGCCGCACAAGTCTAGCTGGCGGCACAAGTCTAGCTGGAGGCACAAATCTAGCTAGCGGCACAAGTCTAGCTAGTGGCACCAGTCTAGCTAGTGGCACCAGTCTAGCTAGTGGCACCAGTCTAGCTAGCGGCACCAGTCTAGCTGGCGGCACAAATCTAGCTAGCCACATGTGCCACTGACTAGCCTGCCCGCTTGATGGTGCAGACGTGTAGATACTACAAGCAAACCATCGGAAGGTCAAAAGAACATCACGCATGCGCCGTCTGGTTGATGCACCTGGTTGAACTGTCAGTAGTGGGTATCCATGCAAGCCACAGCTGTGCTTCTGTCATATGCATGCATGCACCATCTATCTGTCTTTTCCGGATGACGTAGGACACACACGCTGCAACATGATGGATCTCTCTGCCACCAGATCCCGATGTGATGTGATGTGATGTGATTTGGTTGAGACCAGTGCATGAGACCTTGTGCATGCTTACAGCCAAGATCCTTCAATCCTTCAGATCCTTCAGATCCTCCAGATTTTCCTGCGGCAACGTGAGAGCCCACACATTGATGAGCATCCTGGATGAGCGTTCTGCTCAGCCGTGCAGGCAGCTCACGCTGAGATTTGAACTCAGGATGGCGGATTCAGAGTCCACAGTGCTAACCACTACACCATGCGAGCGTATCATGGGATGAGAACCTGTTCAACCACACAGTCACACCTGTTCCGCAGCAGAGCTCCATTGTTGAGCACCGCCCTCCCCTCTCATTCAGTTTGTCCACCCATGCAGCTGTCCCCCCTGCTCATAACGCACGCACCTGAATGATAGATGAAGCAAGAATGGTGAATTCCAGCGCTGAAGAGCAGGTGCGTGGCTTGCTTGCTTCATATGCGTGGCTTGCTTGTCAGTTCATTCGCAAGATAGGGCGGCATGCCATATGCATGCGATATGCCATCATGGCCGCCCCGTGAAGCACATACATGCATGCTTGCTTGCTTATGATGATGGATGGACTCACACATGGAAAGAGCACAACCGCTCGACCAAGATCAAGCAGACCTGCATGGGTGCAAAAATGGTTTTAAACACAGTCGTGCAGTGGCGGGTTGGGATGCATGCCAAACCTGTATTGCTTGGGAAACGCATTCTGATAGCTAGCAACAGGTGCAAGAGGCACAAGTCAAGCTAGCGGCACAAATCTAGCTAGCGGCACCAGTCTAGCTAGCGGCACAAGTCTAGCTAGTGGCACAAATCTAGCTGGCGGCACCAGTCTAGCTGGCGGCACCAGTCTAGCTGGCGGCACAAGTCTAGCTGGAGGCACAAATCTAGCTAGTGGCACCAGTCTAGCTAGTGGCACCAGTCTAGCTAGCGGCACCAGTCTAGCTGGCGGCACAAATCTAGCTAGCCACATGTGCCACTTACTAGCCTGCCCGCTTGATGGTGCAGACGTGTAGATACTACAAGCAAACCATCGGAAGGTCAAAAGAACATCACGCATACGCCGTCTGGTTGATGCACCTGGTTGAACTGTCAGTAGTGGGTATCCATGCAAGCCGCAGCTGTGCTTCTGTCATATGCATGCATGCACCATCTATCTGTCTTTTCCGGATGACGTAGGACACACACGCTGCAACATGATGGATCTCTCTGCCACCAGATCCCGATGTGATGTGATGTGATGTGATTTGGTTGAGACCAGTGCATGAGACCTTGTGCATGCTTACAGCCAAGATCCTTCAATCCTTCAGATCCTTCAGATCCTTCAGATTTTCCTGCGGCAACGTGAGACCCCACACATTGATGAGCATCCTGGATGAGCGTTCTGCTCAGCCGCGCAGGCAGCTCACGCTGAGATTTGAACTCAGGATGGCGGATTCAGAGTCCACAGTGCTAACCACTACACCACGCGAGCGTATCATGGGATGAGAACCTGTTCAACCACACAGTCACACCTGTTCCGCAGCAGAGCTCCATCGTTGAGCACCGCCCTCCCCTCTCATTCAGTTTGTCCACCCATGCAGCTGCCCCCCTGCTCATAACGCACGCACCTGAATGATAGATGAAGCAAGAATGGTGAATTCCAGCGCTGAAGAGCAGGTGCGTGGGTTGCTTGCTTCATATGCGTGGCTTGCTTGTCAGTTCATTCGCAAGATAGGGCGGCATGCCATATGCATGCGATATGCCATCATGGCCGCCCCGTGAAGCACATACATGCATGCTTGCTTGCTTATGATGATGGATGGACTCACACATGGAAAGAGCACAACCGCTCGACCAAGATCAAGCAGACCTGCATGGGTGCAAAAATGGTTTTAAACACAGTCGTGCAGTGGCGGGTTGGGATGCATGCCAAACCTGTATTGCTTGGGAAACGCATTCTGATAGCTAGCAACAGGTGCAAGAGGCACAAGTCTAGCTAGCGGCACAAGTCTAGCTAGTGGCACAAATCTAGCTGGCGGCACCAGTCTAGCTGGCGGCACCAGTCTAGCTGGCGGCACAAGTCTAGCTGGAGGCACAAATCTAGCTAGTGGCACCAGTCTAGCTAGTGGCACCAGTCTAGCTAGTGGCACCAGTCTAGCTGGCGGCACAAATCTAGCTAGCCACATGTGCCACTTACTAGCCTGCCCGCTTGATGGTGCAGACGTGTAGATACTACAAGCAAACCATCGGAAGGTCAAAAGAACATCACGCATGGGCCGTCTGGTTGATGCACCTGGTTGAACTGTCAGTAGTGGGTATCCATGCAAGCCGCAGCTGTGCTTCTGTCATATGCATGCATGCACCATCTATCTGTCTTTTCCGGATGACGTAGGACACACACGCTGCAACATGATGGATCTCTCTGCCACCAGATCCCGATGTGATGTGATGTGATGTGATTTGGTTGAGACCAGTGCATGAGACCTTGTGCATGCTTACAGCCAAGATCCTTCAATCTTTCAGATCCTTCAGATCCTCCAGATTTTCCTGCGGCAACGTGAGACCCCACACATTGATGAGCATCCTGGATAAGCATTCTGCTCAGCCGCGCAGGCAGCTCACGCTGAGATTTGAACTCAGGATGGCGGATTCAGAGTCCACAGTGCTAACCACTACACCACGCGAGCGTATCATGGGATGACAACCTGTTCAACCACACACTCACACCTGTTCCGCAGCAGAGCTCCATCGTTGAGCACCGCCCTCCCCTCTCATTCAGTTTGTCCACCCATGCAGCTGCCCCCCCTGCTCATAACGCACGCACCTGAATGATAGATGAAGCAAGAATGGTGAATTCCAGCGCTGAAGAGCAGGTGCGTGGCTTGCTTGCTTCATATGCGTGGCTTGCTTGTCAGTTCATTCGCAAGATAGGGCGGCATGCCATATGCATGTGATATGCCATCATGGCCGCCCCGTGAAGCACATACATGCATGCTTGCTTGCTTATGATGATGGATGGACTCACACATGGAAAGAGCACAACCGCTCGACCAAGATCAAGCAGACCTGCATGGGTGCAAAAATGGTTTTAAACACAGTCGTGCAGTGGCGGGTTGGGATGCATGCCAAACCTGTAATGCTTGGGAAACGCATTCTGATAGCTAGCAACAGGTGCAAGAGGCACAAGACAAGCTAGCGGCACAAATCTAGCTAGCGGCACAAGTCTAGCTAGCGGCACAAGTCTAGCTAGTGGCACAAATCTAGCTGGCGGCACCAGTCTAGCTGGCGGCACCAGTCTAGCTGGCGGCACAAGTCTAGCTGGAGGCACAAATCTAGCTAGCGGCACCAGTCTAGCTAGTGGCACCAGTCTAGCTAGCGGCACCAGTCTAGCTGGCGGCACAAATCTAGCTAGCCACATGTGCCACTTGCTAGCCTGCCCGCTTGATGGTGCAGACGTGTAGATACTACAAGCAAACCATCGGAAGGTCAAAAGAACATCACGCATGCGCCGTCTGGTTGATGCACCTGGTTGAACTGTCAGTAGTGGGTATCCATGCAAGCCGCAGCTGTGCTTCTGTCATATGCATGCATGCACCATCTATCTGTCTTTTCCGGATGACGTAGGACACACACGCTGCAACATGATGGATCTCTCTGCCACCAGATCCCGATGTGATGTGATGTGATGTGATTTGGTTGAGACCAGTGCATGAGACCTTGTGCATGCTTACAGCCAAGATCCTTGAGATCCTTCAGATCCTCCAGATTTTCCTGCGGCAACGTGAGACCCCACACATTGATGAGCATCCTGGATGAGCGTTCTGCTCAGCCGCGCAGGCAGCTCACGCTGAGATTTGAACTCAGGATGGCGGATTCAGAGTCCACAGTGCTAACCACTACACCACGCGAGCGTATCATGAGATGACAACCTGTTCAACCACACAGTCACACCTGTTCCGCAGCAGAGCTGCATCGTTGAGCACCGCCCTCCCCTCTCATTCAGTTTGTCCACCCATGCAGCTGCCCCCCTGCTCATAACGCACGCATCTGAATGATAGATGAAGCAAGAATGGTGAATTCCAGCGCTGAAGAGCAGGTGCGTGGCTTGCTTGCTTCATATGCGTGGCTTGCTTGTCAGTTCATTCGCAAGATAGGGCGGCATGCCATATGCATGCGATATGCCATCATGGCCGCCCCGTGAAGCACATACATGCATGCTTGCTTGCTTATGATGATGGATGGACTCACACATGGAAAGAGCACAACCGCTCGACCAAGATCAAGCAGACCTGCATGGGTGCAAAAATGGTTTTAAACACAGTCTTGCAGCGGCGGGTTGGGATGCATGCCAAACCTGTATTGCTTGGGAAACGCATTCTGATAGCTAGCAACAGGTGCAAGAGGCACAAGTCAAGCTAGCGGCACCAGTCTAGCTAGCGGCACAAGTCTAGCTAGTGGCACAAGTCAAGCTAGCGGCACATATCTAGCTAGCGGCACAAGTCTAGCTGGGGGCACAAGTCTAGCTGGCGGCACAAGTCTAGCTGACGGCACAAACCTATATGCGGCACAAGTCTAGCTAGTGGCACCAGTCTAGCTAGTGGCACCAGTCTAGCTAGTGGCACCAGTCTAGCTAGCGGCACCAGTCTAGCTGGCGGCACAAATCTATCTAGCCACATGTGCCACTTGCTAGCCTGCCCGCTTGATGGTGCAGACGTGTAGATACTACAAGCAAACCATCGGAAGGTCAAAAGAACATCACGCATGCGACGTCTGGTTGATGCACCTGGTTGAACCGTCAGTAGTGGGTATCCATGCAAGCCACAGCTGTGCTTCTGTCATATGCATGCATGCACCATCTATCTGTCTTTTCCGGATGACGTAGGACACACACGCTGCAACATGATGGATCTCTCTGCCACCAGATCCCCATGTGATGTGATGTGATGTGATTTCGTTGAGACCAGTGCATGAGACCTTGTGCATGCTTACAGCCAAGATCCTTCAATCCTTCAGATCCTTCAGATCCTTCAGATTTTCCTGCGGCAACGTGAGACCCCACACATTGATGAGCATCCTGGATGAGCGTTCTGCTCAGCCGCGCAGGCAGCTCACGCTGAGATTTGAAGTCAGGTCGGCGGATTAAGAGTCCACAGTGCTAACCACTACACCACGCGAGCGTATCATGGGATGACAACCTGTTCAACCACACACTCACACCTGTTCCGCAGCAGAGCTCCATCGTTGAGCACCGCCCTCCCCTCTCATTCAGTTTGTCCACCCATGCAGCTGTCCCCCCTGCTCATAACGCACGCACCTGAATGATAGATGAAGCAAGAATGGTGAATTCCAGCGCTGAAGAGCAGGTGCGTGGCTTGCTTGCTTCATATGCGTGGCTTGCTTGTCAGTTCATTCGCAAGATAGGGCGGCATGCCATATGCATGCGATATGCCATCATGGCCGCCCCGTGAAGCACATACATGCATGCTTGCTTGCTTATGATGATGGATGGACTCACACATGGAAAGAGCACAACCGCTCGACCAAGATCAAGCAGACCTGCATGGGTGCAAAAATGGTTTTAAACACAGTCGTGCAGTGGCGGGTTGGGATGCATGCCAAACCTGTAATGCTTGGGAAACGCATTCTGATAGCTAGCAACAGGTGCAAGAGGCACAAGTCAAGCTAGCGGCACAAATCTAGCAAGCGGCACAAGTCTAGCTAGCGGCACAAGTCTAGCTAGTGGCACAAATCTAGCTGGCGGCACCAGTCTAGCTGGCCGCACAAGTCTAGCTGGCGGCACAAGTCTAGCTGGAGGCACAAATCTAGCTAGCGGCACAAGTCTAGCTAGTGGCACCAGTCTAGCTAGTGGCACCAGTCTAGCTAGTGGCACCAGTCTAGCTAGCGGCACCAGTCTAGCTGGCGGCACAAATCTAGCTAGCCACATGTGCCACTGACTAGCCTGCCCGCTTGATGGTGCAGACGTGTAGATACTACAAGCAAACCATCGGAAGGTCAAAAGAACATCACGCATGCGCCGTCTGGTTGATGCACCTGGTTGAACTGTCAGTAGTGGGTATCCATGCAAGCCACAGCTGTGCTTCTGTCATATGCATGCATGCACCATCTATCTGTCTTTTCCGGATGACGTAGGACACACACGCTGCAACATGATGGATCTCTCTGCCACCAGATCCCGATGTGATGTGATGTGATGTGATTTGGTTGAGACCAGTGCATGAGACCTTGTGCATGCTTACAGCCAAGATCCTTCAATCCTTCAGATCCTTCAGATCCTCCAGATTTTCCTGCGGCAACGTGAGAGCCCACACATTGATGAGCATCCTGGATGAGCGTTCTGCTCAGCCGTGCAGGCAGCTCACGCTGAGATTTGAACTCAGGATGGCGGATTCAGAGTCCACAGTGCTAACCACTACACCATGCGAGCGTATCATGGGATGAGAACCTGTTCAACCACACAGTCACACCTGTTCCGCAGCAGAGCTCCATTGTTGAGCACCGCCCTCCCCTCTCATTCAGTTTGTCCACCCATGCAGCTGTCCCCCCTGCTCATAACGCACGCACCTGAATGATAGATGAAGCAAGAATGGTGAATTCCAGCGCTGAAGAGCAGGTGCGTGGCTTGCTTGCTTCATATGCGTGGCTTGCTTGTCAGTTCATTCGCAAGATAGGGCGGCATGCCATATGCATGCGATATGCCATCATGGCCGCCCCGTGAAGCACATACATGCATGCTTGCTTGCTTATGATGATGGATGGACTCACACATGGAAAGAGCACAACCGCTCGACCAAGATCAAGCAGACCTGCATGGGTGCAAAAATGGTTTTAAACACAGTCGTGCAGTGGCGGGTTGGGATGCATGCCAAACCTGTATTGCTTGGGAAACGCATTCTGATAGCTAGCAACAGGTGCAAGAGGCACAAGTCAAGCTAGCGGCACAAATCTAGCAAGCGGCACAAGTCTAGCTAGCGGCACAAGTCTAGCTAGTGGCACAAATCTAGCTGGCGGCACCAGTCTAGCTGGCGGCACCAGTCTAGCTGGCGGCACAAGTCTAGCTGGAGGCACAAATCTAGCTAGTGGCACCAGTCTAGCTAGTGGCACCAGTCTAGCTAGCGGCACCAGTCTAGCTGGCGGCACAAATCTAGCTAGCCACATGTGCCACTTACTAGCCTGCCCGCTTGATGGTGCAGACGTGTAGATACTACAAGCAAACCATCGGAAGGTCAAAAGAACATCACGCATACGCCGTCTGGTTGATGCACCTGGTTGAACTGTCAGTAGTGGGTATCCATGCAAGCCACAGCTGTGCTTCTGTCATATGCATGCATGCACCATCTATCTGTCTTTTCCGGATGACGTAGGACACACACGCTGCAACATGATGGATCTCTCTGCCACCAGATCCCGATGTGATGTGATGTGATGTGATTTGGTTGAGACCAGTGCATGAGACCTTGTGCATGCTTACAGCCAAGATCCTTCAATCCTTCAGATCCTTCAGATCCTTCAGATTTTCCTGCGGCAACGTGAGACCCCACACATTGATGAGCATCCTGGATGAGCGTTCTGCTCAGCCGCGCAGGCAGCTCACGCTGAGATTTGAACTCAGGATGGCGGATTCAGAGTCCACAGTGCTAACCACTACACCACGCGAGCGTATCATGGGATGACAACCTGTTCAACCACACAGTCACACCTGTTCCGCAGCAGAGCTCCATCGTTGAGCACCGCCCTCCCCTCTCATTCAGTTTGTCCACCCATGCAGCTGTCCCCCCTGCTCATAACGCACGCACCTGAATGATAGATGAAGCAAGAATGGTGAATTCCAGCGCTGAAGAGCAGGTGCGTGGCTTGCTTGCTTCATATGCGTGGCTTGCTTGTCAGTTCATTCGCAAGATAGGGCGGCATGCCATATGCATGCGATATGCCATCATGGCCGCCCCGTGAAGCACATACATGCATGCTTGCTTGCTTATGATGATGGATGGACTCACACATGGAAAGAGCACAACCGCTCGACCAAGATCAAGCAGACCTGCATGGGTGCAAAAATGGTTTTAAACACAGTCGTGCAGTGGCGGGTTGGGATGCATGCCAAACCTGTAATGCTTGGGAAACGCATTCTGATAGCTAGCAACAGGTGCAAGAGGCACAAGTCTAGCTAGCGGCACAAGTCTAGCTAGTGGCACAAATCTAGCTGGCGGCACCAGTCTAGCTGGCGGCACCAGTCTAGCTGGCGGCACAAGTCTAGCTGGAGGCACAAATCTAGCTAGTGGCACCAGTCTAGCTAGTGGCACCAGTCTAGCTAGTGGCACCAGTCTAGCTGGCGGCACAAATCTAGCTAGCCACATGTGCCACTTACTAGCCTGCCCGCTTGATGGTGCAGACGTGTAGATACTACAAGCAAACCATCGGAAGGTCAAAAGAACATCACGCATGGGCCGTCTGGTTGATGCACCTGGTTGAACTGTCAGTAGTGGGTATCCATGCAAGCCGCAGCTGTGCTTCTGTCATATGCATGCATGCACCATCTATCTGTCTTTTCCGGATGACGTAGGACACACACGCTGCAACATGATGGATCTCTCTGCCACCAGATCCCGATGTGATGTGATGTGATGTGATTTGGTTGAGACCAGTGCATGAGACCTTGTGCATGCTTACAGCCAAGATCCTTCAATCTTTCAGATCCTTCAGATCCTCCAGATTTTCCTGCGGCAACGTGAGACCCCACACATTGATGAGCATCCTGGATAAGCATTCTGCTCAGCCGCGCAGGCAGCTCACGCTGAGATTTGAACTCAGGATGGCGAATTCAGAGTCCACAGTGCTAACCACTACACCACGCGAGCGTATCATGGGATGACAACCTGTTCAACCACACACTCACACCTGTTCCGCAGCAGAGCTCCATCGTTGAGCACCGCCCTCCCCTCTCATTCAGTTTGTCCACCCATGCAGCTGCCCCCCCTGCTCATAACGCACGCACCTGAATGATAGATGAAGCAAGAATGGTGAATTCCAGCGCTGAAGAGCAGGTGCGTGGCTTGCTTGCTTCATATGCGTGGCTTGCTTGTCAGTTCATTCGCAAGATAGGGCGGCATGCCATATGCATGTGATATGCCATCATGGCCGCCCCGTGAAGCACATACATGCATGCTTGCTTGCTTATGATGATGGATGGACTCACACATGGAAAGAGCACAACCGCTCGACCAAGATCAAGCAGACCTGCATGGGTGCAAAAATGGTTTTAAACACAGTCGTGCAGTGGCGGGTTGGGATGCATGCCAAACCTGTAATGCTTGGGAAACGCATTCTGATAGCTAGCAACAGGTGCAAGAGGCACAAGACAAGCTAGCGGCACAAATCTAGCTAGCGGCACAAGTCTAGCTAGCGGCACAAGTCTAGCTAGTGGCACAAATCTAGCTGGCGGCACAAGTCTAGCTGGCGGCACCAGTCTAGCTGGCGGCACAAGTCTAGCTGGAGGCACAAATCTAGCTAGCGGCACCAGTCTAGCTAGTGGCACCAGTCTAGCTAGCGGCACCAGTCTAGCTGGCGGCACAAATCTAGCTAGCCACATGTGCCACTTGCTAGCCTGCCCGCTTGATGGTGCAGACGTGTAGATACTACAAGCAAACCATCGGAAGGTCAAAAGAACATCACGCATGCGCCGTCTGGTTGATGCACCTGGTTGAACTGTCAGTAGTGGGTATCCATGCAAGCCGCAGCTGTGCTTCTGTCATATGCATGCATGCACCATCTATCTGTCTTTTCCGGATGACGTAGGACACACACGCTGCAACATGATGGATCTCTCTGCCACCAGATCCCGATGTGATGTGATGTGATGTGATTTGGTTGAGACCAGTGCATGAGACCTTGTGCATGCTTACAGCCAAGATCCTTGAGATCCTTCAGATCCTCCAGATTTTCCTGCGGCAACGTGAGACCCCACACATTGATGAGCATCCTGGATGAGCGTTCTGCTCCGCCGCGCAGGCAGCTCACGCTGAGATTTGAACTCAGGATGGCGGATTCAGAGTCCACAGTGCTAACCACTACACCACGCGAGCGTATCATGGGATGACAACCTGTTCAACCACACAGTCACACCTGTTCCGCAGCAGAGCTGCATCGTTGAGCACCGCCCTCCCCTCTCATTCAGTTTGTCCACCCATGCAGCTGCCCCCCTGCTCATAACGCACGCATCTGAATGATAGATGAAGCAAGAATGGTGAATTCCAGCGCTGAAGAGCAGGTGCGTGGCTTGCTTGCTTCATATGCGTGGCTTGCTTGTCAGTTCATTCGCAAGATAGGGCGGCATGCCATATGCATGCGATATGCCATCATGGCCGCCCCGTGAAGCACATACATGCATGCTTGCTTGCTTATGATGATGGATGGACTCACACATGGAAAGAGCACAACCGCTCGACCAAGATCAAGCAGACCTGCATGGGTGCAAAAATGGTTTTAAACACAGTCTTGCAGCGGCGGGTTGGGATGCATGCCAAACCTGTATTGCTTGGGAAACGCATTCTGATAGCTAGCAACAGGTGCAAGAGGCACAAGTCAAGCTAGCGGCACCAGTCTAGCTAGCGGCACAAGTCTAGCTAGTGGCACAAGTCAAGCTAGCGGCACAAGTCTAGCTAGCGGCACAAGTCTAGCTGGGGGCACAAGTCTAGCTGGCGGCACAAGTCTAGCTGGCGGCACAAACCTATATGCGGCACAAGTCTAGCTAGTGGCACCAGTCTAGCTAGTGGCACCAGTCTAGCTAGTGGCACCAGTCTAGCTAGCGGCACCAGTCTAGCTGGCGGCACAAATCTATCTAGCCACATGTGCCACTGACTAGCCTGCCCGCTTGATGGTGCAGACGTGTAGATACTACAAGCAAACCATCGGAAGGTCAAAAGAACATCACGCATGCGACGTCTGGTTGATGCACCTGGTTGAACCGTCAGTAGTGGGTATCCATGCAAGCCACAGCTGTGCTTCTGTCATATGCATGCATGCACCATCTATCTGTCTTTTCCGGATGACGTAGGACACACACGCTGCAACATGATGGATCTCTCTGCCACCAGATCCCCATGTGATGTGATGTGATGTGATTTCGTTGAGACCAGTGCATGAGACCTTGTGCATGCTTACAGCCAAGATCCTTCAATCCTTCAGATCCTTCAGATCCTTCAGATTTTCCTGCGGCAACGTGAGACCCCACACATTGATGAGCATCCTGGATGAGCGTTCTGCTCAGCCGCGCAGGCAGCTCACGCTGAGATTTGAAGTCAGGTCGGCGGATTAAGAGTCTACAGTGCTAACCACTACACCACGCGAGCGTATCATGGGATGACAACCTGTTCAACCACACACTCACACCTGTTCCGCAGCAGAGCTCCATCGTTGAGCACCGCCCTCCCCTCTCATTCAGTTTGTCCACCCATGCAGCTGTCCCCCCTGCTCATAACGCACGCACCTGAATGATAGATGAAGCAAGAATGGTGAATTCCAGCGCTGAAGAGCAGGTGCGTGGCTTGCTTGCTTCATATGCGTGGCTTGCTTGTCAGTTCATTCGCAAGATAGGGCGGCATGCCATATGCATGTGATATGCCATCATGGCCGCCCCGTGAAGCACATACATGCATGCTTGCTTGCTTATGATGATGGATGGACTCACACATGGAAAGAGCACAACCGCTCGACCAAGATCAAGCAGACCTGCATGGGTGCAAAAATGGTTTTAAACACAGTCGTGCAGTGGCGGGTTGGGATGCATGCCAAACCTGTAATGCTTGGGAAACGCATTCTGATACCTAGCAACAGGTGCAAGAGGCACAAGTCAAGCTAGCGGCACAAATCTAGCAAGCGGCACAAGTCTAGCTAGCGGCACAAGTCAAGCTAGCGGCACAAGTCTAGCTAGCGGCACAAGTCTAGCTGGGGGCACAAGTCTAGCTGGCGGCACAAGTCTAGCTGGCGGCACAAACCTATATGCGGCACAAGTCTAGCTAGTGGCACCAGTCTAGCTAGTGGCACCAGTCTAGCTAGTGGCACCAGTCTAGCTAGCGGCACCAGTCTAGCTGGCGGCACAAATCTAGCTAGCCACATGTGCCACTGACTAGCCTGCCCGCTTGATGGTGCAGACGTGTAGATACTACAAGCAAACCATCGGAAGGTCAAAAGAACATCACGCATGCGCCGTCTGGTTGATGCACCTGGTTGAACTGTCAGTAGTGGGTATCCATGCAAGCCACAGCTGTGCTTCTGTCATATGCATGCATGCACCATCTATCTGTCTTTTCCGGATGACGTAGGACACACACGCTGCAACATGATGGATCTCTCTGCCACCAGATCCCGATGTGATGTGATGTGATGTGATTTGGTTGAGACCAGTGCATGAGACCTTGTGCATGCTTACAGCCAAGATCCTTCAATCCTTCAGATCCTTCAGATCCTCCAGATTTTCCTGCGGCAACGTGAGACCCCACACATTGATGAGCATCCTGGATGAGCGTTCTGCTCAGCCGCGCAGGCAGCTCACGCTGAGATTTCAACTCAGGATGGCGGATTTAGAGTCCACAGTGCTAACCACTACACCACGCGAGCGTATCATGGGATGAGAACCTGTTCAACCACACACTCACACCTGTTCCGCAGCAGAGCTCCATCGTTGAGCACCGCCCTCCCCTCTCATTCAGTTTGTCCACCCATGCAGCTTCCCCCCTGCTCATCACGCACGCACCTGAATGATAGATGAAGCAAGAATGGTGAATTCCAGCGCTGAAGAGCAGGTGCGTGGCTTGCTTGCTTCATATGCGTGGCTTGCTTGTCAGTTCATTCGCAAGATAGGGCGGCATGCCATATGCATGCGATATGCCATCATGGCCGCCCCGTGAAGAACATACATGCATGCTTGCTTGCTTATGATGATGGATGGACTCACACATGGAAAAAGCACAACCGCTCGACCAAGATCAAGCAGACCTGCATGGGTGCAAAAATGGTTTTAAACACAGTCGTGAAGTGGCGGGTTGGGATGCATGCCAAACCTGTAATGCTTGGGAAACGCATTCTGATAGCTAGCAACTAGTGCAAGAGGCACAAGTCAAGCTAGCGGCACAAATCTAGCAAGCGGCACAAGTCTAGCTAGCGGCTCAAATCTAGCTAGCGGCACCAGTCAAGCTAGTGGCACAAGTCTAGCTGGAGGCACAAGTCTAGCTAGCGGCACCAGTCTAGCTAGTGGCACAAATCTAGCTTGCGGCACAAGTCTAGCTAGCGGCACAAGTCTAGCTAGCGGCTCAAATCTAGCTAGCGGCACAAGTCTAGCTAGTGGCACAAATCTAGCTGGCGGCACAAGTCTAGCTGGCGGCACAAGTCTAGCTGGCGGCACAAGTCTAGCTGGAGGCACAAATCTAGCTGGCGGCCCAAATCTAGCTAGCGGCACAAGTCTAGCTGGCGGCACAAGTCTAGCTGGAGGCACAAATCTTGCTAGTGGCACCAGTCTAGCTAGTGGCACCAGTCTAGCTAGCGGCTTCAGTCTAGCTAGCGGCACAAATCTAGCTAGCCACATGTGCCACTTACTAGCCTGCCCGCTTGATGGTGCAGACGTGTAGATACTACAAGCAAACCATCGGAAGGTCAAAAGAACATCACGCATGCGCCGTCTGGTTGATGCACCTGGTTGAACTGTCAGTAGTGGGTATCCATGCAAGCCACAGCTGTGCTTCTGTCATATGCATGCATGCACCATCTATCTGTCTTTTCCGGATGACGTAGGACACACACGCTGCAACGTGATGGATCTCTCTGCCACCAGATCCCGATGTGATGTGATGTGATGTGATTTGGTTGAGACCAGTGCATGAGACCTTGTGCATGCTTACAGCCAAGATCCTTCAATCCTTCAGATCCTTCAGATCCTCCAGATTTTCCTGCGGCAACGTGAGACCCCACACATTGATGAGCATCCTGGATGAGCGTTCTGCTCAGCCAAGCAAGCAGCTCACGCTGTGATTTTTGAACTCAGGTCCGCGGATTCAGAGTCCACAGTGCTAACCACTACACCACGCGAGCGTATCATGGGATGAGAACCTGTTCAACCACACAGTCACACCTGTTCCGCAGCAGAGCTCCATCGTTGAGCACCGCCCTCCCCTCTCATTCAGTTTGTCCACCCATGCAGCTGTCCCCCCTGCTCATAACGCACGCACCTGAATGATAGATGAAGCAAGAATGGTGAATTCCAGCGCTGAAGAGCAGGTGCGTGGCTTGCTTGCTTCATATGCTTGGCTTGCTTGTCAGTTCATTCGCAAGATAGGGCGGCATGCCATATGCATGCGATATGCCATCATGGCCGCCCCGTGAAGCACATACATGCATGCTTGCTTGCTTATGATGATGGATGGACTCACACATGGAAAGAGCACAACCGCTCGACCAAGATCAAGCAGACCTGCATGGGTGCAAAAATGGTTTTAAACACAGTCGTGCAGTGGCGGGTTGGGATGCATGCCAAACCTGTATTCCTTGGGAAACGAATTCTGATAGCTAGCAACAGGTGCAAGAGGCACAAGTCTAGCTAGCGGCACAAGTCTAGCTAGCGGCACAAGTCTAGCTAGCGGCACAAGTCTAGCTAGTGGCACAAATCTAGCTGGCGGCACAAGTCTAGCTGGAGGCACAAGTCTAGCTGGCGGCACAAGTCTAGCTGGAGGCACAAATCTAGCTAGTGGCACCAGTCTAGCTCGTGGCACCAGTCTAGCTAGCGGCACCAGTCTAGCTGGCGGCACAAATCTAGCTAGCCACATGTGCCACTTGCTAGCCTGCCCGCTTGATGGTGCAGACGTGTAGATACTACAAGCAAACCATCGGAAGGTCAAAAGAACATCACGCATGCCCCGTCTGGTTGATGCACCTGGTTGAACTGTCAGTAGTGGGTATCCATGCAAGCCACAGCTGTGCTTCTGTCATATGCATGCATGCACCATCTATCTGTCTTTTCCGGATGACGTAGGACACACACGCTGCAACATGATGGATCTCTCTGCCACCAGATCCCGATGTGATGTGATGTGATGTGATTTGGTTGAGACCAGTGCATGAGACCTTGTGCATGCTTACAGCCAAGATCCTTCAATCCTTCAGATCCTTCAATCCTTCAGATCCTCCAGATTTTCCTGCGGCAACGTGAGACCCCACACATTGATGAGCATCCTGGATGAGCGTTCTGCTCAGCCGCGCAGGCAGCTCACGCTGAGATTTGAACTCAGGATGGCGGATTCAGAGTCCACAGTGCTAACCACTACACCATGCGAGCGTATCATGGGATGAGAACCTGTTCAACCACACACTCACACCTGTTCCGCAGCAGAGCTCCATCGTTGAGCACCGCCCTCCCCTCTCATTCAGTTTGTCCACCCATGCAGCTGTCCCCCCTGCTCATAACGCACGCACCTGAATGATAGATGAAGCAAGAATGGTGAATTCCAGCGCTGAAGAGCAGGTGCGTGGCTTGCTTGCTTCATATGCGTGGCTTGCTTGTCAGTTCATTCGCAAGATAGGGCGGCATGCCATATGCATGCGATATGCCATCATGGCCGCCCCGTGAAGCACATACATGCATGCTTGCTTGCTTATGATGATGGATGGACTCACACATGGAAAGAGCACAACCGCTCGACCAAGATCAAGCAGACCTGCATGGGTGCAAAAATGGTTTTAAACACAGTCGTGCAGTGGCGGGTTGGGATGCATGCCAAACCTGTAATGCTTGGGAAACGCATTCTGATAGCTAGCAACAGGTGCAAGAGGCACAAGTCAAGCTAGCGGCACAAATCTAGCAAGCGGCACAAGTCTAGCTAGCGGCACAAGTCTAGCTAGTGGCACAAATCTAGCTGGCGGCACCAGTCTAGCTGGCCGCACAAGTCTAGCTGGCGGCACAAGTCTAGCTGGAGGCACAAATCTAGCTAGTGGCACAAGTCTAGCTAGTGGCACCAGTCTAGCTAGTGGCACCAGTCTAGCTAGTGGCACCAGTCTAGCTAGCGGCACCAGTCTAGCTGGCGGCACAAATCTAGCTAGCGGCACAAGTCTAGCTAGTGGCACCAGTCTAGCTAGCGGCACCAGTCTAGCTAGCGGCACCAGTCTAGCTGGCGGCACAAATCTAGCTAGCCACATGTGCCACTTGCTAGCCTGCCCGCTTGATGGTGCAGACGTGTAGATACTACAAGCAAACCATCGGAAGGTCAAAAGAACATCACGCATGCGCCGTCTGGTTGATGCACCTGGTTGAACTGTCAGTAGTGGGTATCCATGCAAGCCACAGCTGTGCTTCTGTCATATGCATGCATGCACCATCTATCTGTCTTTTCCGGATGACGTAGGACACACACGCTGCAACATGATGGATCTCTCTGCCACCAGATCCCGATGTGATGTGATGTGATGTGATTTGGTTGAGACCAGTGCATGAGACCTTGTGCATGCTTACAGCCAAGATCCTTCAATCCTTCAGATCCTTCAGATCCTTCAGATTTTCCTGCGGCAACGTGAGACCCCACACATTGATGAGCATCCTGGATGAGCGTTCTGCTCAGCCGCGCAGGCAGCTCACGCTGTGATTTTTGAACTCAGGTCCGCGGATTCAGAGTCCACAGTGCTAACCACTACACCACGCGAGCGTATCATGGGATGAGAACCTGTTCAACCACACACCCACACCTGTTCCGCTGCAGAGCTCCATCGTTGAGCACCGCCCTCCCCTCTCATTCAGTTTGTCCACCCATGCAGCTGTCCCCCCTGCTCATAACGCACGCACCTGAATGATAGATGAAGCAAGAATGGTGAATTCCAGCGCTGAAGAGCAGGTGCGTGGCTTGCTTGCTTCATATGCGTGGCTTGCTTGTCAGTTCATTCGCAAGATAGGGCGGCATGCCATATGCATGTGATATGCCATCATGGCCGCCCCGTGAAGCACATACATGCATGCTTGCTTGCTTATGATGATGGATGGACTCACACATGGAAAGAGCACAACCGCTCGACCAAGATCAAGCAGACCTGCATGGGTGCAAAAATGGTTTTAAACACAGTCGTGCAGTGGCGGGTTGGGATGCATGCCAAACCTGTATTGCTTGGGAAACGAATTCTGATAACTAGCAACAGGTGCAAGAGGCACAAGTCAAGCTAGCGGCACAAATCTAGCTAGCGGCACAAGTCTAGCTAGTGGCACAAATCTAGCTAGCGGCACCAGTCTTGCTGGCGGCACAAGTCTAGCTGGCGGCACAAGTATAGCTGGCGGCACAAGTCTAGCTGGAGGCACAAATCTAGCTAGTGGCACCAGTCTAGCTCGTGGCACCAGTCTAGCTAGTAGCACCAGTCTAGCTAGCGGCACCAGTCTAGCTTGTGGCACCAGTCTAGCTAGTGGCACCAGTCTAGCTAGTAGCACCAGTCTAGTTAGCGGCACCAGTCTAGCTGGCGGCACAAATCTAGCTAGCCACATGTGCCACTTGCTAGCCTGCCCGCTTGATGGTGCAGACGTGTAGATACTACAAGCAAACCATCGGAAGGTCAAAAGAACATCACGCATGCGCCGTCTGGTTGATGCACCTGGTTGAACTGTCAGTAGTGGCTATCCATGCAAGCCACAGCTGTGCTTCTGTCATATGCATGCATGCACCATCTATCTGTCTTTTCCGGAGGACGTACGACACACACGCTGCAACATGATGGATCTCTCTGCCACCAGATCCCGATGTGATGTGATGTGATGTGATTTGGTTGAGACCAGTGCATGAGACCTTGTGCATGCTTACAGCCAAGATCCTTCAATCCTTCAGATCCTTCAATCCTTCAGATCCTCCAGATTTTCCTGCGGCAACGTGAGAGCCCACACATTGATGAGCATCCTGGATGAGCGTTCTGCTCAGCCGCACAGGCAGCTCACGCTGAGATTTGAAGTCAGGTCCGCGGATTCAGAGTCCACAGTGCTAACCACTACACCACGCGAGCGTATCATGGGATGAGAACCTGTTCAACCACTCACCCACACCTGTTCCGCTGCAGAGCTCCATCGTTGAGCACCGCCCTCCCCTCTCATTCAGTTTGTCCACCCATGCAGCTGTCCCCCCTGCTCATAACGCACGCACCTGAATGATAGATGAAGCAAGAATGGTGAATTCCAGCGCTGAAGAGCAGGTGCGTGGCTTGCTTGCTTCATATGCGTGGCTTGCTTGTCAGTTCATTCGCAAGATAGGGCGGCATGCCATATGCATGCGATATGCCATCATGGCCGCCCCGTGAAGCACATACATGCATGCTTGCTTGCTTATGATGATGGATGGACTCACACATGGAAAGAGCACAACCGCTCGACCAAGATCAAGCAGACCTGCATGGGTGCAAAAATGGTTTTAAACACAGTCGTGCAGTGGCGGGTTGGGATGCATGCCAAACCTGTATTGCTTGGGAAACGAATTCTGATAGCTAGCAACAGGTGCAAGAGGCACAAGTCAAGCTAGCGGCACAAATCTAGCTAGTGGCACAAGTCTAGCTAGCGGCACAAGTCTAGCTAGTGGCACAAATCTAGCTGGCGGCACCAGTCTAGCTGGCCGCACAAATCTAGCTGGCGGCACAAGTCTAGCTGGAGGCACAAATCTAGCTAGCGGCACAAGTCTAGCTAGTGGCACCAGTCTAGCTAGCGGCACCAGTCTAGCTAGCGGCACCAGTCTAGCTGGCGGCACAAATCTAGCTAGCCACATGTGCCACTTGCTAGCCTGCCCGCTTGATGGTGCAGACGTGTAGATACTACAAGCAAACCATCGGAAGGTCAAAAGAACATCACGCATGCGCCGTCTGGTTGATGCACCTGGTTGAACTGTCAGTAGTGGGTATCCATGCAAGCCACAGCTGTGCTTCTGTCATATGCATGCATGCACCATCTATCTGTCTTTTCCGGATGACGTAGGACACACACGCTGCAACATGATGGATCTCTCTGCCACCAGATCCCGATGTGATGTGATGTGATGTGATTTGGTTGAGACCAGTGCATGAGACCTTGTGCATGCTTACAGCCAAGATCCTTCAATCCTTCAGATCCTTCAGATCCTTCAGATTTTCCTGCGGCAACGTGAGACCCCACACATTGATGAGCATCCTGGATGAGCGTTCTGCTCAGCCGCGCAGGCAGCTCACGCTGTGATTTTTGAACTCAGGTCCGCGGATTCAGAGTCCACAGTGCTAACCACTACACCACGCGAGCGTATCATGGGATGAGAACCTGTTCAACCACACACCCACACCTGTTCCGCTGCAGAGCTCCATCGTTGAGCACCGCCCTCCCCTCTCATTCAGTTTGTCCACCCATGCAGCTGTCCCCCCTGCTCATAACGCACGCACCTGAATGATAGATGAAGCAAGAATGGTGAATTCCAGCGCTGAAGAGCAGGTGCGTGGCTTGCTTGCTTCATATGCGTGGCTTGCTTGTCAGTTCATTCGCAAGATAGGGCGGCATGCCATATGCATGTGATATGCCATCATGGCCGCCCCGTGAAGCACATACATGCATGCTTGCTTGCTTATGATGATGGATGGACTCACACATGGAAAGAGCACAACCGCTCGACCAAGATCAAGCAGACCTGCATGGGTGCAAAAATGGTTTTAAACACAGTCGTGCAGTGGCGGGTTGGGATGCATGCCAAACCTGTAATGCTTGGGAAACGCATTCTGATACCTAGCAACAGGTGCAAGAGGCACAAGTCAAGCTAGCGGCACAAATCTAGCAAGCGGCACAAGTCTAGCTAGCGGCACAAGTCAAGCTAGCGGCACAAGTCTAGCTAGCGGCACAAGTCTAGCTGGGGGCACAAGTCTAGCTGGCGGCACAAGTCAAGCTAGCGGCACAAATCTAGCTAGCGGCACCAGTCTAGCTAGCGGCACCAGTCTAGCTAGTGGCACAAATCTAGCTAGCGGCACCAGTCTAGCTAGCGGCACCAGTCTAGCTAGCGGCACAAGTCTAGCTGGAGGCACAAATCTAGCTAGCGGCACCAGTCTAGCTGGCTGCACAAGTCTAGCTGGCGGCACAAGTCTAGCTAGTGGCAAAAGTCTAGCTAGCGGCACCAGTCTAGCTCGCGGCACCAGTCTAGCTAGCGGCACCAGTCTAGCTGGCGGCACAAATCTAGCTAGCCACATGTGCCACTTGCTAGCCTGCCCGCTTGATGGTGCAGACGTGTAGATACTACAAGCAAACCATCGGAAGGTCAAAAGAACATCATGCATGCGCCGTCTGGTTGATGCACCTGGTTGAACTGTCAGTAGTGGCTATCCATGCAAGCCACAGCTGTGCTTCTGTCATATGCATGCATGCACCATCTATCTGTCTTTTCCGGATGACGTAGGACACACACACTGCAACATGATGGATCTCTCTGCCACCAGATCCCGATGTGATGTGATGTGATGTGATTTGGTTGAGTCCAGTGCATGAGACCTTGTGCATGCTTACAGCCAAGATCCTTCAGATCCTTCAATCCTTCAGATCCTCCAGATTTTCCTGCGGCAACGTGAGAGCCCACACATTGATGAGCATCCTGGATGAGCGTTCTGCTCAGCCGCGCAGGCAGCTCACGCTGAGATTTGAAGTCAGGATGGCGGATTCAGAGTCCACAGTGCTAACCACTACACCATGCGAGCGTATCATGGGATGAGAACCTGTTCAACCACACACTCACACCTGTTCCGCTGCAGAGCTCCATCGTTGAGCACCGCCCTCCCCTCTCATTCAGTTTGTCCACCCATGCAGCTGTCCCCCCTGCTCATAACGCACGCACCTGAATGATAGATGAAGCAAGAATGGTGAATTCCAGCGCTGAAGAGCAGGTGCGTGGCTTGCTTGCTTCATATGCGTGGCTTGCTTGTCAGTTCATTCGCAAGATAGGGCGGCATGCCATATGCATGCGATATGCCATCATGGCCGCCCCGTGAAGCACATACATGCATGCTTGCTTGCTTATGATGATGGATGGACTCACACATGGAAAGAGCACAACCGCTCGACCAAGATCAAGCAGACCTGCATGGGTGCAAAAATGGTTTTAAACACAGTCGTGCAGCGGCGGGTTGGGATGCATGCCAAACCTGTATTGCTTGGGAAACGAATTCTGATAGCTAACAACAGGTGCAAGAGGCACATGTCAAGCTAGAGGCACAAGTCTAGCTAGCGGCACCAGTCTAGCTGGCAGCACCAGTCTAGCTGGCGGCACAAGTCTAGCTGGCGGCACAAGTCTAGCTAACGGCACAAGTCTAGCTAGTGGCACACATCTAGCTAGTGATACCAGTCTAGCTAGCGGCACAAGTCTAGCTAGTGGCACCAATCTAGCTGGCAGCACCAGTCTAGCTAGCGGCACAAGTCTAGCTAGCCACATGTGCCACTTGCTAGCCTGCCCGCTTGATGGTGCAGACATGTAGATACTACAAGCAAACCATCAGAAGGTCAAAAGAACATCACGCATGCGCCGTCTGGTTGATGCACCTGGTTGAACTGTCAGTAGTGGCTATCCATGCAAGCCACAGCTGTGCTTCTGTCATATGCATGCATGCACCATCTATCTGTCTTTTCCGGATGACGTACGACACACACGCTGCAACATGATGGATCTCTCTGCCACCAGATCCCGATGTGATGTGATGTGATGTGATTTGGTTGAGTCCAGTGCATGAGACCTTGTGCATGCTTACAGCCAAGATCCTTCAGATCCTTCAATCCTTCAGATCCTCCAGATTTTCCTGCGGCAACGTGAGAGCCCACACATTGATGAGCATCCTGGATGAGCGTTCTGCTCAGCCGCGCAGGCAGCTCACGCTGAGATTTGAAGTCAGGATGGCGGATTCAGAGTCCACAGTGCTAACCACTACACCATGCGAGCGTATCATGGGATGAGAACCTGTTCAACCACACACTCACACCTGTTCCGCTGCAGAGCTCCATCGTTGAGCACCGCCCTCCCCTCTCATTCAGTTTGTCCACCCATGCAGCTGTCCCCCCTGCTCATAACGCACGCACCTGAATGATAGATGAAGCAAGAATGGTGAATTCCAGCGCTGAAGAGCAGGTGCGTGGCTTGCTTGCTTCATATGCGTGGCTTGCTTGTCAGTTCATTCGCAAGATAGGGCGGCATGCCATATGCATGCGATATGCCATCATGGCCGCCCCGTGAAGCACATACATGCATGCTTGCTTGCTTATGATGATGGATGGACTCACACATGGAAAGAGCACAACCTCTCGACCAAGATCAAGCAGACCTGCATGGGTGCAAAAATGGTTTTAAACACAGTCGTGCAATGGCGGGTTGGGATGCATGCCAAACCTGTCTTGCTTGGGAAACGAATTCTGATAGCTAGGAACAGGTGCAAGAGGCACAAGTCTAGCTAGCGGCACAAGTCTAGCTAGTGGCACAAATCTAGCTAGCGGCACAAGTCTAGCTAGTGGCACAAATCTAGCTGGCGGCACAAGTCTAGCTGGAGGCACAAATCTAGCTAGCGGCACAAGTCTAGCTAGTGGCACCAGTCTAGCTGGCGGCACAAATCTAGCTAGCCACATGTGCCACTTGCTAGCCTGCCCGCTTGATGGTGCAGACGTGTAGATACTACAAGCAAACCATCAGAAGGTCAGTCTAGCTAGTGGCACCAGTCTAGCTAGTAGCACCAGTCTAGTTAGCGGCACCAGTCTAGCTGGCGGCACAAATCTAGCTAGCCACATGTGCCACTTGCTAGCCTGCCTGCTTGATGGTGCAGACGTGTAGATACTACAAGCAAACGATCGGAAGGTCAAAAGAACATCACGCATGCGCCGTCTGGTTGATGCACCTGGTTGAACTGTCAGTAGTGGGTATCCATGCAAGCCACAGCTGTGCTTCTGTCATATGCATGCATGCACCATCTATCTGTCTTTTCCGGATGACGTAGGACACACACGCTGCAACATGATGGATCTCTCTGCCACCAGATCTTGATGTGATGTGATGTGATGTGATTTGGTTGAGACCAGTGCATGAGACCTTGTGCATGCTTACAGCCAAGATCCTTCAATCCTTCAGATCCTTCAATCCTTCAGATCCTCCAGATTTTCCTGCGGCAACGTGAGACCCCACACATTGATGAGCATCCTGGATGAGCGTTCTGCTCAGCCGCGCAGGCAGCTCACGCTGAGATTTTTGAACTCAGGTCCGCGGATTCAGAGTCCACAGTGCTAACCACTACACCACGCGAGCGTATTATGGGATGAGAACCTGTTCAACCACACACTCACACCTGTTCCGCTGCAGAGCTCCATCGTTGAGCACCGCCCTCCCCTCTCATTCAGTTTGTCCACCCATGCAGCTGTCCCCCCTGCTCATAACGCACGCACCTGAATGATAGATGAAGCAAGAATGGTGAATTCCAGCGCTGAAGAGCAGGTGCGTGGCTTGCTTGCTTCATATGCGTGGCTTGCTTGTCAGTTCATTCGCAAGATAGGGCGGCATGCCATATGCATGTGATATGCCATCATGGCCGCCCCGTGAAGCACATACATGCATGCTTGCTTGCTTATGATGATGGATGGACTCACACATGGAAAGAGCACAACCGCTCGACCAAGATCAAGCAGACCTGCATGGGTGCAAAAATGGTTTTAAACACAGTCGTGCAGTGGCGGGTTGGGATGCATGCCAAACCTGTATTGCTTGGGAAACGAATTCTGATAGCTAGCAACAGGTGCAAGAGGCACAAGTCAAGCTAGCGGCACAAATCTAGCTAGCGGCACCAGTCTAGCTAGCGGCACCAGTCTAGCTAGTGGCACCAGTCTAGCTAGCGGCACCAGTCTAGCTGGCCGCACAAGTCTAGCTGGCAGCACAAGTCTAGCTGGAGGCACAAATCTAGCTAGCGGCACAAGTCTAGCTAGTGGCACCAGTCTAGCTAGTGGCACCAGTCTAGCTAGCGGCACCAGTCTAGCTAGCGGCACCAGTCTAGCTGGCGGCACAAATCTAGCTGGCGGCACAAATCTAGCTAGCCACATGTGCCACTTGCTAGCCTGCCCGCTTGATGGTGCAGACGTGTAGATACTACAAGCAAACCATCGGAAGGTCAGTCTAGGTAGTGGCACCAGTCTGGCTAGTGGCACCAGTCTAGCTAGCGGCACCAGTCTAGCTGGCCGCACAAGTCTAGCTGGCGGCACAAGTCTAGCTAGCGGCACAAGTCTAGCTAGTGGCACCAGTCTAGCTAGTGGCACCAGTCTAGCTAGTGGCACAAATCTAGCTAGCGGCACCAGTCTAGCTAGCGGCACCAGTCTAGCTGGCTGCACAAGTCTAGCTGGCGGCACAAGTCTAGCTAGTGGCACCAGTCTAGCTAGCGGCACCAGTCTAGCTAGCGGCACCAGTCTAGCTAGCGGCACCAGTCTAGCTGGTGGCACAAATCTAGCTAGCCACATGTGCCACTTGCTAGCCTGCCCGCTTGATGGTGCAGACGTGTAGATACTACAAGCAAACCATCGGAAGGTCAAAAGAACATCACGCATGCGCCGTCTGGTTGATGCACCTGGTTGAACTGTCAGTAGTGGCTATCCATGCAAGCCACAGCTGTGCTTCTGTCATATGCATGCATGCACCATCTATCTGTCTTTTCCGGATGACGTAGGACACACACACTGCAACATGATGGATCTCTCTGCCACCAGATCCCGATGTGATGTGATGTGATGTGATTTGGTTGAGTCCAGTGCATGAGACCTTGTGCATGCTTACAGCCAAGATCCTTCAATCCTTCAGATCCTTCAATCCTTCAGATCCTCCAGATTTTCCTGCGGCAACGTGAGATCCCACACATTGATGAGCATCCTGGATGAGCGTTCTGCTCAGCCGCGCAGGCAGCTCACGCTGAGATTTGAAGTCAGGTCCGCGGATTCAGAGTTCACAGTGCTAACTACAACACCATGCGAGCGTATCATGGGATGAGAACCTGTTCAACCACACACTCACACCTGTTCCGCTGCAGAGCTCCATCGTTGAGCACCGCCCTCCCCTCTCATTCAGTTTGTCCACCCATGCAGCTGTCCCCCCTGCTCATAACGCACGCACCTGAATGATAGATGAAGCAAGAATGGTGAATTCCAGCGCTGAAGAGCAGGTGCATGGCTTGCTTGCTTCATATGCGTGCCTTGCTTGTCAGTTCATTCGCAAGATAGGGCGGCATGCCATATGCATGCGATATGCCATCATGGCCGCCCCGTGAAGCACATACATGCATGCTTGCTTGCTTATGATGATGGATGGACTCACACATGGAAAGAGCACAACCGCTCGACCAAGATCAAGCAGACCTGCATGGGTGCAAAAATGGTTTTAAACACAGTCGTGCAGTGGCGGGTTGGGATGCATGCCAAACCTGTATTGCTTGGGAAACGAATTCTGATAGCTAGCAACAGGTGCAAGAGGCACAAGTCAAGCTAGCGGCACAAATCTAGCTAGCGGCACCAGTCTAGCTAGTGGCACCAGTCTAGCTAGTGGCACAAATCTAGCTAGCGGCACCAGTCTAGCTAGCGGCACCAGTCTAGCTAGCGGCACCAGTCTAGCTAGTGGCACTAATCTAGCTAGTGGCACCAGTCTAGCTGGCTGCACAAGTCTAGCTGGCGGCACAAGTCTAGCTAGTGGCACCAGTCTAGCTAGTGGCACCAGTCTAGCTAGCGGCACCAGTCTAGCTGGCGGCACAAATCTAGCTAGCCACATGTGCCACTTGCTAGCCTGCCCGCTTGATGGTGCAGACGTGTAGATACTACAAGCAAACCATCGGAAGGTCAAAAGAACATCACGCATGGGCCGTCTGGTTGATGCACCTGGTTGAACTGTCAGTAGTGGCTATCCATGCAAGCCACAGCTGTGCTTCTGTCATATGCATGCATGCACCATCTATCTGTCTTTTCCGGATGACGTAGGACACACACACTGCAACATGATGGATCTCTCTGCCACCAGATCCCGATGTGATGTGATGTGATGTGATTTGGTTGAGTCCAGTGCATGAGACCTTGTGCATGCTTACAGCCAAGATCCTTCAATCCTTCAGATCCTTCAATCCTTCAGATCCTCCAGATTTTCCTGCGGCAACGTGAGACCCCACACATTGATGAGCATCCTGGATGAGCGTTCTGCTCAGCCGCGCAGGCAGCTCACGCTGAGATTTGAAGTCAGGTCCGCGGATTCAGAGTCCACAGTGCTAACCACTACACCACGCGAGCGTTTCATGGGATGAGAACCTGTTCAACCACACACTCACACCTGTTCCGCTGCAGAGCTCCATCGTTGAGCACCGCCCTCCCCTCTCATTCAGTTTGTCCACCCATGCAGCTGTCCCCCCTGCTCATAACGCACGCACCTGAATGATAGATGAAGCAAGAATGGTGAATTCCAGCGCTGAAGAGCAGGTGCGTGGCTTGCTTGCTTCATATGCGTGGCTTGCTTGTCAGTTCATTCGCAAGATAGGGCGGCATGCCATATGCATGTGATATGCCATCATGGCCGCCCCGTGAAGCACATACATGCATGCTTGCTTGCTTATGATGATGGATGGACTCACACATGGAAAGAGCACAACCTCTCGACCAAGATCAAGCAGACCTGCATGGGTGCAAAAATGGTTTTAAACACAGTCGTGCAGTGGCGGGTTGGGATGCATGCCAAACCTGTATTGCTTGGGAAACGAATTCTGATAGCTAGGAACAGGTGCAAGAGGCACAAGTCTAGCTAGCGGCACAAGTCTAGCTAGCGGCACAAATCTAGCTAGCGGCACAAGTCTAGCTAGTGGCACAAATCTAGCTGGCGGCACAAGTCTAGCTGGAGGCACAAATCTAGCTAGCGGCACAAGTCTAGCTAGTGGCACCAGTCTAGCTAGCGGCACCAGTCTAGCTGGCGGCACAAATCTAGCTAGCCACATGTGCCACTTGCTAGCCTGCCCGCTTGATGGTGCAGACGTGTAGATACTACAAGCAAACCATCGGAAGGTCAGTCTAGCTAGTGGCACCAGTCTAGCTAGTGGCACCAGTCTAGCTAGCGGCACCAGTCTAGCTGGCGGCACAAATCTAGCTAGCCACATGTGCCACTTGCTAGCCTGCCCGCTTGATGGTGCAGACGTGTAGATACTACAAGCAAACCATCGGAAGGTCAAAAGAACATCACGCATGGGCCGTCTGGTTGATGCACCTGGTTGAACTGTCAGTAGTGGCTATCCATGCAAGCCACAGCTGTGCTTCTGTCATATGCATGCATGCACCATCTATCTGTCTTTTCCGGATGACGTAGGACACACACGCTGCAACATGATGGATCTCTCTGCCACCAGATCCCGATGTGATGTGATGTGATGTGATTTGGTTGAGACCAGTGCATGAGACCTTGTGCATGCTTACAGCCAAGATCCTTCAATCCTTCAGATCCTTCAATCCTTCAGATCCTCCAGATTTTCCTGCGGCAACGTGAGACCCCACACATTGATGAGCATCCTGGATGAGCGTTCTGCTCAGCCGCGCAGGCAGCTCACGCTGAGATTTGAAGTCAGGTCCGCGGATTCAGAGTCCACAGTGCTAACCACTACACCACGCGAGCGTTTCATGGGATGAGAACCTGTTCAACCACACACTCACACCTGTTCCGCTGCAGAGCTCCATCGTTGAGCACCGCCCTCCCCTCTCATTCAGTTTGTCCACCCATGCAGCTGTCCCCCCTGCTCATAACGCACGCACCTGAATGATAGATGAAGCAAGAATGGTGAATTCCAGCGCTGAAGAGCAGGTGCGTGGCTTGCTTGCTTCATATGCGTGGCTTGCTTGTCAGTTCATTCGCAAGATAGGGCGGCATGCCATATGCATGCGATATGCCATCATGGCCGCCCCGTGAAGCACATACATGCATGCTTGCTTGCTTATGATGATGGATGGACTCACACATGGAAAGAGCACAACCGCACGACAAAGATCAAGCAGACCTGCATGGGTGCAAAAATGGTTTTAAACACAGTCGTGCAGTGGCGGGTTGGGATGCATGCCAAACCTGTATTGCTTGGGAAACGAATTCTGATAGCTAGCAACAGGTGCAAGAGGCACAAGTCTAGCTAGCGGCACAAGTCTAGCTAGTGGCACAAATCTAGCTAGCGGCACAAGTCTAGCTAGTGGCACAAATCTAGCTGGCGGCACAAGTCTAGCTGGAGGCACAAATCTAGCTAGCGGCACAAGTCTAGCTAGTGGCACCAGTCTAGCTAGCGGCACCAGTCTAGCTGGCGGCACAAATCTAGGTAGCCACATGTGCCACTTGCTAGCCTGCCCGCTTGATGGTGCAGACGTGTAGATACTACAAGCAAACCATCGGAAGGTCAGTCTAGCTAGTGGCACCAGTCTAGCTAGTGGCACCAGTCTAGCTAGCGGCACCAGTCTAGCTGGCGGCACAAATCTAGCTAGCCACATGTGCCACTGACTAGCCTGCCCGCTTGATGGTGCAGACGTGTAGATACTACAAGCAAAACATCGGAAGGTCAAAAGAACATCACGCATGGGCCGTCTGGTTGATGCACCTGGTTGAACTGTCAGTAGTGGCTATCCATGCAAGCCACAGCTGTGCTTCTGTCATATGCATGCATGCACCATCTATCTGTCTTTTCCGGATGACGTAGGACACACACGCTGCAACATGATGGATCTCTCTGCCACCAGATCCCGATGTGATGTGATGTGATGTGATTTGGTTGAGACCAGTGCATGAGACCTTGTGCATGCTTACAGCCAAGATCCTTCAATCCTTCAGATCCTTCAATCCTTCAGATCCTCCAGATTTTCCTGCGGCAACGTGAGACCCCACACATTGATGAGCATCCTGGATGAGCGTTCTGCTCAGCCGCGCAGGCAGCTCACGCTGAGATTTGA